>JAUNZM010000353.1:0-662418 GCA_033459285.1 Clamator glandarius | reverse complement strand
AAGTAAATCCAAACTATATGCCTCAAGGACTAAAGGAAAAGCAGTATTTGATACTGAAGGAGAATACATGACTTCTGCCATATGGCTCTTCTGAAAATGAATTTAATGCAGAATGGGCAGCTGAAGGACTGAAGGACTGTACATATCCAGTGAGAGAGGATATGTTCTTCATATTGTGCCAATAAGGTCTCTCAGCTCTTATTTGGACAGACTACTCCCTAATATATCTTCCTCAAAGACAGAAGCCCCTTCCCTTCCCTTCCCTTCCCTTCCCTTCCCTTCCCTTCCCTTCCCTTCCCTTCCCTTCCCTTCCCTTCCCTTCCCTTCCCTTCCCTTCCCTTCCCTTCCCTTCCCTTCCCTTCCCTTCCCTTCCCTTCCCTTCCCTTCCCTTCCCTTCCCTTCCCTTCCCTTCCCTTCCCTTCCCTTCCCTTCCCTTCCCTTCCCTTCCCTTCCCTTCCCTTCCCTTCCCTTCCCTTCCCTTCCCTTCCCTTCCCTTCCCTTCCCTTCCCTTCCCTTCCCTTCCCTTCCCTTCCCTTCCCTTCCCTTCCCTTCCCTTCCCTTCCCTTCCCTTCCCTTCCCTTCCCTTCCCTTCCCTTCCCTTCCCTTCCCTTCCCTTCCCTTCCCTTCCCTTCCCTTCCCTTCCCTTCCCTTCCCTTCCCTTCCCTTCCCTTCCCTTCCCTTCCCTTCCCTTCCCTTCCCTTCCCTTCCCTTCCCTTCCCTTCCCTTCCCTTCCCTTCCCCTCCCCTCCCCTCCCCTCCCCTCCCCTCCCTTCCCCTCCCCTCCCTTCCCTTCCCTTCCCTTCCCTTCCCTTCCCTTCCCTTCCCTTCCCTTCCCTTCCCTTCCCTTCCCTTCCCTTCCCTTCCCTTCCCTTCCCTTCCCTTCCCTTCCCTTCCCTTCCCTTCCCTTCCCTTCCCTTCCCTTCCCTTCCCTTCCCTTCCCTTCCCTTCCCTTCCCTTCCCTTCCCTTCCCTTCCCTTCCCTTCCCTTCCCTTCCCTTCCCTTCCCTTCCCTTCCCTTCCCTTCCCTTCCCTTCCCTTCCCTTCCCTTCCCTTCCCTTCCCTTCCCTTCCCTTCCCTTCCCTTCCCTTCCCTTCCCTTCCCTTCCCTTCCCTTCCCTTCCCTTCCCTTCCCTTCCCTTCCCTTCCCTTCCCTTCCCTTCCCTTCCCTTCCCTTCCCTTCCCTTCCCTTCCCTTCCCTTCCCTTCCCTTCCCTTCCCTTCCCTTCCCTTCCCTTCCCTTCCCTTCCCTTCCCTTCCCTTCCCTTCCCTTCCCTTCCCTTCCCTTCCCTTCCCTTCCCTTCCCTTCCCTTCCCTTCCCTTCCCTTCCCTTCCCTTCCCTCTTTCAAAGATGTGTCTAGTAGCACAGGAAGCTCTCAATTTCTTTCTTTCCAACATGAATCAAACAAAAGGTTTGCTACTGAAAGAACACCACTAGCAGCCATAAATTATATTTCTGGAAAGAAAAATTCTTGCTGTTTTATCACTGCAGATGGCTCTTATTGCAGAAGAGAAAGAGAGCTGCAGGAAATGAAGTGAAGGCAGCGAGACCCTTTCCCAAAGCTGGATTGCAGTGATCAATGTGCAGTGGTAGACATCTATCATCCACTTATCACCTGGTGTTTTTTAAACCATGCAAGGATGTATCTCACAATAACTTCCAAAATCCAATTTTTGCCTGCCCTGGCATATCTTCTTGTAAAATATAAACCACCTTTTAGTCTAAATTTGTCAAATGTATATACTATATTCAGGGTAGAAGGTTACAAATCAGAAGTGATTTAGTAACACAGGATTCCCAAAACATTTGTGGAATCAGCTTTTGGAGAAATATCATTGAGCATGACCTTTATAGTTCATTACATCTTTCTTTTTAAATCCAGCCTGTAATTAAACTACTGCTTGGGTACAGGATTCCCTTGTTGACTAATTGTGTCCTGATCACATCTGATCCCTGAAGTGATTCTCGACTGATGTAATGACAAGGATGAGAACTATTCTTCACATGGGAAGGGTTAAGTCCATGGCAAAATCATGATTTCTTCACCTGAAGATTACCCATGACTGCTCTGGTTTTGTTCTGTCATAGTAGCTACAGCTAACGGTACAGAAAGAGCCAACAGAGCATGACTTGTGTGCTCTTCACTCAATTTGAGAAGCCTAGTGGCATGTAAACATTCTTGTTTGTTCACCTAGGTTTCAGCTTGTCCTTGGGAGGGATCCCAGTATACTTCCAGACCCTACAGTACGCCCGAGCCTCATTGAGAAGACATAGACTAGGGCTTGGACACGCAACAAATCTCTGTGAGATATTAAGGTATTTATAGGCCAAGATGGTGTGCAGTGCCCTGTGGACTTGCTAAGACCTCGCAGTGTCAGCAAGTCAGAAGGCTGATGGGTCTGTCCATCTGTCCTTCCTTTCTTCCCTCCCCCTCTACCTCTCTCCTTCCTTCCTTCCTTCCTTCCTTCCTTCCTTCCTTCCTTCCTTCCTTCCTTCCTTCCTTCCTTCCTTCCTTCCTTCCTTCCTTCCTTCCTTCCTTCCTTCCTTCCTTCCTTCCTTCCTTCCTTCCTTCCTTCCTTCCTTCCTTCCTTCCTTCCTTCCTTCCTTCCTTCCTTCCTTCCTTCCTTCCTTCCTTCTTTCCTTCCTTCCCCCAGCATTCTCCAATGCCTAGTGCTAACACATATATGAAAGACATCTCTCTGGGGGATAGATTCAAGGGAATGGATTTCTTTTGCAGTAGATCCATGGGGTTTCACTCTATCCAGATGCAGACAATGTGATTGAATAACCCTGTGATGGGGTTGAGATACGCAAATTTTTTTTATCAATAGATGGTTATCACAGGAACACAGATGAAGACTTCAAGTGTAATATGCTGAATCTAGTGTGTTAAAACTTCTCTGAGAAGCTCATCGGAACTGCAATGCCCAGAACCATCACCTTCTACCCAGATTAAATGTCCTAATAGTTCCACAAATACAGTCCAAAGCTGATTAGTATGGCTTTTCTTGTGTACAGTATATGATGAAGGATTTATTGCTTTCCTAATGCAGTGCCCATGGGCAAGACCTCTGTTCAAGCCATGAAAAGCCCCATAAGTGGGACCCTTCACAGTCTACAGAAATGCATGGCAGTTTTCCATATGGAAATGATTAAAAGTGGAGGGAAAAAGTGGAAGAAAAGAGTAGGAGGCACAGATGTGAATTGATTTACAAACCTGCTTTGATAGTCAGTAGAAATACTACTAAATCAGAAAAAACAACCATTCTTCCTATACCTGGATGTTTCTAACACTGCCTGCTCATATACCTTCCCAAAATAAGAAATATCTTATCCTTTGCCCCACCATCTGTACATTCTGCAGCACAGAAGCAAGGTGCAGGGCTTTTGCTGACCTTTCCCAACTAGTATTTTCTAATTTCAGTGTGAAAGTATGTTCATAAGTTTGTAGGGCTACCAATGCCTTGACAGTTCAACACAAAAAACTTGGACTTCTATTGCAACAACGCACCTCAGAGTCACTGCACAGTATTCTAAAGAGAATGTTAATTAACTAATAACCAAGCAGAAGGATTTATTGCACACAATTTCTGAAACAAAGTATATCTCCTTTGGGGCCTGGGTAATGAAAAGTCTACTGTGTGTGTTCCCAAAGCACTATAAATCTGACATGTTCTTCTGTGCCCTTACTTCAGTGCCCTTATCTAAAAAATGGGTCCAAATTGGCAGATGGACAAAGCATTCAATTTAGGATCTCCACCCTTTTTAAGAAAATAGGAGAGGGGGTTTTTTTGTATTTGCTGTGGCTATTGATGGGGTTTTTTTGGAGTGGAAGTTTGGATAGTTTTTTGTGCCTGGTTGGTTCTTTTCCAAATAAAATAATGCCCAGTTCCCGAATTATTTATTTTGAGATTCAATTTAATTTAATTTCTATTGTCATTGTATCTCCAGGATGCTACGAATTCCACCCCATATGTACACACTTCTCATAACTGTAGTTTCAGAGAAGTAGCAAGACAGCATTTGCTATGTAATTCAAACATGTATTTCCAGTTCCTTAAGACTTTTGATCTTGAAGCACCTGAATTTAAATTAATTGTAAATTTAAATCTCTAAATGTTCTACACGTCAGTCCCTGATAGGAACAGTGAAGAGAATATATTTAATTATTACAAACACAACATCAGAAATATTTATTCCAGATGCGCTTGGTATCATGAATAATTATACTGGATTCCAAGAAAGTATGGCTGAGAAATTGTCATGTCTGGAACAAGATTCAGCAAGTCAGAAAGAAGGGTCAAAGAAATGAAACTTCACAGCCAAGGTGTTTATGCAGATAGAAAGTTCTGCCTTTCTTTTCTAACTGATTGGGGTGGTGACTCAGAATGCAGCAGTTCACCTTGGCCCCAGTCTTCTTCCTTTAATCACCTCCTTATTCATAGTTGCACAATGGTGGTATCTTTCTACATAGTAACATGTGGGACTGAAAGATATATTTCTCAGAAGTGTTTATGCATCCTTATTACCCATACCAGGCCTGAGAGAAAACCACTGCCTCCAAGGACACAGCTCCTGCTCAGCCTTGTTTGCAATGGGCAGTGTGCTTTGCTTATTAGAGCTGTGTCCAACTTCCAACTTTTAATTGCTTATTCGGCTAGATTGAAATGTCATATTATCACTTTTTCTGTAGCTTATACTCTGTTGGATGATATCTGTGGATGGACAGCCAGTCAGATGTATTTCTGGGGTACAGTGATACAGTATGAAAGAGGACAAGAGAGTCGAAGAATTACTTTTGGCGGAAGCAGAGAAATAGTATGGTACTGGTTGTGTGCCTAGCTCATGTGTGTCTTCTGGTGCGGCTACATCCTTGAGTTGAAAGGAATAAACATAGGATTGAAAAGACCCATTTTTTAGATTGCCTCAAAAAGGATTGGCATGGGAGACATGGGTGTTTAAACATCATTGCCTTGTTTCTTAGTACTGGACAGTACTAACCAGGCCACTAACAGTGGAGAAAGTTTCTTGACCTCTACCCCCGTAGTGTGCTCTGCTCCAATTTGACAGAGCTGGGCAGAACAGGAAAGAGGATGGGCAGGTCTTCCAAGCTTTGGCCTCCAAGCTGAAGGTTACAAGTCATGACATGGTTACCATATTCAGCTGCTGTTTTCAAAAGAACAAGGAATATAAAGCCACCAAGAAAGGGAGATAGGACATTGGCATGCTTGGCTGAAATTTGTAAGATTGGTTATAGAGAGGAACAAGCTTTAGGATGCCACATCTCTTAAGTGAGCATGGTAGGATGGGAGAAGTGCCACCAAAGGCAGAGGAGGAAGCCTCTACTTCAGCCTTCTGACCAGCACTGCAAAGAAAGGGAAGGGCAAAACAGCAAATGTGCATGTACAGTGGACAGAAACACCTCAGTAGACACTCAGACTGCTCAAGCTAGCAAGTAAGATCATCCTGATGTATTTCACTTTCTAGATGTGCTGATTAAAATGACTGCAAGACTTCAAACCATATCTGATGCAGAATAGTAATAGATGTCGATGAACTTTTTTTCATCCTGCTGTCACTGTGACAAGAGCAGGACACAAGAGCTAGAAGGTAACTAAGCCCCAAGAAGAAAGCTGGTTTTAAGCTTTTTTTTTTCCTCTCTTTCTCTATTGGACTTTTGTTTCTCCTTAGAAATATAGAGCTGAAACACATGCTCACAAGCAGTGATTTCTTTGATCCCAGGATAGGCAGTGTCTCTCTTGTAGCAAGAGAGAAGCACACTTGATGGTTTGGTCCCAGATATCTCCTTGCTAATGTACCATTCCTGGGGAGGGCATATCACTATACAGATTCAGCTTGGACAGGTGGAAGGGTCCGTATCCTTTTCATTTACATCTTATGGAAAAATTTGCTCTTCCAAGAGTCCTGCTTGCTTTCTCTCCGGTTCACTGTGTTCTGCTCCTTGCAGCACAGTTTCATACTGCTTCCTTCAAACTATTTTTCCATTTCATTTTCCTATCCCTCTCTCCTGTCCCAGTTTCCATTTTCTCTCAGTCTCCTCTCATTTTCTCAGGGTGCCTTTTGTCTCTTGCCCTGATTCACTGTCCTCCTCCCTCCCCACCCTCACTTAATCTTTGATTTTCCATCATTCTTTATCAACTTTGTGTTCTGCACAATCCTCATCACTGCTTCTTTTCTTGTTTAATGTTCCCAGCCTCACCTGGTACAAAACCCTTTCTGCTGATGCAGCTTCCCTAGTGGCTTGAAACATGGTTGACCTCTCCCATGCAGGAACCAGAGATCACAGTCTGATGTAAAAGACATTTTAATACTTAGGTTTTCACTTGTGACAGCAGGCACTTCAGTCCTCTAGAGACTTGACTCTCTGGGACATTTAAGCTGTCACCAGAGGTATCTATTCAACTACTGCCCGAAAGGGGCATGTTGAGGAAAAAGTCTTGGACCATGGGTACAGCAAAGAGCCTCCGTGAGCAGTGGATATTCCAGGAAATGGATATTTTCTGAGTAAGACCTTTTCTGGCATGGCATGAAGAGGTGGGGAGCTTTGAGGACAATCCTCTGAAGGAGCCCAAGGGGTACAACATGCACAGAAAGTCAATGAAGAGATGCATTTATTAGATTGGGAGGTAGCTGATGAAAATACAATTGCTTCATGTCTCCCAGCCCATCCCCAGGCCCTCTGCCTTTCCAACTGAGACACATTTGCCTTATCAGCAAGAGATCTAGTCTTTTCAGCCCTTTGGGCATCTGGACAAAGACAAAAGATGTTCTCCCAAATCCTCATCAGTCTTCAGCTTTCAGCTTCTTCATAGCATAGTTTGACTCTGAAAAACTCCTACCTCATGCAATTTTACAGATGATGAACAGGAGGTAGTAGGGTGTCTGGGGATGCCCTGCTATTGAAAAGCAAAAGGAACTCTCACTCTTCTCAGAAAGGTTATGTCAAGACAGCAGCCAATTAAGCATAGTTATAAATTGATTTATTTTATTCTTAATAAGTGTGGAGTTCTCAGAGTTCTTGTTGACAATGTAAGTGCCCAATATAAGCCAAACTAGACTCAGAAGACATCATTTACTGTACAAAAAAATCAGTTATAGAAAACTAAACAACCCAAATTAATATCTGGCTCTGTGTTCTTTTTCCTTCCTCTCCCTTGATCCCAGTCAATGTTCCAACAGGATATACTGAGACTAACTGGAAACGTTCTGTACTGGGCTAAATGACATACATAATTCCAGAAGTTGCAGGATATAAACAAGATAGAGCAAAGGGTTTGTAGACCAGATTACTGTAAAATTGCTGTAACACATAGAAAGATCAATGTCATATAACATAAACTTACCTAATCTGTCAAAACAAAAGGAATAAGAACTAGAAAGTTGGAACTTGTTTCAATTTTTCCCCAATTAAAAATGTTTTAAAAATTGCTGATTTGTTAAAGCAATGACCGCTTGTGAAATATTTTAATTGGAAAAGCAATTACTCTTCTTTCAGGAAAGTTGTATTGTCACAGCTGCTCCAGGACCAGCACCAAGGGGGACTCTCCTGAGCAGAAATAGCCACATTAGAAACCATGGCTCTCCCTGTTTGTTTTCCACCTGCTCATGCCACCCACACGCAGATGCACGCATGCTCTGCACTCCCCCGGATTCGGCATGCTGGCTGCGTGCCTGGTGGCAGCCCTTCCCCTCCAAAACCAAGCATGCAGTGGAAGAGTGCTCAACAACTTTAACTAAGTTCAATTTTTTTGGCACAGCAAACTTTGTGCCATTTATTAGAAGCGTGCAGTCTGCTTGCAGCCATAACACAGCAAACTGGACATGACCCAGGCAGGACAGGGACAGAGAAACAGCCTCTTTTCTTGTGTCCTACTCACTCTCCCTTTAATCAGTCCTCCTATAGGAAGCTCCTCAATGCTGCCCCATTTATTCCTTTATTTTGGCATTTCACTTGCCTCTTGTTAAGTTTCTTTGCCATTTGAAAACCACTTAATAGGTTTATTCCTAAAAAATGGGATCAACTCTTCAGGAAAAGGAAGTGCAAAGTCCAGCAACTTGGGGAAGAACAACCCCAAGCACCAGTGCATGGTGGAAATCACAGCTGGAAATTATATTTGCAGTACCTGGAGGTCCTGGTGGGCACCAAGCTGAATTTGAGCCAGCCATGTGCACTTGTAGCACAGAGAACTAATGGTGTCCTAGACTGCATTAGGCAGAGCACTTCCAAGAGTAGGAGGTGATCCTTCTCTTCTGCTCAGCACTGGTTAGACACATCTGGAGTACTATGTCCAGCACTGAGCTTCCCAGTGCAATAGAGACATGGACATACTGGAGAGAGTCCAGCAAAAGGCCATGAATATGAACATTTATCAAATGGAGAAAGGTTGAGAGAGCTGGGACTGTTCAGATTGGAGAGAAAGCTGAAAGGTATGTGATAAATTTATAAAAATACCTAAAGGAAGAGTGCAAAAAAGACAAAGGCTTTTTTTTTTTTTTTTTGGTGCCAGCTTTGTCTGCTCAGCAGCACTAGGCTGACGGCAGGGAGGTGCCTACTGGAAATAACGGAATGAAAAGTGATTGCAAATGTTGTGAAGATAGTAGCAAGTTTCTTCAGCTGTAATCAGTAATGTCTCTGAGGCAAAGCACCCTCCCAGCCTGCCTAGAGATCTTGCTACAAGCTCAAATCAAACCTCCCTCCACCCTGCCCATCTCGGCCCTTTCGGTGTGGAGGAGACAACAGAGTGCAGGGTATTGACGGAGGCAGATGGAGCTCAGCTGTAGTGGTAACAGGCATCGATGTGGGACCTTGATCTCTGCCAGGGTTGAGATCATGTGCTGGTCTGTCTCGAGGAGCTCTCGCTGCAGTGATGAGTCAGGGTGGCTGTTTTCAACAAAAGAGGTTTTTACAGCTCAGTTTTCCAGGAGGAAATAACACAAAGTAAAAATGTCTTTAAGCCCACATGCTGCTTAAAGAAAAGGTTTTGGATTGGTAATGCTGTGAGTGAGCATTATGAACGCCTGCTCCAAACAAGTCAGCATCCCCCAGCAAATTTTGCACTCAGCCTAGCTTCTTTCAGAGGAAGGAGCCTTTCTGCCCCTGGTCCCTGCCTTGTTTCAGCACAGATTCTCATGTGAAACCTGCATGGGAATCTCCTTTACCATCATTCCACTTGAACCAGTCCTTGAATTGATGCTCACTCACCTCTCACCTTTGCAGTCCCTCTAAGCTGGGCTGGACTCTGTCAGCATCCCTTATTGCATGACCCATCCCCATCCCATGTGAAGAGTTTTGCTTTTTCATAGCATAATTACATCCTAGAAATATTATTTGCTTATCAGCAAAGCAACAAGCATTCATTTATTGTCTCTATCAGGTTACACACAACAGTTTATTTGGATATTATCTAAGCCTGTGATATGACCTTTTGAGCTAATTAAATTTTGTTTAATTGTCTGTTTGTTCCAAATTTTCCACAGCTATTAATCCATTATCACTTTGTAGGCAGACACAGCCTTTAAGAAATACACTAAAAGAGTGTACCCATTTCTTTTTCCCCAGCGATTCATGAAAAATGTAAAGAAATCCCAATAGCTGTCTTCAGGTGCCAGGATTTAAAGCAAATTCTTTTCTTTTAACTACTATCTGACATGTTTGTGGAAAGTATTTGCAAGCCTGAATGACCACAGACATTTGTGGTTTTGTGAAAATTGACTTTTGTTTCAGTAAAATATACTGACCATTGAAAGAAAGATTTTAAAACCAGGACATGTTTTCAAAGCCCACAGAGGTGTCCAGGTAAAGGAAATAGTTTTTTTTAAAATGCCATATTTGAACTAGGGGAGGGGAATTTCAAGGAGCTATAAACTTGAATATTTCTGCATCAGGAAGCTCCTTTATGAGATACAGAGAAATGATCTCCAGCTGACGTAAACACAAAGCAGAGCCAGCTGAGATCTTTGAAATTTATATACTCACTGTTTGCCTTGAGGGAAGACTGGACTCCATCTGGAATTTATTGTGAAGGTGGAGGAAATGCAGATTCTCTCACGTCAAGATCCTCAGTAGGAGCAGGGACAACTTTATGGGCCAGATAGGGTAGGGTTGCATGTGCCCAGCCAGGAACTGGCAGCTCTGCCAGGGCTCAGATACTGCTTCATACTCCTGGGGAAGCCAAAAGAAGAGCTCTGCCTTCCTGGAGATGGTTCCAGTCTCTGTGAAGAATAAGCTGGGTCTTGCTCTTTTGCCTCATTTTGGAAGGGTTAGGATGGTTTTTTTTGTGTGTGTGTCATTTTATTTTAAAGAAACTTTAAAAATCCTTACTTAAAAGGGAAGGGAAAATTTTTGCTGTGTTTCCTTCTCTCCCCTCCATGGTTACCACTCCCTTATGCCTTGATTTTGACTGTACCAACTTATTTGCTCTTACTGTACACTGTGCAGTCATGCTACTTTCAGAAAGGCTGTATCTGCTACAGGGAAAGGTAGAATCTCACTGAAAAGCTTCCTCTGAGAAGGGAAGTACTCCTTTTTTTTTTTAGTCCTTTTATTTTTTTTCCATGCATTTTCATGTTAGCCACCACATGGGGGAAATTCCGTGGCCTCACTGACATCAGTGAAGTCAAGATGTTCCTCTAGGCTGACTGCAACCCATAGTCACATGCTAGAAGCCAGTGTGTATATGTATCTGCTTCCTTCTATCTCACTGCCACGACTCATAATAATTTTGATTTTAGATTAAATGCCAAATGGGTCACCTTCTACACAGGAACATCTAAAATGCTACAAAACTTGGATGTCCTTACCAATAACAATGACAAGCATGAAGTTACCTTTAAGATATAGCTTCAATATTATTAACATTTTAAAGAGAAGATGAATATACATGAATGGAAAAGGAAACACCACACATATTGACAAATATTCCCAAGATTCTGGATTCTCACTTGGACTGCCAGTTTTTAACTGGAGTGTAAGACTCCTGGATAAAACTATGTGGGCAGCAAAAATGTGACAGCTGGTTGTAGTACAGACAGACAGAGGAAAGAAAATGTTGAATCCCCTTCTTGTTCCCCTGCTTTACCCAGGAATGTGTGGATGCAACCCTGACAGATGCTGCAAAACTCTGTTTGACAAGCCAGACTGTTGCGATGTCGAGTGGGATGTCATTAAGTCACCCACTGCCAGGACATAAATCTCAAATCTTGGCATCTTGACCATGTTTTAAAAATATTTGTCTTCCCCTGTGGTAAGGTCTAGTTTGCATATTGTCTCCTTGTGCTAAGCAGCAGGGTTTCATGGAAGGATTCCCTCTGGAGCTCAATGAGGCTATTCATTCCTGCAGATGTTCATTGCTTCCATGGTAGCCTAGACTAATTTTTAAATGATGCCTTAAAAGACACTCATGTCCCCTCAATGACATCGAGATCTAAGTGCTTAATTTACTTTTCAAATAACATGAATGTTGACAAAAACATGATGTGGTTTTCATGATAAAAAATGGATATTTCTTTAGAAGGAGGAAACAATGGCAGGCTTCAAAATAGAGCCCTTTTAAGCATTAATATGCACAATTCCATCCTGAATGTTCAAAGCACCATTAGTAATTCTGGGTTCAGAGCTTCTTTTATCAGAAGCACCTGAGAGAGCACTGAGCACGGTGAATCCTTAAAAACCAGGTCCCTTCAAGGTCTCTCAAGACATCAAAAATTAGAGTCAATTTGGATTCCAAATCATTCTACAGACCTTTTATTGCTTTTCCTGTACCAAATGTACGTGTTGAAACTCAACTCCTCCTCTCCCCCAAAAGTGCCTTTTAGGTAGAACTATTTAGTAGCAAGCAACACTGTACATCCCACAAAACCCATAAAGTATTGTAATGGAAAACTGAATTATTTGCAAACTGTCATTTTTTATTTATATCAAATAACAGATTCCCTTTCAGTCTTCCTAATTACCTGTACTTTTTTTTTTTTTGGTGAAACGATATCCGGGAGTATTTACTGCATGTCAAATCCCTTATTTATGTCATTCCATATAATTATCAGTTTGGGAGATTAGAGCATACCTAGTTCTGGAGATGTTGCTTTGAGTTATTTGGAAGTTATAAATCTAAAATTTAATGAATATTAGGAATATTTTTGCATTAAAAATGTATCACAGGGGTTTAGTGTGTGGTTTCTAGAGTTGCACTAGGCATTTTTAATTAATTTTTTAACCTAGCTAAGTGCTTTGTCTTCAGTGTGAATAAGTTGTCTGCCAAGGGGAGTTTTGTGATGCTCTGAAATGTATGTTAGGCTCTCTGTCTTGTGGTTTGACTTACAAAAAGAAAAAAAAAATGAGGGATCTAAGTGGAACCATTTCTCTGCAAGACTCTACTGCACAGTATTGCCTATCATGCAAATACTCTACTTATACTGCCCACTTCATAATTCAAAAAAACCTAAGCAAAATGTCAAATTAACTATGATATAGCCCTCAGTTTCTGCATAGAAGGACATCATGCATAGTGTAAGTTAAGAAGACTGAAATCTTTTTAAAAATAGTATAAGTAATGTTGTGATTGAAATCACTGACACAAGCTTCTTGTTTGGTAGAGTTGTTTAAGAAATTTCTGATGGAAATGGAGACTTTATTTTTTTCCATTGAAAAGTATAATTATTTTTTTCCCAAGCCATTTGGAAAACAAAGTTGTTTTACTATCTCACAGGTGTCACAAGAGCATAGGAAAAGCTGTCATGAACATTTCAGTGAAGGGATCTGCAAACAGACTAGGATTAAAGGAAGGATGGTGATTCTTCTTCCTTTCCTTCCCTTCCAACAGCAAGACAAGATGTGAGGATGCAGTACTCTCAACATCTGGCCATCCTGGAAGATGTGATTGATTTAATTTTTATTAGCAAAGTCTAGGATCCACATAACTGCTATTTGACCTCTCCTATAGTTTAATTCTGGAGAAACACTGTCCTATAAAAAGTGCAGAGGGTTTGTTGTTGTTATTGTTGTTGGCCTTTTTATTTCTCCATATCCAGAACAATTTCTACTGCACAGAAATGCCATGTTCAGCTTTCATCTGTTCTTTCAAGCTATATGGGACACAGAGCAAGATGTCAGATGAGTTTGGCCAGGGAGCAGAGCAGGAGTCCATGCCTGTGTCACTGGGTGGAAATAATCTGTGGATGTTGGTTATCAGCCATCTGAACACATTGGGATCTTTGTGCTATCAAGCCAGAAGAGGAGAGTATCAAGATTTCATCTCCCAAAGATCTGTTGTGGATATAGGGAAGAGAATCCAGCCTCTTTGTTAAACTCAGCACAAGTTGCTAACAGATATTTAGATCCATCAGAAAATAGTTAGCAGAAGTTCTCAGTTAAAAGAGGTGGTATATTTGTGCTGTTACTTGCAACCCCCGGAAGATGTCAAACTCTTGTGGAGGAAGTATTTGCTGATCTCTATCAGCAGTGTAATGAGATGGGTGACTCAGAGTAGCTCTAATTAATGCATGGAAAGACCTTTTCTAAAATACATTTGGCAAGTTTCCCCCTGGAGTTAAGAGATATCTGCAGCAAGCACATCCTCCCACACCTCTCCTGGGCACTAGAACTTATTAGCAAATCCCCTACTGATGCTCTTTTATTAGGGCAGTTACTGCTGTAGCAACCATGATGAGAAATGCAGGGTAAGCAGAGCTCAGGAATTTTGGCAATGATTTTTAAATTAGTTTTGTGCCATCTAACCATGAATCCTAATGGCATATGCTAAAGGTCTGTTATTGCACCTAGTCTGTAAATGAAATGCTTTTGTGTGAAGGAGGGTGGGTAGAGCAGCCAAAAATGATAATATAAATCTCTGGTCTCTGGCATCACCTCTAAAGAATATGGGGTATTTTTTGGATATTCTTTCTCAGGAGGTCACCATCAAGAAAGTGATGGCTTAAGTGCAATAAAAACACAGCAATGTCCTTACAAACCATTTTGAAACATTTATGCACCTGAGGTTAGCCTAGTGCTGTTTTTTCGGGGGTTTTTTTGTTGGGTTTTTTTTTTTTTTTTTTTCTCATTGGAAGGATTGACAGTGTTAATTTGTTTTCATAAAGCAGTAGAAATTCACAGCTCTGACATCTGTCAATACCACTGGCCAGGAGGTTCAGAGGCTATTAGTATGGATCAGGAGGACATGCACAGAGCTTAATCAGACAAACCCAACTGCATTGGTGAAAGGAGGCTTTAAATAATGAGATTTTATTCTGGAAACTGGGACCAAAAGAGAGAACTAGTATTACTTAGGAGTGTAAGATATTTTATTTTGTCTTCCCATCACACCTTGAAGTCATTGCTGGGATTATTTGTCGAAGGCCACTAGAATGGGGCAAAGTAGAACCATCTCGTTTGGGACAACCTCATGTGAATCAAGCAGAGGGAGGTCAGTAAGACCACTCAGCAGGCAGAGAACGGCTCTTATACATGCAAGGAAAAGAGTACAATGTGATGTCTCTATTAACATGCTTCTTTGCAATGCTCCAATCAGTGATTACCCAGGAGACCACAAAGTCTGCATTAATGGCTTTAGTAGCAATGAGTTAGAGGTGATCTGCCTTTCATAGACTTCCCTTCTTCCTCTGTAGTGATTTTTGGTTCCTTTGCTGGGTTCATTTACCATTAGCCATGTCATTCTGTGTTTTACACCCCTTTTTCATGTGTAGAGTTGGCATCAGTGACTGGCACCACCTCCTGTGTCACCCAGTGTTGTGGGTTGACCTTGGCTGGCTGTAAGGTGTCCACCCATCTGCTCTCTCACTCCTCCTTTTCAGCAGGACAGGCGGAAGAAAATAAGATGATAAACTCATGGGTCAAGAAAAAGACATTTTGATGAAAGAAAGCAAAGGCTTTGAATGGAATAAGAGAGAGGGAACCCCCATCCCGATTTATTTTTTACATCCTATCAGCAAGCAACATACAGCCACTTCCTGGGAAGTAGATTTTAATATGTATAATGGTTATTTTGGAAGACATGCCATTACAACACACGTCCTGCTTCCCTCTTTCTGTCACCTTTTCTGGCTAAGAACATCATAGGGTATGGAATACGCTTTTGGTCAGCTTGGCTCAGCCATCTCAGTTGTGTCCCTGTCCATCTTCTCGCCCACACCCAGCCTATTCGTCTTTGAGGGAGAATTTGTAATAATACCTTGATGCTGTGAGACTACTGCTCAGCAACAGCCAGAACACAGGTGTGTTAGCACAGTTCTAGCTACAAATAAAAGCACATCACTAGGAGGGCTGCCACAAGGAAAGGTAACTTCACCCCAAGCAGATTAAGTACAGGCCCATAAGAAGACACATAGAGTGGGGCCTGCAGGTGATATCACACTGTACTGATCTGGGTGAATCAGCCTTTTCCTCAGAGTTAAACCAGCTACTGTCCTTATCAAGGCTGTGAGAAGCACCTGTTCTCTACTGTGATATTCAAGACAGGCCTTGGTGTGAGCTCTGTGCTTGATTTCACAAGGTTTTGTGCCCAAGACAGCCTCGGAGAAACTTTCTTGGCTGGGTGGAAAACTTTAGTATCCTAGAGAGAGCCCTCAAGACTGATCTTCAGGTTCGATGTATGATATATCATTAAATATATCTGCATGACCTGAAGGATAACAGCTACTGCACCTGAGGTGGAAACCTGTTTGTCTTGTCTCTCTGAGAGCAGATTCCTGTGTTACTTTCCCATGTGTTTCCCCATACCTCTGTGAAAAGGTGGGTTGTGCACCCACTCACCCTAACAGCTCTCCAGGGAAAGTGACTGCCAGGTCTCAGATCTATGTGGACACAACAAAATTTTTTCATTTTCCTCTCCGCTTCCTTTATGGCTAATAAGAAGGAGTTAGGAACTGTGGAGATGCTGTTCCTCTCAGTGGTTTTTAGGTTCTGCAGCATTAAATGAGTTGCATCCTCCAACCTCTGGTTTCTATTAACTACACAGTCCTTGAATAAAGGGTGCTGAGAATTACTTCCTCTGATGTAGCTTTTGATATGTTAGCTATATGTTGGCTGTCTTAGGACATGCCTGGCAACATGTGGGTGCAGCTTTATGGCTCCCTGGCCATGCTGGAGCAGATGAAGTGCAGTTGCTTGCAGCTGATAAATTCTGCCAAGCTCTGCCTGGACCTGCCTATACTCTTCATGTTTATACACAAAACTAGAGGTGTTCCTCCTGCTTCTTAGTCAGATACTCATACTCCTTGAGTTATCTCACGCTTAGTATTCAGGAAGAAGATTTCATAGAATCATAGAATAAGCAGGTTGGAAGAGACTCACTGGATCACCGAGTCCAACCATTCCTATCCATCCCTAAACCATGCCCTTTACCACCTCGTACATCCGTGCCTTAAACTCCTCCAGGGAAGGTGACTCAACCACCTCCTTGGGCAGCCTGTTCCAGTGCCCAATGACCCTTTCTGTGAAAAAATTTTTCCTAATGTCCAGCCTAAACCTCCCCTGGTGGAGCTTGAGCAAATAAATGAAAAAAACCCTTATTTAAGTCATCACATAGTAAGATTTCTTACTGACTTAGCAATACCTTCTATCAACAGAGGGCCAGCCAAGCCATCTCTGTGAGATATTTTTTGGTCATTGACAAACACTTTGATCCAGCAGATTTATAGTGGTCTGGTAAAAGTCTTCAGCTGGTGTTTATCACACTGATTTACGCTAGCTGAATACCTGCCCTGCTGTGCCTCCCAAATCAATACATGTTTCTTGTGTGCAGTTCCTTTCTTGTTTTAGGAGCAAAACAACAAAAACCTGCACAACTCACCCTGTCAAATAAAAATGAGCACAGGACACACAAAATAAGCTCGCAAAAGGGAGACAGTGTCTCTTGGAAGGAAATTGAAACTCTTCGTAGTGAGAACATTATAGCCCATGGCACTCTCATGTAGCTGCACTTTTATAATGGACAGAATATAATGAGTGCTGGTCATGAAAGCTGGTTATTATATCCTAGATGGAGGTCATAATGTGGCATATGTAGAGCCACTAATTTGTACACAGTAAGAGTTATGAAGCTTTTCTGGCATTCTTAGGTTATGTCTATATCACAAGGTACCTGCATATTCAAGTTCATTTTGCTCCCTGAACTATTCTATTGCCCACAATTCAGAGATGAATGTTTGAAGCTCAGTTTCAGCTCAAACCTTGAGATCTACTGGTGTCAAAGCTCTTTTCTTGATCAGTTCATAAAGTGATTTTTATGTGGCTCTGAAGGGGTTATTACCGAGCTTGAATGTAAAAAGTCCCTGTTCTAGTCTGCCACTGGTCTAAGCCCTTTTGGACTCTTCTGCTCTGTGTGATGTTGGGCATCAGATTTTCCTCATGCACATTTTTTCCATGGGTTTGAGTTTAAGAAAAATCTGTCATCGAGTTATTTAGTGAGTGTCAGAGTTTGGTCTTCTCTCATAGTAGTATTGTTGCAGAGGTTGTAGGATGGCTACAGGAATTAAGAGTCCTTGGCTGGTACTGTCTTGTTACTCATCCAGGTGATCATCAGTCACTTTCAGTGGCAAGGCACAAACTATTCATTTCTTGTTCAACCTCTCATATGGTACTTCTTGGAGAAGACAGAGCCAGTCCCTGGATACAAGTCAAATGACACCTGCATTGGTGGTTTAGCAATGTTTCTCTGGCAGGTGCCTTGGTCCTAGGAGAAGTTGCTTTTGAGTTTGTCATGTAGCAGGAATTCTAGATGGTGGAGTCTTCACTAAAACAAAACCACTTCTGCTGGCAGGTATGAATGTGCTTATCTCTTTTGTATTTCTTTGGGAGTTCAGTTAAACCTCCAAGCTTTTTGTTTGAAAACTTTCCATTGTTGGCTGTTCAACTATGAGAGAAGAGAAAAGAGCAACTATGCCAGAAGTTTTACTGAAATATAAAAAATCCAACAAGCAGTCTAAAATGGCTAATAAAATGGTGCCATGTGCCTCAAACTACAAGCAAGAAATGTTACATTGGAACTGATGCTTAATCTAGTGGATAAGGCAGCTCTTGTCCATACATAAAATTAATTAGGCAAAAAATGCTCAGTACAGGCAAACAGTCCCTGTTATGCCTGAGGTTTTATTCTATTAAGTAAACAGAAACAGAACCAACGTATTAAAAGTTGGATCTTTTTCAGTAAAGCATTTTCTACCGGATTTTACTTTCCATCACACAGCAGCTATGTTAAGTTACTTGTTAAGATGACTGATGTGTTACAGATGAGAGGGCATCTTGCACCTGTGTCATGCACAACTTCCCTTGGCAACTTGTTCCAGTGACTCACCACTCTCATGGTGAAGAAATTCTTCCTTATATCAAGCCTAAATCTTCTCCTCTCCAGTTTATACCCATTCGCCCTCGTTCTGTCACCACAAGCCTTTATGAATAGTCCCTCTCCAGCTTTCTTGCAGGCCCCTTTCAGGTACTGGAAGGTCGCTATAAGACCTCATCAGAGCTTTCTCTTCTCCAGGCTGAACAAGCCAAACTCTCTCAGTCTGTCCTCGTATGGAAGGTGCTCCAACCCTCTGATCATCTTTGTAGCCCTCCTCTGGATCCGTTCCAACAGTTACCCAGGGAAGTTGCAGCTGCCCCATCCCTGGAGATGTTCAAGGCCAGGTTGGATGGGGCCTTGGGCAGCCTGATCTAGTGGGATGTCCCTGCCCATTGCAGAGGAGATTGGAACTAGATGAACTTTAAGTTCCCTTCCAACACAAATTATTCTATGATTCTAAGATTCTATGATTCTATGATTCTATGAATGCAACAATCCAATCAGTTTCTTATCCCCTGTACCTTACACCCATCAAATCCATCTCTCTCCAGTTTAAAGAGAAGGATGTTGTGGGGGACTGTGTCAAAGGCTTTACAGAAGTCTAGATAGATCACATCCGTCAGTTTAGCTGTGCCCACTAATTCTGCTACAATTTCCTTTCCTCCTACCTGCCTGCTTCTTCTTCAAGCACAGTCCCTATTTCTTCTCCACAGTAGTCGTCTGTTACCGCTGTCTCTCTTCTCCCTTCCCCCTGTCAGTGCTACTTCCTTCCCTTCCTGAACTCCTAGGCTGATCAAACAATGTATGCTCCATCTCTCCATGATTGGTGGGCTTGTCATGTCACTTTATGTGCCGTAAATCACATAGAACTCAAATTGAAGGCAAACACATTTCCAGCTGCCTACTCTCTGACTATGGTTTTATACCCTAGGACAAGGTAGGGTATTTTTGCATTTTCCTGAAGCAGAAAGGACAGCTAGAAATAATTTACAGTCAGTTTTTTTACAGGGAAATAACATTACAGAGTACATAAAAATGTGATGGTGTCTCTGCGTGACAGAATACTCTATCCTGTTGTGTTTGCAGATATCTGCACTAGCACTAGAGCTAGCTTAGCGACTGAAGTCTTGTTCTCAGCAACCTTCTTTGCTATTAAGAAAGTCACCAAACCCATTGGAGCAGGATCCTTGGCAGTGCTTTCATTGTGCCTTTTGCACACAATGTTTTGTCATTTGATTCTGAGAGAAAAGCAATGGGCACACAAGTGTCATCTAAAGCCTCTATACAGTTTGAACACTGAATTGCTGATATCCAAAACATACATTACTTTAAAGCTAGTAGTTATTTCTGACACAACCTTGATCCTGGCATATCGTGGGAAAACTTTCAAATTACATGGGAAGGAACACAGTAAGTAGGAGATGGACCATTCACAGGAGCCCAGAAGTGATGGAGCAAAGGCGGTTTCAATTTGCCTTCAGCACACAGCTTGTCATGTCAGGGCAAGCCTGTGCTGTTACTTTTTGGCTCCTGTGGCACCAGAGGAGCAAGGGACATGGTAAAGATACCTGGAAGAGAAAACACATCTCCACTCTGGAGAGTGGACATGGAAGACAGCATGGCCAGAAAGCCACTTTGCACAAGTGTAAGCTCCCTTAGGAGCTTTTCTGGTGCCCCAGGGATCTAGCTGTTACCAGAGTACCTTAAAAACCTGGAGTAGAGAGGAAATAACAGTCAATGAATCCATCTTCGGAGTAACAAACTAGTGATGCCTGTGTGCATACAGAGGATCTCCAGTGCACAAAAAATAATGTTCCCAGGCTTTTTTTTCCCCTCTATGTAGGTCATTGTTAAGAGATAGTGCAAATGAGCAATAAATTTCTTCTTGTGAATTTTGTGTACCAAAACCCGAAGACAGCACGTAATAGAAAACACTGCATTGCCCTTTGTAAACAAACTTCACATCCCACTCCTCTTCAAGGCCAGGCACAGTGACAGATTACCCACGGAGGGCTTTGTATTTCTGCATGGTATGGGTACCACCTCCTAAAACAGCTTGAGGCCCTAGCAAGACAAGGTGGTCGGCTGTTCCCAACAGACCATAACAGGAGCAGCAGGTCTCAGCCCTGCTGCGTGCAGCATGCTAGTGGCCTGGGGCAGAGGCAGATGGAAATCTTCACAGACTCTTTTTTTATTTGTTTGTCTTCTTTCTGATTGCATAGATAAATATATAGGGACTGTGTCCAAGGGACAGTGTAAACATTCCAAAGCAGTTAAGGAGAGCACTGCCCCAGGGCAGAATGAAGGAGGCAGGAATGTGGCCAATCTGATAATGTTTCAGGGTTGTGCCAAGACTTGTATATCACACTGGCCATCTACCTGCAGGAGGGCATGCTACTATGTCAATACTACTCTTGGGTTGCACTTTCATGTTCCTGTTAGATCATTTGACCATGATTACTAACGTGGTAATGAATGGACTGACACACAGTTTGGTGGTCAGGCAGAAGGCTCCATTTAGATCCAAATATGGTGTCTGTGGGAAAAGAAGGTTTTTCATCCTTAATGTGCTGGGATGGCTGAATTGAAAATACTTTTTCCAGGTAAAATTCATTTCCATTCCACAGCAGCAAGCAAGGTAACATTTATGGTTAAAAAGGAAAACTCAGCTGATTTTTGAGTGTCTTGTTCTGAAAAAATAGAAACAATTTGTTGGGACTTTAACATAAAACTGTATTTACTTTGCATTATAGATTAAAAGAAAGCATGCTCAAGACTCTATCTTCTTCCATCTGCATCATCCCATCTAATAAAAGACATTAATTCTCGTTACAAATCATACTTCATCATAAATTATTTTCATTTCAAAAGTTTCAAAAAAAAAGCCATTTGACTTTGGTATGCTTCGTTCTTCTAAGATCAAACTGCTGAATTGTGTATTTTTATTTTATTTTTATTTTAATTTTGTGTAACAAAATATTTACTTTCATCTTCTAGCTCAGCAGTAAGGCATTTTCCAGCACAAATGTATTTTGTCTCAGGGCTTCCTAAAGCCCCATCAGTTATTATAATTGCGCCGGTATGTCCTAAGGACATTTTATCAGTGGTATGATGCAGGGAGGCTGAGCAATGTAGGTATCCAGTTTTCTAGAGTCCTTTACTAAATATTCTGAAAGTAAAGGATTAAGTAAGCCTGTAGTTACTCATGAGACAAGTGTAATAGGTTTTTGTAGAACAGCTCACATACTAAAGCACCATACATGCAGAAGATCCAGGAACTCTATGTTTGCACGTTGCCAGGAACCTGGAGCAGGAGTGGAAGGATTTAATAAGCTGCTTGCTGTCTCCTTAATTGTTTGAGTCAGGATTTCACACAGAATCACTAGCTTGGAAAAGACCCACAGGATCATCAAGTCCAACCATTACTATCAACCACTAAACCATGTCCCTCAGCACCTCATCCACCCATCTTTTAATACCTCCAGGGATGGTGACTCAACCACCTCCCTGGGCAGCCTGTTCCAGTGCGCAGTGACTCTCGGTAAAAAATTTTCTCTGATGTCCAGCCTGAACCTCCCCTGGTGGAGCTTGAAGTCATTGCCTCTCATCCTGTCCTCTGTCACTTGGGAAAAGAGGCCAGCTCCCTCCTCTCTACAACCTCCTTTCTGGTAGTTGTAGAGAGCAATAAGGTCTCCACTCAGCCTTCTCTTCTCTAGGCTAAACACCTCCAGTTCCCTCAGCTCCACCTGGTAAGATTTGTTCTCAGTTACTGTTTAACCAGTTCAGTGATTTCCAGTAACTGAGGAAGCAGATGGCACTGATGTCTTGCATTTCTTGATTTCAGAAGAGCCTTGCCATGCATTTCATGACTTTCCTGTGTTGTGCTCTCTTTCTGTGGTTGCCAGTGATGCTAAAGCTAAACGATCTCTATTTGTTCCTAGTGAAAACTGATTCAAGGCTAAATCAACTTAGGAAAAAATAAATTCCATGTCTATCAAGAGCTCATTAGTGCAACAAAAGGATATTAAAGATTTGTTTCCACTGGAAAAAGCAGAAACTAAATGTCAATAACATTTCCCAGTATGAATACTCTCAGAATTGCTGTATATTTAATTGCTACTTTGGATTTAAAAGTCTCTCTTCTCTCTCTCTAAGCCAACACAGTTTATTCACCCAGGAACAGAGTTCCTCTCTCATAAGAAACAACAAAAAAAGTCTCAGTTCTGCCTTCATGGGAAGCAATCTTAAATATTTGTGAGGAAAGAAATTGATCTGGGGTCAAGTTTTAACTGAGTTTTGATCTGCTGCTCTCTATTTCCTGCTTGGCTATTTCATCTTTCCCTTCCTGGTTAGCAACTTCTGCACCCATTCCGTCTACTCTAGCTTGACCACTTGCCGCTGCTTCTTCCACCCTCTGCAGCCTGGTTAGGACAGTCCTTCTCTCAGGACTGACCGCAGCCATAGCAAGGAGGCTTGAGCATAGGCATGTCTCCCACCATGGGCCAAAGCTTTTCTGGATGTGAATTCCAATGTCATTGGATGAGGTACTAAGGGGCATGGTTTAGTGGTTGATAGGAATGGTTGGGCTCTATGATCCAGTGGGTCTCTTCCAGCCTGGTTATTCTATGATTCTATGATTCTGTGAATTGAAGAACAGTGACAAGAATGGGCAGCTCAGTAGTCTGTCATTTTAATTGGTATGAAAGGAAAGTCAGACCATAGCACAGCACACATCAGAGCCATGAACGTAAGGCCTGAGGTTGATAACAACATTGGCACAATCTTCTCCAGTGAGAATCATTGAATGACAGCTGGAGAGTCATCCCTTTGGCTCTTTCTTGGGGACTTGTTTGTCATTTAGCTTCTCCACATTCTTTCACTTTGACTCTGAAGGCATATCCTTGAAAAATGTACTGACTTTCCTCTGAAACAGGATATTGCTTGCAATACCTGCAGGGATTGTGTGAGCTGACAGAACCAATAAGAGAGTGACCTGCATTGCAGCTTATAATCCAGAAGGCCCCAAAGAAACACCATAGCTAATCAAACATACCTGTCTTTGTACGTATCTTTGGGTTAAGCACTAGAGGTGAAGCTGTAAGAAAACCCAGGGGATCACGGTAGAGATGCACTTCTGTACCTTAATATGGACCTGTACAGGATGAAGTAGGAATTTGCTAACTAATTGGTGTCAAAGTCAACTCTGAAATCACACCAGAACATCTTATAGCACGGCTGTAGTCATAGGCTGAGAATAATCCTGTTATTAGTGCAGATAATTAGAACAACACAAGCTTATCTTTTTTCTTGAGTTTTGCTCTTTTTCTCTAGCACAAGGTAGAGGCTACATTTTCCAGTGCACAATCTCCAGATTTCCATCTGGTTCTGCATGACTTCTTCAGTATCTGGGGTCATTAAGTCATTCATTTCTTCCTTAGTTTCATTAAACAATATGACTTAAACTGTGCACAGAAAACTGCTTCATTTGCTAACGATTAATTCTTTGAATTATTAAAATAACACCTGATCAGCTTCTCTTGCAACCCACAGTTAGCTTGCTTTGTTAACGTTTCAATACAAAATGTGTTTTAAATGTTAAGTAGAAAAATACATGTATATGTAGTTCTTTCTCCCACCATGGCTATGACAACCCAAAAGAGGGATGTAGACTATGTCTATAAATCATGAAAGGCTTAGAGGAAGTAAACTGGAACAGGTTTGTTAAAGGGATTGTTGATTTATTAAGCAAATACCGGATGACATCAAATAATACAATGGAGAGGCCAAGTAAAAGCACACGGAAAAGTAACTACTACTTCATGCAGAAGATCTCTACCCCGAAAAGCTCCATTCTTCAGTTGAGTTTTGTAACTGATACAGCCCAGGCAACTACATGTTTGCACTCAAAAGAGTCTATCCTGTTATTGAATTTATATTTGCTTGAACACAAGAATCATGTGCTTTTTAATTCTACTGAGACAAAGAAAATTCCTCCCCCTCGTGGGAATTTTCACATTGTCTCTTGATCCAAATACTATCTGCTCTTCCTTTTGTTACAATCCTGGGCTGTGTCTCCTACATATTGGTTTTCCAGAATTCCCCGGAAGAAAGTAACACATCTGATAAACTTTTGCCCAGTCATCAGAAAGTACAATCAAAGCTCTTATCACCTACTGTCTCAGAAGAATCTCAGAGTATTTTTATCTAATAAAGTTCCATCTTCACTCAAAACTTTTTTAGAGTTTTCATGTCTGCACTTAGACAGGAAAATTAGTCCACCTATGGTGTTATGCAGCAGATGAGGAGGCTCAGACTTCATCATTATTAGCTGAAAGATTTTTGCATAGACCAGAGAGGCACTCCAATTTGATTTGTTTCCTGTTTGGATTACATAAACCCCCAAACGCATTGGAAATGGAAAGAAATTTCAAGCAGTGTTGAGAGATGCACTTAAGTACATTTTATAGTGAGTAGCACAAAGCAATCTCCAGGCCCCTGCTGCATTATGGTTTACTTAACATGATTATGACTGTCTAGCTTTCTCTTCATAGCAAACTACTACAAGTGATATAGTACTGTACCCACAACATATGTCTTACAAAAGAAAATAGCTGGATCCTGATGTGAAGGAACTTTGTTTGAATTGTCTATGCACTGTTGGTCATGTTATATCACCACTTACACAGTTTGCAAGTGCAAAGGGAAAAGCAACAGACTCAGAGCATCAGGATCCGTCAGGCACGG
Source organism: Clamator glandarius (assembly GCA_033459285.1). NCBI lineage: Eukaryota > Metazoa > Chordata > Aves > Cuculiformes > Cuculidae > Clamator > Clamator glandarius. The sequence goes on along the minus strand of JAUNZM010000353.1, from coordinate 637,366 downwards.
AGGAATACTCTGTGCTTTGAAGAACAAGGTGTTCAGTTAAGTTTACTGAAGTGGCTCTGAAAGATTTCTAGTAGTTAACACAGCCAAACAACAAATATGGTCCTGACTCCACCTTAATGTTGGCTCTTAAAATATTTTGTAGATGTAGTATGGCTGCCATATATCACGGTTCAGTAATTTCTAGGATAATTTTGGGAAAGTTTACAGTTCTAATGTCATCCCATTTGTGTGTTCTTGTGCATGTTTGTAGCTGTATGGTTAATGGAGCATACTGGGGCTTATCCAAAAAGATCTTTAGAAGTTCTTTTGCTTCTGTGATCCCTCTCTGTTTTGAGCTGATAAGATTGTCTAAGGACTCAGTAGACACAATGTGTGGCTGCCACAATTCCGAGCACATTGACGGAAATGCATATCCCCTTTGTCATCCCATCCACAGCTGAGTGTCTGTGCAGAGAGGTCTTCCAAGACTCCTAGAACACCACTATTCAAACTGTAGGTGATTGAAAACACCTATTGATTCACTAGAAGGAGAAAATTTTGTTGGGACACTTTATACAATGGAAGAGAAAGACCGAAGGTAGCCCACGTTTAATGGAAAGACTCATACAAAACAACTGACTGCGCAAGCCTGGTTAAAAATATCCATGTGCCGATGTCGGCTTCCTTTTATTTTTTTCTTAGAATAGCAGTAATGACCTTGGCACAAAGCTCTGCCTGGAGACAAATGACCAGCTGGGATTAATGGTCCTTGACTTAATTTCTGCTCATCAGCACCTCCCATCCAGTCATTAATCCTGCTGAAATGCTCTGTGCATTGATTATTATTGATTCATTCATTGATTGTGTTCAGGGTCTGAAGTTAGAAGCTGAAGTACTGAGGGCACCCTGGAGACTCTTCTAATAAGATGAGTTTGCTTAATTCATAGACTATTTGAGGTGCTTTAGAAAGAAGTATCATAAAAAGAGGTAGAAATGGAAAGATCACTTACAGGACAATGAAACCTAGAATACTATTGCTATTAGAGTTGATGGCATGTATCAAATTACTTTGAATATGATTGGTATCTAAAGCAGGACTAAAGAGGAATCTGACATGTATTATATGTGCCACCTCCCAAGGAACAGTAAGAGTCCAACCAAGAGAGCCCATCAGATAATCTCTGCCTATGGTAGAAAAGGCATTTGTGATGCTAATGTCCCATCATTCTTACTGGAAACATCACTGTTTTCTTTGCCTTCAAAAATACAGTGGTCTTCTTTTTCTGCAGACATGTTTTGTTCCTTTTCCCCTTGCATTGGTTGCTGTCTGACTTCATCTGTTCTGGAAGGAGATGTATCAGAATAATTAATGTAGCAGCCTTCAGGAAATCAGATTGATTTTTTCTAGTACCTGCTTTATGACAGAATCTGTGAATTGCAAAACAGAGGAAAAATGGTTTAAAAGATTATATGGTTTAATAACCTGCCACCTCCATGTTTTCTCTTCAAGTTGCTCTCCTGGAATTCAGTGCAAAGGATCACAGAATCACTGAGTTGGAAAACACCTCCAGGATCATCAAGTCCAACCATCCCTATATACCACTAAACCATGCCCCTCAATATCCCATCCACCCATCTTTTAAAAACCTCCAGGGAAGATGACTCCACCACCTCCCTGGGCACCCTGTTCCAGTGCCGAATGACCCTTTCCATGAAAAATCTTTTCCTAATGTCATGCCTGAACCTCCCCTGGTGGAGCTTGAGGCCATTCCCCCTTGTCCTGTTCCCTGACACCTGGGAGAAGAGGCCAGCACCCTCCTCTCTACAACCTCATTTCAGGTAGCTGTAGAGAGCAATAACGTCTCCTCTCAGCCTCTTCTTCTCCAGGCTAAACAATCCCGCTTCTCTCAGATGCTCCTCATAAGACCTGTTCTCCAGCCCCTTCACCAGCTTTGTTGCTCTTCTCTGGACTCGCTCCAGAGCCTCAACATCCTCCTTGTGGTGAGGGGCCCAGAACACAGTATTCGAGATGAGGGTCCCGCACTCCTGAGTACAGAGGGAGAAAAACCTCCCTGGACCTGCTGGTCATATCGCTTCTGATACAAGCCAGTGGCCTTCTTGGCCACCTGGGCTCACTGGCCCTTCTCCTCCAGGCAGCTTTCTAGACAGATCTCTCCTAGTCTGTAGCACTTGTTAGGGTTGTTGTGCCCTAAGTGCAGGACCTGGCATTTGGCTGTGTTAAACCTCATGCCTCTGGTCTCAGCCCAGCAGTCCAGCCTGTTCAGATCCCTTTGCAGAGCCTCCCGACCCTCCATTAGATCGACACTTCCACCCAGCTTAGTGTCGTCTGCAAACTTACTTAGGGTACACTCAATGCCTAAATTAAATAAATTAAAGTGAGCAGCATCATCTTTTGGTGGGTTCCTTCATGGTTTTTTTATGTTCCACTATGCATTAAATGGCAGGAGCGTACATGAAAGAGAAAATTTGTAGTTGTAAGTGTTCCCAAACACACATTGCTAAGGTGCTTCCTAAGTGCTGATGACTGCCAAGCATCCCATGATGATGCAAACACTTTTGAACAAGTTGTCCTGCTTCTGAAGAATGTGGGTAGAGGTTTTCATAACTGAAAAAAAATAGGGGAATTTTGGCTGAAGAATTGCTTCTTTATTCTGAATTTGCAAAGCATTTGAAAGAATCTAGTTATTATTAATTAGCCTCCATTTTATGCACTACCTAGCCAACAGGAGGAAGAATTTTCGAGGTCATAAAAGGCAGAGTGTTCTAGTTCCTGCTTGTACCTGCCTACTCCTTTATTGCTGACTTTGTGACCCTGTTTAAATCTTATAATTTTTTTTCTGTCTCACAAATCTTGTCATTAAAAATGATTACTGTTTTCTTCTTCCATAGAAGACTTAAATATTTTAATGGTGTAGAGTGCACTGAGGTCTTTGCATAGGAAAAGTCTCCTACCGTGTTATTGTGAGCAAGCAATAAAGAAGCTTGATGAGATTGACTGTCTCTAGCCTATAAAACTATGAACAATTTCTTCAGAAACAATCAAATTCATATAATTGGTTTCATATAAAAATACCTTCTTTTGTAGGAGAACAAAAAACAAACTTGAGAAAGTTGTGTTCCCTGTGAGTCTGAGGTCAATTCTTTAGAACATTTTTCTTTTGAAACTATCGGTCTATAATAAAAACTGTGATGCCTTGCAGATATGTGTATCCATAGAATTCATCTATCAGAGCTCATTAGGATCATCCTCAGTCAATAGGGAGAAGGAAGAATTTTCAGGATGTGATTTGGTGAATCTGTTTTACGCATCCACCTTAAGATGAGATGGCATCTAATCTGCTTTGTTTTCTTTAAACTCTAGTGGGAATCTGGGATGTCAAGGTCCCTAGTATTATTTTAAACATCTACACTTAGGTAGATTAATCGTGTATCACATGTATGTCAAAAGTCATCAAGAAATCCACAATCAAATGATTAGAAGATGAATCAATGTAAAGGGTGTGTCATGGATGAGTTTTGTAATCAGTGAAGTATTTTATAAAGGAAGAAAATATCCATTTTCTCCAGTATCTTAGGGAAAAGGTGTAGAGTGGCTGCAGAGGTTTCTTGGCAATGTTGGTCCCTAATTGTCCCTCCCTGAAACCCCAGGTTAAACATCTTGATTTGTAGAGTTGTGGCACATATGATTGTATCTTTGATAACTTAAGCAGCCTTCCAGATGTATTTTGTTGATCTCACTCTAAGATATTTGACTTTTTCTAACCTACAAAAACAGCCTAGGTGTCTAAGGGAGTCATGTGAATTTTATGAGGTAGAAGACACCTAAAAGTTAAGGGCAATCATGGCAAGTCATGCAAAATATATGGCTTCTCTGTTTTTAGCCTTACTGGTTTATCTCTGGATATAGCAACAAAGTCCTGCAATCTCCTTGCAGTGAACATTTCATCTCTGTGTGTTTGGTTAGCCTCATTTCCTTAGTGGCATGGGATTTAATCCATTTGGGGAAACACTAAAAAAGGCAGGAATTGGCAGTAATGCTGTAGTCCCTCATTTAATGTTTGGAGACATCCATGCACAAACATTGATGAACGTAATCCATGCTTTGTGTCCAACTACTTTTTTCCCTTCTGTCGAATCTTCTGAACTTTGTGTGGTTGTTTTTATTGCTTCTGGGATACTGCCTCTGGTTAACTGTGATGTAACTTGGCCACCCTCTGGAATATCTGTAGGAGTCTACTCTCTCCTCTCATATATTTGGATAGTTTGCTTTTCTCAGTAATGCTCTCCTCCTCTTTTCAGTTTTTAGAACTGCTGTTAGGCTTTTATAGCCTGCACAGCCATCAGTACAAAGCTATCAGTAACAAAGGCAAGAAAATGTCTTTTGCTAGTGCCATCATGAGCAGTGAGCTGCCACATCTTACGTTCATTTCCTGTGTCTGTAAATCCATAAAGCTGTGAGATTCCAAAAGTAAACAAATGTAATATTTTTTGGAAGAAAAAATACATTGGCAGGTAAACCTTAATGATAATTGCGTCTAATTAGCACTCCCACAGGATGATAAGTCTTTTAATCACAGCAGAGTGTCACTTGAAAATGCATATTCTTGTTTTGCCTTTGAAAATATCGAAGAAAAAATATATCTATTGATTTTAGCCTATTGCTATATTTTTCCATAGAAGCAGGGGGAAGAAATGAGAGGTGAAAAGCTGGAATGGCTATGACAACTTGACCGATGGCTTTGACAAAATGAGATCTACTTTGAATGGAGTATTGTACTGCATTCTGCAGCAAATTCCCTACTTTTTAACAGGTACTGTCTCACCTTCTTGGACTCACTTCCAAAATTTCGTCATGAGCATTATAGAGAGGTTTAATAGTGAATAATTACTGAGAGACATTGAGTTTGCTGAGCCAGGCTTTATCCAACTGCCGATTGAACATGCCCAGTGGGAGCTCTCAATGACTAGCATCATTTTGAATGAATGCAAAGTGGGATGTAGTACAAGAGGTATTCTGAACTGGGATACCATCACTTAAATACTCAAAAGATATATTTTCCTCCTTTTCTTTTTCTTGCATGAAAACTAGAACAATCTTAAAATTAATTTCTATGACAATCAGTATCCATCTGAGGTAATTCTTCACTAGGGTCAACGGGACTGAGTAAAGCTGCTGTTCTAGAAGCTCAAATCACAGACAGTTGACTCAACTTACATTTCTGAGGTTTTTTTGGAAAACAAAATGTAACTAGAAACTTTTCTTCAACCAACTGGTGAAATTCAGAGGATTCAAAAGTAATATTTGATGGAAGCCTGTGCTGTGCATTGCTTCTTTACTGCCTCTCCTTCCATGTGACCACTAAGAAATGTGGGAATTCATCTGTTCCTGCAATATGGTGCAGCCTATTTCTTCCCTAAGTGAGAAATATAGGTGCCATGCACTGCCTTCTTAAACAGGTGCGTGAGGAAATACTGCCATAGGTGCTTGGTAGGCATTGACAGGTAATCTTTTTAATTCCTATGGGAAAAATCTCCATTTCAGCTAAGGACTGCTGTGGCCAAACGCACAGTTACAAGCTTAGGTGGGGGTACTTGTGTAGGACTGCTGCTTAACCAACTTGTACTTTGTGGAATGAGTTTTCCTATATAAAGATGGGACTTTGCTCTTATCTATTACAGAATTTTGCTCTGTTCTTTTACAGCACATCCTATCCGTTTTCTGAGATATTTCTGAAAACTCACCCTACTCTCCAAAACATTTTCCAGTTCTATATGACCCTCTAATTCAATGAGGATATTCTATATTTCTTCATCTAAATAATTAAAAGAAAGCATTTAAAAGGACCAGACTGATTCTTGCAGAACTCCATCCAATGCCCTCTTTCAGTTTGATACTTAGCCATTCATAATTGATCTTCCTCATTCTTAGTCTATGCTGTAACCTCACTTCTTGAACTGTAAAGCAGGGATGATAGCACTCCTATAATTTAGAGAAGTACTCTGAGGATAAATCTAACCATGGCTGTCAGATGTAGCCTGCTGCAGTGAGATGAAACTCAGATTTTGTCCACCTTCCTACGAATCTGGTTGTTAGTGTGACCTTTCTCAAAGCAACATGCACACATAGTTAATCAGGTCCCTTGTCTACATCAGGAAACATTAATTGGAATTCCAATACTAATTGGAATTTCTTGGAATGTGTCCAGGCAGAAATGTTTTTTTCTTTGTCAGGCAGAACAAGTTCCCTCTTGAGGGTCTAGGAAAGGGAGCTGACTCACCATAGTCTGTTATGCCAAAGCACAAGGAATGACAAATTAAATAAGAAGAAACAGAGAAATGAATGACTAAGGAGAAAGCCAAGTACCTCAACCTTCTCTCCTACTCTGTCCCAGATTTCCAAAATGGTGAGTATGTATCTCCTGTTGACCTACATGGGCAATGGGTAATTCAGATCTGAGAATGTGTCCAGATCTGTCTGTCTTTTTATCCTTACTACAATCTAGCCTTTGTTTTGATGTTGTAGAACGAAATAATTGGCTGCAGTGGGTTATGCATTCCAGTTTATACCATGGGCAAATCATGACATAGTAAAGCTCTCAACAGAGAGGGTTATTGTTTAATTATAGAACATAAGAGTGTGAGAGCCTCAGTAAAGACAAATGGATCTCTTGTTCAAAGACAAAAGAAGAATAGGTTCATCCCAATTAGAAGTTGCAATTGGTCAATTTACAACCCCTCAGGCTATACATTATTTATCTTGAGCATTCCTACTGTTACGTGTCTGGTAAAAAGTTATACACACAAATGTTGATTGCCAACTCAGTCTAGATATGTCAGACCTTCTTTCTACGATCAAACATTCAGGAACCACATAGGCTTTGCAGTAATCACAGAGAAGGAGCTTGCCCCCTCTCACACAAAGCTCAAATTTATTGATCCTGGTCTAGGTCCTATTTTTGTTCCAATGTACCACTCTGAGGCATGAAATCTTCAAAGACCAGCTGACATCCTTAGACTGCTGAATTGTCTTCAGGAAATGCTGGATTCTTTCTGTGAGAAGGTACATAAGCTATCTCCACGCCTAATGTAGACTCCTTGGTTAAACACATTTTTAAAGTCTAAGTGCACATGAGGCTATTCTGTGATAGTCAACAAACTTAAAACCAACCAGAAACCTCATGTGTCCCATGTATCCTAAAGTGGTGCCAGGTCATTCCATCTATCTAAATTAAATTTCATATCAATTTCTATTATTTCTGTCTCTAAATCTAGATGATGGAAAGGGAAAGTCCATTAGAGTACTTTATATTATAAACATCTAAATGCTACTGCTTATTGGACTGATATATTTTTATTGCATTGAGGATGTCAGTTAAATAATTACATGATTCAAAAATCCTGGGATTTGATAAACTTTAAGTGTATTTATGAAATTATCTTTACTGTCAGTGACTCCTAATCAGATATTACAGATTTATCAGTGGTTTTCCTAGGGTCTTCATTAAGTATTAAAAAAAGGAAATTTGCAATTATTAAAAGTTTCTCTTTTTATTTGCATTTCACTCATTGTGATGACACAAACTGCAATATATAACCCTCCTCCAAGTGTAATTACCAGAATCCCATAAACTGCAGCTATTAAACCTAAGGGCCACATAGGTGGAGCTCCTACTAAGCGTACTGCAACGTGCATCCTCACCCCACAAAACTGTTATTACTTGGGACCACATGCAATATAAAACACATTACCACATTGTCCATATGTCACAACTGCAAATATCTCAAAGGTGAAGTTAACTATGTAGTCCTGCTTCATTTTCCAATTCAGTTACATTTTCTGGCTGTCCTGATTTTTGCTAGTGCATGTCTCTATATTTCTAATTCTCCATATGTGAACAGTTGCTTTTCTATGAAATAGATTTCTTTAGTGTAAAGATTTGAAATAAGAACACTTGCATCCATGTTTTTATATCAGGTTTTTAATTTAAAAATCAGCTGACAGATCTCTTTACATTCATAAATCCCTAGTGTTTTTCCCAAACAACAGTAGCTTGAAGTACCTGCTCTTTTTGCCTAATACCTCATGTTTTTCGCTTCTTGCTTATGTGCATTTTGTTAACTGCTTTTCTGATTCTTTCAATCATGAAAATACTTCCTATCTCCTCCCTCTGTTTCCTTCTTTTTTTTCTTCCATTTTTATTTTCTTTTCCTATTTTGTTCTTTCAATATCTTTGCTATTTATGTCTTTTCATCTACTATGATTTTGTTCAATTTCTTTTTTTCATTTTCTCTGTTTTTCACTGTCATTGCTAGAGTTAAATTGAGGAATATTCTGTCATAGCTTTGAGATCTTTCCTTTTCTTCTAGAAAATTTAAGAGTTAAATTCAGCGTAGCTTACTAAAAAAAGAAGAATGTAAATTTTTATGTCTATGAGAAGCAAAGAGTATTCATTCAACCATTGCATTCAACTCCAGGCAGTCTTGCTAGCTTTATATGGCTTATTCTGAAGTTTATTTTGATTTTATGATTTCTTCCTGGCATATTTAATGTTGGAAAGTAGGAAGGGTTTTTTTCGTTTCTCAGGAATATGCATTCACCAGCAGTTGACGATATTTCAAAACACCTTAATGAATGAAAGGATAAAGAGAGCATTAATTCTCTTGGTTTGAAATGAGCCTTTATTTCTGCTTATGCTCTATACAGAGGTTTTACTTTTTCCTAGTGCTTTGCTCAGAATGAATAACTTCAGACTTCTGATAAATATTACTGCCTCCTGAAACCTCCAGATATTTTCTCATTCTCACTTGCATTTTAGATGACTCTGTTTTAGATTACCTCTAAAAATGTGATACAATTGCATTGTCTGATCCAGCAGCAACTCAGCTGAGTTTTCCTGTGGGCTGACAAAATCAAATTGCAATTTGTGAACAGATGTGTCAAGTTGTTCAAAGACAGCATCTCTGGTGATGTAAATTCCTCTTTAGGCACTGAATGTAATGCTCGTTACCGTAGTACCTGCACCTCCAGAACATTAATAAAGTAGACACTACTTTGAGACAGAGAAATATCATCACTTCAGCTTTCATGATGCAGGAAATAGAGCTATGTTAAGCTGGAATCAGTGGCAGCCTTAAAACAGTAGCCTGAGCTTTTTTCCTTTATTAAGACAGAGGGAAGTCACCAGTGCATCTATGTTAACTTCCTGCTCTGAAATTTGCCCTAGAGGAAACTTCCACTATTTACTGATTAAGCAGTGAGCTTAAAAGGACAGTGTAATTATGCCGGTGTCATGCTTGTACCCTGCACATAGCAGGTGTCAGCAGAAAGAGACAGTTTTCGTATGTCAGAAACCAAAGCCTAACTTGTCAGTGAACTTGATGCCCAGGAGCAACTCGGTCTCTCAGCTTGCTCTTGCCCCATCCCAGGACTGCATTTCCACTCTGTGTCACACTACTTGCTAGTTTTGTTATGGTTCTTTCCTCCCTATCCCATGTGCTCAGACAGCCAAAGCCAGTTGGTGCTGAGGTCAGACGTTTGGGGTAACTCTGGCACCCTCATCTTGGAATCAGCTGTTTGGAGTGGTTCTTGGTTTACTCTTCTGATTTATCCCAGATAAAAGGTATCATTGACACCACTTGACTTTTTCATGAATACAAGATCTTATTTACAAATTGCTCAATGTTCAGAACAATCCAAATCCTCAAAGGCATTTGGGTACGTAATTCCTTGGAACCAACAGCACCTATACAGATAAATCCCTTTGAGACAGACATAGTCTGTGTCATTGTGAGATGTCGGAATGAATGGAAACCATGCAAATTACTGCTAGACACAAGAGGAAGATTATGTTGCTTTTGACCCACATATCTTTTGGTTTTCCCAATCAGTATCTTTCAGTCAATTGTTCATGATCATGAGTCTGAGCTGTCCCAATGAGTTTCTAGCCCTCACAAAACTCAGAAATTAATCTTGAAATTAATACTAGGCTACTTGGAATAGAGGGTACAACTCCACAAAAAAGGGCAAACTACTTTGCCATGTCGTTAATATTTCTTTCTTCAGTGAAATAACACCCACTAACAACTGCTTGTTCTTGCAATTCTTCCTTTTAAGGTCTTTGCCATCTGTGATGTCTAACTCCTTTTCTAGGAGAAGATATTAACATTCGCTGACATTAACCTTCTTACATTGCAATATTCTCGAAGCATTGCATTCTGCAAGCACTTTAGACACAAAATCCAAGCAGTTGTACACTTTGGTTTCTTTTCTTGGAAAGTCGTATGACTAGTGATGTCCTTAGGCTTTACTGTCTAGAAGAATAAAAATAAATTATATATATGACACCAAACTGAAGTCCTGATGTTTTATAGGTTGTTTTGTGACTCCCTCATGCATTCTATTTCAGAGTTGGGTGTAATATGAAATGAAAAATAGATATATTGGAGCTTTATTATTTAAAATGCATAATAGGAGTTCTTGCTGTTCTTTTTCCCAGTTTTTCGAGGATGCAGTATCAAGGTAAGCAGCTTCAGAAGGCAAGATCTGTTTACTTTTAATTTACTTTTTATTGTATCAGTCTGAAACACTTGGCACTCCATAAAGTTTCAGACAATAACAGTGAACACATCATTGCTAAGCAACCAGTACAGCCTTTGACACAGTCCCCCATAGCATCCTTGACTCTGAATTGGAGAGATATGGATTTGATGGATGGACTGCATGGTGGACAAGGAATTGCTTAGGTGGTTGTATAAGGAAAGTAGTGAGCAACAGCTCAATGTTCTGATGGAGATCGCTAATAGGTGGTGTCACTCAGGGATATGTACTTGGACCAGTTCTGTATAATGCCTCAATGATATAGACAGTCGGATCAAATGCATCCTCAACAAGTTTGCAGATGACAGCAAGCTGAATGTTGCAGCTGGCACATCTGAGGGACAGGATGGCAGCCAGAGGGACCTGGGCAAGCTCCAGAAGTGGCCTGTGAGGACCTTATGAGGTTCAACAAGGCCAAGTGCGAGGTTCTGCACTTGGGTCAGGGCAATCCCCATTATCAATACAGGCTGGGGAGTGAAGAGGGGAAGTAGAATTAGAGCAGCCCTGTAGAAAAGATCTTGAGGGTACTGGTGGATGAAAAGCTGGGCGTGTGCTAGCAACATGTGCTCACAGCCCAGAAAGTTGACCATATAATAGACTGCATCAGAAGTAGTGTGACCAACAGATGGAGGTAGGTGATTCTGCTCCTATACTTCTCTCTAGTGAGACTCCACCTGGAGTACTGCATCCAGTTCTAGAGTGCTCAGCTTAAGAAAGATATTGACCTATTGAGGTGGGTCCAAAAGAGGGCCACAGAAATGATTAGAGGTATGGAGCACACCTCTGCTGTGAAGACTGGATGAGAAAACTGGGGTTGTTCAGCCTGGAGAAGAGAAGGCTCAAGGAGAACTTATTGTGGCTTTTCAGTACTTAGAAGGAGCTTATAAGAAAGATGAGGGCAGACATTTTAGCTGGTCCTGTTGCTATAGGACAAGGATCAGTAGTTCTAAACTAAAAAAGGATAGATTCAGAGTAAATGTAAGGAATAAAAAAATCACAGTGAGGGTGGTAGAACAGTGGACCAGGTTGACCAGAGAGGTTATAATACCTCATCCCTGGAAAATTCCAAGGCCAGGTTGGACTCGACCCTGCCCAACCTGGTCTATTTGAAGATGTCCCTGCTTACTGGTGGGTAGGAGTGTAAGACTACATGACCATTAAAGGTCCCTTCTAACTAAAATTGTTCTATTATCCTGTAATTCTATATAAATTAAACAAGCTTATTGATCTCTAGCTCCATAATGCCACAGCTGGTGTTAATCTCACCTGTCTTAAGACATCTTCACCTTTGCATCCCAGGAGCAACACAGAAGACATTCAGCCAATGTCTTTCCCCTTTTACTCTAAACAGTCCAGGAAATCTTGCAGATATATATGAAAATAATTCATCTGGAGTTTGTAATTTTGTAGGACAATGGGGACAAAAGAAGATGAAATTGAGGATGGCAGCATCTGGATTCTTTTATTTTTCTTCATTAGAATCATAGAATCTTAAAGGTTGGAAAAGACCTCTAAGGTTATCCAATCCAACTGTCAGACCAACACAACTGTGCCTACTAAACCATTTCATGAAGTGCCACATCTATACCTTTCTTGAACACTTTCGGGGATGGCGATTCCACCACTTCCCTGGGCAGCCTCCTCCAATACTCCATCGCCCTTTCAGTAAATAAATTTCTTCTAATGTCCAACCTGAACCTCTCCTGACCATACTTGAGGCCATTTCCTCTTGTTCTGTCACTTATTAGTTGGGAGAATAGATCAACACACCTTTCTACAACTTCTTTTCAGGTAGTTGTAGAAAGCAATAAGGTCTCCCTTCACCCTCCTCTTCTCCAGGCTAAATAATCCCAGTTCCCTCAGGACTATAAACAGAAGGAGAAGGAGCAGTTATAAAAGAAGTTCTCATGTGGAAGGTGAGCTTGATTACTCTCAGTGCACAGAGAAAGCATTCCCACCACAAACAATCTCTCAGAAACTGTGACTCTTGTATGGCCAGAGAATTCACAAAGAATGGCAGTGAGGTGCCTCACGGTGCTTTGCTCACTCTTGTTCCAGCTGTCTGGGACCTAACAGAAGATATAGAAAATGTGTATGTCTGGGGCTTCTTTTTTTTTTTTTCTTTTTTGAATGTGAAAGAGATAAGAGACTTGGAAGATCACAATCAAACAAAGCATGTCCAAGGATGGGTCTTTAGCCTGTATTACCTAGTGTCACTCTTTTGAAATCATGATCAGGATCTTAATGCCTTTTTTTTCCAAGCAAATGTATTTCCAGATTAGAGGAAAGGGCAGAGGATGACAGATGAATTTAAAAAAAGTATTCCAATTACTGGCACTTTTCATAGCATCACCTCTATGTTCCACAAAGTAAAGAACAGTATTACAGGGTGTAACACTTGGATTAAAAGCATATTTTGGCAGCTCTTGAACGAATTTTTTTTATTTTAAAGACAGTTTTACCATTTTAAACCCATGACTTTAAGATTTTTTTTTTGCAGTTTGAGAAAGATGATACTGTATAATGAAAGAATCTGAAACGTACTAAAAGGCTCAATGTTATTTTGCAACTACTTATTTGTACAAAACTACCAAGGGGAGACTATTTGCTGATGATCAATGCAGTGTATTCACTGCACCACAGAAGGTGACTCTCTTTCTAATTTAATTTTAGTCAGACTTAAAATTCCACTTCAATATTTATTTGTAAACATCCAGATGATATGGACCAGATCTTCCAGATGATACTGTTCCTGAAACGACTACTATCTGTGATTACAGGACTGAATTAACTTCATCATCATCTAACTCTGCTGATATGTATGAATATATCTCCCTTAATAACAGCCTGCATCAGTCATTTGCAGGCGTTCTATTTTTATTTCAGAGATAGGACAAATAGTCTTCTAAAATTCTAAAATACTTCTCTAAACAACAGTTCTCTTCAAGTGATATCTCTTAGTTCACAGGAACAGGATGTACGCTGCTTCCTTTAAGAAGAAATATCTTCTGCTTCAAACTGACAGCTTGTGTGCAATCTGTGTAGACACAAATACTGTCACAACATTTTATCAACAGGTACAGGAAATACCCATGCCACATATAGTCATGGCAATATCCATGACCTTACAGTAGGAAAAAGCGATTTTTCTTAATATATAAACCGAAAAAAAAATGCTTTCACTGATTTATACTATCAGTCTCACACTCATGAGCAGCAGCATGTTTGAGATGACCTGACTTCAGCCCAACAGCCAGACATCACAACACTTGTGCCGAAATACTAGATCGAGAATCTCTTGCAATGATATGGAGGTCAAGTAACAGCAACTGTCAAACATTACTTGCGTCTCCTGAGTTTCTCTCAGAATATGTAGGTATCCAGTATGTACATTTGTACTTTTTCAAGCCTGGCAGTGATCAGTGTCTCCACCCGATCCCACCTCTGTGAATAATCAGGTCACAACCATTCTTCATCTCCAGGTCTGGGTGCCTTGTAAAACCACGTGTAGATGTGCTGAGGTCTTGATGCACGGACCTGCTGACCTATGTGCCGTTAACACAGTTCATTCTGAGAGTCCTGTCTCCCTGCTGTATGTTCCTGCTGGTGCCTCTACATCCAGATGTCCCCATGCATTCTCCTTTCACACTAATCTTATTCTTTGTATTACAAGTCTACAGATGCTGACTTACACAGATCTGTGTAATTAAATTGTAATGCGAAGTTATACTACTAGAATTATGCTTTGCTTCCTGATAACCTTTCAGCTCTCCTGATGCACTGCATTTCAACCTAATAAAACATGCAACCTAAGAAAAAAAAAAATATTTTTCTACTTGTTTAAAACCACTGAATGTTTGTTTTATTTTTCCAGGTAAGATTGATTTTAATTGTCTTCAGCTATCAAGAATTAAATTTGTACCTAGTCTTCATCAACTGGTCATGGTCATTACTAAAAATCACATATTTGATTAGCTTCCGGTCCTAAAATACATATTTGAGATAGAGGAAATCATCCCCTGATGAAAAGTATATTTCCTTGTCCCCATCAATTAGCAAAGTTAGTCTTGAATTTCTCCAGTCTGTTGATTTTTGATTGGTTGAAGATGAATACAAAGAATCTTATCTTTAAGAGAATCATGACTGGATAAATAAGCTGTTTAATATAACTGAATAGTTTGAGACTTAGAGTTCTTGAAATGACTGATCTACAACAATAAGATCCTTACTACCTTGTTACTGCTGATCTAGGGCCAGAGAAGAGAAACACTGAAGAGTTCCCCTCAGCACTGTGGATCTGCCAGGCATGGCAACTTACACCTGCCTTTGGAGTGAAACAAACTGCTAGCCTAGTTCCTAAAACTTCAGGAAAATCAAGGTCTGGATCTGAGTTTTGTGCATCTGCATCAAATAAAAAAATAACATCAACCTGACAGTTTCATTTTTTTAAGGGAACACAAGAGGCTGATTATCTAAACTATTATGAAAATTGTCATTTTTTTGTTGATGAAGGGAGCAAAGCATTACTTCCCCCCCATGCTCTTTATCTTCCCTAAGATGCCCAGATACTCTTTGCTCAAGTTATGTGCTGTAATGGCTTACAATATGCTCAGCATTGTCTAAGAACAGAAGGGAAAATGAGGAACCCTACCGTTGTATTAATCTCACTCTCTTACTTTTATTTCAGGTAACAGTACTACCAGCTTTTGAAATCAAGAATTAATTTGGTGTTGGGTAAATGATGCCAATACTGCACAAT
Organism: Clamator glandarius; assembly: GCA_033459285.1. Taxonomy (NCBI): domain Eukaryota; kingdom Metazoa; phylum Chordata; class Aves; order Cuculiformes; family Cuculidae; genus Clamator; species Clamator glandarius. Next base: position 622,010 of record JAUNZM010000353.1, on the reverse strand, counting down.
GCATGAACTGCTATTGTGAATAGGTGCTTAGGGATAGTCATTCTATGTGAAAAATAGGCTATGGCTTGAGGTATTTCCTTCCAGAAATATTTTATGTTTATTATATGGTATTATTTTATGTTTCCCGATGTCGTGGAAAGGAAGTTCTTGGAAAGCTGCTGTTACATTGTCTGGATGAATGACAATGAGTAGTTTACAACACCCATGGAAAAAGGACTCTATCTCTCATTTATAACTGCAAGGCTACACAAATGCCATGGGAAAGCAGTCTCCAAAATAAAGACAAACAGCTTTTGCAGTAGTCACCACTGCCTTGAAAACCCTATGGAAGCAGCTGCTTCTGAATATCCTTTTAAGCCCATTGAGCCTTGATCCAGCTGTTAAAAATAACAATGTTTTCCATCTTCTCTAGTAATCGGATGTAGCAGGGCAGTGCTGGAGGAGCTGTTGCATTTAAAAAAAAAAAAAACTCTTTGGTTATATAATAAAAATGCATCATAGATCTCAAGTCACAGAGATGCCATATGGGTCAGTGTGGCAGTCTTTGACCACCCTTCTACAACTCACTGTGCTGACTAGGGCATCTGCTGAAGGACTCTGACACCTTTGCAGCTTTGCAAACTGCTGCACAGAATTCTGCCGTGCCCGGACTTGGTGTCCTCTCTGTCCCTCTCTGTAGGAGGGTCATGAAAGAGGGCATGTGTCTGTCCCTCATCAGCTGTGTATCATCTTACTTCTCTGGTGACAGTGGTTTTATAAAGATATTCTGGACTTTGCAGTGGGGCACCTAAGTCACTGCTCTACTCTCTTTGCTGTGGTATCCAGAGAGGAGGCAGGGTACGGGGTGGTGGTAATCGCATCTCCTGATGTCATGGATGCATTTACAGTGGTTACCTCTCAGAGCTCCTCTCTGGCTGAACGCCAACAACAACCCTGATGCTTTCTCCTGCCTCCCCAGGAGCCAAATTGGCACCCAACTGGAACACATTCTTGAGGTCACATTTTCAGATCAAGAGAACAGAAATTCCCAAAGGCAAAACACCTAAGCCCAAGCATAAGCTAAATTATTCAAGCAGACCCTCTGGAAGTCAGGAGGACATTTCACACTGTCAAGTACTTCTCTGGACTGGTCTCAGGCTGAGCCTGAACTTCACTGTTTTACTTACCATAAGAATAACTAAGAATGAACAAAAGTAGAAACAGCTAAAACTTTCCTTTTAGAGAAGCTGAAAATGAAGACATATTGCCCTGAAATTTTACCATCAGTAAAGCTGGAGAAACTGTTGTGGGAAAATATGAGACCTATTTCCACAGAGGCTTCCTGTCTATTTTTAGCAGCAGATTTCAGCTGTTATTTCTTTGTATGCTCTGAACTGCACTGTGTGTTGCAGTTGGGGTTTGCAGGATGTAAAGGTACAGAAGCAACTGTCAGTAACTGCCTTAATTAAGAGAAATTAATTCAGCTCATCTTACTTGAACATGCATAGGCAAGATGCGTTTTGTTCTATTATTGTCTCATGCCCAGAGAACTCCAAAGTGTTGAGAGAGAAGAGACTTATCCAGTGAAATACCTGATGGAAGCATTACACTTCAGGGTAGTTTTCAGTTTTTGAAGTCACAGCAGCCCTTGTTTGCACAATAGAAATTAGCATTTGTGGATACTTAGAAAACATAGTTCTCTCCTAAGAATAATTCTCCTTTTCCAGAGATCACCATGATGGAATCCAGCCTGCTGCTATGAAGGGGGAAATTCCTTCTGTGAGGGCTCTTTTGGCAGATGCAGTGTGTAGAGAATATGCAGGCATTTTGGGTACTTACCCATACACCACAAGAATGTCGAAGATTTCCCAGTTTGCAAAGTACACATCAGATCCCACTCTCTGAATATCTTGAAGAAGGATTTTAAAGAAAAGAAGTTAATTTTCAAAGCCTTTGACAAGCAGAAATCCTGAGGGGAATGCTGGAATATTTGTTTATTTTCCTCATAGGCAGTTTGACACTGACCTTCAGTAGTACCCATCCATGGACAGAGCCAGGAGGAGGACTGACGAAATCCATGTTAGTGTATATTTTCTATCTGCTACAAAATGTGTAGTACATAGAAAGGCTGTGCTTGAAGGGATGGTCAATCTGAAGCAGGTACCTCCAGACAAGTGAAACTGCTGCTTTTCTTCTGAAGTCTTTGGAAGAAAGAACCGTTGGAAGCTACTCAGCTTCAGGAAATACCCAAGTGGAGGTAAGAGGAGCACCCTAGGAGTTTCTGAAAATGCTTGATAAGTCTCACCAGTACATAGATGCAGGTGGCAAGCCCACCAGACATTCTCTTCGCTTTTCAGCTGTGCATGGTAGGCTCTGTGTGATGCTATGACTTCAGTGAGACTTCTGAGAAAGCAAGCACACCTCAAATAAAACCTCATGGGTTTTGATCTGTCAAGATCATGAGAACTTAAATTGGCATATTTCACAGAGCTCTGATATTTCCCTTCCTCTTGCCTGCAGTTTTCTACCATCTAGGGTACCATTTGCTCAATCTATTACAATAAGTGCTTGATTTCAGTCCCCTACTTTGAGACCTTAGTGCATTTTCTTCCTGAAAAGGATAACAATATGAAACACTAGGTCAGAGAATAATGAGTCTAGTATTTTTTAAAAGCCTCCTGCACATACGTAGGGTATCGATTGATGATTCAGCAGGTGATGGACTGTAATAAGGGGACATTTTCCCTTTAATTTCTGTTGAAAAGGGAAAGAGGAGCAAAAGGAATACTTAGTTTTCTGAGACAAGGATCTCAGCTTCACTGGGCTTTGGTTCACTAGAATCACCTAATAGGCTTGAACATAAAGAGCTGACACAACTAAAAAGATAAATAAACTGGTGAAAGCCTCCAGCTTGTCTTTGTCTTTCCAGTCTGAAAATAAGATTAAATATATCATTCTACCATTATGTAAACAGATTGAGGAAAAGGCTGTCATAGTGGTCCGTGAACTGAACAGGATGCAGGATCTCCTGGTTTCTGTCTCTGCCAGACGTGTTTGCTTGTGACTGCAGGTGTAACTGTACAAAGAATCACAACAACTAAGTCCAGAAGGGACCATTAGAGTCACCTCGCTGAACTGTTGCAAAACTGATCACCAAGTATGTTTGCCCAGTGATTTCTGCACTCATCTAGTTGAGGGCTATCAAGGACACAAGCATAATTGGCAAGGCCAATGGGTGAATCATGTTTTCTTTCTCAAATTAGAGGTTAAAGATGCTCTGTGGAAGGCTATAGAGGTTTTCTCCAATGCAAGATGAAGACAATTTTGCCATCAGCAGCACCTGGTGTCTGTGTGAGAGAGGAACTCTCAGTTCCTACCAAGCCCTTGATGGGAGCAGAACTGACATCTCTTAACAAGCCCATTCCCAACCATGGCAGCTGCCAAGCCAAGCCCTGGCCCAGCCTGACTGCATCATCCAGGGCCTGTGTACACACCATCTCAGCTATTGATCCTACAGCAACCCAAAAAAGGTCAAGATTTGACAAAGAATTTACAGTTCTTGCAGGTAGATTTTGTAATAACTAAGTGTACAAGGAAGGAAAACCAAAGAGCCAATCTGATGATTCATATTTTCTTTTAATTAAGCTTTTTTCCCCAGTACTCCTGTTTCTTTAAATAAAAGTTAATAGATATCATGCTGCTAAAACAACAGGAAAATTCATTGGATAACAAGTAGCATAATCTCAGAACTGAGTGTTGCAGAAATGAAAAAGTTTTGACTGACAAATGTAACATGATTTATATTTTAAAACACCTTGTGTGCAGATATTAAGGTGTCATTTATTAAAGTAGAGCAGTCATTTCTCCATTGTAATTATGCTGTATTGTTGTAACATATAGCAGCTTTATGTAACATGTTGCTTATTGTATGTAAATCCAAGGAATTCTCCCTCTCCTTCAAATAAGCACCAGATATACTCCAAAAAAACCCCTCTTCGCTTAACACTTTGCCACAAATGCTTTACATCTTGAAACAAACAAAACCACAGCAAAACCCCTCCAAACCTGGACCACACACAACCTCCTTCACAGAAAATTTCAACCAGCCATTCAGGAATGAAACCTCCAGGACAAATAAAGCATTTTTACTTTTTTTTTTTTTCTACCCTGGTCATGTGTCTTTCCTTCATGTTTTACACTCTTTTCTACCTGTTGTTTTCTTATCTGAAGCTCACTCTCTTTCTTCTCTTTGACCTGAGGTCAAATGTGTCATTTATTTCCCTGGTATCCTTTGGCAGTTTGCATTTCTCTATGAAGTCCTCAGCCAGCTCCCTCTTCACAAAAGATTAAAGAAAGTTGGTTTTCATGCTGTTTTAAGTAACAAGGGTGTGAAAAATCTGCAAATGCCTCTAGTACATTCACATGTCAGTCTTCATCGCCCGTGCCCTCTGCTCTTTGCTTACAGAAGGAGAAACAGTCTGCAGTGTTAGCTATTTGTACATCCAAGAGATGAGCACATTTGTAGAACTTACAGCCTGTGATGACATCTCCATGACCCTGAGAAAGTTACTGATCTACTCAGAGACAACAGGGCAATATGACCGATAACATGTTCCAAATACCTGAATCCTAATCTGGCACCTCCTGATCTACAGAGAGGCTCAATTCAGAAGTAAACTCACAGATGACTAGTTTACAACTTCCTTCCCAAGCTGAGCAGAAGGGGAATCTGATATGAATCTCGTGTCAGCTGCTATCCGTAGATCAGTATGTTCTGCATTTACGATGTGTAAGGAATGATGCAACTCCTAGATTCTAGCTGTTGTAAAAAGTACACACAGAGCTTGGGATAAAAATGAGATGAGGCATTTGTAGGATACTGCCTTATATACTAATGCCAATTAGAGGAGTAAAAGCAAATATCAGACCCAGCAAGCTACCATGATAATACTGGGAGCTTGAAAGGATGCACATGAGGAAATATTGTGGAGATGATTTCTGAGGTGTACAGGGGGAGTTAAAAGAGAAAATAATGTTGTCTGGACTTTGAGGGAAAGCTAAAACGTAAAGTTAGACAGGGGTGGGGAGTTTCACAGTTCAGTATATTCTGTGAAGAAAATCATGCTTTGATTTGCTTTGGTCTGGACCTAGGGGATAGATTTATTTGACAGCCCCTAGCTGACCACTGGCAGGGACTGGGAATAATTTTGCTCTCATCACCAACTCACTAAGACTCAAGATTTTATAAATCACTCAGTTCCCCCTTAACTGTTTATTCCGTGATAGCAGCTTGATGAGAACTAATCTCCTTAGCTGCTCTCTATTTCTGCAAATCCTGTTTTCTTCCCCTTGAACATATTCTGCTTCCTAGTAAAATTGTGCACCATCTCTACTCAAATGTGCATAGTGGATACGTGTTTTACCATAGAAGCGTTCTTTGCTTTTTACTCTATTTTGTCCCCAACCCTTCCCCTCCCCTCCATCTTTCCTTTCTTCCTGTTTCTTTGTCTTTTCTTTCTCTTGTTTGGTTTTGTTTCTTGAGGGCATGGGAAGAAGAATGAGGGAGGAGGGAGGAGGGGGGAGGAGCAGCTCAACACTCCTGCTTTTTCCGCAGAATTATAGATGACCTGGAGTATGAGCATAGAAAGAGATTAGCTAAGGTGAAAAATGTGGATCAGACATGCTGATTGCCAAGGATCCAGTGGACAAACAGGATTTCAGGTGGTGAACCTGGATGGGAAGGAGGTTCTACAGAAATAGAATATGCAGGGGACAGTATATGGCACTCCAGTCACCCATCCTGCGTATTGGGAACAACCTTGCTCTTCTCTCCTTCCCTTCTATTTTTCTCTGTCTTTTTTCCAACAAATTATTTTCTCCTTTCCATTCCTCTATCCCAAGCAAACTAGGGAAGCATGACAGACCATCAATGATGGAGGGCTTATGGGAAGGGCTAATTACTTTCCTTACTTTATTCAGATGTACAGACCATTACTTAGAATCATTACCAAGCTATTATACATCATACAGACCAGTTCCATTTTCCATGCACTAAATATGTCACAGGCATCGTATTTGTCACTAATCGTGCAATAGGTTGTGCAGGCCTGCTTTAGGAGCTAGTAATTTGTTAATATGAGACATGGGACTATGCCTTTATCTTGAATTTCCAAATATTACTGAGGCAGTTAAATTTCTTATTTGTTTAAAAGGCACCGCGAGCCACCCTTTCTGTCACTTTTATGAAACCCTATATGAATCTCAGCAATACTCATGTTATAACACTGCATTCTGTTATAATAATGATAAAATTACTGAGTGCAATTCTGAAAAAGAAGGCCATTTCTTCCAGGCATATCCAAGATTTTTCTTTGTATTTTTGGCTCCCAACTGCATTTTGGAGTTGCTTATTTTGTTTTTCATAAGTGCCTGGTGGTTTATGGTTGTAAAAGCTTAAATAAAAAAGCAACCGGGTTGGATAAGGCTATGAGCAACCTGGTCTAGTGGAAGGTGTCCCTGTCGATGGGGGCTGAAACTGGATGATCTTTAAGGTCCTTTCCAATGCAAACCTCATGCCATGATCCATTTAAAAAATGAAAGAGGGTTTGCAGGTCCTCTCCCACCTTCAATTACACATATTACTAATACAACAGAGCTGGAGGGACATGATTGGGACAGGAACTGGCCTCTGATATATCTTTGCTGCAAGATTATCATTAGTTGTTTAGTTTCTTCACTATCAGATGGTAGCAAATGCATAGAGCCAGAATGAGTGCTTCAGTCCCTGCACTGCTTTGGGTGCTGTGCAGGCCGGGGGGTGTTCTGTCTAGTGAAATGCCTTCAAAGGTATAATTAAAACTAGTTATGTTTATAATCCCATATGGTAGGTATTCGGAACACAGCCAGTTACACTGGCTAGCCACTGGCTAATGCAAAAACGGCACGACTTCTTAGGAAGTTTCTTTGATTTAGTGATATTTTACATACTGTCCTGTAGATTTTGGAATATATAGGTGTGTCTTTGGAAAACACTACTTGAATCTACTTGTTTTCTGTGATTAGTCAAAATGGTAATTGGAACACACACATGGCAACTAGCAATATAAATTTATGTATAGGAGAAAGCTAACTGTGCATCAGCATCAGGGAAGAGTAGTGCTCCTTGAGCTGTGACCTCCTCCAGCCTGTTCTGAGTGTGAGTAGCCACTGTGCAAAGCTCTTTCTGGACCAAAATATTCCCCCTCTACTTTGTAGTTTCCTGTGAGTTATTTTATGTTTGGATTCAATGACATCAAAGATTTTTTTCCAATCTAAATGATTCTACAGTTCTCTTAGGCTCCAGGGGGGATCACACCCCATGGTTTGCAAGAAGCAGCACAGAAGAACCCAATGGGAAGGGTCCCAAGACAGCACCAAGAGGGCTATGACATCCACACAGTGTCCTGCCCCACCATGTAAAGAATCTAGCTGTCATGTGGAAAGTTGTGTAACTTACAAACTGTTCTTGGGTTCATAATCCATTGCTTCTCAAAATTCCTAATTTGTTCAGGTAGAGATCTGTTTGAGCTATTATAAAGTATCCTATTCCAGAAACATCTTGGGTGTAGTGAGTTCGGATATCTCTGTGTGTAGCTCCCCAGTGTAAACATGGATAACACATCCAGGAACAGGAGGAGAGGATGCAAAGATGCCCCAGACAAGGAGCTCATAACTGATTTATCCTCCAATCTCATTGCAAAATTTGTGAGCTGCCAGTTAACACACAGATCTGCAACCAAAGCAGACAGCTAGGCAGGCAGTACTGAATCTCCAGCCATCTCAGTCTCTGTGTAATACAAATTGCCTGACATTTCCAGAGGTCTTGTTTTTACTAAACGCAGTTATATACTTGCTGTTTCTTGTGGGACATCCAGAGAGGGGTTATCCAGCAGATAAATGTATTTTTCTATTAGTTAAAGAATGATTTTTAAGGTTGAAGCTGCCAGCTGTCAGCATGGTGATGTGTTCAAGTCAGCTGAAGTATGAGCTGTCCTCCAGCTGTCCAGGTTGGTGTGGCAGCAATCTGGATTTGCCAGCCCAGACTTTTCAAATGAGATTTTCTCCCAATGCCACATCCAAGGTTTTGCAGCCAGGCTGCTATTATACCTAAGCTAATGTATTTAAAACTACATTACACTGTGGTAAATGACAGAGGTATTCAGTCATGTCATAGTATAAAGGATAAAAAAAGTAAAAATGGTAGAGTTACCAAGAAAAGTGAGTTTCCTTTTATCTTATGAAGTTTTTGAAGGCGTGACTTTTTTTTAGAGGTGTGGAATACTGATTTTGATCCTTCATAGTCGTAAACACTTAAAATATTGCTTATGTATGGATGGAAGGGAGGAAACCACTCAGCTTGGGGCTAGGAGTGGGAATGGTGTCTGCCAAATGGCCCAGCTCTTGCCCAATAACCCTACATACACACACACACTGGAGGAGCTACAAAAGCCTTAGTCCATGACAAAATCTACCTTGAACCTACCAAGATATGATATATAAGGCAAGATATGTACGCTGAGCACAGACACTGCCTCTTTAGTTGATTGGTACAGTGCGAATAATAGTTTCAAGCAACCATAGTCTAAGGAACGAATAACTCACATCCCTCCCTGCCTCTTGTGTTCCAGATTATGCTAATATTTCTTCATCACGTTTGCCAGTACCTGTGTATCTGTAAGTCATGTATATGCTGCCAGTTAGCTTTCAGAGGTGTGTGCGATGTGGCAAAGATTCACTGTCTGAATGAGTGCTGTTAGAGCAGACAAAATCAAAACTTCATCTCCTGGCCTTCAGCAGTGTCACCATGATGGATGGGAGGCATCTCCTTTCTTCCCTTTGCAGGCTGATCCATTCCATTTGACAAGTGTTTGAATGATGCTTACTTTGTGCTCCAGAGAGATAGTTTTCTACCACATCCTTCAAGGTAGGAGCAAAAATGGATATATACCCAAATGAAGCACACACAAAAACATCTATAAAATTCCAATCTTGAATAGTGTCAACAATGCAAGAGAAGTTGAAGAAAGAACTCAAAAGGACTCTTATCTCAGCATTAACTCCTGAGGCCTTAGACTCTCTCCCTGCCTTCACTGTCACTACCAACACAGGAACTCAAGTTTTGCAATCAAAAAGCCACTGCTACGGAGAGCTCTGCTGTGTCCCACAAACCACCTTGAATGTGCTCACTTGCTTCTTGATTAAAGTGTACCCTCCACAGAGAAAGCCACTTTATTCCAAACGCCAATACAGTTTGTTCTCCTCCTTCCTGAGAAGACCAGGCAGATGCAACATGGCACTGCCTGACTAGACAACATATTTTTGAGCTCAGAATTCTCTTCTTGCCTTTTATCTTCATGTTTGGCACCTTCCAGAGAATGTTTGGTGGAAAAGGTTTGTACTGAGCCAGTCAAGATGTGATGTTGCAAGCACAGCAAAAGGCTGATAGGACCTGAATCTCTCATCGTTTCCACTAGATGTCTAAATGTAGGCATTTAATGTAGTTTTGCTTCCTCATGTAGCCCATTTGCCTCCCATTTGCCTCTCCAGGAGGGCAGATTTTCCATGTGCCCTATGCCATACTCTGCCAATCTTGTGAATATGTATGATAGTTGAATAAGATGAAATAGCCAGCTGAAAATTAAGTGAATCATAAAATCATAGAATCACCAGATTGGAAAAGACCCATTGGATCATCAAGTCCAACCATTCCTACCAAATACTAAACCATGTCCCTCAGCACCTCATCCACCTGTCTCTTAACACCTCCAGTGAAGGTGAATCAGCCACCTCCCTGGACAACCTGTTCCAGTGCCCAATGACCCTTTCCATGAAAATTTTTTTCCTTATGTTCAGCCTGAACCTCCCCTGGTGCAGACTGAGCCCATTCCCTCTCTTACTGTCCCCTGCCACTTGGGAGAAGAGGCCAGCTCCCTCCTCTCCACAACCTCCTTCTAGGTAGTTGTAGAGAGCAATGAGGTCTCCCCTCAGCCTCCTCTTCTCCAGGCTAAACAACCCCAGCTCTCTCAGCTGATCCTCATAAGGCCTGTTCTCCAGCACCTTCACCAGCTTCGTTGCTCTTCTCTGGAGTCGCTCCAGAGCCTCAACATCCTTCTTGTGGTGAGGGGCCCAGAACTGAACACAGTATTCAAGGAGCAGTCTCACCAGTGCTGAGTACAGAGGGAGAACAACCTGTCATTTGTCTTTCCCTAGCATTTTTTTCCCTTTGAAAAAAAAAAAATATTCCCTTGCAGAGGTTTGTGCTTTAAGGCAAGTTGTGATGATTAGTGCCATATTTTGTAATTGACATTTGCGTTGTCCTTGTTAGTCATCCTTTGTAACATGTTATTGTCTTTAAGTGATCATAATTATAAAAATAGTTGGTTAAAAACTTTCAGGAGTTTGCCAACTCATTACCACTAATTAAGAACATAATTTAGAGCAATCTTGACAGCTAGCATACACCTAAAAAAGCATTAATTTCCAGTCTATTGCTGGTATTGCTGTTGTAAGTATTACATAGGAGACACCCTCACTTTCTATGCCTCTTTTAAAGTAACTTTTTTTGTAGTATGAAAAATCACTTGTCACTGGTTCTGCACATCAGACAAGGGGAAAAGCACACAAACAGAAGGCAGGAAAGCAAGATGATGTTGCCATTATTGCAGCATCTGTGTAACCTTTGCTTCTTTTCCTTTTCTAGCTATGATTTTTTTTTCCACATACTTTAACAGCTGCTATTTAAGAAATTCAGGTTTCTTTGCCCTAAACTGCCCTGTCTAAACTTAAGGAAATTAAGATTTCATTTCCTCAGCTACGTTTCTATTTGAATGCAGTAGAGCTTTTCCAGAGCAGATGTAGCAAACATGATTTTCCAAAGCAAAGTGCTCATTTCCTGGGGAAGGAATGTGTGGATTGCACTCCCAGATAATGCAGTAGTTTGAAACTCTTGCTGAAGCCTTCTGTATATCATGTGGTTTAGGAAGATTTAATAAACTGAAGTTCATAAGGCACAAGGAGCTTATTAGATAAAGTATGCTATTTAATTGCAAAGCCACGATTTACTATGATTTCTTCTTGGTTTTAATATTGTAATTATTTTTACAGTATTTTGTTCAATCCCTCTCTCCTGGTACGTTGGTGTGTTAAAAATCTCCATATACTTGTGGCTTGCTGTTTTGCCTGTATTTTTGCCCATTGACCATGTTCCCTGTACTAGTAAATGTGTTTAGAAATGTAACCAGATTTATAGAAGGCAAATCTGTCTGAACCAAATAGGTCAGAATCCAAGAAAAATACAAAAGAAAAAAAAAGAGGAAAAGTAGGGAAATTCAATATTGTTCGGATGGGTTGAAAGCAGTAACTTTGCACAATTTGCTTTGCCTGTACCGCTACAGTTTAAGGGCTTGAATCAATAGAAAAATCATTCATTGGCTCCAGTGGGCTTTTGGTCAGGTCCTATGTGCAATTCAATTGCCTAATGAGCTCTCAGGAAAGGCTGGAAGCTGTGCAGGCAGGATGCAAGGACAAGCTCTCATTGTAGCTCTTTCAGATAAATACAATGAGCAAACTTTCGCAGGTCTGAATAGCCACTGGGATCATATGAGGACATGTTCCACGTGTCAAAAGTGTGGGCATCACATACACTCAAAGTTCTTCTATTTTTATCATGAGATCGAAATTTTAAGGAAAACAACTCTCACCTAATGGACCTGCAGCTGGGAGTGGCTCAAAGTCTGGTAGAAGAGTACGCATTGTTTAAGAGCTCTCTTTTACTGCCTTCCAATAGGCAGCACAGGAACAGCTGAGGTGAGAGAGCAGTACCTGTGGCAGGATTCATAGACCTCTTCACATTGCAAGTAAAAAGAAATGAGGAAGAGCACCCTTTTGAAAGCTTCTTGCCTGTGTTTTCTCTGTGCAACAGGTTGCATGGAAACATACAGAGGAGAGGAGCAGGTGCAATTACTGTTACCATCTGGAGGAAGAGAAAAGGCATATCAGATCATAGCACATTTTATCACGAGTCTCCATCGAAGTCCTATTGGGGCTCATATTCAGAGTCATGTGCAGTAAGACCTGAGGGAGGCTTGCAGTGTTGAATGGAGTTGAAAGCACACAATTGAGATGAAATTCATGTGGCTACAAACACTTTGCAAGAGCTTCATAAAGCTGTGAATGGATCACAAGCCATTTCTAGGGTCATTGTTATTGCAGAAGAACAAACGTGTCAGAGCTGCAAGGTCAGCTATCTGTGCCCAAGGCTTTGCTGAGCTAGTGCAAGCCTAGAAACAGTGGTAGTGCAAAATAAGGTGCAAGGGACAAACCAAATGATATGTGACCATGAGCAGGCAGCAGCTGAGATCATCTTTACCAGGGAGTGCAGTGATAGGACAAGGGTTAAATTTTTTAAGATGAAAGAGATTTAGATTAGATTTGAGGAAGAAATTTTTTACTATGAGCGTTGTGAGGCACTGAAACAATTTGACCAGGGAAGTTGTGGATGCCCCATCCTTGGAGATGTTCAAGATGTTGGAGATGTGAGGTTGGATGAAGCTTTGAACAACCTGATCCAGTGGAAGTTGTTCCTGCCCATGGCAGGGGGGGGGTGAAACTAGACTGTATTTAAAGTCCCTTCCAAACCAAACTCTCCTATGATTCTATGATCTTATGGAAGAAATTTTTTCCTCCAATTCTCTTTTGTCTCATAAATTAATCTCACTTTTAAATAACATAATTCCATTAAAGTTTCTGTTCTATCATCAGCCTAACCAGAAAGCTTTCTTTTTGCTTAACATTCATCCTGAATTGATAAGAAAGTTCAGAATCTGGCTTTCAGTTGATGTCCCCTTTCATTGCCATACTCAGAAAATTGTTGGGGTCGTGTTAAGCTGGACAGCAGGGATGTAGGGCCCCAGCATGACTGGTGATAAACGGTCAGTGGAGGGGTTGACCTTGCCTTGTGAAAACTGTAGTGTTGTTTCCTCAATGTTCTTTTATAAACTTTGTTGCTGAAATAACCTGGTGAAACTGAATATCTCTTCTTTGCCTCCACCTTTTTTATACCCAGTTCTTGTACATGTATTGTACTGGGTTTGGCCATGATAAAGTTGATTTTCTTCAGAGTAGCTTGTGTGGTGCTGTGTTTTGGCTGCATGACCAAAACAGTCTTGATAACATAGGAATGTTTTAGTTGATGCTGAACAATGTTTTTACAGTGCCAAGACCTTTTCTACTTCTCACTTTTCCCTATCAGTGAGTAGGCTGGGGGTGCACAAGAAGTAATGAGGGGACACAGCCAGGACCTCAACTGACCTAAGGTATATCCCATACCACATGATGTAGTGCTCAGCAATAAAAGCTGTGGGGGAGAAGTAGAAAGGGAGTGACATTTGGAGTTATGTTGTTTGTCTTCCTGAGTAACCGTTATGCATGATGGAGACCTGCTTTCCTGGAGATCGCTGAACACCTGCCTGCCAGTGGGAAATAGTGAATTAATTCTTTGTTTAGGTTTGCTTATGAGTACAGCTTTTGTTTTATCTATTAAAATCTCTTTATTCAATCCACAAGTTTTGTCATTTCTATCCTTCTGTTTCTTTCCCTGTCTCAACAGAGGTGAAGTGAGTGAGTGACTGTGTGGGGCTGAGCTGCCTCACTGGGGTTAAACCATGACTCTTTAGGGAATTTTCTGCTGTCCAGTTCTTGTACATGCATGTATCATCTCAGGGAAGTGAGCTCAGGGAAGTGCCAGCGCTGGTCAGGAGCTCAGAGCCCCTTGACAGTATCACTGCCAATTACTGGATAACAAATTTGCACAGATCATTGTTAGCATTTGTGTACTCAAGAGTTCACTTCACAGCCAGACATGATTGAACACAGCTGCTCAGATTGCTGAAATATGAAAAAGGCAAATCAGGTATTGCACAAAAAGCTAGACAGCGGGTGCTCACTTCCAGAGTGAGCCAGTCTTTGAGACAGTGTGAAGCTGCAACTCTGTGTTCTGCTACCTAAGGAGTTCAAGCAGTGGTTCATCTGGCTGCCAGGATCCATCTAAGCTTGAACCAAACCTCTTGACAGTATCTGACTAATTCTGTGTTAATTATACTGGGTGAGACAGGCAGTTAATACTTTGTATACCCAGAAATAATAGCAGCTCCATCCCTGTCTATCCTGGTGGTAGAAGAGAGGAACAACAACTCTCCTGGCTGCAACATCAGCTGCACTGAGGACTGCATGTGAAATATGTACATGTGCATGCATGTAATATAACATGTAGATTTGCAGTTGTCTTTTATCATCAGCCTGCAGCCATGGAAAGATATAGATGCAGATTCTCCGAAATTATGAAGGCCTTGAAAGTTATATTTTCTTCCTGAACTCCTGTCACGTCTTCCATCATCTTGTTCTTCTCTAGGGCACTTAGGAAAGAGCCCCTAGTATAGCAGTGTTTACCTAGTATAGCAGTGTCAACTGGGCTGTGATTACAGAGCTGCCTACATATCAGAGGAGGAGAAGGCTTTGCTTGTGAATAGGCCTTTGTGTTGCCTACAGAAAAGCTGAGCTTATTCATTGCTTTCTAATGCAATGAAACCAAGCAGGCTTCCTAGTTATTTGTAACCAGAAAGAAGAAAGACTTGAGCAACACTTTTAAGCCTATCAAATCATTCCTCCTTGCTAATCCCAACAACTTTCTTAAATCCTGGATGTGACTGGAGCTTAAAGGACAGCTGTATGACTGCTGGGTCAGGGGCTTCCCACTTTCTGCTCCTTCATGTCATCTGCAGCGACAGAGGGTGGTGATGTATGTCCCTAGCAAGCCAAACATCTGCACAGGCAGGTGAGGTCTGGTCCTGCCTATAGACACGCGATCCATGATCTCACTGGCTCCTGACCAGCTGAAAAGCCAGTTCTTATCGCTCTCACTCTTCCCTTCTGCTGTGGTGGCCTGAGCATGGCAACATCTGTGAGCTGTAAGAACAACTGTGGTCAGAGATGCATCTGGTTCAAAGGAAATTTACAATTATGTCCAGAAACTACTATCTGGGAAAGCATTATGGGTTACAAAGTATGTAATCCATTTTCATGGCAAAGATAGTTTTAACAAGATAGAATTGTGCTGTCCTTATGTTCTCATGGTGCACATTTCATATGCTTAAATGGGATATTGTGTCCCTTTCCCTTTTCCCCCTGCTTCAAAATGCAAGTGCAGGCTGAATGTGACTGACTGAAAGTAAAGTATGATATTTTACTCTTTAATACCCAGAGACCTCAAATTGGCACTAGAAAACCCTTTGCACAGCATCCAACTGATATGCCTTGGAGCTGTTTTGGAAGGGACTTCTGTTAGATGAGAAAGAAGCCTAAATCCAAAGTACTTTGAAATCAAAGAGGATCTTTGACTAGCTTTAATGGATTTTGAATAAAGCCTCTCCCAGGCTGAGAGTGCCAGAAGGAGACTGTTGACAGTGCTAAACCATGTTGCAGGGCATTGTAAAAGTAGCCATACACTCCTAGAAATTGGATTGGGGTGGTGATATGATATCATGCAAAAAAGCAGGTAAGACTTGGAGAAAGAGGGGAACAATGGGACCCTGGGATTTTCATTTAGGGATAAATAGGGAGAATACTCTTCCCTTGTTTGCGGGATTGGGGGGGTGGGAAACAAGTCCAAGACGGAGAGGTGTTTGTATGAGGCTGAGAAGGCCAAAGGCATCCTGGCTTGTATCAGAAAGAGTGTGGCCAGGTGGTCCAGGAAAGTTATTCTCCTTCTGTACTCAGCACTGGTGAGACTGCATCCCAAGTGATGTGTTCAGTTCTGGGCCCCTCACCACAAGAAGGATGTTGAGGCTCTAGGGTGTGTCCAGAGAAGAGCAATGAAGCTGGTGGAGGGGCTGGAGAACAAATCTTATGAGAAGCAGCTGAGGGAACTGGGATTGTTTAGCCTAGAGAAGAGGAGGCTGAGGGGAGACCTTATATTTCTCTACACCTACCTGAAAGGAGGATGTGGAGAGGAAGGAGCTGGCCTCTTCTCCCAGGTGTCAGGGAACAGGACAAGAGGGAATGGCCTCAAGCTCTGCCAGGGGGATTGAGGTTGGACATCAGGAAAAAAAATTTTCACAGAAAGGGTCATTGGGCACTGGCAGAGGCTACCCAGGGAGGTGGTCAAGTCACTGTCCCTGGAGGTGTTAAGGGACGGGTGGATGAGGTGCTGAGGGACATGGTTTAGTTGTTGATAAGAATGGTTGGACTGGATGATCCTGTGGGTCTTTTCCAACCTAGTGATTCTGTG
The DNA here is from genome assembly GCA_033459285.1 of Clamator glandarius. Taxonomy (NCBI): domain Eukaryota; kingdom Metazoa; phylum Chordata; class Aves; order Cuculiformes; family Cuculidae; genus Clamator; species Clamator glandarius. The sequence continues at coordinate 605,710 of JAUNZM010000353.1, read as the reverse complement.
TTTCTGTGATGTGGCACTGGGGACCTCATGAGCTCCCAAGGGTCTTCTGTGCTAGCATCAAAGGTCTTACAGTGAAAAGTAAGCACTGAATAGATCAAAACAAGGCATATGGCTTAGCACAAACCCAAGCCTATTTAAATGCTTGTATTCAGGTATCAACTAGCTTCCGAGGAAGGTCTACTTTAAAATATGATTGTGGTCTAAGCAAATGACTGGATATATTTCAGCTATGCTGTTGTAAATGCCTATAATGCTGTACTTACTCTTATGCAGGAATTGCGATCCCCTGCAATGAATCATGACTGGATACCTAAAATGGGAGAGATGTTCACTAAAGACTAGCTTCAGTGCTGCACTTTTCCTCCTCCTCACCTCGGTGCATTGTGTCCTCACAACTACAGTTTGTGACCAAGTCCATTTGGCAATAAGTAGTATGTCTTCCTCTCTAATGGTGTAGAGGCAGGGTCAAATGTCCAGGTAATGTAAAGCATACTGACTGCATTGCCTTTGTATATAAACATGTCTTAATACATCTACTGTAATTATTCAAAATCCAGCCCAATGGAAAGTCTCAATATTTTCAGAATTTTCAGGATTCTTCAGCATGAGAATCTCAATGTTTTCTCCCTTTCTTTAGCCGGATGTGTAATTCTTATCTTTTTTTTTTTTTTTTTTTCCATCTCTTCTTCTTCCCTTCTGTTTTCTCACTCCAGCAGTAGAAGTAAGAAGGGCCCACACCAGTGTATTGCACAGCGCCAGGCACCAGTATGGGCTCTGCAAGGACCTGAATCAAGGGCTGGGAGCTGCTCTGAGTACCAGTCACATTCCATCAAATTCCTTGTCCTACTGAAAAGCTAAAACGGCTTTTCTGTGCAGGGTGAATTGAAACCAGATCCCATTATTAAATTTGCTAAATGGGAACGTCATGATTTATGAAGGAGGTAGCGAACCCTCAGAATGAATTTGGCAATAATAACCCTGGTTGAACCGCAGTGTGGAACAGGCTTCAAAAGTAAATGATCTGTTAAAAAAAAAGGCAACACATAAAACCCCAGCTAAACAAAGCTACTAAATGTGAACCAGATAAAAAGTTTAATTATTTCTAATGAGATCAGCAAAGCAAACAAAGGACTGAAATGGGACTCATCTGATATAAACAATAAGAAGCACAGGCAATATCATTTTACTGTCACACTTGAGAAGTTCAAAGCCATGCAATGTATTTAACCACACACCAGTAATGCTGGCAGATGTGTAACTAAATCCTAGGCATTACTTTGGAAAAAAATATTCAAATGTCTCCATAACTTTTTACTTTTCCGGAAAACATATGGTGAAATTCAAAGGGTACTGAAAGTTTTAAGTGAGCACTATATTGAACACTGTTAAAAAGCTTAGGAAATTGGTGCAAATTTTAGGCAGTTTTGAAAATAATACACTGACTAAAGCTTGTCTCACAAGAAAAGGGATGAGGATGCCTGTTCATGGCTTTGTATGTGTCCAAAGCTACTTCAAGAGGGATGTCTCTTCACTTATTAAAGAAAAAAAGAATTTAAAGAAAATAGGGGGAAAATGTTGTGGCTTTCCATGTCACTTTGCAATGTGTCCATGCTACAGTGAGATCACAGCAGTGGATGCTACAGGGCTGAATGAATGAAAGACTCAGAGTAGCAAGCAAGCTACTTGTGTCAACCTTTCTGATCCAAATCCATCCCCTGATTTCACTGGGACATCAGGTAGCTCATTGGGTCACTCTGGTCACTCAGCCAGGAAAGGAAACTCAGACCATGAGAAAAGGTGGAATCAAAGAAAGCAACAGGTCTGAGACAGTAACCGTGTATTGCTCTCAGCTACAATAAGACATAGCAATACGTATGCAGATGTGGTTCCAGGCTCTGTCTGACTCAGTCTCACCCCTGGAAAAGAGTGGTGGCCCACTGCAAATGGAAGGAAACATTTCTATGGGTTTTACTGCTCTTCTAAGGCAGGCAGGATACTTCCCCTTGCATTCCTTTCCTTCTGTGGCTTTTTCATCACTAGACTTTTAATACTGCCGCTACTTCACTTCCTTGCCCCCTGGCCCCTTTTTTTTTTCCTGTTGATTGAGTTTATTTCTGCAGACATTCCACACTGTGTAACAATGTGTGTTGAAGGGAATGTTTACTTTTGCAGCACTACCTGCCCTGAGAGCGGTTAGACATCCTGGGTAACAGCTGTGGCCACTAATTCACTGCAACTGCAGTCTGTCTTCTTAGCATCAGCTACGTTTCTTTTCCATATGCTAATTCCCTCTTAGCTTAATTTTCCCATTACCAAGCAGTAACATTGAGTAACTGTGTTGGGCTGTATTCAAATGCAAATTAATATCCCCTTCTGCCCATTAGCTCTGCTGTTTCTTGTCTAGCCAAAGCAACTGGAAACAAGTGAAGAGCTTGGTTCAGTGGTCTGACAGAGGGGCCCTCTCTGGGCTGGGACTGCTGTTCATCCCCGAGAGCAGACACAAAACAGCAGGCTGCAGAAAGGAGAGGTCCTTCATCAAGATGTTTCCTGTCAAAAAAACCCTGAACTCCAAACATTCAGCATATGCCTTAGCTCTCTTGAACTTCAGTGTCTGACGTATATAATTTACACAATGCCTATGCTGTGCTCTGGATTGGAAACATCTGGTGGGTTGACATAGAGAACCCTTTAAATGAGGCGTGAGGGAAGAGGAGCTGAGGGGAAGAGAGATGTCACTGAGCAAACTGCATGACTCAAATCTTAAAAACTGTTAGTGAGACAGGCTGTTAGGCTAAAGAAACCTTTAAGCAGAACAGCCTAGCATAAAGCAAGTTCCCCAAAAGAGAGGATATAGGCATGAATGCTGATACTGACAGCATGAAGCGGGGGAGGGGGTTGGGGAGAAGAAAATACATCCAAGGAAAACATTTTTTTCCCTCTCATTCTATGGAAAAGGTGGGGTCTTCTTTTTAAGCATTACTTTGGACTAGAAGTACAAGCACCACATACCACAAGGGGAGGAAAGAGGTGGTATAATTCCTCTGTGCTCCCACCCAGAAAATTAAGCTCCACCCATGTGAATCACCAACCCAAAAAAAGGCTTATGTATTTCTTCATGCCTATGAAATTGTAAGCTTCATTTGAATTTGTTTTCCACTCTGATGTTTGATCTGCGGTTGCCTACTGGTCTCGCCTTTCCCTTTTCAGCACAGGCATGGGCAAATAGCATTACTCCATGCTAAGCAAATCTGCTGTTTTGCAAAGAATGGTTTTACAATTTTCTATTTTTTGTGCCTTCTATTTGAAAAAAAAATTAATTTAAGTTGATCATTTCCCTTTAAAAATCCCAAAACTGAAAGTGATACAAGAACAAGAATAACATCCATCACTTAGAGGGCTTCAGTGCATGATAAGAAACAAGGTCAAGAAGCAAATCTATTATGACTGAACCTGTGATGAGATTAGTTCTGGTGGCATACCGGTGTGGACAGAGTGCATTAGTTTTTTTCAAAAGGGTATGCACCACTGTTCTGACCAGAGTTCCTATCCAGGTGGCTGAGTTAGTAACAACAATCCGACAATCGCTTAGTCAAGAGGCATCAGAGAGTATCCCTCCTCTTGGAGGAATCTCTGCAACACCAATTAGAAGTCTTAGATTTCTGAAAACACTTGTAAAAAGTTATGTGCAAATTAGCTAGTACACCAAAAATGGATGTGCAAAGGTATGTACCTAGCATGTGGATAATGAACAAATAAGAGACTATTGTAAACTGTTCACAAAGTGAAAGGGAGGAAAATAGTCCCGGAATAAATTACTGACAATGAAAAATGCACTGCTCCTTGGAAAACTCACACCTTTGAGTTTATGATAGGCAAAGACCCATTTTTTCAATTTTCCCTTTCTGAGTTGTTCAGAACGTTACTTATGTTCATCTATAAGATCATTTCACGCATAGGAATTCTGTTCTTCCAATGCAGAATAATGAACGTGTCAGCCCAGATAGCTGCTGAAATTCAGCCATCTGCAAGATGCTGCTGTGGGAAAAGCCTGTGCATAGGAGTTTTTGGCTGTGGAGATTGTTCTGGAGATTGTCCGTTTTATACAGAACCTTGTTTTTTGGTCCCCTTTGGAGACACTAAATCCCGTGGCGGGTCAGCGTTGTTTAACCATAGATACACAAAAAACCCAAAGGCATTACTCCTTCTGTACAAATATGTGCTACCAGGAAAGGAGAGGTTTTGTTACAAGGTGATTTAAAAAACATTTTCTGGACAAAGATGTGAGAAGCTAATCCAATAGTGACTGAAAGAAATCAGACAAACGTTACATGAAACAAATAACTTTCATGTCTGACCTACTCACAAAGGACAAGCACAAACTAAAGGCAGGAAAAACAACCCTTGTCCTGCTGGCCTTTCTTATCTTTTAAGAGCAGCAGCAACTGGGTTCCCAGCTTTGAAGTCAATCAAATGATCAGCCTGCTAAAACTGATTAGCACATGCTTGCATGTTGGGACATTGATGAAAAAAAGAGCTGGGAATGCAGAACTCTGAAGTGGAAACAGTTGGAAAACTCTGAGGCTGTGGGGTAATAGAGGTTCGTGTAGAATCCCTCTGTCAGCTGCAACAGTGCGAGTCAGCAAAATACAGGAACAGAATTTCATGTTGCATAGTTCATTGCTTTTGCATCTGCAGTTTTCTCCTTTCTGCAACTACAAGCTCTCGGTGTGCCCTGAGCCCCTGAAGTTTTTCCTATCCAAAGCCTTGTTTCTGACAGAGCCTGGCATCAAATGTGTCAGATGTAGTGCAAAAAAACTCGTAATGCACAATAATGGAATAAGAGGCCAGAGGAAAAAGTTTCTCCCTAATAGCCAGTGATTGGTTCAATAAAAGCAGAGCACAGAACGACAAAAACAGAGAGAAAATTGGCAGCAGGATTGGCCCTACTGTTACTGCAGAGATGCAACTACCAAGAGCCAAATAGAGAGCAGCAGCAATACTAGGGTGCTATTCTCCCCCTGTAGGATACAAATAACTCCCACTGAAATCAATGACATTTATTCATGTCCTGTGGCAATAAAATGGAGTCTCTTATCTACTTTTCTCAGTGGTGCTGTTGCAGTGAGATCAGTGAGAGTGAATCATGTGTGCGTGTGTAATTTGTGCCCTCTGTTTGGGAACACTTAACAGTCATGACAAGCTGCAAAAATATTTCCAGTGCATAAAAGAGCCTGCAGGTCCCTGTCAGAGATAGAGACAGAGCCATAAAGGTGTGTGCAGGCATTGGGACTGCTTGTTTGACTCCTTTCCCATTTTATCTCTTGTTGGCAGATGAGTTCATTCAATGGAGAACTCGCAAGTGCTCTTCCTTGGTCTGCCTTGTGTTTTGGGGTAGAAAATGCCTATTCATTCCAGTTCCTTCTCTTGATTTACATACTAGGTTACCAGTACCACATTAAGATGTGAGGAATGTCAGGTATGCAGGCAGAGTCAAAGCTGAAGAATCCTTGTGTTGCCTCTGAAAAGGCTAAGAGCTTCACTCTGGGGCTAGGGGACAGGTGTCACTGGCTTTGCCCACACCTGGGAAGTGGATTCTCTCAGGATTAACCTGCAGAAATGAGATTGGAGTCACATGTTGAAGGCCAACATCTGAAGTTAAAGCCTTCTAGACAGTGGTGCAAACAGTGGCAAAAAAAGATATTTGAGTTCAGAGTAGCATATGTATCAGGGATATTCTGTTGCAGAAATACAAGAGGGTAAATGATTGCTCATGTAATTCTTGAGAGAGGGTCTTGTTGGGCTTTGAACAGATAGCAGGTCTCAGCTGAAATCAGATCATGATTTGACTGAGAACTTCAAAATAGGGAGGATAAAATGTGTTATGGGAAAAACCTCAAGTGTTTTTTTTCGCTGTAACAGGAAAAAAAAATCTAAAATCTTCTGCCTACACCATAAATACATGGTTGGTTCTTTTCTTTTTTGTTCTGGCCAGTTAAGCAAAAATTCTACTGGAGATACAGCTTATATCAGTTAATAGTTAATTTGTAAATATCAGTGAGACTTAGGCTGAACAAGATCAAGGCTCTCATTCCAGAAAAGCTGCACCCACACATGGCTATAGTTACTCTGGTCGAAGTAAATATTTAAAGGAACAGAGCTGCTATATCATAAACAGCCTAACTCCTAAGCAGATGTGTTGAAAGATTCAGAAAGTGGAATTTCCCTTTTGCACTAGATCAGGAAGGCTACCCTCCTTCTCCCCCTCCTTATTCCTCCTCTCTGAAAATCCTATTAATTCACCAGATTGGAGCTGTGTAGGAACTGCTACATTCCATGGGGATTAGATAACACAGAGGGAGGAAGGGAAGGAATTGCTGAAGGCTCTTGGCACAACTCAAGAGCCTTCTCCCTATACCTTTTCCCCAGTCTCTCATCTGCCTCGTTCTTCCCTGAGTTGCATCAAAAATAATAAGTCTTGAATTCAAACAGACACAGTTGCAGATATTTCCTACAAATAACCACATCTGAGGCAGAATTCATAGCAGTGGCTTGAATCTATTTAATCAATACCAGCTGGAGACTTTCATGGTTTGTCAGGTAAAGCGAAAGATGATTGTATAGAGACCCTTAAAGTACTATGGCACTGTTTTATTAATTTAGCCTCACTGCACTGAAAAATGTAAAATAACCCACCCAACACTGAAAAGTATAATGAGGACTCAGACAGTTTGAAACTGTAATAGTTTAGCCATAAGTGTGAATTTAAACTGAGAGAAAATCTCTTATAAATATTATTATTTCAATTTAGATTAAGTCATCTAGAACACTGACTGACAGAAGACATTTCATTGGAAAAATCCTGCTTCTCTCACATATAATGTCACTCTGAAATGAATTAAGTTTTTCATAATCTAGAAAATATTAACTGCATGATAATTATCTCTATTCAGTCAAGAGTTTCAGCTGAGGGGGCTGACTAGGAATAAATTCTTCTAGAGTTTTGTCCTTAATCTTCAGGCAATTCTGTTGTTATTGCCTTGGATTAGAAATTAATTTATTGTAATTTATCTTAAAAGGAAAGAACCATGTCCCCATGGCAGCCTGCTTGGTTTTAACTGGTGTCCCAGTGTATCTGGGTACCATGTGGGGCTTTACCACATTAAAATGGAGTGCCTGATTGCAGTGATATAAGCACAGCAGACAGGAGCAGAAAACTCTCTGATCTAAAAGGAGGTCAGTGTAACCATAACTTTGTCAACTAAGTGCTTGCAAGACCAGCTCCTCATCATCCACTGTATCTGTACCCAGTGAAGATGGAGTGTGGAAACCTTCAGTGTGACTGGGCATCTGGAAGCACCTTGAACATCAGAGTGACTATTGAAACCTAGTCTAGGTAGAATCTGGCATGCTAATCCAGCTGTGTATTGCTCCTACAGTCACATCTCCTGAAAGGCAGAGGTGATCCTTGCATTGGACGAGGGACTTGCTTTACTGATTTTCCATAGGCAACACCTAGTTAAATACACTTTAATTGGAGAAATGTTGAAAGAAATTTTTGAAGCATAAATTAGGATAAGGATCAAGCTGCTACCAAAAAGAAATGCCAGTAACTCTGCTCTGAAGTTCACTAAATGAATCATGACTTTAAGGACAAATCTACTTTGTAATCTGAGTGGTGACTGATCTGAAATCCGACAGATGCAGAATGCTTCTTACTTTCACCAGCTATAATAACAATACTGAGTTTGACAAAGAATATAATTTTTCAAAACATCTAGTCACCCTACAAACAGGAAGAATTTGTCCTTCATTTCTTGTAGAACACTGCAAGTTACCATAAAATTTTTTACAGACTAGTTTTGGGAGAGATATTGAGGATTCTCTTCAAAATATATGTATAGTTGTTTCCAGAAGAAAAAAGGGAGTGCTCAATGAACCCAAAGTGTAGCCGAGTAAAAGATACATTGGTATGATAGATCTTATGCGTCTCCCCATACATTCATATTCAAGCAATTCATCATCAGACTGAAGGGAAAGGCAAGTGGTCAGCTAGTGGCTGTAAATCTGTCCATTTGTGTAACTCACTGTAGTCAGATGCATTTGAAGAAAGCCCAGGAGCAAACTCTGTCCTGTTTTAAACACTAGCTGAGTGTTGTTCATGTGTGCCTTATCAATCACAGAGTCATAACACAAAGGCATATGCTATAGATGGACATAAAGAAAAGACTAGGCACTACTGGGATTGTTGTTTATGCAGACAAGCAGGTGAAGTATTGGTCATTTTTATTCTAAAGAGCACAGAGTACCAGAAGAGTCAAATTCATTTTATTTCTACCTTTAAAGGTCAGTCCTTGATTCTTGTCTAAATGCTCCCACGCAATTTTGCTCTCTGAAGGTAAATGTTCAGGATCTTGACAAGAACTCAGGCTTTATCTCACTTATCTTCAGTCACCTGTGAAGGCAGCACCCCACGTACACCAATTACCTAATTTTCTTCTGTAATTAGCAAGAGAAGTAATTTAGGGAAGTTGCCCCCTGTGGTTCCTTTTCTCCGGGTTAATGGTGGAGGGAAACCATATTATGAATATAAACAACCTTCCTGAATCTAAGATGCTCAACACTGTCCAGGACTTGCTTTTTCTGGGTTTCAGCTAACCAAACCTACTTTTCAGACCCCTGGGGAGCCTTTATATAACTAGCACCTGCCTCACTGCAGCTGCAGCAGCTGGAAAGAGGGGCTGTAATCAGGGCACTGTCACTCTAACTAAACCTGCACAGAACAGGGAGAGGATGAAGTGCCTCAGTGCACTTGCATTCTACTTAATTCTTATCTCAGACAGTGGAACTTCCCTGCTTTCCTTTCCACTGAAAACTAAGCAGCTTGCAAAAAATGACCCTTCTCCTGAATTGTCCACATCACAGTGAGGTGCCAGGTCAATATGGCACTAAGAAACCTTTCACTTCCTTTTGATCTGCAAGATATTTATGCTTCTACAAGGGTCGAGGATGTTCAAGGGACAGAGGTAATAAATAAAGCTACCTCTGGCAATTTGCCTCTGTCCAGTTGCAAATTTGGGAACTTTCCATAACATGCAAGCTTCTGTTCAAATATTTACTACTTGTATTATGTTTCTTAGACAAGTCAAACCATGTCCCCTCTACCAGAACTCACAAGAATTTATAGTCATTAAATGGCCTTTTTCAAGTTCTCTAGAATCCACACTGGAGGAGTAAAGAAGGACAAGGGAGGTTTCTGACTCTGTTCTCTTCACACAGCAGAAAGGAGTCAGGAAGGGCGAAGTCAAGAAAAATGCTATGCATCATTACTCATCTAAAAGTGCATTATTGCTGCTCCCTTACTTGCTGGACAAGTTTGTCTTCTTTATTCTTGATTTTACCACTTTGCAAAATCTAGTCTGTGATGCAGTTGGATTTGAGATCTATCTGTATCCCATCATCACTTGCTTTACTCAGCAGAGTCTGGCAGTTTTCCACCACATTTACAAGGTTTTCACATTCCCACCCCTCACGCTACCAATTCCACAAATACTTATTGCTTCCTTGTGCTGTCCTTAATCCTTCATAATCCTTATTCACACACTCCTGCCCACTCACTGTTTCCACCTGGGCCACAACCATGGCCTGACCAGTCAGTTCCTATCATGCCCGGCATTTCTCGAACACGAAATCCAAGTTAGAAGTGCCTTCTCTCTTTATCCATTTGTGTTTTGCACATTGAAACGCACAATTTGATTTTCAGATTGCTGACAACAAGTGATTGCAATTACTACATTTTACATCTCAGAGTTTAACAAATACCATGGATGAAAACCCTGCATGTGCAATTTGCATAAATGGGGAATTCAGATGCAGTTGCCCCGTGTCTTTATGAACTACAAGAAATGCCAGATGACCAGTCACTCTAATTGCTACATGGTTTTGGGAGTATTTGATTTCTGATGAGCCTGAAACAGATTGTGCCTGAAACAGATTGTGCCCTAAGAAAAATGATCTGCATGAAAATATACTTAATTATGAACTGCCACAGCAGAAACGGAATATGACAGTCCAGCTGCCCCACAGGACTTCTGCATACAACACTGAGCAGAAGAAATTGTAGTAAGAATCAAACTTGTGAAATCCACTGTCAGGCACCAAAATAAACTCTGTTTTCCATAAACAGTTGGTTCCATAGAAGCTTTCATGGATCTATGGGAAAGTACTGGATATGTAGGGCATTTGAGAGAAGAACTTGGTAGCGTCAACACTTGCAATCATTTACAACCATCTAGAATCAGAGATCTGATGTTTATGGAGGTGTATATGTGTGCTGCAAGTTCCTCCTGTAGAGACTGAGACTTCACTAAACAACACTGTACATCAACTGTGTGTTAGGGGTTTACACCTTTATCTTGTTAATTCCTTTACACCGGGACTGAAGCAACTAGGCATTGAGTTCCTTGGTCTATCCCTAAGGAATAAGATGCTAGATATGATGAATGTCTAGCAGCACATCATGCGCAGCCAGTGGCAGATTGAGGGAGACATTTTCTTCTGGTACATCATCTGTGATGTGAAAGGTAGTGGCACATCATAAGGCAACTAAATTTAACAAGGTAGCACAGCACAGTATAGCAAACATGTCATTAAAGGATACCGATCACCAGGATTCATCAATTATCAGACCAAAGCTCCTCACAAGTGTGGTAATAAAGATGGAGAATCTACAAGAATGATCACGAACAACAGAGAAGGAGAATAGGACTTAAGCTTTATTTTCCCTACCAAAGAATACAAAGGCAAGAAATGAGTAAGACAGGAATAACATCCAAGCTACTGGCATGATATATACTGTGGATACAGACATAGTAAAGCTATTGGGAGATATTGTTTTATTTGGAAAGAAACCAATTAGCAAAAGGAACCAAATGCTTGTGTTAAAGAGTAAAGATGCTGAAGTAGATGTGGTCTGTTAGTGGGACCTCTGACTCTAGCAGATCAGAGCAGATTTAAATCCTATATAAAAGCCAGCGAATAGTAAGTATAGTAGGCATCTATGAGGAAGGCATCAACACCATTGTGCATAATAATAATACAAGTACCAAACTAAAGCAATGGGACACACATTACAAGCATATTGTCTAAGGATGGTCTAGTTAGTACATTAACAGAGCCACCACAAAAGGCAGAATAGAGATTCCAGGAACCCAGGCATCCATGCAGGACCATGAAGGCTACAGGAACATCAGGTGTAGTATAGTTCTCAGCAGGACTAGATATCTTCTGCAGACTACTGCACCAACACAGTCGAACTGCTTTTGACACCTAATCTTATCTGTTCAGATCTGACTGAGGCTTCACGAGATGGAACAATGCAGCATCAAGAAAATGTCCTCTATATCCCAGAAATCAAGTACTCCAGGAAGGAAAACCAGAGGATCCTGTAGAGTGGTTGTAAATATAGGAAAATTTCTGGAGAACAAGAAAAGATGAGTAACATGATTATAGCACAGTCTGATGGTCTCAATGCACAGACACTGCTGAAGGATGCCAGCCCTTCTCTTAGCAAGAGAAAGCCTGATTGCAGCTAGACTATGAGTCAATTGTAATAAAGAGGAAAGTTTTATTGGAAAAAAACGTGGCTAATGTCTGAGGATCACAGCTAAAAGCCAAAGAGAAAATGCAGGCTGTCAAAAAACCCACCAAATCCCAGAAAACAAGACATGTTGTAGCTTGTCATTTATGCTAATGCAGAAGGAGTTGACATGCAGAATGATTAACTACTGTGAGATACCAAGGATCATGACACCAGAAAATTCTCAGTGCCAGAATGATATCTACTTATAAACACATTTTTTTTCAAAGCATTCTACATTGTTTTAGCTAGAAATAGTGCAATCTGAGCCTGTTGAAACAGCTGGATACATTTGATCTGGTGATGTTGGTGGAAAAGGAGATGTCAGGATCACAAAGTTAAGGTAGATCCAAAGCATAAGAAACCAGCAGGTAAGTAAATCTGAATTGGCTTAAGGCTGCTGTAGAGAGCAGTGTTAATATGTTAGTAACCTTTACCAGGATCTAAGAACACACACATTCTTTCCAGCATGCTCTGCTGGGTGTCAGTGTTTCATTGGTATATGCCCAGAGGGGCAGGTGTTACTGGATATGTATGACAAGGAGGGTAAGGCCCTGTGTTGCTATGTGATCAAACCACCTATTGTGCCTCCTCGATCTCCCAAACACAAAGATTATAACTGATGGCCTTTGTATAACCGGGGAAATGAAGTCCAGACAAAAATATTGGCTTGTAAAACCACCATGCAGGAGATCCTGAGTAGGTCCCATAAACCCTTTAAGGTAGGATAAAGGTAAGAAATTTTAAATTGCAAGGTCCTATTGGACTTTTCAGGCTCTATTGCTAAATTCAATAGTATCAGAGAATATCCTTGAGCAATGGGACATATTTGCCTGTCATCTAACATTAGCAGACTGACATCTGACATGGTTTCAGCCCCAAAAGCCTAGTATTCTGCTGAACAATTTCTAGACACAATTTGGAACTTAGCACTGGCCAGGTCTATCCCCAGCAGGCAGTCTGGATGTGTATTTCAGGGTTAGGAGAATTCAGTATTATAGGCATGGGTTGTTTTGTATCTGCTAGTCTCCACACCAGAAACTTGTTCTGGACATGTTAAATTGCCAAAGATATAGCTTTGAGAATCTCCAGACAATCAAGTGAAGATAGAGTGATACAGACAGTAAAACCAATCCATAGCTGCACTCGTTTCCAGAAGCAATGAGGCTATGACCCTCTGCTGAGAGAGGTGTTTGTAGTGCATGCACGATGGAAACCTGTTGAAAGGGAGTGAGCAATCTTTCCATCAGACCACAGCGGTAGCCTGGGATGGAGGCATAACCATTCTAAGGAGTAAAGGCATTTCTCTGACTAGCCAGGGACTTTTCATATGGGTAAGGTTCAGTTTACAGAAAAGAAATGTGCGAAACGGTCATGCTGCAGAGCTGAGCAAGTCTGAGTCTAGGAACAAAGACCTCACAACCTGTTGGGAAAATGCAACAGTTAGGCTAGGTAATGTGTGAGCAAAAGACTCAAGGCAGTGGATGAAGCAAAATTTAAGAACAGTGGTAGTGAACAGAAAACACATTGTGAAATATAAGGCAAAGTCTAGGTGCTAGGAAGATCTTGGAAGAGCATGACTGTCCATGACTGTGCCAGACATGGGGTAATTAGGACAGAGGAAACACACATTTGGAAAAAAACCCAGACTCAACAGGTTGCCATGCAACAGAATGAAGATAGCAACAAGGTTAAATGAAGTTCGTAATCAAGGTGTTGAAAACAAGAAGTAGGGGAACTAGTTTGAAAACAAACTAATTTCAAAATAAATGACTTCAAAACATTAAAAAGGGTAGTGGTTAAAGCCACATCTGTGGGCACTAATACCCACTTGCCTTAGCGGCAACTGATGCTGCAAAGCACACTCAACCTAAAATTGTTCAAAATGGTGGTTTAACCATTTTTGTGTGACTTAGAAGGAGGGGCATATCTTTCAGGAAAGAATTCTTTGAGGTTTTACCAGAGTCACTTTCTCTGTACATGGCTACATGCAAGTGCACATTCTCTGCAGATATAATAAATGTCTAGTTCGTGTTGCAAATACCTCATGATGTTATCAAGTACTGAGAACATGAAATGTCTCCTAGTCATTAACTTGTACACTTCCTTCTGCTTCATGTAGCCCCACAGTCCTTCTGTAAGCAGTCTTGACATAGGCAAATGAGGAAAGATAGCAACAGCAACTTATTAGGAAATCACTTGCAAAGCAATGATCATGCTGGTCCTCTGCCTGCTTCAGATGACATAAAACTCTTCTATGTATTTCAGAAAAAAACAAGAGCTGTAAGTAAGGAAGTATCAAAGAAGGGATAAAAAGTAAGGGAGATTAATCATGCCATGCATCACATGCTTCTATAAAATCAGTTTATGACAGGGAGATAAAGGAGATTTCATTGTGTAGAAGAATGGTGGTGATCTCCTGATAAAATGTCTGACTAAAAAAGAAACATTAGTGTGACAGGAATACAATCCAAAAGGCAAACAAATATTTGCTTTCTGTTCTGGGATATTTGAATTGTGTCAGGTTTCCGCTAAAATTCTGGACACACTTTGGAGGAAGGCAAGGCATGTCCTAATCTTTTAACCTTGCAAGGTGTCCATGCCAGACCATACCTGAACTGATTCCTGCTCTGTGGCACCACCTCCTGGCACAGAAAGACAACACGAATCTGAAAGGAAGATGAAAAGTGAACTTTCTGTGCAGCTGTGTTGCATGACCTAAGTTATTGTTAGAATTGCTTATATGAGGGAAGCAGAAGAAGACATTGCCATTTGATGCCAAAATCAAAATATGTATAATTGCAAGTAATTGCATCATTAACAATACAGAATTAAATCAAAAGTAAAAATAAGCACACATGCACACACAAAATCTCCACCTATATGTCCTGTTGCGTCAGCAATCAAGTGATCTTTGGTACATTCCATGCCCACCTGTGTCTTTCAAAACTTACTGTATGAACATAAAGAAAGGAAGGAACTGCTGACAGAAAGAAATCATAAAGTTCTCTTATGTGTCATGTAGCAATAGGAGACCTTCAAACAAGATCTCATCTGCACAGGCTGTTCTGCCACTTCTGAAGCCAGCAGAAAGCCACACAGTTGCACTGCAGCTAAGATTTCAGTTTTACTACACCTGAATTACCACTCGATGTTCAAGGTGAACTGCACTAGCAAACATGGCTCACTACAAGCCATTAAGCATGAGAAGACTAGAGTGAAAGCATGGAGGCATTTTTCAGAGACAATCCTTGGTCTCTGCCCATCATTCTCCCTTCTCGCCAGAGGGGAACTTTTCCCTCCTTCTATGTTTAGAGAAGGGTTGATGTATGAAACTGGGCATGTGGCTATGTACAAAAGTTGTTGCTATTTTTGCTCCCTGTTGCTTTTTAAAATCTCTTTACCTTTAGTCTGCAAACTCCTGAAAAATCAGCATTTGTGCTTCCAGCAGGCAACAATGTCTATTTTCTAGGCACAGAGTAATCAGCTTCAGTCTTACCCTCATTTCCATATTAAAAAATGTGTCACAGTAGACAAGCAAATGGTTTTGGGTAGGAAAGCCATCTGAATATATTATGTTCACCTTTATTAAAGATTTAGAAGTGTGCTGGCAAAAATATCTTCTCAGAAAAATAGAAAGAATTCATTTAGGAAGAACTGAGAGGAGTAACCTAAGTAAATGAGTGGAAGGCATGATTATTTTCTATTTAACTAAGATGTTCCTGCACTTAGGAGAACTAATCAAACAGGTAAGCATAAATAAAATTTGAAATGATCTTTCAATATGATAATTTTAAAAATCTGCTTAAATGAGTACAAAAGAGGAGAGAAAAAAGTTACCGATCCTGTCACTTTCCAGGTACAGAGTTATGATTTTGGAGGAACAGAATAGAGACTTATAAAACTGCTACTGGACATCTTTATTTCATGTATTTGAGAAAAGGAAACATATTCACCAACATAGCAGAAGAGGAGATACTCTGGGGAAAAGGTTCCTATTTTATTAGATCTGCATTTTCATCTTCTTACAAAATAGAAAATCTGAGAAGATTGCCTTTAATGGTATTCTGTTTGCCTTGACCACAGGGAAGTTAGGCTCAATTCTTCATCTTTCCCCTTCCATGTCTGTGGTTTTGTGTGAAAAATCAACACCTCCTCTACCAGATCTGTAAAACAGTCATTCTTCCTACTGGTGTGAGTGCAAGAAACATTGAGAGTTGCTGCCAATACCTTCTGTATGCAGCTGTCAGGACTGGTCGCTAGATCTATATCTGAATGTCATGACTGGATGAATTTTGGTTGTTGCAGTTTCAGTGATCTTGTAGTGATTTACAGAAATTTTTTTTTCTTGTTTAATAAGGAATAATAAAACCACACAGAATATCATGGAGGCAGCATATTGAATGCAACTCTTGTTGCAGTTAACAGAATGTAATTAACCAGAAGGAGTGATTTGAAGTTGAACTAACCTTCTGATTTCAGAAAAACTCAAAAATTTACTTTTCAAGACACTCAAGAGTCTGAAATCCAGACACTGACTTGGATCAATGCTTCCGTATTGTTAATAGGATGAATTTTTTGATGATCCACTTCTTGAAGGGCCTCAGATAAACTCAGCAATGAACGCAGTGGATTTTGGAGCACTAAGATGTCAGGCAGCTTATTCAGCAGGTATTTATATCTTCTGTCCTAGTAATGGGAAAGGTGCCATTGTCTTTGAAAGGATAAAATTAGGTGCTAACACTATACACTTGCTGAAAAGTCCTGCAATAGCACATGACAGTGTTCTATGAAGTAGAGTAGCAAAAGTAATACAGCAGAAAAAGAGAGGATATGATCAAGACATGGTTTTGACAAAAGCATTTACTGACAGATACTACCAATGCCAAGAATGTGGAGCTCTAGGAGTCTTTTTTTACAGACATGGCAGGAAGGAACTGAACTGCTGTGGGTCTCAGGAAAAGCAAACTGTGCTATGCAGCACTCTTGGGTCTCAAAAACATTTAAGAATTCACTAACCTTTTCTTCCTTCCCTTCTGTAGTACAAACCCATCCTTTTTCTCAAAGGTGACTCAGTTTATAAGCTCACCTCCTCTTCTTTCAGGCTAAAGCAAAATTTCTTGTACATTTATTTACCTCCTCATAGTTCCTTCTCCCTGACTTATCTCCTGTATTTCCTTTATTTCCAGTAAAGAAATAATGACACACAGGTGTAGGAAGTTCTCTGGACTTAATTCGAGCAGCGCTTTCACATCATGCTCATTGACATAGTACTTTCATGTTTAAACACTTTGCTCAGAACATTTGCATAGATACTGAAAAAGCTTCTTCCTCACTTTGATTTAAAAGCAAGATGCTCAGTAACATAAATAACAGACTGAAGGAGGAGGTCATCCCAAATAAGTAGAGATCTTACTAAAAGAGCAGTAAGAATAATGACCTGCTTATAACAGCTCTCTGAGACTGATCTCAAGCAGATTGAAACATCTGTTCTCGAAGGTTCTTCCTTTTATAAGTAGCAGCACTGACAGCAAAATTAACTTGTATGTGTTATAAGTTCAGTCTTCTCTCCAGGTTTCTGATAAACCCAAACGGTTCATTTTTGCTAGTAAATATTGCAAAAGAGATTAAATCGAGACATGGTAAATCACCTATGGGAAGAGCCGATGTCTTCTACTTTCCAAAAGATGGTGGCTGCATTCAAGTTGCTTTTTTCAGAGTATCTGTTTCCTGCGGTCTCCTACTTTTGAACATGTGAAAACTGGAATTACATAATGTATTTTACAATTTCACCAACTTGAATATAAGATTTTTTCCCACATGGCACTGGAGACACTTATCTCTATCAGAAGCAAAAGGACTGATGCAAGGACTGTGGATACTGGAACAGGCTACCCAGGGAGGTGGTTGATTAACCTTCCCTGGAGGTGTTTAAGGCACGGGTGGATGAGGTGCTAAGGGGCATGGTTTAGTGTTTGATAAGAATGGTTGGACTTGATGATCCGGTGGGTCTCTTCCAACCTGGTTATTCTATGATTCTATGATTCTATGATTCTATGATATTGGTTGTGTGAATGCAAAGGAGACTGCAGTACATGATAATTAGTTGAGGTTGTGGCCTGACACAGTGGCCTGGCTATGGGATCCCTCTAAGTTCCCAATTGCACACTGGAATCACTGTGAGGATAAAGATATTGTAAACATTGTTCAATCTCTGCCTGGTTCTTCCATTCCTCATGTGCAGAACACCTTAAACAGCAGAGATTTGCAGCTACCCACATTCTAGAGGGCATCCCATCCCTGTGATGACGATACTCCCAGTAGCATATGGACAAACGACCTGCTCTGCCCACTCACCTCCAGACAGACTCAGGCAAGCTCAAGCACAAGATGCCATCACACAGTGGCTCATTAAGTCTTGTAGAGGGCTGACCATACTTTGCAAGCTGAAGTACAGATGGGCAGCTCTATCAGGAGAAAAACAAGGAAAAGAAGTTGGGAGAGGGAGAAGAGGTAAGAACCAGTAAAGGATGGCTGAGGAACAAAAATCACACACAATGCTGGCCAGCAAAAACCGAGTTCTTCCACTCCACTTTACAATGGGGTAATATCACAGAACCACTAGGTTGGAAAAGACCCACAGGATCATCAGGTCCAACCCTTCCTATCAATCACTAAACCATACCACTCAGCACCTTGTCCACCCCTCTTTTAAATACCTCCAGGGATGGTGACTCAACCACCTCCTTGGGTAGCCCATTCCAGTGTCCAATGACCCCTTCTGTGAATTTTTTTTTTCTGATGTCAAGCCTGAACCTCCTCTGGTGGAGCTTGAGGCCATTCCCTCTCATCCTGTCCCCTGTCACTTGGGAAAAGAGGCCAGCTCCCTCCTCTCTACAACCTCCTCTCAGGGAGGTGTAAAGAGCAATAAGGTCTCCCCTCAGACTTCTCTTCTCTAGGCTAAACAACCCCTGTTCCCTTAGCTGTTCCTCATAAGTGTTGTTCTCCTGCCCCTTCACCAGCTTCTTTGCTCTTCTTTGGACTTGCTCCAGAGCCTCAACATTCTTCTTGTAGCAAGGGGCCCAGAACTGAACATATTATTTGAGATACATTCCAACTAGTGGCGAGTACAGAGGGAGGATAACCTCCCTGGATCTGCTGGTTACACCGTTTCTGATACAAGCCAAGATGCCACTGGCCTTCTTGGCCACATGGGCACACTGCTGGCTCATGTTCAGTTGGATGTCAACCAAAATCTCCAGGTCCTTCTCCTTCAGGCAACTTTCTAGACAGACTTCTCCTAGTCTGTAGCACTGCATAGGGTTGTTGTGCCCCAAGTGCAGGACCCGGCATTTGGCCTTGTTAAACCTCATGCCATTGGTCTCAGCCCAGAAATCCAGCCTGTTCAGATCCCTTAGCAGAGCCTCCCGACCCTCCAGCAGATCCACACTTCCACCCAGCTTGGTGTCATCTGCAAACTTGCTAAGGGTGCACTCAATGCCTTCATCCAGGTCGTTGATAAAGACATTAAACAGGGCTGGACCCAGCACTGAGCCCTGGGGAACCCCACTTGTCACTGGCCTCCAGCTGGAGTTAACTCCATTAAGCACCACTCTCTGTGCCCGGCCATCCAACCAGTTTTCCACTCAGGAGAGTGTTTGCCTGTCCAGGCCAGAGGCCGACAGTTTCCGTAGCAGAATGTTGTGAGAAGCTGTGTCAAAGGCTTACATTGCCTCCATTTGTTCTATTGGCCAGGGAGAACCGGGTATGACTCAAAAATTTAGAGCTTTGAGTTCAGCTTTAGGGTACAATAGTTTTGCTCATGCTTGTAATGGAGGTGTTCAGTCCATTACAATGAATGACATTGAGATCCAATGCTTATTGTAAATTTGATGGAGGAGAAAGTTCTGTGAGAAATTTGATCCCTTTCTCACACAGATAAAAAGCTTGTGGGTAACTATTGGACAGTGCTTTTCCGGCTGTTTCACATACCAGAATAAATAAGTTCTCAATGAATGCTATCTTATTTTCTAGTTTCAATCCCAAAACCTTTTAATAGCAGTGACATTACTTGGATTCCTAAAATAATACAGAGGGGAAAAATGATGGAAAAGAATGGGTACACCTTACCTTGCTATGTTACCACAGAAATGTAGCAGTGAATTTCCTTTATGAGCTTTTGCTAGGCTTCAACTCTCCTGTGTGCATCTATAAATTTCATCATGACTGAAAACATGCCAAATAAACACATAGGTGCATTAAGTGACTTCACTTCCTTTGAAGAAACTCAAGCAGGTGTTGGAATAAAAAAAAGATTAGCAGGAGGTTTTGTAGGAAGATAGATGTAGGCACATCTGAAAGATCCTGTGTCCAAAACTAACTTCCTCTCGGCCTAACTGTAGAAGAAATTAGGCAGCACCTGGAAAAGCTGTGCAGTTCCACAGCAGGGGACCCAAGAAGTATATGTTAGGAAGATTCTTCAGCCTAGAATTCATTAAGCTGCTCACATGCTGGGCAATTGATGTCATAGGTACTCTGGGATGTGTTATCTGAGATTACACATCTATTACACTGAGGCAGCTGATCAGTTAGACAAGGCATGAAGCAGACCTTGGGAACAGCAGACTTTTTTGGCTCTGGGTGATTTAAGAGAGAACACATGGTTGGTACAAGTAGGAAAATATCTATAGTGGAAAGAATGGGGTGATCTAATGCCTCCTGAAACACAAGATTGCCTGAAAAACTGGACAAAAATATGAGCAGGTAGTCATTCTGTCTGTGTGAGAAATACGGTCCTGTAAAATGGAACATAACCTGAATGTGACCCAGCTGTCAGATGCTCTTGATCACAAAACTGTTGGATTCCTCTAGAGAAAAAAAGAAGAGATATATCGACAGAGTTTCAGTAAAGGAGAGAGAGCCTCAGTCATGATAGCATCTTTTGTTTCCTTTGTTATATCTAGTTTTCTCATGCTGTTAGTACTACCACTGCTGAGGTCAGGTTCACCCCTCCATAGGTACTTCAGATATGGTCCCATCAACGATTCAGTATGGCATTAAAAGCTAACACATAACTGGTCTGAAAATAAACTGTTTAGTTAGTTCTTGATTCAATAAAGATATGGGGAAAGAGGCCAGAAATCTGCCAGGACTGTCATTCTTTGCCCCCTTTTGTAATTTTTGTGATTCTCTCCTCTACTCCGCTATTATGAGACCTAATCTGGAGTACTGTGTTCCGTTACGGAGTTCTAAGGACAGGAAGGACATGGACCTGCTAGAGCAAGTCCAGAGGAGGCCACAAAGATTGCCAGAGGGATGGAGAACCTTCCATATGAGCACAGGCAGAAAGAGGTGGGATTGTTCAGCCTGGAGAAGAGAAAGCTCCAGGGAGACCTCACTGCATCCTTCCAGTACTTAAACAGTGCCTATAGGAAAGCTGGAGAGGGACTCTTTACCAGGGAATGTTGGGTAACATTTTTAAGCCAAAAGAGGATAGATTTACATTAGTTATTAGAAAGAAATTTTTACTGTGAGTGTGGTGAGGCACTGGAAGAGGTCGCCCAAGGAAGTTGTGGATCTCATTCCCCTGTGGTATTCAAGGCCAAGTTGGATGAGGCTTTGAGCAACCTGATCTAGTGAAAGGTGTCCCATTGCAACCCCCTACCATTACAGGGGTTTGCAACTAGATGATCTTTAAGGCTTCTTCCAACTCAAACCTTTCTATGATTCTTACAGTAGATGATTAGAGTAGATTGATAATTTTGACATTTTTCACCTAGCTTGGACATAATTTGTCATGAGACTACACAGAAAGAGTGTGGGGAGTAAGACATTTCACATCAGAAAGTAACTGACAGTTATTAATTCTTGTTGAATACACAACATAAAGTGAGGTCAAGCAACAGTAATGCTAGCAGAACAAACAAAATGTGTTAAGCTTTGGTTATACAATAATAAAGCCATTTCCCATTAAGGTATTTGTATTGAGATCATGTAGGCAGGAAACATGAAGTTCTTTGTTTTATCTTCTAGAAAGGCAAGAGAATAATGACACTGAAGAAACATCCATGGAATGAGAAAGTTGTTAACAGAGTACAGAGCTAAACTGAAAACCTACAGACATCCCACCAATTAAACTCATCATCACAGTTCTTTTCCTAAGGCAGAGGCTGGCAGAGGACCTTAATTGGTTTGTTGCTGTTGGGCTCACACAGCTGAAAAAACATAAAATCAGGAAAGCTGATGAACTCATTGGTCATTTGAAAGCCTCCCCAAGTGAATAAGTGCAAAACATCTCATCAGTACAAACCTCAAAGTACTGTATGCATGTTTAACAAGGATACACTTTCTCCTCCCTACCTGGGAAAAATGCAGGAGACAAGGTCAAAGTCAAGTATTTTTCTCTGCCTGATATATCAGCAGAGTTCTGACAGGTTCCCTAAGAAAAATGGAACATGCATTTGTGGACAGTATATGAGCCTTTAGAGATACATTGTGAGTTGGACTGTGCTACGTACGTAAGGTGTTTCACAGGAAAATACAATATATTCTTGACACCGAAACAGGTTGTGAGATTTTCCAGGTGAAATTTTGAGCTGTGCAAAAATAGTAGGCAGTATTAGCAAAGCCTCTGAGGAAATCAGGAAAGCCACAGAACAATGGTGGTTAATGCAAGTTCCCCATGTTGGATTTGACTTTGCAATTAGCACAGCAAAGTTACAGGTAAATTACAGCAAAGGTGTAACCCTGGCTAACATGTTTGCTTCCCTGAGGAAGGATGGGCACAGAGATTAGAAGGAAGTTTTAAAGAGTTAAAATTTCATAAGAAAGCTAGTAGATGGACAGCTAGTATGAAAGTTCTGCTATGTAAAGATGTCCAAAAGACAGTGAGTGGAAATCTTGCTTGAATGTGAGAATGTGGTAGAGTTAATCAGAAGCTCTGAATTCGAAATGCCCTGAGAGCAGACACAGCTAAGCTCAGCCAGGCACACTCAGAACTTGAAATGGTTGAGGTTGGCAGGGACCTCTGGAGATCATCTGGTCCAACTACCTGCTCTACCAGGTCCACCTACAGCAAGTTACCCAAAAGTGCATCCAGGTAGCTTTTTAATATCCTCGAGGATAAAGACTCCACACCTTGTGCCAGTGCTCACAGTCACTGGGGATCACTTGACAGAGCCTGGCTCCCTCCTGGCACTTTTCTTCTCCAGGATGAACAGTGCTCTCTACATTTCCTCATAGGAGAGAGGCTCCAGTCTCTTCATTGTCTTCCTGGCTCCTTGCTAGACACTCTTCCATGTGCCCAAGTCTCTCTTGTACTGGGGAAGCCAGCACTGGGCACAGAAAACTACAGAAAAACACTGCTGAAGCCCGGGATTGAACCAGGGACCTTTAGATCTTCAGTCTAACGCTCTCCCAGCTGAGCTACTTCAGCCTGGCTGGGGCACTAATTTCCACGAAATCTTTTTGATGATTACCTCTCAGGAGGTATTGGCAAAGTGTCCTTACAACATCACACTCATGTATTCCAGGAATGCCAACAAAAACAGTGTCAATGCAGCTGGAATGAAGAAGGACGCAAAAAGTTTAATTTATTCGCAAGACAGCAGTGTTTGCTGCAACTAACCAGAAACCAATTGATCTGGGTTGTTTTTTGTTTTATTTTGTTTTAGTGGGGGTTTTTTTTGCCATTGCCAGCCAAGAGTCTGCAAATATGGACATAGTTTGTGTGATATTTTTTCCCAGCTACAGATCTGTCATTTGCAAACTGGAAAGCTGGGAAAGATATGGGTTATAGATACTTTCTAATGATGTTATCCTTACCTTTTTCATTCCAGTGATGGCTCCACAGAAAGTCACACTTTATGTGTGTGGTCTTTGTTTTATCTGTCTGTTGCTCTCAGGCTATCCTTTTACTGTCCATTGAATAGATGATTGCACAACAGTTCCTGAGTTTTGAAGTGGCCCTCTCTAGTTCACTGCTGCAGCTAGGGTCAGACACATCAATTCACATTACTTAAATATGAAAAGTCACCATACTACATCCAAGTGTAGTTACATCTACCCCAAAAGCCTCCCATGGCAATGACTGGTAGTAGAAGCTACATGCATGGTGAAGAATATAAGAGGCATCCTCCAATCCTCTAGTAACCTGTAGGGCAGATGCTTCTGGAGGTATATTTTTGTGTCTGATAGCCTTTGTGTAATTTCTAAGTCAGCTTCAGCATCCACAGTCTATTAATGAACTTTTGCAGTTAGCAAGCTACTGATTTTGAGTGAACTTGACATTCCTTGTTACGTTAATGTTGATTGTAAAATTATTTTATCTTTTTTGGTAAACAAATCCACTCTGTCCTGAATATTGCTGTTAGCAGTCAGGTACTGAGTAATGCAGACCATGGACAGGCCCCTGGGGTCTATGTGAATGCTGAACAAGACAACCATTAACAAGGTAAGAACCATTTGTATGAAATCATTAATTGCAATTAAACTTTCAAGATGCTCTTGGGTAGACAAATAATATCACTGTGGTACTTGGAGCTAGGCCAGCCATTTGGAACAGCTATATTTTAAGTACTAAGAGGAATGGTAAGTTTAATATATTCTGATGAATAATGTGTGCACCTTAAGACTATGTAAAAAAAAAAAAAAGAAGATAATGAAAGAAAAAAAAGATGACAAGGAAGAATAATGCTAAAAATTAGGTATAACCACTGCTCTTCTTTCAAGAATTTTAATATTTCATATGGCTTTTTTTTGGAGCTAGTTAACAGCAATGACAACTGTTTTAGTTGAAGCACAGGCATAAAGCATGGGCCCATACAAAGACACTTGTAAAACATTCATAAACATTAAGGAACAATTCTCTACTTTTCAGCAAGTATTTTTGAGTCTCTGAGAAGCCAAGAGATGATGCTAGTGGAGAGAATAGCCAGAAGAAAAGTGTCAGATTTTGGAGGAATAACCTGTGGGACTCAGAAACAACTTGTGTAGGATGGGGATGGGGGTGAGTAGTGCTTGGGACAATTTAGGGAAAGAAATTATCACAATCACAGAAATTCTGCCATATTTCTGTAAGTAAAAGAGGTTCCATTCAAATGGTGTTTGTTTCTGTCAGCAGTTTTCCTTAACTGAAAAAAATACAGAAGATCAGTCTGTTTCAGCTTACTGTGCCAAAAAGGGTGGCAGGAAATGTTCCAGTATTGCAGGATGCCTGTGCTGAAAATATTTATCTATGAAACATAGATGGGCAAAGAAAACAGAAAGAAATTAGAAGGGAAAACCTACCTAGAGAAAATTACCTTCTCAGTGTTTACCTTTTGGTGCTTATACCTCCAAAGACTCTCTTTTTCTAGCCTTTTATTTACCACTTCTTTAGAAATTGCTGATCTGTTCCACCATCCAATTATCTTCAGACTGAAAACACTCCTCAGTAAATCTATCCTAAGCACTTCCTGCCACCGTTTCAGTCTGTTAGCAATCTGGTCATTTTATTTTCATTTTGTGCTTGTGCGCTTCCTGACAGAAGACAAAATCTAGGGGAATTATTTTCAATTCATATTGGCTTCAATTGAATGCAACTCTGCTGGCGTAATGTTGACTTTCCTAAACCGTGCAAGGCTCTCAGATTGAGGGGTCCTTTTGTGGTGCTATTATGTTCCATGGGCATAAAAAAAGCTTACTAAAAACTGTGTGCTTGTGTTTTGTTAGCCTTGGTGAAGGACCAAACTCCCATTCAGCTGCTCGTTAGCAATGCCTGAATAGGACAAGGGGAGAAATAAGATGAGAAACCTCATAGGTCAAGATAAAGACAAGGAGATCACTGGACAGTTACCATCACAGACAAACTGGACTTGACTTGGGGAAAATTAATTTATTTCCGATTAAAATAGATTCAGGTAGTGAGAAACAAAGACAAACATTAAAACACCTTTCTACCACCTTCTTTCACTTTGCCCAGCTTCACCCCTGCACTCCTGACACGTCTCCCTCTGAGGGGCACAGGGGTGGGGATGAGGGTTGGGGCCAGTCCATCACAGCCCCTCTTTGGTAGCTCCTCCCTCTTCACACCTCTCCCTGCTCCAGTGTGGGCCCTTCCCTGGCTGCAGTCCTTCAGGGACAACCTGCTCCCTCCTGGGCTTTCCACAGGTGCAGCTCCTGCAGGAAATATCCCCCATTGCAGCCTGGATCCCCGGGCTGCAGGATGGACTCTGCTCCCTGTGGGGTCTCTCCAGGGCTGCAGGGAATCCCTGCTCTGGGACTGCAGCATCTCCTGCCCTCCTCTTCCTCCTCCAGCCTGGGGCTCCTTCTAGTGCTGCCTCCTCCTCGGCTTCCTCCTTCTCTGCCTGTGCTGCCTTCGTCCCTTTCAGAAAAGCTCTTTCCCCTTGGCAGCCCCAGCCTGGTTGGGGGGCTCAGCTGTGTCCTGCAGTGGGGCCACTAGGGCCAGCTGGGGTCAGCTGTGTCCAGCGCAGGGCAGCCCCACTGCCAGCACCTGGGCATGGACGCTCAGTGTAGGACTATGCACAAATACAGCCATTAAAGATTGCTCCTCAGACATTCTCATGGGTCTGGACTGAGCATTTTGTTCATTGACAGTATGAGGGTATTTCTGGGCATATCCACACCAAACACATGTCCAAACATTTGGGGTGAGCTGGAAGCTGCCATTTCTCTTTGCAATAAAGCCAGACTGTGATGGAAGCTGCAACCAGCCCCACTGCTGGGAGGATTAGACCACAGAATCACAGAATCACAGAATCACAGAATCACTAGGTTGGAGAAGACCCATTGGATAGTCGAGTCCAAACATTCCTATCAATCACTAGACCATGCCCCTCAGCACCTCATCCACCCGTCCTTTAAACACCTCCAAGGAAGGTGACTCAACCATCTCCTTGGGCGGCCTGTTCCAATGACCCTTTCCATGAAATTTTTTTTCCTGTGTCCAGCCTGAATCTCCCCTGGTGGAGCTTGAGGCCATTCCCTCTCGTTTTGTCCCCTGTCACTTGGGAGAAGAGGCCAACTCCCTCCTCTCTGTAACCTCCTTTCAGGTAGTTGTAGACAGCAATGAGGTCTCCCCTCAAATGATGTTGCGCAGCCTTGGGCTGCCTTTCATCTCCTTCCTACCCCATTCCATTTTCTTTAACGTGTAGCACCTTCAGAAGCTGTCAGTTTTGGAAACACTCTTTTCCAAACTGTGAAGTCATTCACAGCGATTGACAGCTGGGAGGCAGGCAGAAAGGCCTCTCTCCTCTCCAGCTCCTCCTTCCACCAACCAAGAGAAGTTCAGATAAAGCAAAAGATGTTTCTTCACATTTTCCTTCCTTATGGTCCCCTGCTTTCCTGTTTTCTCATGCTTGAGCCGGGCAGTGAGGGAGAAGCTGGGGTTGCAACCGTTGCCGTGTACATGGTGTGCTGGGAGGGAATCACAGCCAGCAGAAGATCATGACAAAGTCAACAAGCATCTTTGGGGTTTTGCATGTTGTAAAGCATATGAACAGGGGGACGTTCAGCAAAGCAGAAGCATATGAAAACTATCAAACTCATGTATTTTTTTATTCAGAGTGGCAGTAGGAGTTTTCCCAGGAGAACAACTCAGCAACAAGTGAGTGAGGGTTAGACTTTTAAGGTTACAGAGGACATTCAAAGGCAGAGATGTTCAGGCTAACAACATTTTTCAGTGGGATATCACAGTGCATGTGTCAGGGATGGAGTCACTCTACCAAACATTAAAATAAAAATTGCCCTGTAGCAGAGGAAAGATAATCCCACATCTGCCTGCTAGCTCCTCCCCAGGAATGTAGTAGGGTTCTCCTTTGCTGGGTTAGGGATGCTACTAGTCTGGTCCAGATCCACGGCCCTGTGTCTGGCAGCATTATAGCTTGTTGAGACAGTACACTTTTAGGGAAAAGTTTTACTTGTTTGCTTTGGTTTGCTGCTTGTTAATGTGTGGGAGGCAGTTTAACCACAACCTAGACTGCTTGGGAGTCACTTTCATGGTAAAAGACTGTCTCTTTCAGATTCCTCCTACTAACTAAAGTAGGCTGACTGTAAACAGAGCAGTAAAAAAGAGGGGGAAGTAAATTCTCCCTATCCTCCGTGTACATTACTCAGTGAAGCACATGGTCCCAGTCACAAAAGGACACAATTCCCCTCCTTCTTCTCCTGCTCTAAAGTAAGATGTGAAAAATCAGCAGAATGGAAAAACAGCTCAGAACATAGGCTAAGAGAGAATGACATTAAGACATGGAAACATTATAGCAATAATAAGTAGTTTCTCTTTATGATAGTGATTGGAAACCTGATGAAAATGCATTTTGTTGATAACACAAGTTCATATCAGTTTCCATTTTGAGACTTAAGGGTCATTAATTGGCTTTAGGAACTGTTCAAAATAAGCAGCTAGGTTTTGTTGACAATAGGTGGTAGATCTGTGCAACTCATTGTTAAAGTATTGTGCAGATGCAAAGAGTTTTAATGGGTTTAAAGGGAGACAAGACAAGGTTGAGATTCTTTGGAGACCATGAGGAGACAAAGAACATCAATCTTAGACTCCCTGAAATAGTCAAAGGCTGGGAGAGTGCTTAGGAGAGCTTACACATGCTTGTCCTATTTCCTTTTTTTTTTTCTCTAAGTATCTTTTTATTGCACTGTTTGCCTCAGATGTCAGCAGATATGGGATTAGGCTGACCCTTAGGAGGAGTGATATGTGTATGCTCTTATGAATATAGCTATTACTCCATGGTGTTGTATGTGTGACTGCAAACTAATTTCACTGGAAATATTTAGATAGAACCAACTTTTGACAATCCACAGTTTTGGAGAAAAAACTAAAGTCCTGGTTTTCTGTCTATATCTTTGCCCATAAATTCTTGCTGGAATAGGAGGAAGAACTCAAAAGCATAAGCATCTTCTTGGTTTGAGGTCATTCTGATCCATTGCCATAGCAATTTTGTGGCTTTCGTGGAAGCTCTGATGTCCTCTAGTCCAAAAGCAGTTGTGTGGCTTTCCTTGAGTGAGGTTGCTCCTTGCAGCCTTTCCTGCCCACATTTCACCAGTGCAGATTCTGAATCAGCTCCAACTCCGTTGATCATCTTTCATATGTGTTAGCTGGGACTCCAACTGCAAATTCCTCATCCCCCAGATACGAGAAGAGTGTGAGAGCTAGACAAAGACAATTATCAGTCATAGAAAGATCTCTGTATTAATCGTACCCTTCAACAACACTTGCCTTTACATATCCTCAAATCCCGTATTTAAATTTCATTTTAAAACTTTGCACAGGAAGCAAACTTAAAATATTTCTGCCAATAGCTATAGATTTTGACTTTGCAGTGTGTTGGAAAGCTCAGGCAAGGCACAGGGGGACATTAGTTGTTTCACTCATCTCTACAAGCTAATGTCTATTAGTACAACTGCTTCAGGAGAGGCTGTGAGGTTGAAAAGTGATATCCCCAAAGAGGCAATGTGTTGTGTTTTTTCTACAGCAGCTTGGCAAGTTGCAGTCTAATAACAGTTCCTGGTCAGCCTTTTTTTTTTCCTATCATCTTCACGCCTACGTTCCTGCAGTTTTACTTGAAAGGAATACATGACATAAATCTATACAAGTGCCAAACATGCTCCCAACTGCTGAGATGAGCATTTCTGATTCAGAATAGCACAGAATAACTGCACAGAAAAGATTTGGAATAGCCTTAGAAGAGAATGGAAAAAAAAACCCAAACCCAACAAAAACCAAAAAAAAACCCAAAAAAAGAATGACTGTGACAAGACCTGACATGTCTTTGACACTGTCATCAAATTATATTCACTAGAAATCATAAAGTGATATATTTTTTTTTATCAAGGGAGCTGCCAATGCAGGCTTGACTATGGGAGAGTCCAAGAACCTTCAGGAGTGGATTGTAAGGCTTATGAGAATCTTGTAGGAACATGTCTGATCCTCCACCTTTTACTTGGAAAGTGAGTGCATTTGTAAAGCTTTCCTGTCAGACACAAACCATTCATCCTTTTGAACATGACTCCCATACTGAGGGTCCATCGTTCAAGCTACCACACAAATAGTACTTTAATTCTGTATGTTATAGCAATAGAGATGGTGGTCTGTTCCTTCATTGTCTAAAATGTTTTAACTTATTTTGTAACAGCTTTTCCCTTCTGAAGGTCTTCTGAGTGATCTCAGTACATTGCTCAGGACACACACACACAGCTCAATGCAGGCCAACACTAAAGTGAAGATCTAAGTGACTTCCCAACATCTGAATAAGTGAAATGTTACATTAGCAATATTTTTTCTATATGGGTCTTCTATTACGTTTGGGGAAGGCGAGGATAGAGACTGAACAAATAACTTATAGTCTGAATATAAAGCTGTATTTCGTAGAATTATAGAGTCATAGAATAGATTGGGTTGGAAGGGACCTTAAAAATCATCTAGTTCCATGCCCCTGCCATGGGCAGGGACACCTCCCACTAGATCAGGCTGCCCAATGCCCCATCCAGCCTGGCCTTGAACACCTTCAGGCGTGGGGCATCCACAACTTTCCCAGACAGCCTGTTCCAGTGCCTCACCACTCTCACAGTGAAGAAATTCTTCCTTATGCCTAGTCTAAACCTGCTCATCTCCAGTATATACCCATCACCCTTTTCCTATCACAAACAAATTGATATTTGATACATTGGTTTAACACCCAAGAGCTTTTACATGCAAAAATGCATACTGAAGGAATATTAAGATTGCAAATTCAAGA
This sequence comes from Clamator glandarius, assembly GCA_033459285.1. NCBI lineage: Eukaryota > Metazoa > Chordata > Aves > Cuculiformes > Cuculidae > Clamator > Clamator glandarius. The sequence continues at coordinate 575,326 of JAUNZM010000353.1, read as the reverse complement.
ACCCAGAGAAAGGAAATGTTCAGCTTTAATTTTCCTGTTAATTTTTCCTTCACCCTCCTCATCTGTACATATGTGAAATCATTCCTTAATGACAAATTAGGATGCTATTTCTAATTTGGAACAAATCTCTTTGGTGACTTTATAAAACATTGAATAAATTTACAATAACTTCTTTCCCCCACATTTTTGTTTAGTAATGTATGTCTGATATACTTTTTGCTCTTCTATGACATTCAGCACTACACTTGCACACAAACACAGACACAAATATACGCATAGAAAAGTAATCTGTTTTCTCAATACCTCTATTTAGAGATAGAGGACTGGGGTTGAAATCTGGCATATACATAAATTCTGGACATCCCTTACTATAGGAACACTACAAGTTATACAACTTCTGTGCCTGAATGTCACGGTTTAACCCCAGATGGCCATTAAGCCCCACACAGCCTTTCACTCTCTCCCCTCTCGTGGGATGGGGGAGAGAATTGAAAAAGTAAAAGTGAGAAAACTCATGGGTTGAGATAAAGACAGTTTAATAAGTAAAGACAAAGCCACGGACACAAGCAATGCAAACCCAAGGAATTAATCCAGTACTTCCCACTGACAGCCGGGTGTTCAGTCATCCCCAGGAAAGCAGGGATCCATCACGTGTAATGGTTACTTGGAAGACAAAGACCAAGACTCCAAACTTTCCCACTTCCTTCTTCTTCCTCCAGATATATATGCTGAGTAACCATACTAGTCACTATAAAGAAAATTAACTCTATCCCGGCCAAAACCAGTACGCTGGAGCACAGCTGTATAAGAACAGGGGTAGAACAGAGATGCTAGCAGCCCTATCAACCTCTAATCCTCTGAGACAAAGGATTGGTTAAAGGGAGAGGATGCAGTACTACCCAGACAGAGTACTTAGCAGCCAAAGATAAGGACATAAGGTGGAGCCTTTGTTTGCCTTATCTATCTCAAACACTGCATGATGTTAAAGAGTCACTAAATTACATTCTTTGAGCCATTGAAGTCTTGCTATAAAAGCAAAAGGATAGAGACCAGGAGTGAGGAAAAACTTCAGGTGGACTGCTCCTATGGATTTAAACTTCAATGTCTTTATCAACGACCTGGATGAAGGCATTGAGTGCACCCTTAGCAAGTTTGTGGATAACACTAAGCTGGGTGGAAGTGTTGATCTGCTGGAGGGTCGAGAGGCTCTGCAAAGGGATCTGAACAGGCTGGACTGCTGGGCTGAGTCCAACGGCATGAGGTTTAACACGGCCAAATGCCGGGTCCTGCACTTGGGGCACAACAACCCTATGCAGTGCTACAGACTGGGAGAAGTCTGTCTAGAAAGCTGCCAGGAGGAGAGGGACCTGAGGGTGTTGGTTGACAGCCAACTGAACACGAGCCAACAGTGTGCCCAGGTGGCCAAGAAGGCCAATGGCATCCTGGCTTGTATCAGAAATGGCGTGACCAGCAGGTCCAGGAAGGTTTTTCGCCCTCTGTACTCGGCCCTGGTGAGACCGCACCTCGAATACTGTGTTCAGTTCTGGGCCCCTCACCACAAGAAGGATGTTGAGGCTCTGGAGCGAGTCCAGAGAAGAACAACAAGGCTGGTGAAGGGGCTGGAGAACAGGCCTTATGAGGAATGGCTGATAGAGCTGGGGGTGTTTAGCCTGGAGAAGAGGAGGCTGAGAGGAGATCTCTTTGCTCTCTACAACTACCTGAGAGGAGGTTGTAGAGGGGAGGGTGCTGGCCTCTTCTCCCAAGTGACAGGGGACAGGATAAGAGGAAATGGCCTCAAGCTCCATCAGGTGAGATTTAGGCTGGACATTAGGAAAAAATTTTTCACAGAAAGGGTCATTGGGCACTGGAACAGGCTGCCCAGGGAGGTGGTTAATTCACCTTCCCTGGAGGTGTTTAAAAGTTGCGTGGATGACGTGCTGAGTGGCGTGGTTTAGTGTTTGATAGGAATGTTTGGACTCAATGATCCGATGGGTCTCTTCCAACCTGGTTATTCTGTGATTCTGTGATTTTTTCTCTTTCTCTTTCTCTTTCTCTTTCTCTTTCTCTTTCTCTTTCTCTTTCTCTTTCTCTTTCTCTTTCTCTTTCTCTTTCTCTTCCTCTTCCTCTTTCCTTTTCTATAGTTTCTATAGTTTCTATAGTTCTAAATGTGTGTCATCGTTCTGTTTTTTTGATTAATGCACAGCATATCATAGTATTGTGTTTGGGGCTGCACATTTTACATACATATAGTACTTTATTTGTCCTTGATTCTGCATATTTTGTGTGTGTAATTAAGTATTCTCGTCACATATTTGCAATACATTTTGTGTTTATGGACTTTTGATGTTTTTTACCACATTTCTAACAGAGGGAAATTAGAAAATTTTAGCCTTCTGTCCCTTTACAGTATTAGACAACTGCTTGCTTTTAACTTATGACACAATTGGACATATTGGGCATTTTTGTAGTTGATCCTTAGTGCCTGACTTAGGTGTGCAGAGACTGAGGAAAACACAGCAGTGAGGACTTTATTGAAATACAATTTCAAAACTTCATGTTTCCAGCAAACTGGAAACCTGATTTTTGCCAGCTTTTTTACAGGAACAGTTTCCTTTTCATCGATGAGACATACAGGGGATGGAAAGACTGATGAAAAGAAAGCATATGAATTAAACTAAACTTTAAAAAGATTATGGGTCCTCAGGTTCTTTCAGTGATTAGGTGAAAATATTTCTCTTTTTTTGATTAATGGAAGTTCTTTCATTGACTGTGATAGCAGGTATATGAAATCTCATGGGACACAATGCCTCATTTCTGTGCAAAGTTCATGCTCATTTAATTATTAGAGCCTTATATTAGAAAGCAAAATCTCTTATGAAGTTTTCTTAGAAACCTCCTTACTCCCCATCCCTGTCATTTTTTAATGAAGCTTTTCAAATCTCCTTTTTTTAGAATTTCTCAGACTGAACTGTCACTCTTCTTCCAGCGATGCATCCCATTATACTGCAGTGGTTGAAGGGAAAGGTGTCCAAAGTGCAGGGACTACAAATTCATGGATGTAATCAGTCACCCACTACGGTGCTACTTTACCCTCCCACTTCCTCCAGACCCGTAGCTTATTAGATGTTTTGGCCAAACGCTTAGGGCCTTGTAAGTGTTGTCTCTAATGCATGGAAAATTAGCTTTACAAATCACAGCTTTTAAGTAAACCACTCTGTTTTAGGAGTGTTTCATGTCTGCTTTTGAAGTCAGGGTGTGCTCATTGCCTAAGGCCTTGGGGCACTGTAACTTCTTCAGTATTAGCTTGGGCAGAACCTTGAAGCAGGCTGCAGTCTGACATGGGTATCAGCCTTTGCTAAGCAGATTTGTTTTTTTTTTTTAATCGCTGTGTCCTCCACTCTTGTATTCTCAGTCTTAGCACCCAGCTGTATTCCTGGAAATAATGCTCATTTCTTTATTCATTTCTAGGCAAATATAATGTATGTAGGGCTAAAATTAAAGATGGCCTAAACAAGCAGAATTTTGAAAAAGAACCTTGTAGGGAAGAGGAGAGGGATGGCCTGGCCTTTCTTCTTCTTGATTCATTATCTTACAAAAATGCAAAATTAAGGATGAAACCCCATACATAATATAAAGGATCAGCTCTAGCTGCACTTTTTGGTATTACATCAACATTAGCCTGAAGAAAGTGACAGCGAGCCAGCAAATGTACTTGTGTACATATAAGGACATACACGTATGTGTACATGGAATTTTGGAAGCATGCATGTAAACATGCCCTAGACCAAAGTTTGCCACTGAAGTTAGCTGCAAAGCGAACAGAAGGACCACAGCCTCTGACTGGGGCAGAGTCAGGAGCCAGCGTCCTCATCCTTGGCTCTTCTTAAAGTGACTTATTCATGGTGTGCCCCTGGATAAATCACTAAGGTGAGATTTTACTCCAATGTTTCTCCTGTGGATGACAGGGAGAAAAAACAGTAAAAGTGGACAATTAAAGTCAAAGCCAGCAGGGATTGCCATGTGATGAAAAAATGCCCCTTTGCAAGGGAGCTGAGACTTGTGGAATCATTTGCTTTGTAGCTGGGAAACAACCAACACCTTCTCTCTCCTGCTGTCACTATATGGAATGAATACATACTTCTAAGACAGCCTTTATCTGAGACATATTTAAGGCAAAGTTACATTTTATTAAAGATAATTTTGCTTCATCTGGGTGATTGTAACACATAGGGTATGCACAAAGCTATTCCATCTCCAAAGTTTCATCCGTCTTAAAATGCTAATATATTAAAACCAAGGTTAAGTATAAGATCTGTCATAAATACCAAAAGACTGTGGCCACATACAGTTCCACATACAGTTCTTCTGTGGAAGATGCTAGCTCATCTGTCAACACCAGCTGTTGACCCCACGTCAGGCAGATTCTGAATCTAAAACAGGAATCAACACTGACAAGAGAAAGCCAAATGTATGAAGCAATGCTGTAATGCACTGGAGATGGCCAGTTTATCCTGGTTTTAATAGGCACATGTATACAATCTGCTGATACAGCTAGCAGGACAGGCATATGAACCAGAATGTTGGGAATGAGATGAATGAGGTTTTGCTGTGAGCTGGGCTCTGTAGCTGGGTGCTATCTCAGCCCTTATACTCTATGGGCTGGCACAGATGGGATGGTGTATAACAACACTGAGTTGCACATGCTGTTAAATAAGCCATTGAAAATGCCCATTTGTCTGGAAGGGCATTGAAATTAACAAAAAACACACACCAAAAAATCCTTGGTTGGAATATGGATTTGAAGGTTTCATCTGAATGCTAACAGTCCTTGCACTCTTTCCTCAAGCTTACCTAACAGTGTTTATTGCTAATAGTAGCCAAAGCTACAATTTCTGTAAGACAAGACACGTTGTGCTGAAAGAAACAGCAGTGGGAAGGAAAGCTCATGAGCACTGTGATTCACTTTGCACAATAAAACTGGCGTGCATGCACAACGAGGACTTTTTTCTCAGCACCTTTCCCAGGTATGGGTGTGCTGTCTAACACAGGCATAAATGACATCAGGCAAGGAACACTCTCTGATGTTGCATTTTTATTTTTCCTCTTGTGAGCCCAGATTTGTCCCTGGAATGGTTTTGTCCCATGTTAGGTGGCACTGACACAAATCCCGGTGCAGGTGGGCAGTTAATTGGGCTGGAAACTACTTCCAGGAGACACTATGGGTGCAGACACCTTGCTATGAAGGTGAAAAGAGTCCCGGAGTCCAATTTGGGACCAATCTATGCCAGCTTTCCTTGGTACTAGAGAAAAATCCTGTAATTATTCAATTTACTAATATGGATGTAACTTAGACAACACTTTTACCCCAGATTCAATCTATTCTGTCATTGTGGTTCTGAGGCCAACCAAATCAAATGGTCAAAGACACAAACAAATTATCATATAAAGATCTCTATCAGCTACAAATAGAAAACATCCTCGTGTCTATTCAGTCTTCCCTAGAGTTAAGATTCACACATTCAAGTTAAGCCTGCCTTTGTGTTTTCTTCTCTGGGTCTATATTATTCCTTAGCCTGTAATGCTTCTACAGAAGTAAAATATAACAAAAAATGTGCTAAGATTGGAGCTGAACAAAAGGTGCCTTGTTTCTGTAGGTATGGATTAGTCCTTGCAGAAAAAAAGAGATATCAAAGCTGCTATAAGTGTTAAGTGGATTTTTTTCTTGGGTAATGCTTTAGAGATGCATGTACGTATGCCTTGTGAAATGGAATTTAGTATTAAGAATAAGAAGCATCAGAAATGCATCCTTCCATTTATCCACAGATACACTATTGAATAGGTTTCATATGCTGCTTGATCAGTGTATCATAGTCATGAGGGGGGTTGAAAGTCCATCCACGCTTTTTAATTCATTCTTTTTAAAATAAATAGACAAAAAGCTTTGCACAATTTTGTTTCCTCAGGATGTTTGTTCCTCCCTAAATATCTCAGTTGATTCATGGAAAGATATTTTCAGAAAAAGAAGCCAGCCTCAAACCTCTTTTTCTCATATTTAATGAAAGCCAGTTGTGGATAAAAACAAAAAAGCAGGGTTATTTTGTTTTAAATTTAACTTCCCCAAGGAGAGATTAATGATTGCCAGTGGATTCCCAGATACGCAAGCTGTGGAATTGTGCAGGTTATTTGCATTTGGTCTCAGTGCTGACCCACTCTTTCTATTCTACCGTGTACCAAAGACTTCTGGTCTCTATTTGGTACTCTCTGGAGCTTTTAAGAGAGTCTGAAGTCCCTGATACCTCTCTTGAAGCAGTCTTTAACTTCCATGTTCAGTATTGGGCCTTAGCTTATTTTACAGAAAAATCACCAATGATATTCACATATCAGTTTTTTATAGGAATGATTGATAGTGTTTGATAGGAATGTTTGGACTCGATGATCCGGTGGGTCTCTTCCAACCTGGTTATTCTATGATTCTGTGATTCTATGATGAGCCTGAAATGTAACCTTTTCACACAGCATTTCTAGGGGCTCAGGAAGGACCCAGGCTGAGCACTGTAGTCCAGTATCTAAAAGATTAAAGATGTTCAGGGATAACAGTGTAGTGTTCAAACCCGGACCTCCTAACAAGCCTTGCAAATACGTCACCAGGCGGAATAACTAGTGGCACACTACCTGGGTTTATCTCCATTCTACTTTTTTGCAAATCCTTTATTTCATGCATGAGATTTCATCCTTAATGTAGTTCACTTGTCATTTGCCCAAGTCCTATGGGGCCTGACAGAAATTGCATGGGAGAACTAAAAGCCCTATTGCCAAGGAAATGAGCAGTCCCTCAGGCCAGATGCTGCTGTCTGATGCAAAAGGCCTTCCTTCCAATCCATGCTTCCCTTAGACCTCTCCTCTGTGCACATTAGCCAGGTCTACGCCCTCAGGTAATACCTGGGCTTCCAGACTGCAGTGAGCGCATGTTGCTGACTCAAACTTCTATCACTGTTTGCTACCCACCCAGGAACCCTGTTTAGTCATTTTGGGACATGTTTTCACAGTCCTATTTTGGGTTGAAACCTGGGTTTGTTTAAACTCATGCCCTGGATATACCAAGAAAGAATCAGAGCAGAATGGAGTAATGGAGTCCTCCAGGCAGGTCCAGCTAGAGCAGCAGGAATGCAAGATGGGCAGCAGGGCAGGCTAGAGCATGAACCTGGCCCGAACTTAACATATTGTGTGCCACCCAGCACATAGGTGCTTCAGAGTGACTCAGAGAGCTGAAGGCAATGCTGCAGATGTGCAGGCCCTGAGAAACCTGAGTTAATGGGAACCCTATAAATATGAAAACTTGCTTGTTCAGTCTCATACTGTAATGCACTTGCCCCTGAGAAGGAAAGAGTAATTGCTACAGCACAGAAAATGTCAGCTCCATCAATGCTCACTGATAACAGCTGTTCCTTCCATTCAGCTGACAATGACCTATCTCATCTAAGTGAAAAATACCATGATCCTATTCCACAGAAAAGAAACATATATAGGGTTGCCTGTAGCAAGTGAGGTACTTATTACACAAGAAAAGACTTCACAAAGAGATCCCTTGGAGTCACTAGATGCCTGATAGTTCTTCCTTATCTGCACTTTGCAGGATACTAAGAAAGGTTCCGATCAGGACAAAGTGGTTCTGTAAATGATTTTTGCCCCTTCTCTGAATGCTTCCTGCCACTCACACTCAGCAGTCTGCATGCTTTGTCTTCAGTAATAGAAAAATAGATTTCCCTAGCTGCTTATGGCAACATCTGAAATAATTGAAAAAGTTGAAAAGACATTTTTATCATTTTGTTTCTTGCAGGTCAGGTCCCTGATGCAAATTAGGCTAGCTTGCAAATCTCCAGCTATTTTGAATTATGTGGAAAATCTTCTCCCAGCTTACTGTACCATATATCATAATAACATATGACTTTGATAACTGTGTTCAAACAGCAGGTGACTGCAACAGTACAGGAAGGATGTGGCGTATTCACAACAGTGATGAATAATGTGTGGGATTTTAGTCAACAGAGAGGTTAGAAACTCAGCTTTAGTTTTTCATATGAACCATACTCATCTCAGATGTAAACATATCCAAATGATTTTCAGACTTATTGCCCTGTGATCACACATCAATTGCAATTAGCTGAATTATCTTCTCTTGCTTTAAATGCTTCTTGCTCAAAATGTGTATGCAAGGAGTATTGGAGGTCTCTGATAGATGTGATGGGGAAGTTATTTTTGCAAGAAGACAACAGGGTTCTTTAAATGCTTATCTAAAAGGATAATTCCACATCAATTCCTTAAGCATTCATATGTCTGAATTAACAGCACGATCTTATTATAACTTCATATTTTAAAGTTTTCTGTTGAATTCCCTTTTGTCAGTGGATTTTCAAGATAACAAAATCTTTCAGAAAGAGTTCAGCCAAAAAAAGCTTTTACACTGGAAGAAAGTTTCCATTGTCCCTGGGAGCAGCGAGGGAGGAGAGGATATCATCTAACCAGTCCAGCAGTTTGGTTATATTTGATCTGAGTTTGGTAAAGAAAAAATGTCTTGTTACTCTCCCTCAGTTAACGAATGTATTTGCTCTTCATAAAACACTGCAAGACTTCTTCAGCTTTGTTGAAGTACCATCAAAACTTTTTTGTTGTTTCTTCTCATAAGAAAAAATCTTACAGAATTTTCTGTATATGAGGAGTAAAAGAAACCTTTTCATCAGGTAAAGCAAAAGGAACTGTGTTTTCAATAGACTCTTCATTCCTTTCCAATAGTTCATTCATTCCTCCTATCTTTGTAATTTTATACCATTAGTCCTTATAATCTTTCAGCTTGCAAGGATAAAGGCAAGAACATCAATTTAGTGGATGAGCTTTTGAACTTGTATTAGACTAGCTTCTTCCTGTGTATCTAAAGCTAGTTTTCTTTTCTTCATGCAGGCTTTAATTTGCAATTTCAGATATGCCACTGTGTTTATTCATACAGATCTGAACATTCCATCTATAATTGGAAGTCTGAATAAATTATACTGAATTTGCAAATGAAACTAAGTTTATTCCTGAAGTTATAACACAATTAGTTATTAATTCAGCAAGGTTCTTAAGCACATTTTAGTTCCTTTGAAGTCAATTAGACTATTCACTAGTTTACAGTTATCCCTGCATTTAAAAGACTTTTGTTGAATAAAACTTTGTTGACTTAATTTTAAAAGTTAGAACAAGAAACTGAGTGTAAGAAACTTTAACTAAGGTTCTCAGAGATCAGAAGAATGATTAAATCATTGTATGACCTGAAGTAAACTGTAGAAACTCAACTATAACTTAAATAAAAAGGTAACTGCATGTGATTTTTTTCCATGTCATTGCTGATTATCCTGTTGACTAGATGCTTGTACCACTGATGGTTTTCTGAGATATTTGAAGGTTAGCTGTTGCTGTTTCATCCCTTTCTCTATCACCTCTGGGAAATGTTTTTCAAGTTATTTGACAGAATCCTTTCAGGAAACAAAATTTTAGTCTAGGCAGCCTGAAATGTGGAGATGAACAAACTCATGCTGTAAATGCCATAAAAGTTAAGGGGCAACTGCTATAGCCGTTGACTTTGAAGCATTCCTGAAGATGGAAAAGGCTACAGATACATGCTCTCCTCTTGTGGGAATATCCTATGAGAGGAGAACATCAAACAGGTAAACCAAAGGTTTCATACAACCAAAGATAAACAAAATACAAGAATCAAGTCTCTGTGTTTATGCACCAGTTCACATTCCCAATATCAAAGTCCTGCATATTGTCCTGTATTGCATTTGCACAGGTAGCTTTCGGTAGGGGAGAGGCCACAGAGGTGGCATCTGTGAGAAGATCCCAGAAGCTTCCCTGGTGTCTGATGGAGCCAATGTCAGCCAGCTCCAAGATGGGGCAGCCACTGGCTAAGACTGAGCCCACTAGTGATGGTGGTAATGCCTTTGTATTTGTGACAGCATATTTAAGAAGGGGAAAACCCCCTCCCCTTTACAACTGCAGCTGGAGAGAGGAGTAAGAATATGTGACACAAACAACCCAGCAAACACCCGGGGCAGTGAAGAAGCAGGAGGAGGCAATGCTCCAGGTTCTGGAACAGAGATTCCCCTGCAGCCCATGGTGAAGACCATGGTAAGGCAGGTTGTCTGCCTGCAGCACATGGAGGCTAATGTTGGAGCAGATATACATACACCTGCAGCCCATGGAGGACCCCATGGTGGAGAAGATGGATGTGCTGGAAGGAGCACAGATAGGTCAAGTCACTGAAAGATAACAAAAAATCTTTCTATAAATGCAATAAAAACAATAAAAGGAGGAATAGGGAGAATATTCAGTCCCAACTGGATGCAAATGGAACAACTGTGACAAAGGATGAGGACAAGGCTGAGATACTTAATGCCTTCTTTGCCTCAGTCTTTAATAGTCAGTAAAGTTGTTCCCTGTGTGTACACACCTAGGAGTTCGAGGAGCAAAACAAAGCTCCTATGATCCAAGAGGAGGTGGTTAGAGACTTGCTTGCCTGACTAGACACTCACAAGTCTATGGGGCTGGGTGGGATCCATCCAAGAGTATTGAAGGAACTGGTGAGTGTGCTTGCCAAAACCCTTTCTATCATCTTCCAGCAGTCCTGGCTGACTGGGGGTGTTCCACTTGTCTGGAGGCTGGCTGATGTTGTGCCCATCTACAGGAAGGGTCGCAGAGAGGATCTAAGGAACTACAGGCCTGTCAGTCTGACCTCAGTGCCAGGGAAAGCCATGGAACAGGTGATCTTGAGTGCTATCAAGAAGCACATGCAAGAGAACTGTGCATCAGGCCCAATCAACATGGGTTCATGAAAGGCAGGTCTTGCCAAACTAACCTGATCAGCTTCTATGACAAGTTGACCCACCTACTCGATGAGGGAAAGGCTGTGGATGTATCTTCTTGGACTTCAGTAAAGCCTTTGACACAATTTCTCACAGCATTCTGCTACGGAAACTGTCAGCCTCTGGCCTGGACAGGAAAACACTCTCCTGGGTGGAAAACTGGTTGGATGACCGGGCCCAGAGAGTGGTGGGAAATGGTGTTAAATTCAGCTGGAGGTCAGTTACAAGTGGGGTTCCCCAGGACTCAGTGCTGGATCCAGCTCTGTTCAATGTCTTTATCAACGACGCGGATGAAGGCATCGAGTGCTCCCTTAGCAGTTTGTAGACGACACTAAGCTGAGTGGAAGTGTGGATCTACTGGAGGGCCGGGAGGCTCTGCTAAGGGATCTGAACAGGCTGGACTGATGGGCTGAGAACAATGTCATGAGGTTTAACAAGGCCAAATGCCGGGTCCTGCACTTGGGGCACAACAAGCCTATGCAGAGCTACAGACTAGGAGAAGTCTGTCTAGAAAGTTGCCTGGAGGAGAAGGACCTGGGGGTGCTGGTTGACATCCAACTGAACATGAGCCAACAGTGTGCCCAGGTGGACAAGAAGGCCATTGGCATTTTGGCTTGTATCAGAAATTGTGTGACCAGCAGGTCCAGGGAGGCAAGGTGAATCTATGTTGCAACATCTGCTGGGGTCCTCTAAGTGCCTGGGAGGGAGTTCTGTCTCCTTCCCTATCAATTCAAGCTTGTTTCTCAATTCTGGTAGAGTATCTGGCCATTAGTCAAGTAAAAATGTTAACAAGCAGGAATAAAATCTATCTAACCCATTGTGATTGATGATTGTTGGCTGTATCACGTGAATTTCAGATAAAACAATTAGGTAGGTTTGTCCACAGTGTTTCTGTCTCATAGCTTGCTGGTTTCTTGACTACCCAGGAGGTACAGATTTGAAACAAGTGCTGATAAATCCAATACAGTTTGGTGTATTGAAGCTCATATGTATTAGCAATGTGCACTCACATCAGGCCTCTTTCATGAGAAGAGCATCACCCAATGAAACTAGTGGCATGAGGACAGTGGCAGGAAGGAGGTAAATCCTTCAAAATTCTGCTCAGTGTGAAGCAGGTGACTAGCAGAGGCTTTTGCAGGAGAACGGTATGTCAAACTAATGTGGAGAATTTTCTGTACTTGGGCAAATTATTATGGAAGAGAAGATGGGAGACACCCTGCAAGGGTGGAAATTTGGATAGATATTAGACTAGCAGGCAAGATTTGTCTATGCCATCAAAGGGCTAAATAGGAACTGTACAAAACTCCCATGATAATACAGAGAGGAGAATGGAAAATATTTCACCATAGAATCATAGAATGCTTTGGATCGGAAGGGACCTTAAAGATCATCTAGTTCCAACCCCCCTGCCTTACGCAGGGACACCTTCCACTAGGTCAGGTTGTTCAAAACCTCATCCACCCTGGCCTTGAACACCTCCAGAGATGGGGCATCTGCAGCTTCCCTGGGCAACCTGTTCCAGTGCTTCACCACCCTCACCACTACAGTAAAAAATTCTTCCTAATATCTAATCTCAACCTCCTCTCTTTCATCTTAAAACTGTTACCCTCATCCTGTCACTGCACACCCTGATAAAGAACCTGTCCCCATCTTTCCTGTAGGCCCTCTAGGTACTGGAAGGCTGCTATTAGGTCTTTGCATAGACTTTTCTTCTTTAGGCTAAACAAGCCCAACTCTCTCAGCCTGTCAACACAGTGTTTCAGGTTACACAGCATGAACCAAACACATGTTCCTGATAATGATCTGAGTTTGCTAACATGCTCAGTGTATCAACAATGTAATTAATAAATTGGAAAGCTCTTTACAGGCACACAGTATAAAGTCATATCAGCAAGAAGGTTACATGATACACAGTACAAGGGACTGTCAGGGCAGGTGATGAGGAGCTGGGAATTATAACTTTTTGGTTCAGGCTCCAGGAGGTTTCTGAGAGGTGCTGATCTGTCTCCCAACAACCGACATTAATTCAGTGGTCAGTCCTGTGTCAAATGGAAATGTGTGGACTAGATATATAGAGCCAGTCTGGCTACTAGAAGAGGCGGGGCTCTCCTGAAGCCATTATGTGAGTGACTGCACCTTGGTGAGCTGGGAGAGAGGAGTTAGAAGATGAGCATGGTCTCTGAGACACTGTTGATTGTGCTCAACTGGACAGCACAGTCCATTGAAAGACCTGGGAAGGAAAACAGCTTAATTCTGTAATCTACCTTTTGCCGTTTCCAGTTAATTGTAGTCCACTGTCACCTAACTGTTTTGTAATCTCACCAGTGAAATCAGTTTCATCCTTAATGTGCAGGAACAATTTCTACTAGTGTGAGATTTCATGTCAGTTATGAATCTAAACCAGGGGAATTACAGCACTACTCACAAAGGCAGTGAATTGGTGGGAGAATGGTAAAATGAAGATATGGTGGAGGAGTTCCTATTCATCAAAGTTGTTCAAGCTGATGGACATCAAGAGGTGATACCTTTGCATGCTACATACTGCATAAGAAAGTGAAATATTTGGTAAGCTGGTTTCTGACAGCCAGACTAGCGTAAACATTTCTACACCTGAACTACCTGGTGCAGATTCTGCATCACTGCTGAGCGTGTTAAAAAGAAAATATACTCTCTAAAAAGCTCAGAATGACCCCAGTCTAAATGTTGGTTGGTTGTTCACAGCAGTAAGCTGGCAGAGTTAATCCTGGAGTGGTATTGAAAGGTTTATTAGAGCAGAAGGGAAGTGTATTACAGAATAAAAGCCTTGTCTTCATAGAAATATCTGGGAAGGCATCCAGAAGTGCGCTGTAAATGATGCTAACCAGACAATTCTAGAGAAGAAAGGGACATTCATTGATGGAGCAACAAAAGCTTCTGGTGGGCCCAACAGCCATGTCCCTGGGACTTCACTAGTCAAAGCAAAGCAGCATCTCTCCATCCCTCCTCTGGCCTTCTCTTTCATTCTACAGCACTTGCTCTTTCCCATTGCCGTCATTGTATTTCCAGCCTGAATGCAATGGAAAGAGGACTGATTTATATGGTACAGGAGTTTATACCACACTAGCTGATATTTTCAATGGGGAAAAAGTCCTTTCCTCCATAGTGATTCCCAGCCAAACAGCATAATGCTGTCAGCCCTGATCATCTGCCTGCCACATCAGAGGACAGGATTGAGAAACAAACCTCTGTCACCTGCACTTTGCTATGTGTTCATTACAGTCCTGGTTTCCAAGTCTCCACTGAAAAATCAGCCAGTCAGTAGGTTGCTCACAAAGGATATTAAATATTTCATACACCCTTTATATTCATGCTTAAATATCCTCTTTTTTTATACTAGCAATTTGAGAATGTTAGCATTCATGAGAGAAAATGATCTAGACTTCTGCTAAAAGAAAATGGCTTCTAGATTAATTCCTTCAGACGTTTGGTTTATGAGCAGGAAATATTTCCAAAATAAAACTACTTCTGCAAGTTTATTGGAAACTTCTTGGTGAGGTTTATATTATTATTATATAACTATATGCAAACAGTTGCCATAGAAAATAGAGATAAGGATAAGCACAAATTCTTTAAATCCCATAAATGAAAATGTCATGGATTAAATTATGTACCTAAGCTTCTCCTTACTGAAGTCCACATCTTCATTGTTTTGCTCTTCATCTATTTCTTCTAAATACTGAGGAGCTTTTGCTTCCTGAAGAGGCTCCATTCAGTCTCATGGACCACTTGTCAAGGATTGAAAGTGGCTGTACATGATTTTCTTATTTCCTAGTTTCATTGTTGGCCCCAAAGACAACTGGTGCATAATAGTCAACACTGGCCAGGGCTAGAACTTCTAGAATGGATTTGCTGTGGTGGCACTACATAGCAGTTGGCCCTGCCTCTCCTCGGATTCATTTATGTTTTGCCTCTGACCCTCTGATACTTCTGAGGCTTCATTTGAAAACTTCTGGAGTTCAAACTTCTGCTCTGAAGCCCATCAGAATACTATTTCCGTGATGAAAAAGACACAAGAGGTATTGTGACCCCTGAGATGTCGTATGAGAACACATGGGGCTATCTATAAAATTCAAACCTTGTTGGAATAGTGCTAGATGTAAAGCAGGAGGTCTCAAACCTGATCTGGATACCACAAGGAATATAGTGCCTTGTTCAGAGTGTAGTTTCAGGACTAATATAGTCCCAGAACTACATTCAAGTTGGTTTTAGTGGGAACTGGTCAGAGAATGAATTTACATTGCTGATCCAGATAGAAATTTAACAATATTTCTTGCAGGCTGACTGACATCTTTCTCTACTCTAAATGAACACAGCAGAAGAACTGGGAGTTTTAAAACTCATTGTCAATTTTAAAGGCAGTGGGCAGCCAGGGTGGAGAGGTTGGCTTCCAGTTCTGTGGTGACTGTACTGGAGAGATCTGTATAACTGTGTCTGAACTAGTCCTAGTCATGGAAACAGACGTACTGTAGAGGTACAAGTTTTACAGTAATAAATATGCAACTTGAACACTGGCATGCAGATGATAAGCTATTGTCAATGGACTTCTCTGTCCACAGAGGTATTTTTGTTTTGGCAACACAAAGCCTTGATTTTGTTGGTAGAATCAGATGTGAATGAAGAGAGGTAGAAATCCATGCCAACAAATAAAACATTTTTGCAGGTAGACCTTTTTAGTACAGCTCAGAGCTTTCATTCCTTCCCTCTCACGTATGCTGTCTATTTAGTCAGAAAGTTCCAGTGTGTTTGTCTAATGCTTGGTAAAAACAAAGACTATATACCCTCATTAGGTGCTACACTAATAAGCATGATTAATATGCATAATGAACTCAATTTACCTTTCATTAATGGAGTTCCTGAAAGTTCTCAGATAGCACTGTTAACGCTCAGAGGATCTTTCTTCCCATTTCTCTGTGCCAGGTGGATTGCAGCCAGATCTGATCCAAAGTGGCTGCACCCATTGAGAAAGCACAGACCTGCCTGAGGGAGTAACACAGTCCTTGGAATAAACCTTCCCCATGTTCTGGAAGCTTTCAGAGAGAATGAATCTATCTGCTGTGGGCTGGACAGATGTACTGTGCTCCAAAAGAGAGATTATCAACTGGCGCCAGGCTCAGGAAATGCCAGTGCTGGTAAATAGGAAGGCAAAACGGAGGGAGAAAAAGTACGTCTTTCTATAAAGTAAATGCAGTATGTCCTCACTGTTCAGACTGAGGGAAAAATCAGCTAGACATTTGTTCACCTAACAGTTAAAAATGCCTCTTGATGGAATCAAAGAATCATAGAATAACCAGGTTGGAAGAGACCTATCGGATCATAGAGTCCAACCCTTCCTATCAAACACTAAACCATGCCCCTTAGCACCTTGTCCACCCGTGCCTTAAACACCTCCAGGGAAGGTGAATCAACCACCTCCCTGGGCAGCCTGTTCCAGTGCCCAATAACCCTTCCTGTGAAAAATCCTTTCCTAATGTCCAGCCTAAATCTCCCCTGGCGGAGCTTGAGGCTATTTCCTCTCGTCCTGTCCCCTGTCACTTGGGAGAAGAGGCCATTACCCTCCTCTCTACAACCTCCTTTCAGGTAGTTGTAGAGATCAATGAGGTCTCCTCTCAGCCTCCTCTTCTCCAGGCTAAACAACCCCAGCTCTCTCAGCCATATCTTCTGTCTTTACCTACTTTTGGGATATTTCTTAGCTTGTTACTTGTAATGAGAGTAGTCTACGACATGCCTGTAAAAGAAAAGATCTACCTTTAAAAGCTGCTAGCTAAGAGATGATGTTTTATAGTATATCCATTTCTATATTCATTCAGTTAATTTAGGTTAAATTTAGTCTGGACTAGAAGAAAGACAGTAGCTGTCTACTAGATATAGACCATTATAAGGTGGATTTATAGAATCATAGAATAACTAGGTTGGAAGAGACCCATCGGATCATGGAGTCCAACCCTTCCTATCAAACATTAAACCATGCACCATAGCACCTCATCCACCTGTGCCTTAAACACCTCCAGGGAAGGTGACTCAACTACCTCCCTGGCTGTTCCAGTGCCCAATGACCCTTTCTGTGAAAAATTTTTTTCCTAATATCCAACCTAAACCTCCCCTGATGGAGCTTGAGGCCATTCCTTCTCGTCCTGTCCCCTGTCACTTGGGAGAAGAGGCCAGCACCCTCCTCTGCACAACCTCCCCTCAGGTAGTTGTAGAGAGCAATGAGGTCTCCCCTCAGCCTCCTCTTCTCCAGGCTAAACAACCTCAGCTCTCTCAGCCCTTCCTCATAAGATTTGTTCTCCAGCCCCTTCACCAGCTTTGTTGCTCTTCTCTGGACTCGCACCAGAGCCTCAACATCCTTCTTGTGGTGAAGGGCTCAGAAATGAACACAGTATTCGAGGTGCAGTCTCACCAGTGCTGAGTACAGAGGGAGAATAACCTTCTTGGACCTGCTGGTCACGCCGTTTCTGATACAAGCCAGGATGCCACCGGCCTTCTTGGCCACCTGGGCACACTGCTGGCTCATGTTCAGTTGGCTGTCAACCAACACCCCCAGGTCCTTCTCCTCCTGGGAGCTTTCCAGCCAGGCTTCTCCTAGTCTGTACCTCTGCTTAGGGTTGTTGTGCCCCAAGTGCAGGACCCAGCATTTGGCCTTGTTAAACTTCATGCCGTTGGACTCTGCCCAGCAGTCCAGCCTGTTCAGATCCGTATGTGTAAGGCCCCTCCAAACCACTGCTCCAGCTGTATGTGTCGGAGGAAGCACTAGTTAAGGTACACCAAAATAAGCAGAAGAATCTTAGCTGTATTCAGTAAGTAAGGAAGTGTTTGTGAGGGTAACATCATGTAGAATAAAAGGTTCACTTTCCCTCCCCACATTTCCTCACCCTTCTGGGACTCTGGTTCATAAGCTCATCTTCCTGCTTCTGTATCTCAACCTTCCAAAGGGCAAGAAAACATGGAATTGACCTATCACGTGTTCAGAGCTATTATTTAAGACACATTCCTCACAGATGGTCATGGTTGCGTTCATTGGGACCTGAGTTAGACATGTCCCTGTAATGAGACCAGACATGTGCATTGTGTGGTACCCTCTCTCATGAACCAATGGCTATACTTACATACTGAAAGAATATACTTGAGAAATTGATCTAACCCTTGGTAACACATTACATTTTTTTCTGTGATTTTTAAGGGCTTGATTGACAGCCCTTCCCAACTCTTGTCAGGCTTTTAGTATCCTCAAAGGTTGGGATCCGCTTTCTTTTCTGCTACTAGCGCTATCCATTTTCTCAGCCTCTCCTGCTTCCACATGCCAGTCCTTCTGCAGTGTCTTTTCTGCACTTTCTGTGGAACTGTGAAACCATTCCAATAAAATAAAATGGTACAACTGTGAGCAGCACACATCAAAAGGACTGCAGACATAATGCTGCAGACTTAATACTGCAGAATTCATGAGTTACCTGACACTTCCTTTACGTTTTCTTGGCACTCAGAGAGATGTTAACCCTGACCAAGTAGAGGAAGTTCATTCACTGATCTCTAAAACTGTAGCCCCTGGGAAATGTCCATTCACTCTAGGAACATGCCAGTGCTTCCTGGGCAGAAAAAACTTCCTGACCTGCATGTGTCTAGAACATCAACTTTCCTGACAAATGAGAATGTCACCCTTACGGCTTTTATGTGCTTGAAGTATAAAGCTAATGTGTGTTTTTTCTAAGAGAGCTGACTCAGAAAAGAGAAGCAAGTTGAACAGCTCTTGAAGCTGGGACCCTCCACTCTGCACCCAGGCTCTGGTGGTTCTCACACATCAAGTTCAAGTTATGTGCCTGACAAGTGTCTCCCACTGCTTGAAGTCTGGCATTTTAAAGTAATTTGAAAGAAATTTAATTCTTGTTCTTCCAACCGATTCATATTATTTTTTTATTTAAGAGTAAAGACATGCTTTAATGCTAGCTCTTCACGTTGTCTTCTTTTTTTTTTCCTTAAAAATTATACTTTTGAAAGCTGAAAGACCAATACAGTAGAAGTTAAGTTGTTGTGACCCATGCAGTCATTATATATAAGTGTTGACATTATGTAAAACTGCAGTCATTGTGTATAATTACTTAGGAAGTTGTGTAACAAAGGAAGAGATCTATCTTGCAGAAATAAAAATGTTATCCTGGAGATTGCTATTGACACACGACCTGCTGAGATCTGTGACTAGACTTTGTTTCTTTCTTTTCACTTTTCTAACTCATTCTTTTTCAGAAAGCCAAGATGTAAATTAAAACCAGATTTCTTTAATTAAAGGCATTCAGCAACCCTAGTGGGAAAAAAGTGACATTTAAATGCAAAATTAAAATCAACTTATAGATTCCCTCCCTTCCACTGCCCCAACTCTCCAGATACAATGAGGATGTCATTTTCTGCCACTGTATTCCTATTCTTATCACAATAAAAGTGAAATGTTAGCTATTTGCCAGTGTCTTTGTAAAAATGTGAAACTGTGTTGTAAGCAAATTGATTTCGGACCAATTCAGTTGAGTTTAACTCAGCAGTGTCTGCACAGTTGAAAAGTCACAGCGAGACTGATGGGGAGTGATTGGCTCACTCCAATTAAAAATAATACAGTCATAGGTAGTAAAATTAAATAGGAATCATAGACAAAATACTTCAGTCAGAAGTGAAGGCAACGGCACCCAAACAGACTTCAGCAGTGTAAGAGTAATTGAAACCAATAGGAATTTTTTCAGTTCAACCTGAAGCTCGTATGGTGGCAATAGAACCTTATTCCCATCTTGGGTTCTGGTGTTGAAACTTTGGATCACAGGCTTATGGTGAAGAAATTCTGCCTTGTTGAAGGACACAGCAAATCAAGAACATTTACCCTTGTTCTCCATATGGAGCTGCTTAGTAAAACAGAATATATCAGTAAAGACAGGGTTCAAGTCCTCTCTGAAGCAGATACTGCTTGCTTCTATCCTATAGACACCCAATTGCAACTCCCACAATTGTCTCAGATAGCATTCATCTGCGTCTGGCACAGACACAGTTTAAACAGGCTGTAAGGATGTTGAAACAGATCAGTACAAAGCCTTGGGTGTAAATCATCCAAGGTTGTGCTCTCCTCATGCTTCAATATGTAGCAGGAGCCAAATGTGACAATCACCCTGGATGTGAAGCGCCCTTAATTTCTTTTAAATAGGCTTTGAAGTAATGTACGTCAACACCCAGTTGCTACTTCAACCTTGACTCACTTGTGAAGATATATGCCATGTGGAAGAGCTCAGTGAAAAAAAGGTGAACCCAAGACTAACACACTTCATTGCTCAAACTCCTCAAACTCTCTAAGGCTCAGCCAAGATGCTTAGTGCCTCCTTGCACAACACAAGCTGTCATTATTCGTTCTGGATTTGGTCTCAGTGGCAAACAAGCGCTAATTGGTGTGAATAAAACCGAAGGTTTCTGATTTCTAATGAGTGGCAGACAAAAGGCTTTGCAATGACTCATCAGACAGATGAGTCCAGAAAAGAGCTCTCTGTTATGGATTTTATATCATTAGGAATACTTTCAGCTTGGGAATTCTGGGAAGGAAATGAGAGGCTAAGGAGTTTAGAGTGAGACCTATATGACTGCTGTTGCAGAGGGCTGTGTTCTCTGGTAAGTAGATTCTTCCAAGGGACATTGGGACACATGGTATCCCAGCTTCACATGGAGCAATTCACTTTATGTTTCCGTATTATTTCACCTTTTCTAATCCTTCTGTCTTCTTAATTTGCTATGACCAATGGCCTTTTACTGTATTTTTTGCTGTGCTTGTATCACTGCAAAGCACCCATTTCTGCTGGATCTTTTAAGATAACACATGGATACAGAGTAGCATACTTAAGCATGCAGCATTTTCATCACTGTTCTGTTAGTGAAAATTCACACATTTCTAATCCTTCTCTCTTCTTAGTTTCCTATGACCAATGGCCTTTTACTGTTTTTTTTTTCTGTGCTTGTATCACTGCAAAGCACCCTTTTCTTCTGGATCTTTTAAGAAAATACATAGATACAGAGTAGCATACTTAAGCATGCAACATTTTCATCACTGTTCTGTTAGTGAAAATTCACACATTATTAACCATGCATTTGTTTTTTTAGTAGAAAATGCATTAACAAATTTAAGTCACCATTGAGAAATAGACTGTGGCTTTTCACATGGCACAAATGTATGAACCTTGTTATTTCTTTTCTCTCTCTGACTACTGTTGCCAGGACATTTACACTTTGACATGAAAATCAATTGATGTATTTAACTAGTGTTTACTTCTGTTCCAGAAGTAGTTGTAGAGGATAAATAAAGATGAGGTACTGAAAGCAGACATTTTTATAAATCAACAGCTTGGAGCAATTTGTGTCCAAGTCTTTAGAAGAACAAATAAGACCCTGGCTAAGAACTCCTGTGTCTCATAACATCCTCATAAGTAGGCTTAGGAAATATGGATTAGATGAGTGGACAGTGAGCTTAGAAGTTTTTGAAAGTGGCATAGAATCTAGTTGGAAGTCTGTGGCCAATGATGTTCCCAAAGGTCAGTACTCAGGCCAGTCTTATTCAATATATCCATAGATGACCTGGGTGAGGAAATAGAGCATATCCTCAGCAAGTTTGCTGATAATTAAACAAGATTGTGAGGAACAGCTGATAAATCAAAAGGCTATGCTGCCATTCACGACAACCTGGACAACCTGGAAAGTGGAGCAGAGAGGAACCTTAGGAAGTTCAACAAAGGAAAGTGCAAAGTCCCGTACCTAGGCAGGAACAATGCCATGCTCCATTACAGGTTAGGGGTTGACTTACTGAAAAGAAGCTCTGTGAGAAGGAATTGGGAGTCTTGGTGGACAACAAGTAAACCATAAGCCAGCAATGTGCCCTCATAGCCAACAAGGCCAATGATACCCTGGGGTGTTTAAGAAAAGTGTAGCAAGGAGGTTGAGGGAGGTTCTCCTCCCTCTCTACTCTGCCCTAGTGAGACCTCATCTGGAGTATTGTATCCAGTTCTGGGCTCCCCAGCTCGAGAAAGACAAGCTACTACTTGAAGATGATTAGGGGACAGGAGTGTCCCTCGTATGAGAAAAGGCTAAGAGACTTGGATCTCTTTAGCCCAGAGAAGAGTGAGAAGTGCTTTTGTCAATTCTTATGAATATCTAAAGAGCAGATGTCAAGAGGATGGGTGGGGCCAGACTTTTTTCAGCGTTGTCCAGCAACAGGGCAAGGGACAACGTATATAAACTGGAACACAAGAAATTCCAGCTTAACATGAGGAAAAGCTTCTTTACTGGGAGGGTGGCAGCACTGGAACAGGCTTTCAAGGGAGGCTGTGGAGTCTCCTTCTCTGAAGATAACAAAAAACTCACCAGGATGTGTTCCTGTGCGACCTGCTCTAAGTGAACCTGCTTTAGCAGAAGGTTTTGAACTATATGACCTTCAGAGGTCCCTTCTAATCCCAGCCATTCTGTGACTGTGTGAGGAGGCTCAACAATGCCTGCAGCAGGATAACCTGCAATGAAAGTGAGTGCAGGAGAAAGTTCTTCCATTATCTAGGCTGGGATGGAATTGGTCTCACAAATATGGAAAATAAACAGGTCTGGGCAGCCTTTTCCCAACTCAGAACTTGCCCACTTTAGCTTAATGTTAATATTTCTTCCAGTTAGATGAAACATCACATAGCAAGACCTGTCTCGGCTTCTTCAGGAAATTAAGTGTACAAATACACACTGGCTAACCTTATTTAACATTTTGCATCAGAACCTATAAGTCCTTAAAAGCAGGCAATGCTTTTCAGAGCCTGTCTGTGCATTAGCTGTGGTTTTTTACAGAGCTGTGATGGATTCCACATGGACATTTTCCCCTTCAGCTTCTTGAAGACTTCGGTCTGCTGAGATGGGCCTTTCAAGTCTAGGCATGAGGTGCTACTGGCAGTGTAGATAGAAAAAGCCCCTTTAACTGTTAGTTTGTACCAGTTTTAAAATAAGTGACAAGTTACATGAGCTTGTCACAGGAACAGGCTGGATTCTCACCTCATTGATGTGAAGGCAGGTCGAGGGTTTCCTCAGTTCATTGATTGCATCATAGCAACAACAGTGGCCACCAACACTGAGCTCCCCTGCACTGGTGCAGAGCTTGTCCTGATCATTCACTTTGGTAGCAAAAAGCTGGTATCCACCAATAAAGCCAGTAAAGCTATGAAAAAGAAAGAAAAGGGGAACTTCTTCCTAGATGACAGAGAAATACAGGGCAAGTCACAGAATCACAGAATCACAGAATAACCAGGTTGGAAGAGACCCACTGGATCGTCGAGTCCAACCATTCCCACCATTCCCTAAATCATGCTCCTAAGTACCTCATCTACCCTAACCTTAAACACCTCCAGGGAGGGTGACTCAACCACCTCCCTGGGCAGACCGTTCCAATGCCTAACCACCCTCTCTGTGAAGAATTTCTTCCTAATCTCAAGCCTAAATCTCCCCTGGCGGAGCTTGAGGCCATTCCCTCTCGTCCTGTCCCCTGTCACTTGGGAGAAGAGGCCAGCTCCCTCCTCTCCACAACCTCCCTTCAGGAAGTTGTAGAGAGCAATAAGGTCTCCCCTCAGCCTCCTCTTCTCCAGGCTGAACAACCCCAGCTCTCTCAGCCGCTCCTCGTAAGATTTATTCTCCAGCCCCTTCACCATCTTTTTTGCCCTTCTCTTGACTTGCTCCAGAGCCTCAGCATCCTTCTTGTGGTGAGGGGCCCAGAACTGAACACAGTAAGTCAAGAGAGTAATTCCTTCTCCGACTTGCTCACCAAAGTAAAAAGTTAAGTAATCTCTTTAGGAAAAAAAAAGATTATCAGAGGGCCCTGCAGAGCTTATAAGAGCCTGAAACAAATTAAATTAGCTGCAGTTTACCAGCCAGGTATAGGTAAATCTGGGATTAGTTAGCATAGGGGAAAAAAAAGAGTGGTAATGAAGCCGACTAGGGTCTAAAAGAGAATGATGTTCCAACACTTAAAGTGACAAATGCATGAAATGTCCAGTGGAGGAAACTGATCAGGAGCACAATGAAAAGGAAAATCAAAGTAGGTCTTCATTTTTTGAGGAGGCAGAAGCAGGCCTTATAAGAAGAAACTATTTTGTCAGTTTATAGTGAACAGAAAAACATCCCAAGTGCTTTCTCCTGTGTTGGTATATAGCTGATCTCAGTTTGTTTATGGAGCTAGTTTATGGAGTCATGTTTTTCAAGAGAGGAAATTTGTCAAAAAGTAGAGGGTAATAATTTATATCCAATTGGATATAATAAACTGATAATGGAAGTCAGTGATAATAAACTCTTAATTATTGAGAAAGGTCCCACATCAAATCCCTGTCCCAGCAATCCAACCATAGATGTCTTGAAACTCTCAAACCACTTGCTAATGGGAAATTAAATTTTTTCTCATTTTTTTTAGTGTAATCCCACAAGGACTTCTCTGATAGCAGATTCACTGCACCTCTTGTAATCCTTATTTGTTTCTCCCCTCTGTCATACACACACATGTGTAAACATAGAATAAAAAATTAAATCTGTTGTCCCATTTCTTTTACACTTTTTGATTCTGAGAGAAACTCCTTCACCTGTGCAGAGCAGAAATACCAAGATAGCTTTAAATGCAGCTATCTATATTAAGCTAGATGCAAAACTGGACCCTAGTCCTTGGTATATCAAAAGATGTTTCCCACTCCATTGTATTGCTTGATCCCATTTGGGACATGCTTTAAGCATTACTAGGCAGCAGTATTAAACTGAAATGTTTGAATAATTTTTTTTCTTGTTTACACTGTATATGTTATTGTAATTTGATCTGCTAATTTATCTTGGGTTTAGTTGATTAAGTAAATGGGATATCTTGATTTAATATCTGCATGAACGGAATTATTATTAAAATTGTAGGTGATTACAGGCTACATGATAGGAAATGTTGTCATGCTTCCGGACTTTGCTTTCACCTGCATCACCAGTTTTGCTTATTTAAGCCCTTCTCAGAACAGTGTTGACTTTTGGGCAAAGGTTTGTCAGAGGCAGAATCATGGAATCATTTAGATTGGAAAAGACCTTCATGATTATGAAGTCCAACCATAGAGCTAACACTTACAACTTCACCACTAAACCATGTCCCTCAGCACCACACTTACACATCTTTTAAATACCACCAGGGATGGTGACTCAACCACTGCCCTGTATAGCCTGTTCCAATGCTTGACAACACTTTAGGCAAAGAAATTTTGCCTAATATCCAATCTAAACTTCCCTGGCACAACTTGAGGACATTTCCTCTTGTCTGATTGCTTGTTGCTTGGGAGAAGAGACTAACACCTCACTACAACCTCCTTTAGGTAGCTGTAAAGAGCAATAAAGTCTCTCCTCCTTTTCTCCAGGCTAAACAGTCTCAGTTCCCTCAGCTACTCCTCATAAAACCCCTTATCAGCTTTGTTGCCCTTCTCTGGACACGCTCCAGCACATCAAATCTGTCTTGTACTGAGGGGCCAAAACCTAAATACATTATTTGAGATATGCACTCACCAGTGCAGAGTAATGGGAATAATGACTTGCCCACTCCTCCTGGCCATGATGTATTCTGTACAAGACAGATGCTATTGGCCTTCTTGGACATCTGGGCACACTGCTGGCTCACGTTCAACCAACACCCCTGGGTCTTTTCCACTGGGCAGCTCTCCAGCCACTCATCCCCAAGCCTGTAGTGTTGCATGGGGTAGTTGTGGCCCAAGACTTAGCTTTGCTGAACCTCATACAGTTGGTCTCAGCCCATCAATTCAGCCTATCCAGACCCCTCTGTAGAGACTTCCTTTCCTCAAGCAGACCAACACTCCTGCTCAACTTGATGTCATCTCCAAACTTACTGAGAGTGCTCTCAATCCCTCCATCCTGATCATTGATAAAGATACTAAACAGAACTGACCCCCCAATGCTGAGCTTTGGGGAACACCACTCGTGACCAACCACCAATGGAATTTAACTTCATTCACCACAACATTTTGAACCTGGTGAACCATACAGTTTTTTGCACAGTGAAGAGTGCAGCTATCCAAGCCATGCACAGACAGTTTTTCTGTGAGAATGCTGTGAGAAACAGTGTCAAAGGCTTTACTAAAGCCTAGGTAGACAACATGGGTGAAAATCAGAGGAGCCTATGGGCAGACAGGTATTGTGATGGGAGTCTGCTATAGACCACCCAGCCAAGAAGAAGCAGCTGATGAGCTCATCTACAAACAACTGAGTGTAGTCTCAAAATCGCTACCTCTAGTCCTTGTGGGAGACTTCAATTTCCCAGATATAGGCTGGGAGTATAATACAGCAGAAAGGAAGCAGTCCCGGAGGTTCCTGGAGTGTGTGGAAGACAACTTCCTCACACAGCTGGTGAGCGAACAGACAAGGGACGGTGCCCTCCTGGACCTGCTGTTTGTGAACAGAGAAGGACTGGTGGGGGATGTGGAGGTTGGAGGACGCCTGGGGCAAAGCGATCATGAGATGATAGAGTTCTCAGTGCAGGGTGAGATGAAGAAGGTGGAGGTTAGCAGAACAGTCGCCCTCAACTTTCAGAGAGCAGACTCTGGGCTGTTCAGAAGGCTGGTCGGAAAAGTCCCGTGGGAGGCATTCCTTGAAGGCAAAGGTGTCTATGAGGGCTGGGCGCTCTTCAAGAAGGAACTCCTAGCAGCTCAGGAGAAAGCAATCCCCAAGTTCCGGAAAAGTAGCCGGCGGAGTAAGAAACCAGCATGGTTGAGTAGGGAGGTCCTGAGAGACATCAATAGGAAGAGGAGGCTCTACGACCTCTGGAGGAAGGGGCAGGCATCCTGGGTGGACTATAGGGAGGAAGTGAGAATGTGCAGGGAAAAAGTCAGGAGTGCTAAGGCCCAACTAGAAATGTGATTGGCCAAGTCTGTGAAAGACAACAAAAAGTCTTTCTACAAATACATCAACAGCAAAAGGAGGGCTAGGGAGAATCTCCAGTCCCTAGTAGATGCAGAGGGAGCAAAAGTAACAGGGGATGAAGACAAGGCTGAAGTACTCAATGCCTACTTTGCCTCAGTCTTTAACAGTATGGAAAATTGTCCCCTCTGTGCACAACCCCAGGGGTTGGAAGAGAAGTATGAGGTTCCCAAGGTCCAAGAGGAGGTGGTTAGAGACTTGCTTGCCCAGCTAGATGCCCACAAGTCTATGGGGCCGGATGGAGTCCACCCAAGAGTTTTGAGGGAACTGGCGGATGTGCTGGCCAAACGCCTTTCCATCATCTTCCAACAGTCCTGGATGACTGGGGAGGTTCCGCTGGACTGGAGGCTGGCTGATGTCGTGCCCATCTATAAGAAGGGGCGCAGGGAGGATCCGGGGAACTACAGGCCTGTCAGTCTGACCTCGGTACCGAGGAAAGTCATGGAGCGGGTGATCTTGAGTGCTATCAAGAAGCACTTGCAAGAGAACCGGGTGATCAGGCCCAGTCAACACGGGTTCATGAAAGGCAGGTCTTGCCAGAGTTCTGATCACCTTCTATGACCGAGTGACTAGACTCTTGGATGTGGTCTTCCTGGACTTCAGTAAAGCCTTTGATACAGTTTCTCACAGCGTTCTGCTTCGGAAACTTTCAGCCTCTGGCCTGGACGGGCGCACACTCTCCTGGGTGGAAAACTGGTTGAATGACTGGGCCCAGAGGGTGGTGGTAAACGGAGTTAAATCCAGCTGGAGGCCAGTGACAAGTGGGGTTCCCCAGGGCTCAGTGCTGGGTCCAGTCCTGTTCAATGTCTTTATCAACGACCTGGATGAAGGCATCGAGTGCTCCCTTAGCAAGTTTGCAGATGACACTAAGCTGGGAGGAAGTGTCAATCTGCTGGAGGGTCGGGAGGCTCTGCAAAGGGATCTGAACAGGCTGGACTGCTGGGCTGAGACCAACGGCATGAGGTTTAACAAGGCCAAATGCCGGGTCCTGCAGTTGGGGCACAACAACCCTGTGCAGAGCTACAGACTAGGAGAAGCCTGGCTGGAAAGCTGCCAGGAGGAGAAGGACCTGGGGGTGTTGATTGACAACCGACTGAACATGAGCCAGCAGTGTGCCCAGGTGGCCAAGAAGGCCAATGGCATCCTGGCTTGTATCAGAAATGGCGTGACCAGC
This sequence comes from Clamator glandarius, assembly GCA_033459285.1. NCBI lineage: Eukaryota > Metazoa > Chordata > Aves > Cuculiformes > Cuculidae > Clamator > Clamator glandarius. The sequence goes on along the minus strand of JAUNZM010000353.1, from coordinate 547,243 downwards.
AGGTCCAGGGAGGTTATTCTCCCTCTGTACTCGGCACTGGTGAGACCGCACCTCGAGTACTGTGTTCAGTTCTGGGCCCCTCACCACAAGAGGGATGTTGAGGCTCTGGAGCGAGTCCAGAGAAGAGCAACAAAGCTGGTGAAGGGGCTGGAGAACAGGCCTTATGAGGAGCGACTGGGAGAAGTGGGGTTGTTTAGCCTTGAGAAGAGGAGGCTGAGGGGAGACCTTATTACTCTCTACAACTACCTGAAGGGAGGTTGTGTAGAGGAGGGAGCTGGCCTCTTCTCCCAAGTGACAGGGGACAGGACGAGAGGGAATGGCCTTCAAGCTCCTCCAGGGGAGATTTAGGCTTGAGATAAGGAAAAAATTTATTACGGAAAGGGTGGTTAGGCATTGGAACAGTCTTCCCAGGGAGGTGGTTGAGTCACCATCCCTGGAGGTGTTTAAGGTGAGGGTGGATGAGGTACTTAGGGGCATGGTTTAGGGATTGGTGGGAATGGTTGGACTCAATGATCCAGTGGGTCTCTTCCAACCTGGTTATTCTGTGATTCTGTGATTCTGTGAACATCTGAAGCCTTTCCCTCATTCATTAAGTGGGTCATCTTGTCATAGGAGATCAGGATCTGCTTTTCATAAAACCATCCTGACTGGAGTAGTTTCAGTCTGCAGTGCAAAACTTTGACAGGATTGAACTCAATCACTTTTGTTGTGACTAAATGAGGAGATAAACTATAGCAGGTCATCTGATTGTAAAACTATCCATGAACTTTTCAAACAATTCTATAGGAGTATATAAGATATCCAGAAAATATTAGTATTCATCGTCATCTGTTCCCAATGTAATCAGACACTCCATAAAAATGAATTTAATACTTATTTTGATAAAATTATAACAAGGTCAAATCAAAAGTTGTACCCCTTATGACTTCAGAGTTCACCAAGCTAATCCTTCCTAATGAAAAATGACTGTGACTACAAGTCATGATTAATGGAGAGTTCTTGTATGGGATCACTGAAAATCAACTAACTGATTGAACCCAGGTCTTGCATAGTCAAGTCTTCAGGTTAGATCTTGCTCTCCTAAAGCATCAGGCTCAGCTTGGTTCCTTGATAAATGCTCATTTTCTGAAAGGTACCATTACTTGTCAGGTCATGTCTATTAAATGAAGTGTGTCTGGTCTCAGCTCACTTTAGAGGCCTACAGTGAAGAGACCTGTGTATGGCATACTTGTCAAGGCTCCCTCAGTAAGTAATGAAGACATTTACAGAAGATGATATATTTTTCTCTCCTTTTAGTTTGGGATAAAATGACCCTGCCTTTCAAGTGGCTGTAAGGGGAGCACAATTAGCCTAAAACTACATGCCTAGTTTAGGATGATAGAGTGAAATGAATATCCAATAGAAGTATGGGAAATGGTGACTTTTAAAGCTTTCTGTATAGCTTATAGAAGCAGGATTTGAACCTGCTTTATCTCTTCTTAGAGTGTTCTCTTCATACTTCCACATTCTGCAAATCTCACTATTTTGTTTACCTACCCTGGACACATGTTCCTAATGCCTAAAACAGAACTTCCTCTTTCACCTCTTTGTCATACTCCATTCTTCATTTGGCCTTCGGCATTTGCTTATTTGTTTGATTTATGATTGATTCTTTTCCTTTGAGAATCTGTCAGGGTTTTATTCAAAGAAAGTAAAGTTTGCATTACCCTATCTGCAAAAGCTCCCTTTAGAGATTGCACTACAACAAGCACATGCACTTGACATTTAATAGGCTCAGAAGTAAATCAAGGGTCCAATAAGCTTTAAACAACAAAGTTCAGGTGCTGTTTCTCTTTTCTAAAGGAAACATGGACCTTTTTAAGGTTAAGCATGTAACCAAACTAAGGGAATATGACTCTCACTTAATCTAATTTCTTTCAGCCAGGTGGTGGAGGCAGCCAGTCTTGAAGAAGGTCACGAGCTCCTTGTGGCTAAGAGTAATCAAGAATTCCTTTACACAGGACTTCAGTGGATTAACAAATATAGCCGTATAAGCAAATACCACAGGCAGAAAATATGTGAGTAATTCACTCAGTAATGCTTATCATCGGCTCAGAAAAAAAAAAAAAGAACTGAAGTCCAGAGACAAATAACTTTCTTAGAATAAAGTCACTTTCTTTTATTTGTCTATAGAGTATTGCTCTCCACACTAGCACTTAGTGCATGGTGTAAGTAGCTGTGAGATTTAACTTGGGATTTATTACCCACTTCTCTTTTGAGACCTGAACCTGTAATGAAAACTAGATCATGCTACAACATCTCATTTTAATATAAGTGAAAAATAAAAATGAGTCTATAAAGCAGAAGCTGTCTGCTGGCAATGAACTACAGTCATGAAACTATTTGTAAGTACCTTAATTGAATAGTTTACACTCTAAGAATAGCAGGTTGATTCCCTTCACAACATATATTGCACCAGCTGTGCAAGAAGAGATGGTGGGGTCATCTGCAAGTCAACTTACAAAGAAAAACAGTTATATATCAGCATTTCCACAACAAACAACTTTTTCCCCAACAGCTCAGATATGTTCAAGCAACACTGTATTGAAAGATCAGCTTGCTCTCTCTTCACTGCCATAATATATCAAGCAGCCAGAGCTCATGCTGTAGCAGTCCACCCTCAATGCCCTGCCACTCTCGCACCTTTTATCCCATAAGCATCCTGATTCTGCATTCCTCACTTGCGTAAAGTGCCCCAGGAGTACTGGCTTTAAAGATTTTTCAAAAAGGTCACTCAAATGTAGCAGCAGGTGAGGAGTAGTTGTGAAAAGCAGGAGATTTTTAGAATGATTTGGTTTAAGTTTTCTTTGCTGTAGGTATGTTTATTTACCATAATTAATTTATTAAGGAGTTTTGTCTTTCATGTGTAAGTAAGTCTTGCATTCACACCTTAGTGTAAGCCTAGACCATGGGGCTCCTTACCAGTTTATTCCCATTTAAAATGCTTGTAGAGCCTCAGGATTGGAGACCCTAGTGAGGAAAGATCCGTGTGCAGGAGAGATGAGCTCTCTGGGACGTTTCCATTACATGGTGTGCTGTAAATTTGGTCTTGCTTTTGGCATGTCACACTCCTGGTTTTCCTATGCTGAAACTAACAGTTAGTTACAAAAATTGAAGGTTTGTCCAGACTTAGTTTGGCCATTCTTTAGATGTTTGGGTGCAAAGTATACAAGAACTGCAAAATCTCATTGTACCATCCATCACATAGTTCCCATAACTGGAGCATTTATTTCTTCACTGTTTGAGAAGCAAACACACCAGTGTAAGAGCAGTGATGTTCTGAACTAACATCTTTCAGATACCAAGCTGTCACTGTGTGTGGCGATTTAAGAAGGTATGACAAATGTTTAACAAGAATTTTAATGGTTGTTAAATCCAGTGTCCTGGATATATTCCAGTTCAGGTAATTATTCAGCCTGATTAAAGACACTTTAATGGGACAGATCATTCTCCACAGAGCCTCCAGTATGGAAAGAATGAAAGAAACACACAGCACTGCTGGCAGGCAGAGGTGGGAGGAAAGCAAGGATATTCCTGAAACTGTGGAGCAAAGAGACTCATTGCTTTGTGTATCTTTGCTGTGGTGGCTGAGAACAAGGAGCCTTTAGTAAGAGAAATAAACCTATCCTAGAAAAGCAGAAAAACTATTTAGAGTGCTGATTTTATAAAAACTGAATCAGATGACAGACTGAAAATCAGGGAGCTATGCTAAACTCAGTGGTTAGTTGGTGCCAATTTCCCCATTTGTTGCTAAATTATAAACATGTAGTATTTTGAAAGCTGCCATTTCAAACATCAAGCTCCAGCCTAAGAAGCCTCAGGATGTTTTCCAAAGAAGCAAGAAATCAAGCTTGACAAATGTTATCTTCTCTTTTTTAACTTCATAGCCATTTCTGGCTTGTGTGAGTGCCAGCCTTTTAAATTTGATAAACGTTATAGCCCTGAAGGGTCCTTTATACAGCTATCAGCTAGCTCTTCTTAGCTCTTCTTTTCTTACAGCTGGTCTGCCTTCCTGACGTAATTTCATTTCTTTTCTTACTGAGGAAATTGAGACACACTCACAGATCTATAGCCTCAAATTAATCTACATATGCAGACTGATTTCTTTGAATCGGATAACACGTATTTGTTTGAAAGAGGTAGAAATTGCTGGCCTTTTAGGCAATGCTGCAGATAACATCTGTTTTCATAGAATTTTGAGGGGACTGAGGATATGGGAACTTTTTTTCACTGTTGGTGATTTTCTACCACTTGTGTAAATGGTTAATTTTTAATAATTATTTTCTTGCTAGTAGTAGGCAGAGCAAGCAGAGAGGAAGTGCATAATGCCAGTCAATCATCCCCCTCTATTTCTGTGATTCTAGGGTAATTTTATTTCTATCAACCATGGTTACTGCTGTTGATTGTCTTTGAGCAGGGCTTACACCTGGAATATCCACATTTTTATGGCCATTTAGACATTCTCTCTTGTTCACCTATTCTGCCCACTGTTCACAGCCTGTGCTATTTTGAACAATTACTTATTTATTTTAGAATACAGTTTACGGGTTAGAGTTGATTTGGAATAGCAAGTGCAATTGTATTAAAGTGACAAATAATTTAAAGCAGGTAGGTGAAATGGAAGTTCAGATCTTCTACTAGTTTTCTTAGGATCATTTTATTTCATGCATACTGGACACCTTTGGTTGTTACAGGAATAATGTTTCCAGGATTCAAGAGAAATTAAAAATTTCTTAATGATGCTACTTCTAGTACTAGTGAATGCTGGGCGCAGTTAAACCGCAGCAATGTGGGCATACAGTGTGACAGGGTGAAGAGACCAACCTTGAGGTGTTTGACTGTACAAAAGGATAACTTGAAAGAATCAGCATTTCAGGATGGGCAAGGATGGTCTCGAGTGGTTTCATGGATGATGTTGCACTGTGTCTCTTATAGGTATTGTGAATGACAGTGTGAAGGAACTGACAGGAAGGCACTGAAAATCCCGCTTGAGTCTAGAGCAAAGACAATGTTGTTCTCCCACTTCTCCAGCCTTCTTTTAGGTATTGTAAGGCAGAACACACACAAAGGACATATCCTTACCTCTGTAATCATCAATGTATAACAGTGTACTTAAATATAGATTATTGTCTTTCAAAGTCTGAATAAAGAGTTTGAGTCAGAGAGTTATTCCCTGTTCCAGGACACATGAAAATGAGAGTTCATTTCCTAATGTTGCTTATTCTGAACCTACAGCCTATAATCCAGTGTCCTATGCCAACCAATCTTTACCCCCTCCTCTCTTTAAAATAAGGTATAACATCTCAAATCCTTCTTAGAAGGAGGATAAAGTGTGAGCAGTAGCCACAAGGATGTTTTTATTGGGTGTTTTATGTTCACATAGGTCACTGGGGGACTGGAATTGGCATTTCCTAGCAATTACAGTAGAACATAATTGAATTGCAAACATCCTTAAGAACAAGAGATGTCTAAGGGGTATCCTGCTTATGATTACAGAATGAGTTTTTTAAGCATGAAAAAAACCCCAGAAAAGATAGAATAGGTTGTTGGTATATGAGGTTTGCTCATGGTAGGCTACAGAGGAAGACAGGACTGTGTAACAGCTCAGTAAGTACATCTAAGACTGAAAAGATATATATGTCTGATTTTTATCCATGAGATGATGTGTGTCTTCCACTTCATGAATCAATACCACTGTTTGGGAGAAATGTTGACTGATCTACTGTCTAGTGCTCTGCCAAAAAAAGCATGAACCTGACTTTTTCTACTACTACTAAGAGAAAATAAGACCCTTTGTGTCCCTAGCACTCTCTCCTTGATATTTCCTTTTGATTTCTGTCCTTGAGGCTTGGACTTCTCCTTATGACAACTTCTCCTAAATGCTGCCATGGTGAGGCAATGCTATCAGCTATGAACAACAGCTCTTCTCCTGCTGCCGCCTAGCTCAGAAATCACCTGAGGCAAGCAGTAACAACTCATTATCCCGTAGGCTAAGCAGAAGCAATAATGAGCCGGCTGCTCAATTAAAATCCTGTGTTCTGTAATAAAAATACTGCACGCAGCTTATAGAATTTAAGAATCTCAGGGCTTAATTAGTATGATAAAAAATTCTGGGAGCAGTGACTAATATGGAACAGTACATTGTAGCTTGGAATTAATGTGTCTTATAAGTTTAGATCAGGGTCTGGAGTATGATGAGTGACTTGCATTGCTGACAGTTTGAAGAAGAATATACTCCCTTCTGCCAGTGAATCTGGTACTTTGATTACAGGAGGCCTGCTACTCACTGTCATGATAAACAATAAACTCTTGTTAATTTTCCATTCCCTGTCTGTCTGCATCTATCCAGTATCTCTTGTTTTACACTCAGCTAGCTAATGCAGGATGTGGAATTTCCTTCTATTTGTGTACAGAGTGTCTTGGTGTCCCCTGAGTGGCTACATCCTTGGTAGATGAGGAGACATCCACCTCCAATGCAAAGATGGAGAAGATGAGCACCTGAAAAAAAGTCACCTCAGCTCCGAAGTGCCAGCTTCCAGATCATCATGCCTGAACTTGTTGTGTGTTTCTATAAGTAAATGGCTGGCATTTCTGCTTAACAGTTGTGTTTTGTGAACTTCTACTCATACAGTCAATTGTATTTGGTCTTGGAGGTTTCAAATCACCACTCAGTTCAAGACAGTATAACTGAAGTCCTTCCTTCACTGAAATGGCTTCATAGCAAAAATCTCTCATATGTATAATTTGCAATTTTTTTTCTTGTCTACACTTTTTCCTAAACAGAGGGGTATTTTTGTTACAGTTTTATGAGACAAAAATGATGATTGGTATTTGTTATTGTGTTTTTACTCCTTTTTATTTTGCTTTTTAGACTCTCTGGTGGATAAAAAAAATTAGTTTGCAAAAAATATTTATCAAATTCTACAAGACTGAAGGTTTGGGGGAATGTGGCTCATGTGTTTCCCTGACTGCAGGCTCCTCTGATCTTCCTCTCTGTGAAAAATCTGTTCTTTTTCTAAGCAGGTCACTGGCATGAGACATGGGGAAAACAGGCTCCAATTCCCATCTCTATTAAAGCTTCAGAAATGGAAGATGGGAATGAGGGAGTGCCTTCATGTGGCAAATTTGAAATGCTTTTCCATCAGGTCTCTCCGGGACTGATACAGCCTGTCTCTCCATCTCTTTCCATTTCTCAGGGTGGAGCTACAGCCAGTTAAAGAGCTTCCCACTACCCTGTCTCCAGCTGAACATATTGCATTTTTTATCCCATCCACTAAGCCAATACAATTCCTTCTGCAGCCAGGAAATAAATCTTGTTACCAACACGGCCAACAGATCCCTGTGTCATGCAGCTGTTGCCTGGTATTTTGCACCAGAACCAGAGGAAGACCTGCTCTCCTGTCAGTTAGCTAACAGAAGCATCACGACTGGCTCTTCAGTTTCAAATCACTCACAAAGCTCTCATTGCTCCCTCTCTTTTTTTCACTCTGCAGAAAACCCCGTACTCGTAAATTTTATTTTTATAGGAAGTGCTGCACTCCTCAAAAATGTAATGCGTGTTTATATTTCTCCATCGCTAACAGAGGTAACTGGAAACTACTAAATGCCCAAAGCAGCATTGTAAAGCAATTTCTAAGTGTTTTTCTTTTTGTCTTCCTGGCACGTTGCTTGCAGATATCCAGTGAATTATTCCAATTTTCCCTGTTTGCGCCTTTCGCATTCCTCCATCCTCAATTTTTGGAGTGGATTTTAACTGCCTCATTCTTCTTGATAATATCTTTTTTATGTGACAACCTGTGTTGTTTAACAAGGAATAAGGAATAAGGCCTTGTACCTCCATGGAGCCACTCTTTAAGGACACACTCTGCTTGTTTCAGACAAGGGCAGAGACTGTTTTGGGGAACACCTTCAGGACAGGTTTCTAAGGATAGTTTGAGCCCAGGCCTGGAGGTAAGCAATCGCCAAGCAGCACGGGCTCCTGAAAGCTAGAAATAACCTCATTGAGGGAAGGAAGTAAAAAAAAAAAAACACCAAAATTTATCATAGCAGAGCTAGATGTAATGGTCCAAAACTATTAGGTTATGTGGGCTGTGCGTCACTGCCCTCTTGCAGGTACTCTCTTGCTGTGGTTCATCTGATCCTTTTACTGTATCTTTGTCAGATTATGATGGTAATAGGTTTTTTTTTGTATATTCATAGAATCATTTAATCACAGAATGGTTTGTGTTGGAAGGGGCCTTAAAGAACATCTAGTTCTAACTCCCTGCCATGGGCAGGGACAATGTCTTTTAGCCTACATGTGATCAAACGCACCATAACCTATCTAAAGTTAGGAAAGTGGTTGCTATAAATACATGATGTGTGGTGAAAATTTTCATGATGGATAGCTGCAGTTTACACCTCTGCTCATCCAGTAATGCATTTTGACTGTTCAGTGTCAGGGGATGAAATCTTTCCTTTTTAATGAGGTCAGATATTTTTTATGTAGATTCTACAGAATTTAGATGATTCACAAGGTATGTGAGCCATTCATACTTCATGGAAATAAGTGGAAAAAAAGAGAGGGCAATTGCTTTATTGCTCTGTCTTCAGTAGTGGAGCTTCTGAACACAAGGAGTCTAGTTTTGAGCCAGCAGCAGCTCACCACAGCTGAAGATCTTTAGAGTGCGATTCCGAGAGGAGTGTGGTTGAATGTTTCCTGATGAAAGGAGGATGAGAAGGCAAAATGCATTGCAACTAGCTAATTAAAATTGATGCCAGGAGAGATATTTCTGATGCCTGGGTAGTGAGCAGCCAGCAGGTGTCTTCATTACTTAGCCTACTGGTGACAAGCTACTTATAAAATTACAGGTTAGCTTGTTTAATTTCTTCTTCAAAGGAAGTCTTAGTGGGTCTCTGGAGAAGTAGAGTGGGAGGAAAGCCCATAGAGACTCAGTCTGACAGCTTGATATTTGGACAAAGAGTGTTGCAGAAGAGATGACCAGCGTTCTTGTGAGCTTAAAACTTTTTTGTTTAAGAGCAGAGGGAGTGAATAAAATAGGGTGAACCATGGTTTAAGAGATAAACAATCAACATCACTGACTACTGCTGTTGCAAATGGTTTGACTTGCATCCCAGTGGAATGCTGTTGATTTCATCCAGTCTTATTTTCTATGCAGAAATGTGGGAATCCTCCTCTAGCAGCCCCAGCGTGCACCAAGCTACAGGGTGGAGAGAAGGCAGCATTACTGGTGCTAATGGCTGCTCTTAAGCTCCTTCTTGAAAAGAATGGCTTGCAGGATGGAAAAATATTTCATCATTAGCTGTGAGCTGTTATCAGACTTGTTCAGGTTGCAGCTGTCATAGCAAGGATGCAAACCAGGATTCATTCCAGTGGTGGTTCCATATCGGAGCTGGGCAAAATCTGTGGACATATTGCAATGCAATAACAAATGGCATTTTCATTGGTTTTTTTCATGTTAATTCATACAGATGACTTCTCTCTATGAGATTTTAATAGCTCCTGCCTTATAGGGGAAAAAAAAGAAAAACAACTCATTTCATAGGGAATAGAAAGAGGGGGGATGTGTATTTGGAGAACATCTCTTCATCACATACTTTGGATACAAGGTCCACAGTTCTTTTCTACCTCCTTAGGGTTCTGTTAAATCATCACTCAACTGTGACAGTGCAGGAATTGTGAGGAAAAAAGAAGAGTGACAAAAAATGGCAGGACTTGAGAAAATGTTGTTTCAGTTCTGCAGTGACGATGATTTACAAGGCCAAACTAATAACTGGTGTCCTGATACTTTAATGTGATATGGGAACATTTTTCCATACATAAAAATCTGTTATTATAAATAAGACGTCCAGTAAATTGTGTTTGAAAAGCACGACATGATGTAAAATATGATATTAAAATACCCACATATCCTCTTTTGTTGATTTGCCAAGATTAGAATTTGTTTTATTTTAAAGTTCATTTTTCCAAGTTTGTAGTAGAGTTTGAAGATAGATCTAATGCACTGTGATGTGTCTTGTCACAAGGAAGTGGAAAGCCTTTGATTTATTTTGAAATTCTGTCTGCTGACTCAAAGTAAAATTAGTGTGAGAAGGGAGATATAAAACACTGCTTGGGGTTTGCAGTTACTCTTCTGGTGGCACCTTAATGGATAGAAAAGATATGAGTAGCCCAGGACAGGTACTTAGCAATATATTAAATCAATTTTGAAGGAAAAATAAACACATGGAATTGAGCTTAGCAAAACTTTGACCAACGAGAAATATAGTTTGTGATAAGATCATTGAAACTTGCATATTTGCTGCCTCACAAATCAATGTTAAATAATTTACACTCCATCTTTATCTTTTTAGGACTGTATTAAAGCTGTGTTCCATTTCTGAATAAAGTAGTGACAGAGCTGAATGGCAGGGTATAATAGGCTAAAAATTAACCAGTTAAAACCTCTAGTTTTCCTAGGAATAATATAATACCTCTCAGCTACAATCAAGGTAAGGTTGGAATATTTTTGGTTAGAGTGACAGGAAAAGTTCTGGAAACTGGACTGACAGAGGTAGTTTCACATCCTTATTTCATTTCTGTTAACTGCAGTAGATGATGATAGTTTTGCAAACCTGAGATTGCTGCTGAGGTTGTATGCATGGCAATCAGGGAGCAATTACTGTCAAATAAAACCTGGTTCCTAACACAGTGTGAGGGAGTCTGCTTATTTGTATTTTCATGTATACCATGCAGATAGTAAGAAACAGCGAACTGCTCCTCTGTACATTTTCTCTCTATTTAACATAAAATGTTTGTAAGATGCCTAATGAAAAAAAAAACAACCTAAAAAATAATGGTAGTGATTGCAGATATATTAAGGCTTGCGAAGGATAGTAAAACCAACAGGGGATGGGAAATTCTGAAACACTATAGTTGTTTGCAATGTTGTTATCTCCAGCAGGAGATATGTGTTTGTCTTTTCCAACTGAAATTGATGGGTTTCTCTATCAACCAGGTAAAACTAGGGAAGTTATGCTCAGTGCTATGAGAAGGAAAGCTGCTTCTTCAATCTGCTATGCATGAATCAGGCTTTATTTATTAAGCAGCACCTTTCAAACCAGCAGCATAGCATATCATTACAGGCAAAGGGCCTTGAATAAACAAAGTGAGATATTTTCAGAAGAGGGAAGATGTGTGCCAAGGTACAATGCCAGCAACTTATTAGCAAGTCAGAAATGAAGACATATACGTGAAAATTAATGCTACACAGATGTGTCCAGAAATAAATCCCCCCAATTACTTTGATAAACACCTGACAAGCAAGCAGGATTTTCTTTACCTATTTGTCACACAAGCAATCTTTGGGCAGGATTCTGACTACGCATCCAAAAAGTTAACTGTGTAGTCAGCAGAGGAAGAGGATGGTATGCAGGTACATGTACATGCACTCTTAAAGCAGCTGAGCTTCACTGTCCCATAGAGGTGCTTGTGTCCTAGAGAAGTACTGGTAGCAGCTAACTTCTGGGGCTGGAGGCAGTCTGGCTTCTTATGGCTTGATGGCAGCATCCAAGCATGCCACCCTGATTGTCTTTTTAGCAACAAAGACCTGGTAAACAGATTTGTTGACATGCAGTTTATCCTTGTGTACATCCAGTCTCATAATTAGCTGCCTGAACTCCACTAGCTATATTGGCTAGCTCCCATCAACAGCAGTGGGAGTCTAAATTGCTAATTCAGGTGTCAGTAATAAAAGCTTCTGCTGCTGAATTTAGTGTGATGGGAGTAACAAGTCTGATTTTAACCAGCTGATGTTTGGTGGCATGTTTCTTAGTGTAGCAGAGATAAGTTGATATATTTGTCTTTGATAGGTGCATAGCTCCCGGGATGTAATACATGAGAGTCCTTCAAGCTCTGTTGAACATATCCTCACTACATCAGTCTAGGGGAGGAGAGAGATGCTTTTACACACAGGAACAGAGAACACAACCTGTTGGTGTATCCACTAAAGCCCATGGCCCATAAAAGTCCTTAAAATCTGTATACCTACATGAACACAACACCGCATTACTGAAATGTCCTTTGGTATGATCAATTAATTTATACTTTATATCATACCATTCAAGTATTCCCATGTAATTGTGGGAAATAAAACCAAGGTTTCTTGAGGTGGGGCCCCACACTGTTCATGAGCAAACTATCTTGTGAACTCATTCAGATTATTTCTCTCTCTCTCAATTTGATAACCATAAATAACTTCTTCATGGCTGAAAAACAGCTTTGTCTTCTGGCCTGTGGAGACTTCAAACATGAGCTTTCTAGACTTTATAAACATTTTGATGGTGGTGTACAAACAGGGTTCAAACTCAGCTTCAATTTCATCTGCAGTGGCGGTGCTTGATCAAGAGCAGAAAAAAATATACCTTTTAAATTTAAACCAGCAATAATAAAAGAAGCAGAATTGTAAAGCAGGAGCTTGTTGTTTGGAGTCTTTTTGAAGCTGAATTTTTCAGTATGGAATAAAATAACAGTGTGAATTTCCTGCTGCTAGCAGTTACATGTCTCTGTTCTCTCAAAGGAGACTAACAAGACTGTCAATGTTTAAGAGGCATTTGGTCAATGCCCTTAATAACGTACTTTAACTTTTGGTCAGCCCTGAATTGGACTGTCAGTTGGAGTAGATAATCATTGTAGGCTTCCTCCAACTGAAATGTTGTATTCTGTTGTGTTCAGTTCAGTTCTATTTTATTCTAACATTTTCACTGCAAACGTTCCAGAATATTTCCCCAATTCAGAACTTTAGTGCTTGCATATGATCATGGATCAGCGTTGAGTCCAGAAACAATTAAAATTTTCATCAGCTACCTGTATGATAGGACAGAATATGTCCTTAAATTGTGTAGGTGACTTAGCATTGCAATTATTTGTGCACTTGTAAGCGTATAGGGAGGTTTATTAAATTTAGTGCTCAAGAATAAGAGTACTTTTAAGCGCACTGCTAAGCTAGAGCTTTAAAAGCTCATGCTTATGCAGCAGTTATCATGGGATTTGAGTGTGTTTCATGCAGTGCGTTGCTATTGGAATGCCATTACCACAGCTATCTCTTAAGGCCTGGGGTGTCCAGATGGCTGCTTATCACTATGTGGTTTTGCTTGGAAGCTATTAAAGATGGTAAAGAGCAATTTTCTTCCTGTCACTGGCTCAAATATTATACTTTTGTTTTATAGTCTTCATTAAAAGAGAAAGATGAAGATGTACAAACAGAGTAGTTAAGTTTAATGGTAGTAAAAACAGGTTCCTGGAATATGTATCCCTTGAAGTAATTCAGTGTATACTTGATATAATTTATTTTCCACAAAAACTATCCCTGAGCAATAGCTATTAATTAGCATTGTGATGTAGTATACTAGCAAGGTCATGAGTGGTTTTATTAGCTATTTCTTGAAAATGAAGTTTGTGGCTAGATCACAAAGACATTCCATGTCAGCTTGACATTTTGGCTGCCAAGTAGTAATAGATGGAGCATATAAAATATTACAACTCTTGTGGATTGTTGAGCTTTTTCAGTTACCTGATCACACTTCTGTGTTGCTGAAATTGTCAGTTTGCAAGATTCTTTGATTAGGGTGTATATTTTGTTTGCATTAGGAAACCATGTGTGTTGCTGAAATTGTCAGTTTGCAAGATTCTTTGATTAGGGTGTATATTTTGTTTGCATTAGGAAACCATGTATTTTTAGAAGAGAAGGAAGACTTTTTGTCCCCCCAATAAACCCCTGTTGATGACAGGTACTGTTCATGAACTTTATTTATGTGCCATGCACTACTGTACATTCTTATTCAGTTTTGTTTCCACTCTACACAACCATGGAAAAAAGAGTTATGAGTCTATAATTGGGAAGGTTTATGAATGTGAATGAGAAAATTTCAACAGGAGAAGGAGTAGCGTTTATTAGACTAATATGCATGCTCCCCTACAGGTCTGGTCTTGCATTTGATTTTTGGTTGTTTGTGTGTTCCATTTGTATTAGCTCGTTAGGTGAGAGATGTTATCTTGCCTAAGAATGGGAAGGAATAATTAGGCAATTGTCTGCAGCATCAAGCTTCTGTAATAGACCAGTTTATGGGCGACTGGAAGTTATTGCTCTCCTCCATTCCTAACTTCTTGTACTTAGTCTGCAGGGTGCTCTGTGGAGTGGGGCATCTCACTGCTGAAATGGCTGGTGAGAAGATCCTGCAGTTCCCTGTCAGGCAGCTGGCAGAAGAAAGGACAACTTGCCTATGAAAATTCAACACAATATCAGAGGATACAGTGCGGTTTTCAAATTAGATTTTTCAGTATAAAACTTACAAATTAAAAATTTCTGTAACTGTCTTGAGCTGTACAAGTATCTCCTGATTAAGTATCCTTGGGCGTTTTTAAGATTTTCAGAGAGACAGAAAGAATAACATTTAGTTAAGTTCATATGTGAATCCTGTGGCAGAGGCAAAACGGTAATATCATGATGCCCAGGTCTATTTCTTCAACACTATCTCATGACACATCACTACTTAATAACAATTTAAAAGCTGAAAAAATTGCCTGGTATACGTGAAAGCTGCTTGAATTCTGATCTGACTACCAAAGGCCCTGAATTTTTCTCTAAAGACAGATTTTTTTTTAAAAAAGAAAAATCAAAACCAGCTTGTAGGTAACATAGAGATACTATCCAAAAGTTACTATGAAAAGGGGCTAATCATTTACCTCCACTGCTGTCTGAGTAATAGGCTTTGAACAGAATAATCTAAAATCTAGGTGCATCATAAGTAATCCAGAGCTGTGTCCTGTCAACACTCTTCGATGGTGGCATCGCACCCAAGCATAGTAACAGAAACAAAGGTCTCCCAGAAGAAAGACCTTACTTGCTCCTTCTTGCTTTTACAGCCTTAAGATCCAATGATTTTGCCGTTTCTGTGTTCTGAAATAGATCTAGAAGAAATTACTGTAACAATCTCTGTAACAATACCGGTATCTTTGGTTGATCTTTATTTAGAAACAAAATTATAGAGCCTCTGACCTGTAGCGAAGAAATTCACATTCCTAATTTGAAATCAAACATGCAGATTGTGGTTAACTAGATTATTGGATACAAGAAGGAAAATTTTGGCATGTATTTTTTTCTTCACTACATTGGAAATCTGATTTTTTAATTCACCCTTATTTTCATTCTAGTTTATATAAAGCCCATCTCAAAACACTGCATTTTGCATGTGAAACAATGTCCAGATTTAATTTGTCTCAAGGTGCTATCCCTGAAATGTGGAAGTGACACATCAATATGAATTTAAGTAGCAGAGCAACTTGTATTGAATTTTTCCTCAGTAGAAGGATCAATACTTTGTCTATTGACAAATTTTAAGTGTCTGTAAGTGGCAAAGAATCTAATTTTCAGTTCTCTGAAACATGATACTTCAGTAACCCATGACTCCAGGTCATGAGTGTGTGCATGTTACAGACCTCTTCAGTCTCTGCTTTGCAGAAGACAACTATATTTGGGATGTTTTCACTTTGCTACTCCATTTGTAAAATGACTGCTGAATGCTATAGTGCTGAAAGCCTGTCATTCAACTTTATATGAGGAGTCATCACCACCAACATATATTGGGACTGCACATAAATTCACCTTTTCTTTCACATCCTGAGTTGAACTCTAAAGACACCTCACGTGATGGTAGTAACCTCATTACATTTGGTATGACATTTCTCATAAGCAGTGTGCTGGTTCAATGCAGGTCAGGCTGAGAAGACTGATTTTTTTTTTTTTTTCCTCTAGAATATAGTGGTTTGGATTGCCTTGGATTTGTCTTGATGTCAACCTTTACTAAATGCAGAGAATCATAGAATCATTTAGCCTGGAAAAGACCTTTAAGATCTTTGAGTTCAGCCATAAGCTTAACACTGCTAAGTCCACTACTAAACCACGTGCCAAGTGCCAAGTCTATACTTCTTTTAAATACCTTCAGGCATGGTGACTCCACCACTGCTCCGGGCAGCCTTTTCCAGTGCTTTACCACTTTTTCACTAAATAAATTTTTACTAATATCCAATCTGAACCTCCTCTGGTGCAACTTGAGGTAATTTCCTTTCATCCTATCACTTGTTACTTGGGAGAGGAGACTACCTAGTTAGCTCTTTTCAGGCAGTTCTAAACAATGATGTGATCTTTCCTGAGCCTCCTTTTCCCCAGGCTAAACAACTCCAGTTCTGTCAGCTGCTTTTCATAAGTCTTGTTCTCCAGTCCCTTCACCATCTTTCTTGCCCTTCTCTGGGCATGGTTCAGCAGCTCAATGTCTTTCTTGTAGTGAAGGGCCCCAGACTGAATGCAGTATTCGAAATGTGACCTCACCAGTGCCAAGTAAGGTGGGACAATCAGTTCTTAAGTCCTTCTGGCCACATTATTTCTGATACAAAATTCAAAACTTGCAGAGAGTCATTTTAATACTAAGATTATGCTCAACCTGCCAGGTACTGTTGACAATACTCACATGATTACTGTCTTAACGACCAAGCGGACTGAGTAAGATAGAGAGCATGGTACCAATGTGCTATGTATTGCTGGAATGGAATTTAAACTATTCGAGCGTATAAATTGAAAACTCATTCTGAAGAATTGCTTTGCTTTCCTAAACTGAGTAAATGGTAAAAACAACCAAGAAATCCAGGAGGCTTATCACTGGAAATGAATGTAATAATGCAATTCGTGCTGTGTAAGGCAGACTTTGGTCTTGATAGATAGTGTTTGGTTGGAATTAAACTCTGATTTGCAGAATGGGAAATTCCTTAAGGAAGCAAAATGTCTTGCCAAAGCTGGCAATGCAAATACACAGTGATTTACAGTGTGCCAAATCATCCACTAATAACTCAGTCAGCCAACAGAGCCACAAGCTGGTTTGAAAACACCATGAAAGCAATTTATGTATCTCTTCTAAATTTAAAGTGGAACTGTATAGATGCCAGTTTAATAAATCCATCTTTAATTCAAGCTATTTCTTTACAAGATAATGCTGGGAAACCTTCACTTGTACTAAGAAGAGCTGGTCTCCCTCCTCTGCTCACCAAGGAAAGAGTCATGTCCGTTTTCTCTTTGTGCAGAGCAGCATTATTCAGGGACTAATTGTGCAATTCTTAACTAACTTTCCATACAGTCTTTCCTTAAGTAATTCACTGGGTGAAATGGTGAGATTTTGCTGACAAGAAAGAAAATTTACTGCACATTCTGTACACCCTATACTTCTGCCATCTCATCTCAGTCTTCCAGTATGTTAGGGGCAGACACTTTTCAGATTCATTTATCATTCCTTCTGCAGCAATGCCCTCTGTAAAAGCTGTGAATGTGGCTTATGTAGCCCATGGTTTTATTTGACACATACTCTGTCCAGGGAATTGCTCCACTCTTGTCATAACCATGGATGCATAAGAATTGTGTGGTTCCTGGTCACCTCTATCTTGGAACTGGAGGAGTTTAGGCAACTGCAATTTCTTTAAGGGTTTCTGAAGTCCTGTGCTGAGATTGGTAAGGTTCAGCTTATAGTATTAGCAAAGGACAATAAGACAGCTGTAGCTCCTCCACATCCGTAAGTACTCCTTAGAAGAACCCAGTTTATTTTATGCAGTCTTTGTTCAGGATGGTGCATGGTGAGAAGGGAATGAAACTGAGGAGGAATTAAGTGGTTCAGTAGGCTAAGGTGTGGTCTTTGAAGAGCTTTGTCCTATCTCTGTTGGTTTCTAGATGACTTTTGGCCACATTTCCCCAAGACCTGTTCAGGCTCATGGGTTGTGCTTTTCAAGGTGCACTAGTGATTTGGTCACTACTGATGCATAATCCTTTCTCATTTACTTTTTTCTTCCTTAGTCCCAGAAGACAAAGCAAATCCAAGCACCGTTAGCAAGGTTGGGTGGAGGTGGTTAAAGACAGAAAAGGTAAGCAGTACTTGCATACTTACATCCACCTTCTGCTTTTACCAAGGCAAAAGCCATTAGCCAAGTTGGAAGAGCAATAATGATACTTTCAGAATTAGTAAACCATGGGAAAGTACCTGCACCTGTGAAAATGAGTGGTGACATTCTCTGATAGTAACAAACACAAAGTAAATTGGAGAAGACAAATATATTGAATGAATGAGCCACAAACATAGCCCCTTTCAGGTGATTTCCCTGGAGTTTACACAAGGAAGACTCTCTGTCTATGAAACTGTCATTTCTTAAAATTAAGAGCTGGGAAGGAATTGGGATCTCTGATAATTCCTATGGAATGAAAACCAAACACCTGAAATACAATTTCAGTTGTCAGTTTTTTTGGTCTGGGTTGTTTGATGTCCCCCCCCCCCCCGCCCTGTCATCCCCCCCGATAATTACAGAATGCTTCATTGCAGCTGTTCAATATTTCTTTCTGATCTTAAAATGAAAGTATTTATCAAAATTTAACATGTTTCATTTCAGAACCTTTGATGTGTCAGAATTAAAATATTGCAACAAAAATTGTTAAAATAAGCATTTTCTAAATGCTTCAACCTTTAGTTTAATTTCTAGATTCTAGTTAGACTTGATAATCTAAAATACATATAGGAAAATATTATTTGTATTAAAAAGGAGGGTCTGTGATTGTGCCAACATCAGTCTTATGAACTCATGAGCTTTTAGCCAGAGCTGATATTGAGCATAGAACCTTTCAAAGCCTTAGTGAGACAATGATGAATTATCCTTACTTCATATATAGGAAAAGTACAGTTAAGCATTTAGTCAAAAAGGGAATAGACCCATCAGAGTTCTAGGCCAGGAGGAGCATGAAAGAGCCTTGAAGCTGAGCATTGACTAGGGTCCCTTATGAGGTAAAAGGACTCCTGCAGAACTGAGGCAAAACCTATGAAAGTATTCTTTGCTGTTTCAGTTCATTTAAATACATTTTCTGTAGGGTTTTAGCTTCTTAATTTGCTATTGCCATGGGGCAACCAGCAACTGAAATGAAAGCAATATAAGGATTTTTTTTTCTCTCTCTCTTAAACAGTGATTCTCTTTAAAGTAGAGTTCTCCCATAACAAGAGAGTGGTCTACACTCAGGTTAAACATAACTGACCCACTTAGTACAGAAAGCACCTATTCTACATCAGAAGTTGGTTATGAGATCTTAAGTTGAAATAATTTCTCAGTCCTTCTAGAATGGTTAAAGGAGCATAAAATTCTGTCTTCACAACTTATGCTCAAATATCACAAAAGTTTTGGCCCGTGCAAAAGATGAGCATTCCCAAGACTCTTCTGTCAGAGCTGAGAATGACTTGAGAAAGCAGGCTTTGATTGTGAGCTCAGTAATAGATTAACAGGTCTGACTGACAAGAAGATCCCCCTGAAACCAACATGATTTTTTCTAATTGATTCCAATTGATCCTACATATGCCTTTCTTGCCTCATTGTGTATAATTTCTCTGTCTTCAATACATTCACATACTTATTGCTAGTCATGCTCTTCATCATTTATTTTCTCCAGGATCACACACACAATTGAGCTCCTGAGTCCTTCTAAATTTACTTAACCATCCATTTTTAGTTCTCACTGGTTTGTTTTGGTTTATTTTCCGCAACAGGAACTTCAATATCTGTGCTGATGGTCATGGACAAAAATCATTGTGGTAATACTGCTACTTATGCACTGTTCTAGTAGTCTGGAAAGTTTGTATAGTGTTAGAAGCCCGGTGAGCCCTGTACAGCTTCCTTTCAGCAAAGAGCAGAAAAGGCATGTCAATTCAAATAATGTAAGCTTAGCTACTGATTAACCTTTTGCATTCCTTTTGCCTTTCCAAGTATTACTCTTCACTTACAGAAAAATCAAGTACGTCAGGGTTTTGATCACTTTTTTTTAACCTACGTTGAAAGTATTTTATAAAAAAATCTTAAGGATATGCACAGGGAAATCATCCAGGTCTTGTAGAATATTCATGTTGGGACAAATATCTAAATCCTGAAGGTTTTTTTGCTGTATATAAAAAAGAAAATATTTTAAAAGTGAAAATTTTAATTATTTTGGGGATAGAGATTAGCAGATGTGGGAGGGAACAACATCCTCCAATCAGATCTAAGCCTAATTTTCATCTGTTTGTAGGCTTTATGAATTATCTCTTCATTATCTCTGATATATACCTAGGAAGAACTTAAAGTTCTATGATTATATCACTAGATATGTGATTTCCTTGATCATTAATGACTGCCTTGCTATCTCACAAAATTATTCAACAAACCAAATCAAGACACAACTAATTTTCTAGGTTCTGATGGATGTCTTCAAGACCCAGATATTCAGGAACTACCACCTTGGAGTCTTATAATGCTACCCAAGATGCAAGAATTTATCTCTGTCATAATATCAGTGCTTTACACCCTGCAGGGCACGTGGATTTCATGTACCCTAGACTCATATTTCTCTTACTTATCACTTCAACTAGTCACTATAGCAACTCTTGTACTTCTTCCTAGGCAGATCTCAAGTTAATTACTACCTCTACCTGCAAAGGGTCCCATAATAAAGAATGGTGATTTGTTTTGCTAACAACTTGGAGGCAGTAAAATAACCTTCTATGTTCTTGTATACCAGTCTGTGGAAGAAATATTTAATGTTTACTATGTCCCCAGAGAAAGACAGTCTTCCAGGTCTCCAATTTCATCATAGAATCATAGAATTTCCCCAAGTCAAGTATGTTTAACCCATGACAGTAATTACTGAGTGATGTCTATGTTCTTATCTTCATCCATGAGCCTTTTGTTTTATGTTCTTTGCCTTTCCCATATCCAGTTGAGGAAGTGGAGGGATAAAGCAGCTTAGTAGGCACCTGTCATCCAATTAAGGCTAACCCACCACAGAAAAAAACACAAAAAGTGCTTCCAGTGATGATCAGATGGAGCAGAAATTTGATAGTTTTCATCTGAATTCATGTAAATATTGTATTCCCTTCTTGCATTTCTAGATAGGTGTTATGATGAGAAATGTAGACCTAGGTATAACCTGCCAATGAATTCACAGTAATTTAAGAGGCAAACCCAGCTTGCTATTCAGGTGGATAAAGAACAGGACTATGCTCAGCAGGGTAACCCAAAAAGAAAGCCTATCTGCATGTTTGCCAGAATTAGAGTGATTTAAGCAGGTGGTGGAAGTTTGAATTCCGAGTGTTGGATCTGCTGCCTAAGAAGCCTCAAAATGTTGACATTATTTAATGTAACTCATTAGTCTTATAATACAAGTAAATCCTATTAATTCCAGTATAGTTTATCAAAAACATTAACACCTAAAAAGCAATAAGGGAAAGTAGAAAAAGCAATCTATTTTTAACAACAGTTACTGGGGAGCCTAGGACGAAAGTCGATTTAACTTCTTTACATCATCAGGTGCTGTGACTCGCACTGAGTCAGATAGGCCAGGACTTCAGTACTACTTGGGTCACTGTTTATGAACCAAGAAGAAGATGTGATTTAAAAGATAGTTTTGTTAAAGTTGATAGCGTGGCAGTGGGCTATTCCATATATTCCTGGCTTATTCCAGTCCATAGCAGTTTGCAACAGAGATCAAATATAAATGTCACATTGGCCAATAAAAGCCTCTTTAAGATAAATGATTAAAAACTGTACTTTTCAACAGAGTGAATAGAGATACTGAATATCAAAGATAGAATAAAATATAATAGAATAACCAGGTTGGAAGAGACCCACTGGATCATCGAGTCTAACCATTCCTATCAAACATTAAACAATGCCCCTTAGCATCTCATCCATCTGTGCCTTAAACTCCTCCAGGGAAGGTGACTCAGCCACCTCCCTGGGCAGACCGTTCCAGTGCCCAATGACCCTTTCTGTGAAATTTTTTTCCTAATGCCCAGCCTAAATCTCCCCTGGTGGAGCTTGAGGCCATTCCCTCTCATCCTGTCTCCTGTCACTTGGGAGAAGAGGCCAGCACCCTCCTCTCCACAACCTCCTCTCAGGTAGTTATAGAGAGTAATGAGGTCTCCCCTCAGCCTCCTCTTCTCAAGGCTAAACAACCCCAGCGCTCCAGGACTGTTTTCCAGGACTGTTAGAAGATGATGGAAAGGGGTTTGGCCAGCACATCTGCCAGCTCCTTCAATACTCTTGGATGAATCCCATCTGGCCCCATAGACTTGTGGGTGTCTAATCAGGCTAGCAAGGCTCTGACCACCTCCTCTTGGACCATGGGAGCCTCATTTTGCTCCTCTAGTTCCTGGGTTTGTACACAGAGGGAACCACTGTCTTTACAATTAAAGACTGAGGCAAAGAAGACATTAAGTACCTCAGCCTTTTCCTCATCCTCTGTCACTGTTGTTCCTTCTGCATCCAATAGGGACTGTATGGTCTCCCTAGTCCTCCTTTTATTATTTATATATTTATAGAAAGATTTTTTTGTTATCTTTCACTGACGTTGCCAATCTGATTTCTAGTTGAGCCTTGGTCCTTCTGATTTTTGGTCTACACAATCTCACTTCCCTCCTGTAGTCCACCCAAGAAGCCTGTCTCCTCTTCCAGAGCCCATAAACATTTCTCTTCTTCTCTTCTTCAATGTGTTGACAGACTGAAAAAAATCTAGAT
This sequence comes from Clamator glandarius, assembly GCA_033459285.1. NCBI lineage: Eukaryota > Metazoa > Chordata > Aves > Cuculiformes > Cuculidae > Clamator > Clamator glandarius. Next base: position 524,607 of record JAUNZM010000353.1, on the reverse strand, counting down.
ATTTTCCACTGAAAAATAAATCTGAATAATTATCAGTAAGTTTCAGGCTTCTATTGAAACAGCTTTTTCCATCAAGGCATTCTAAAGACTGTGTCTGTTTTTACAGTAGGAGTTGCTGAAGGTAATCATCATCTATGCATTTTCAGCATGGATACTTTGGAAATTACCGAGCACTCCTCAACAATTTTGTTCTTTCTGATATTTTTGAAAACTGATGAACTGTGAAATGAAGGAAGAACTGGTAAAAAGGGTCACAATGTCTTTTCCTGTGATCTGCAGAGTTAGGCTTGGGTGAATCAAATAACAAAAGAATTTAACTCATGTAATTATTTTTCATTATGTATCCTTAGCTGTTGCACATGAATGAAGTAATTAAAATTACTGATTCAAGCTGTCCTGAAAGCATCTTCATTATGAAATGTGAGAGAGATAAAATAACATGGCAAAAAGCACACTTTCCCCACTAGGTATAAATGGGTTGTGATGCTGAAAACTGTTTTCAAGATATTCCCAGTCTTTACTCAATATCTTGGGGGTTAAGTTATTTATACTACTAAATAAAACAAGCTCAAACCTTCTTCTGTGGCTAAACGTTTCCATAAAAAAAAAAAAAAAAAAAGCTGTGGCTGTGACCAGTCTGACTGCTGGGTGTGGTTCTTGGTATGTCTTGATTTTCACATTATTCCAGGCATTGCTGGTTGACCCATAACAAATATAGAGAACATGCTAGCAATTGGTGCAGATAAGCATGGCATAGTTCTTAAACTTAAAGACCTAGTCTTGTTTATTTACTCTTGTATATGTATCTGAGCATTCAGTGAACTGCTTTTGTCTTCTGGTAAGTCTGGAGATGTTCTTTTCATATCCAAGGCTCTCAGTACCTTTCATTCTGATACACAGTTACAGTATATTGAATCATTGACTTTCTGCGGCTTTCTTTGTCATCACATAAATTACAAAGCTGTGGTTTAGTACACATCTTCACACTTTGCAGATGTAGCAGACAGCAGGATTTAGAATATGTTGGACCCTCATCATAACATGACCTGTCAGACAGATCTTCTACCAAGCCATATAAGTAACTTTACACCTCAAATTTTCTTACTGAAAAAAATACAGTATTTTTCCTCCTATACAAATTGCCATACATACAATTTAACTGAGGATAGACTGTTATTTTTACCAGCCCACTTCTGTGCATATTCTGAAGTCTTCAAACAAACCTATTTCAATCTTGACAAGATAGCAGGAGTGGATGATAAGCAGCTCCTCGCTTACATTAAAATGTATACTCAGGTACTGAAGCTTAAACCATGCACTACCAGTAAATTCTTCATACTCATGTAAAAACTGTGTAGCCACTGGAAACATCAGTGCTATGTATGGGTCAAGAGGTACAGCTCTGTTGTTGTGATTTTTTATATAAACCTTTGCTCTCTTGAAAAAGTTTGGCAACTTCCACTTAATTTCTACTTCACCATTTGAAATACCTGTTTTTCTCTAAGCTTTATATGTTTCATAGAACTCTTTCAAGAATGAATTCAATGTGTTAGGAGTTCTGCACTTGGAAAAAGCTAAAATGAAGGTAATCCTCTGAGAATTTGGGGTTTGGGCTTGGATTTATTTTTGGATTGAAAAGAAATCTCTAGACCTATTCAATGCTAATGCTGACCTGTCTGTGACTGCAGCTTATTTGAAATACCACTCTAAATGCAACCTTTTCTGTGCAGTCACAGCTTTGCTTTAAATTCCAGGTGCTTGCCAGCAGCTTGATTATCTGTTCCAATATTTCTTCTAGAAGTTCAAGCTAGTCTGACCAGTCTTTAATTCTCTGGCTCAACTGTTTTAACCTCTTAAGGGACTTTCTGCCTGAGCTAGGCAACTGAATTCAAATTCACTGACACCGAGCTATGATTGTGTCTGTGCTGACTGCATTTCTTGAGGGTGGGAAGCACAGCTGTAAACATCAAGGGGATATCTGCAAGAAGTGGAACCAAGTCTACAAGACCCTGGATTACAGGGATAACTGAATAAGTTCCTATCACTCTAAAAAATGTTGGCTATTAATGGATTTATCTGGAGCAGTTACCTATACTGGTACTTGATTTTCACATCTTACTGCAAAGGAAGTTTTCCTGAAGATAAAAGCCCAGGATCATCTACTTCTGAGCTAACTTACAGAAAGGAAGACAATGTATGTTATACTTTTGAACTCAATGTCCAGACTCCAGTACCAGGAATAGGACTCAAGGTGCTGTTTCGAGGATGGGCTCACTCACTTGCAGAAGAGCAAGTCAGTCATCAACATACAATTTGTCACCTTCATGTTTTTATGTGGGCAAGAGGGTAACAAGGATGGCAGAAATCCCCAAATCCTTCACCAAGGACAAAAGTAGGATCTTAATCCATAAGAGTGTAGAGGTGATCTTTACTGACTTTAAGATTTCTAGCGCTAGAGCCAGTTGAAGCCACCAAAGCTTCATTTTCCTTCATATAACCTGGATGCTCTGTCTTTATTGATGATATCAATGTAGTAGTCATCTCACCACAGCCTTCAGGAAGGACTTATTGGTGTCGTTAAAAAAAGCACAGTTCTCCATGACACAATGGTAACTCTCAAATAGGAATGATCAAGATACAAGAAAACATCACTGTCACGTAGTCAATCTTTTACAGACATATATTTCATAACTGTAACTCTTTGGAATTTAAAGCATTGTATTGGAACACACAAAATCTTTTCTTCTAGACTATTTTCCACTCCTTTATTTTTCAGTTTCTAGACCTAAGAAAATGGGAGGTGAACACTCCATTGCATATGAACTGTTCCCCAAACAAAGGCAAAGTTTAAAGCACCCCAGTGACTAAAGTCAAAGGAGCGCTTTCAGATTGCAAACTAGGATTTTAATATCTTACATCTATGTACATTTATTATGGGCTGAATAGAAAACTGGGATCAAAAGCTGTCCCAGAGCTCTACTATAATTGTTAAGGTTTTGTTGAACAAAGAGTTTAATACAGCCCTGTTGTCAGAGAAATTCCTAATTAAGTATACAAGTCCAAGGGCAGTAAAAAAAGATTTACCACTTCATTTTACACAGGTGATCAAAGCAAAGGACTAATTAAGCAACTTGCCCAAAATCTGGATAAGCAGAACAGAACACATACTTCTATCACTGTGCACAAGGCCATCCATCCTTCCCTGGACTTCTATGGCTCAGACCTTTTGCTGCCCTCTGGCATACAAAAGAGTGCTGCTGATTTGGAAGAGGGACAACAAGTGAGCACTGCCAGTATGGTTGTGACAGCAGGTACCACAAACAAATGTGGTGCACTCAGTTGGGATGGAGGCAAAGAGAAAGTTGCGGAAGGGTTAAAGCCTCTTGGTATCCTTATCCTCCATAGGAATTATCATCTACAAGACACTGGAATCTCAAACTCCGTAGACTCCATGCTCTAGTCCTTTGTGACCTCCTGCAAAATGAGAGGCTGTAGAACATAACCATGTAACATGGGTCTGAGGCATGGGAGGAAAATTCATTCTAATTTAGCAGCTAGAGTAAGGTTCAGAAGCATAAATGTCCTTGCATTTTCCTTTCTCTGCACAAATCCTCATCTTTAAAACTGGGATAAGTTTGACTTTCCTCACCCAGGGGCTAAGAGAAATCCATTAATGTTTGTGCAGTAAAATGAAAGCTAGAAGGTTAAGTGGTTGTTGGTGATGCCAATAATTCATCACACTGGGCATAACATTAAAGTTGGCAGTGACCTTTCCTTCATGAAATCCTCTCTTTTGGGCCACAGTCTGGTATCTCTTCTTCTGTCATAAATCTAGAATATATATATTCATAAGAGCAGAACTGTTGTAAGTTTGCAGTGGTAAAAACTAATCAGAATGTTTTACTCTCTTTTTTTAATTAAAAATTCTTATTAATAATCAGATTTCAAAGTTCATGCAAATCCTTCCAGGCAAATAAATATTTTTTATTGCTGGCATAAAACTGATGATAAATTAATTGTCCTTCATTTCCATAAATGTTTCCAACAGTAGAATGTCTTTCCTAGATAATGCAATTGCCTATTAATTATTTCCTTATCTTGCTGAAAATGAATGTAAGAGGACAGAAAGAGAAATTAATATATACACAAGAATATAGGGGAAAACGTTGTTTGCATATGTATAGGTGTTTACACAGAGCTTCACTAGTGATCTCTTCATCAGCTACACATTTTCAGGATCGTAAGTGTAATTATGACTCTTGGCTCCTACTCCTGTAGTAAATGAAGGGTTTTTTTAATGTACACTTTTGCACAGAAAAGTAATACTAATCTTAAAATCAGCAAATGCATGAGTTAGACAAAGTTTGGTACATACATATGTATGCACATACATCTTGGCCAAATACTCTCCGGGGCTGGGGGAAGAGGGGGGAAGGTTCATTCAAAGGCCAAGGTAGGGGAAGATCATTGAAACTTCTACGAAAACATTACAATATTTGACTCAATTCTTTATGCACTTGGAGAACTGAACTGCTGTGTTTTGCTTACATTCAGATCCAATCTATCCTTCAACCACTTCCCATCTGAAAAAATCTAACTTGAATCTTTGCTGCAAGAAGTATGCCCTGAGTTGTGTAGTTGCAAAATCTTAGTGAGGACAAATGATTTACAGTATTACTTTAGCGTAGATGCCTACAGATGAAGTTTACTGCAATTAGACAAATCAATGTGAAATTAAGACTGTTTTGTCACTTATTAACTCAAATGTAGTGATCTTGACTAGTAAGTACCTCTTTTTGCACTGAAGACAAACTCTGAGATGCTGCAGAATACGATGGTGATGCTGGAGGCATAGAAACCTCCTTTTTAAATTAAACCATGGAAAGCAATGATGCATCCTAGTGAAAAGGAAAGACCCAGATCATTTTTTGCCTATGGTCAAAATCCCTAGAGCATCTCTATTTACATACTTCTGGCAAGGATTTATGCAAAAGTAATCGGCCAATGTTGCCTTTCATCTATTCTCCCTATACTATTACTGAAAGCTATGAAAGAGGAAACAGAAATGTCTGTATCGCCTGTATTGAAGGTGCTTAATTCAGAAGTCCTGCTGGCTGGCTGACTTCTGGTATTGTATGTGTTGAAAGCACCATCAGAAAGCTGTTTCCATTTGGCTTGAATTTCTCTCTTTATGTTTCCTCAAGTTCAGGAATTTACTCAATCTCTCAGCTACCTTTAAAGTAAGATTAGCTTCTAAAAAATAGAAATGTCAATATCCTGGGCATTGCTATGACCAGTATCTCTCCATTGATGTTAGAAGAGTTATTCACAGGCATCAGACAAAAGGATGAAATCCTCTCACATCGGAAACTAGTCATTGTCAGCATTTGCCCTCTCCTTTTAGAAGGAAGGAAGGAATTGCTTGTACCTGGGAAAATAATTCAACATACTGATCTCTTTTGGCCCCTGTGAAAAATATTCAGAGACAGCCGAAAGTTCAAGACAACAATAAATACAGGATGTAGAATGTTGGCAGAGCCAGGATTGGAAGAAAAGGAGACAATGACATTTCCTTTCTCTTGCCATTAATAACACTATCCTTAGGGAACTGAGAAGAAAGAGTGCTGTCTTCTACTTTCTCCATCCCCACATCCAGTTTTACCATGAAGAATTACTTTGATGCAGCCTTATTCAGGAAAGTTGACAAATGACTGAAAATTATAGGAAATCAGAGATCCCAGGTGGGGAAAAAGTCCTACTTGTGCATGTGGCTCCACATTTTCTCTGATGAGCTCTGTCCCTGGACAGCTTTATGAGGGATGCTGGCTGTCTGCATGCTCTGGAAATGAACCTGCACTGGATGAAAGGTGCTCATACACACTCAAGTGGGTACCACTGTGGGGACATTTCCATTCCTGCATGTGAATGTGTAACTAATATAACTTACAACAGCAAAAATTGTGTTGAGGCCTATACTGAACCCCAGAAACTTCTCACTGATACTCATAAAAATCTTTCCTAGGAGGCACAATTCTATGTATATGTCCTCTTGGATGAAATTAGGCAAGTGAAATGGTAACTAGATTGCAAGAGTGACTACATCGATATCAAGGGCTGTGGGTGCTTCACAGTGTCAATAGCTTCATGCTACCAATACAAATTCTACCTAGGGAGAACCTGCCAGAAAATCAAATATCTTTTCTTCTTGCCTTTGTGTGAAACCTGAGGCTGTGTTTCTACTCTTAAATTGAATAGTGACAGGAGGAAATTGTGGGTATTGGAAGCTGTTGTCTCTTCTGCTGAATTGCTAGAATGGACCCCAGTGTGGCTGCAGTCAGGGTCGGAGTCATGACTTAAGAGGTAGCTCAGGCCCATTCTCAACAGGCACTTGACATCACTATCCTGATTTGAAAGTTAACAGAGTCTGGTAATATGACTATAGGTTTTTCCATGCTCTGCTGCCAAAGAATGATCCACATATTTAATTTATTAGTATAGCCATAGCTTAAATTTCGCAGGGATGAAATGATAATAACACAAGAGATCAAGAATTCATTTTATGTATTATGTCAGCAAAGTATGTTGTGCATGATCTTAAAATATAATGTGTACTTCAGTGCTAGTGATTATATATCTCAGTGTAGAAATCTCACTTTTATAATTGATGTTACTCCATTTTCTACTGGGAAATATAATTCATGGATGGAATGGAGAAACCTTAATGAATCAATGGCACAGTGTTAAAATGCTTGAAAACCTCTTCCTTTTATGGCTGTGGAATAAAAGTAGAATGGTATAAATGATACGAGCAAGTAATCCTATCTCAACTTAACAAGTCCCTGTTTATCTGTAGGGCTGAGGTAACTGATACTCAGTCCATCCCTTTTGAAATAGGCCATTTTTGTTTAAAATTGCTTCACAGATATTGATTCACTGAAGCTCATTCCTCCTGCCCGGACATTATTTTCCTGATACTAGCGACCAGGAGCTAAAAACATCATAAACCTTCAATGCAGTTTAAGTTAAAATTTTTAATCTTTTGACCAGTATGCTAAAAGATGCTAAGCATGGATAACGCTCTGCTGAGAAGTGTGAGATCATTAAGCTAATCTTGCTCTTTATAATTGTCTGTCCATCATGTATGAGCAGTCATTTTTTGCTTCTTTTATTACTTGTGTTCAACTGATAAAATAATAAATGCTGAAAGCGAATCAACAGCAAATTATATAGATGCTTAAAGAAGCTGCTTCTAGGCAGTCTAAGATCTCACAGAGTGTAAACTGCCACTTTGTAAATGTTAGCAACGTTTTTTTCTTGTGAAATGTGAGGTTGTTTAGCTGTCTGTGAGTTGAGATCAGCCAGTATCTTGCATGTCACAGAAGAGGTTAATCCATGGAGGATGGAAGCATAAAAGTAGAAATTCAAAGGTAGTGAAGTCAGCTCATTATGATTCACTGTTTGTTTCAAAACTGCTGTAAGATAAGTTGGCTTCCACTGAGTTACACACATCTACTATGGCAGGGAAGGACTGATGAAAAAAAGAGAGAGAATTGCACCTGAGTATTTCATTTTGGGTGAAGGGAAACTTATGAGTGTGGCTTGGTCAACCTCCCTGTCAAGATGTTTTTCCCCGATAGTCACAGTCAAAGATGCAGGTAACACAGGATGAGGACTCAATTGTTGACCTGCAAACCTCAGAAGAGAATGATAACACTACTTCTGTCCACTTTTTTTTTTAAAATCAACTCTAAAAATCACTTTAAATGAAGCTAGGAGTTTTGTAAATATATAGAAAGTGCTACTTGAGACTTTTAATTAAGAATTGAATGTTGAGGTAATTTTAATTTATTTTACACTACTATAAAACTCTGTTCTTAGATAATCTAGACTAAATAAAATTAAAAAATCAAGCTAAGCAGATGGGAACTTCTGTTAAAAAACTAATTTACAGAGAGAGAGGGCTCAAAATTCACCAAGAGGATCAAATTCCTTCTTAATTTAAATGTCATTATTACAGAAAAGCCAAGGCAAGTCTGGTACATAACATTTTCCACGATGATCCCATGGGCATTTGGGTATACAAGAAACCATCTACTGCTAATACAAGAGAGGGGGAGAAGGTAGTTTGGGTTTTAATGCAAATGCATCCAATGGAGCTATTTTTTTGGAAATGAAAATGAACTTAAAGACACTTCTTCAGTTTGAGCCCAAATCATCAGATTGAGATATGTGTACTATTTACTAAATGTTTAGAAATCACTAGGTTTTGTTTCATCTGCTAATTAAACTTCCAGGAGCATTGTAGTTTAAGAAAACATCTGTCAATTTAAATATCTCTTAAAAAATACCAGTTCATTCCTCATGTGCTGAGTTACTTTTTTTTCCCTCTCCTTATTGCCACCAGTAACTTGCTATGATGTGAGCTGGCTGTTGAAATACTCTCAGATGCACTTGAAGAACCTGATCTTCTACCGAGTCAAAGACAAACTCTTCAGTTGTTTCAGTGGAGCTGACCTTCGGTTGTCACTTAGAGGTGAGAGTCCCTCTCAACTGGGAGCCCAGGGAGAAATGAGAATGAAACATGACTGAATTTGTCTGTTTCTGTCATGAAAGTCACATCTGAATATAAGTGTAGTAACTGGGTTTTGTCTAGCATTAAGAAAGAAGCATTGTCATTGTTGCAGATTCAGTCTTTGAAAAAATGCTTATTATTAAAAAACAACTCTATATGGAAAGTTTGGAGATAGTTAGAAAACTTATTAATTTCCAACCCTTTTCTCTTAAGAAACAACCTTCCTTGTTTTCTGAAACACAGGAAAAATAAATGTTTAATATTTTTCACCCCAGATTAGAAAATTTGAAGGAAAAGGTGAATTTCCCAAAAATCTTTGACTTAATGGCTTTTATCTCCATCAAGTCTTCCTTTAAAATAACTGCACTCCATTTCATTGTGCAATTATGCGTCTCACAGGGAAAACATTTGCTCCCACAGTGAGTTAAACTTGTTTCTCTGAAGAACCAGTGGAACTTCTTGTGGGGACAAGGTTTGCTTTGGTCCAGAGGGAAGAGGTTAAGCTGCATCAGCACAGGTCATAAAGGAAATTTCTTCCAGGACTACATACTAATGAAGCAGCTGTTCCAGGTCAATTAGAATTATAGTCATTACCTCACTCATTTGCCCTTGCAGAGGCATTATTTTTAATTGGAAGCAGCACTTATGAATCGCCTTGTACAGTTCATTATGAAAGTCCATTGTCACAAACTAGCAGACAACATAAGGTATTCACAGGGTCTTGTGTGTTCTCCTGCTCCATGCAAACTCGATGCTTTCCCTCCCCATGAAGCAGATAGCTTCAATTGAACACCCTAGCTTCTCTGACGAGGTGTTACATATGTAAGCAATGAGCAAAAAGTCACTAATGTGTCACATCGGGGTCCACTTCTTTGCAGCAAAATTGATTATCTCCCTTGAAATACTCCTAAGGGTGGTACCAGCCTCTGGTTGCTGATTCTGTATTGAAGAGGAAAGAGGAAACTAATGAAAGGGATTAGAGGAAAGGTGAAAAATAGCAACTGAAATGGGACCCATTCAGCTCTTCTCTTATTGCAGATACACAAACTAGTTGTGTTTGTACTCTCACAAAGGAGATTTTTGTCCTGTCTGAGATCCCCTCAGTGCTACCTACATCAGGCTTGCAGGGAAGGCACACAGTGCTTTCTGTTGTGCAAGGAATGTATCAGTCTGTATTTGTGATACAATTTCTGTGTCTAAGCAGACAGGATAGCCAGGTAAAATCAATGCAGACAGTGTCCTAAAGATAGGAATCTTGCTTTTACAACTCAGTCTTGAAAGAAATGTCTTGAACTCTGAATAAATCCCTTGTTGACAGTGAGTGCTGTGGCATCTGGGAGTTGTGTTTTGCATTTGCAGTCTTGCATTCACAATATGTATCTTCCTGCTCTGCTTCATATTATGCAGCACTGCCAGCCTTGCTGGGCTATCGACTAAATATGTAGAGTTAGCTCTCACTTTACTGATTTCATATTTGATAGTGTTCAGTCCCTGAAAAGGAGAAATATCAGCTTCAAAGGCTTCCCTCTACAAAGCAAGACTGCAAAGCACTGAATCAAATGGTCATACTGAAACCCACTTAATTTGCTTTTCTTATATCTTCAGCCAGACTCCTTCTAAAGCCGGATTATCTCAAAGATCACTTTACCTCCTATTTTTGCTAAGGCATCGCCTTGTGATGTTAATGTAACTAAGTACTTACACATTCACATTTTCTAACACCATCCTTTACTACACATTTAAAAATTGCTTGCCTGGTTCAAAAATAATTTTCACATATTTTTCACATGTAGTTTTTTTTTTTTTTTTCTTTTTCTTCTTTCTAACGCCCTTTGGAAGGCTTCCATCTTTACTCCTCCATTTTGGATTCTGATCCAGAACGCACTAGGTCATTGGAAAGTTCAGTTGAGATTAAATTAAGGCCTTAAAATCTTCTGGAGACTTCATCTATCTAGAGACACTCCTAGCAAAGAAATAAAGATGATACTACCTTGCATTTTTTTTTAAATGTTTGTAAAATCAACAGGAAGGTATAATGGTATGTACTGTGTTGGTATGATATGTATGTATTCTATCAGCCGTGAAAAAATGCATTCATCAACATGGCACATTCAAAGGATAAATACCTTCTTTATTTTAAGATACTGCAAACTGCCTATTAAACTGGATGCAAAAAAATAAGGAAAAAGATAACTTTAGAAAAAACAGTAAGTCAAGAGAACTTATTTCTCTAAAACTAGGACCTGGGATTAATCTTTTTTTTTTTTTTTTGGAGATTTTGATCTTTTCCACTGAGTGAGAAGAGATTAGGTCTCTTTTTTCACAGACTTCTCATTAAACTGGGGTCAATGTCTGTCTGAGATGATGGAATTTCTGAAGGTAGCTGTTCACACACAAATAGCTACTTAAGAGGCATGTTTCTAAATTCATATTATAGCTAATAGAGTCCTGACCTAGATCCTACTGCTGAAACAGAGGTATCTCATTCCATGATAGAAGTCCTGCTTGGCTTCCACCTGCCAATTCAAGCAGATCTCATATACTGTTGGTCTCATGAAGATGTCTCAGAGATCTTAAAGCATTTAAGATGGTTAGGTGCAGGTTAGGAGGAATATCATATAGACCCTAAAATACCACTAGTCTTTTATGTTTTAAGATGATTACTGCATTGAGTGCAAAGTGGGGCGGTGTCTGATTCACAAGTGATAGGACTCAGCTGGTTAATTATTCCTTTCTTGTCACACCTTGGGTGACTGGGATGCCATTTTCGACCCACTGTCACCACAGAAAGGTGTCGGTCTCCCATATGTCCTCTGTCCTTTTGGACTGCCTAATGATGCTGTAGCTGGAGAGCTTCTAGGTTGCCGTCTAAAATAATGAGTTAAGGGCCAAATGCCTCCACATGTACTTCACAAGATGGTTACATTTAAGCAAATGAATCTGCCCTTTATATTTAAATCACTTAGCTCATAGCTGAGTTCTATCACTTGGTCCTTTCTACTTTTCAGAGGCTAAAGTAGAAGGAAATTAATTCCTGCTCCTATGATAGATTCCTGGTCTGGAAATATTACAAAATAGGGTTCAAAATAGAAACAATTACTTTTTTGTGGCTTCAAGGTGACTGCAGCAGGAATCCTTACCTGCATGTTAATTTCAGTCACATCACTGTTAACAGAAAAGCCCATACTATTACCAAGATCATTTATGGATCAAAATTAGATGAGATGGATCTAGTCTCACAGGTCTATTAAAAAGTCATGCCTATTTGAGGAGTTCCAATTATGACTTGGAACAATTGTGCATGCATTGTTTTTAATAAATATGCATCAGTAAAATAGAACACAAGTACTCCTTGCTGTGTAGCATTGCTGAATTAGTTTAATTGCATTTGCAAACAAATATATTGGAAAGTGAAAAACTACCAATTGATTGTTCTACTGTGCATCTAAGATTTTCACGCTGTCATGATATGTCCCTAATCAGCAGTCCTTGCCCAGCACCTTTGCCTGTTGACCAGAATATATTTAACAGCTTTTTTTCAAAACTAATGGTCTTATTTAGGTGTGGTGTAAGTCAGCTATTCTTCATCTAGGAGCTGATCTCTTCAAAATATTGAGCTAGTTTGTGATCATAAGAAGGGAGAATAATCTATTGTCTGTATAGTACTACTATACGAGTTTTTGCCTAGTATGTCAGTCATTTCTCCATTAATGGTTGAATATAAGTACTGAAAGAGTCTTGAAGAATTAATTGAACCTTCTAGGGTCTTAGAAATACAGAAAACCTAGAGACAGAGAATGAGGCTTCTGCATTCCTGAAAGCTTTAAACATCTGGATGCATTTTCCTCAAACACTGACAGACATCTCTGGAAAAAGAATTGTCAAGAATGAACAAAGAAATCTAAGATTCATATTTACTTGTTCCCACCAAGGGTGCGATTTTATCCACTAATAACATGTCCTGTCCTGAACCCAGGCCACACTGGATCTAGAAAGTGACTTTAATTAACTGCAGTTATAGATGGCCTTTAGTAACCACCACCCACCATCACCAACACCCTCCACCCCCTGCCTCCCAAACATGCCCAGGAAAATTGAGCTTAGCTCTGGAAGTAATTGTTTATGTAATGACAGTAGGATGGGTTTCTGAAAAGCTGGAGAGACTCTACCCTGTTTAAGAAGAAAGGGAGACATTCTCCTCTGCAGGAATTCCTGGCCATTTTAGTCTAGATTGACCTACCAACAAGGATGTGCATTGTTGTAATACCAGTTCTTGAACCCAGGTTTCTGCGGGGAGACCAGGGTTTTGTAAGTGCAATAAAAACACTAAATGTCGGGAATGATTTTTGATTGCCTACTAGTAGGAACAGCCAATGTAGTATATACAGTTGGGTACAACTTTTTAAGGAAGCTTCGAAAACAAGTCCAAAAAGGATACTTTTAGTCAAGTGCAATAGTAACTCTTTGCCATTCTTGCCACCCTATTCTGGTTCACTTTGTACGTATTATATCTAAAATAAATTTTAGCTACAAAAAGTCTGTTTATAGAAAATTACCATATATTTCTGCAAGTAAGTTATTTAGAGTTTATTACCAAGTTGTCAAAGAAGGTTACAAAGTTGGTCTTGCTGAGGGTGAGAATTACATGCCATCATATTTGAAATGATTGTGCTGACTGAAATAGACATGAATACAGACAATTAAAATATGCAGGTATTTTCCTTTATGGAATAATAAAAATGTTACTTTATAAACAATGTTACCAAGAAAACAAATAAGAACTTTGATGCCTTTTCTACCACCAGGATGTAAACTTATACCAACTATTTTCTACAAAATGATAAAATTACTTCCTTTATACTTAAATGGTGCATTTAAGTTTTATAATTGAGAAACAACCCAAAATATCACTTAAATATAAATCAAAATAGCATCTCTTGTTGGGGGGAGAAGGGAACCCCAGCCAAACATTATGTTGTTTTTTCCAAAGGGTTTACCCATGAAACACACTTTGGGCTTTTATTAGTAGCACAAACACACTCTAAGTATCAAAAATTAATTTTACTTTAATCTTAAAGAAAAGTTCAGAAAATTGAAAAAGTTTTAATCAGAGTTAGAAAGCAGTCTTCAAGGATGTTGTTGCTAGTGAATAAAGTCAGAGGCAGTAAATCTAGAACCCTTTATATCCTGTACTGGGTAAGCTCACTTCACAAGAATGTGCCAAAGCCCCACAACTTGATAAAAAGAGTTGATGATAATTGGAACTATGTAAGTCAGTCATTTTCACCCAATTTGTATTGGGGTTCTTGGGGAAAGGCTACTTCTTATCAATTTGTGCAAGGAAAATGTTTCTAAAGTACATTTTCCTTTTGTTTAATTTGGTTTTGATCAAAATGACGCAAAAGCCAGAGGAGAACATTGAAATACCATGTAAATCAGGACTTGGGCTTCCAGCTGTGGCCTTGACTCAGTTTATTTTAGAAGAGTAAAGGTTGAGTCTCTCTCATATGCAGTTGACTCATAACATGAAGGTGCCAATTGATACTCGTTGACTAGGAAAGTAATTTAGAGAACTAATTTTTTCCTGACATTTAATCGTGGTGATTGATGCTGCCTCCCTCCAGAACACACTTAATCTATGGATATAAAAATATTGTTTAAGAAGTTTCCCAACTCTCACACTCACCAGCAAGTACAGATTATCTAAGGGTTAGTGAAAAAGTACAACTTTCTGTGGAGCAATTCCTCAGTGAATTTTCTCTGGGAGAAAAATTTAGTATCTTCACAGCAGCCATAGAAATTGATATACTTAACATGAAAGAAAAATGTATTTCAAAATATCACTAAACCCATGCATAGTTGAGCATATCTTTTTTCCTTTTTCTTAGTGAATTATAACTTCACCTGTTTCCTCATTGAAGAAGATATCTTGCAATAAAGACAGGTGCTCGTTTTCAGTAAGAACTCCACACAAAAATGGTAAAATGCTTGTCGATAGAGGGAACACACTTCTTCAGAAAAAGTCTGTGCGTGGTCAGCAACATCGATTTTGTCTGCATCATACTACGTAGGAATTCAAATGACTTTTATAATTTCCTGAAATCACTGGCTTCTTTTAATTAAAATGTAACTTCAAATGCTAAAATCTTTTTTATATTCTAAAATCTTAATTGGCTGTGTTATCCGTCCTCATGGCCCTTCGCAGTGCATCTCAAGGTTGGGCTTACTCAGGGAAGCAGACCTTTCCTTGTATTTGCATCATCCAATGTAACCAGCTCACAATACCATTTAAATAAGAATGGTCCTGAAGTTGCAATGATCTGTCTTTAATCACTTAGCAATAATCTTCGATGCACATATTACACCTCTGGAACACCTGAGAACAGGTGGCTTGTAGTTGGTCAACATTATAGCACAACAACTGAAACATGGATCCTTCTTCCTCTTTAGAATATTTTCATCTAATTATTCATTTCATTATTTACTTTTAATAGTTTATGGTGTTCAAAAGCTCAAATCTGACTTCCCATTGATGCTGAGTCTCATCATCACTGCATCAAATCTTGTACCTATTGAATTTCAGGGTGGAAAATCTCTGAGAGAGAGATACGTTATATATACTTGTAGATAGGTAAACGAGAGGAGAGGGTGGTTAGGCATTGGAACGGTCTGCCAAGGGAGGTGGTTGAGTCACTGTCCCTGGAGGTGTTTAAGGTTAGGGTAGACGAGGTGCTTAGGAGCATGATTTAGGGATTGGTGGGAATGGTTGGACTCGACGATCCAGTGGGTCTCTTCCAACCTGGTCATTCTGTGATTCTGTGTGATTCTGTGAAACATAAAATTTATAGATGTTTGTTTGAATGTAGATGTAAGTATATGAATTGTGTATCTAAATATATATGTATAAATATGTAAATTTTTTAATTTAAATAACCATTGCCTTCTTTATAAATAACTGATGTTATCTTTGAACAACAGTACCACTTTTTAATGGTTCTCAACTAATATTAAATGTGTCTCAAGGCATATGTACACACAAAGGCCATTATCACTGTGTCTGAACATCTGTTGTTGCATCAGCTTTTGGGTATCATTAATTTCCCACTTAAAGATTACAAAACATTATATTACATTTAATGGCTCATCAAAATTACAAGCAATTGTTGTAACCACATCTGCACTCCCAGGAGTCGAAGCACATCATGATTTACATAGTCATCAAGGTAACAGAGTAATAAAAAGTTTTGAAGGAGAAGGAGGTTGATCTTCATACCTGAAGAGTTCTTTTCATATAGGGAAGAAAAGCATGGAAGAAAGGTGTTTTAAGTCTTTCTCCTTTAACTAGGTTATTTAATTCGTCACCCTTTTAGGCTCTGTTGTAATTTAGCTGCATTTAACAATGACAAAATAGCCTTAATTAATTTGATTTTGGCAAGTTCATCTTGGCCTCTGGGCTGTTAGTGAAATCTAAGAAATTTTCCCTATAAAATTAGTGCAAAGTTTCAGAAATTGAAGTCCATCTTACACATATGGGATGCTGGTGTTCTGGTGACACCACTTTTAAAACTGCATACAGGACTCTTGCATAAAGTATCTCCAGTGCATAAAGAACTTCTTAATAAAACATCTAAAGTGTCCATGTATCTACTGGCATGCCACATTTACAGTCATAACTGGAACTAGCTCTGCATTTAGCTCCATAGTGAGCTGTTGTGTATTCAAAAGAGCCACATCTATTTGCGATCTTAGATGTATGTTGTCACATATCAGCAACTCTTGTATACTACTCCCTTTGAAATTTCTCCACAGTATGTTTGTGCTCTGTAAATAACTAAACAACTTCTCCAGTTTATGTCTGCACTAGCACAATGGCTTAATTTACTCCCCATTCCACTGCAGGTCATTGCTCCTTAGACCATCCAAACTGCATGAAGTCCACTCTAGGTTCCTAGCAGCTGCCTTCATTTAACTAGGCACAGCTGACAGGACATGTTTTTTTTTTCAGGGGGATGCTCCAAGCATTAAGAATATGTTTTGCAGTATTGTCTCTAAAATATGGCCTTAGTGCCAGGTTGTGAAATCCTGTAAAGCATAATTTCATTATTTCATGAATTTCAAAGTGTGAAAAAAGCAAAAAGATTAATCATAACTATGCCTCAAAACCAAAACAGTCACACAGGATGCAGAGAAGGTGTTGACTGAGAGCTATGCAACATGTACACGAGCTAGTATGCGTAATTCAGGACTGGGACTCTAGCCCAGTTGCTACCCACGAAACCAAAATAGTCATATGTAATTTTCCCTACTCTCAAATAATTTCTGAGGCTTTTAATTTTATCCTCCTGAAGTTTGCCATTTTTTTCTCCTTGTATCCTTAGTCCAGGCAGAATGACAGAGTCTCTCCCCATGGTTGTTCAGGGTGCAGGCTCCTCAACTCTCTCACTACTCTGTCTATCCACAGCATTTCTGAGTAAGGAAGTTGCACAGTTTGTTTCTATCATTTTCAGAGAAACAAGATTTTAAAGATTTTTTTTATGAGCAATAAGGTTAAACTGAGAAAATGATTGATTTTTAGTTTACTTGTCTTCCCCAAAAGAAAAAAAATATATATTTAAGTCTCCTGAAAATCACAAACAACTCAGGTGAAACTGGGAAACCCAAACCCAACATTACAATTGCCTATAAGAAATCTCCTAATTTGGTTTTGTTTTGGTTTTGTTTGTTTGTAGGTTTCTTGTGTTTGTTTTTTTTGACAGTTCTCCTTCCCCCTAAGGTCTAAAAGAGAATCACTTTATTGTTGACTTCTCTGAATACTCATACACCCATAAACTACTGAGGAAGAGAAATCTCTGAAGAAATTCTTTTTTTTGCCAACTGAGTGCTGTGCTGCCTGTTAGAAAATCAACATGTTGAACTAGACTAAGATTTACTATTGCTAAGCCTTGTTATTTGAAAGAAGACCTAGGCGCCTCTAACAACAGGACTTGGAGTAAGTTGGAAAGCATGCCCTTCGTACTTTATGGCAGTGGACTTCCTAGTAATCCAAGTAGTTCAAGACCAAATGCCTTCTTGGGAGTATGGTGAAGTTCGGTAGATGCTGGGTTTTCTAAGCTACTTGCTCAATGGAGAAAGCTAATGAAAGCCAGAAGCTGCTTTAGAAATTCTCAGCAGAATTTCTTACCACTCACTTGTATTTCTTGGATCAGCCAGAGCATGAAAGTTTATATTAACTGTCTTCCTCATTCCCTTCATTCATTCTTCTATGGGATTTGTTCTCCCTCTCTCCAGAGGTGAATGCTGGTAAACAGAAGCCCACTATTTCTAAAGCAGACATGTAACACCAGACTTGCTGACTGGGGGGGTTGTGTTTGGGCATTTTTTAACCTCTTTGTGTTGTGAGTTTGTGTGTGTGTGTGTGTTTTAATTTAATTCATCAAAATGGATCAACTTCCTGTTTATCTTCTATTTATTTACTTATTTCTCACTGCCTTCTGGGAGAGGCTGTATGGGTGTGCCAGGGGAAGAAAAGAATTTGAAGTTTAATGGCACCTCTTTTGATGAAATTTATTTTAAAGCCAAGATACCATTGTGTGTTTCAGTACTAGTTTTAATGACATAAAACTCTGTGAGAAGCTATTCCTTTCCTTTAGTTTATGCACTACTAGTACACACATGCATGCACACATGCAGCCAGACATTACTTATCAAAGGTGTTTAGAATGAATTTGAGCATCTCACAGTCCAGAGTGAATCTATCTGCACAATCCCCTGTCAACCACAGCGTGCCGTTACCTCCCCTTCTTTCTCTGTCAAGGGAGAGAAAGAGCCTACATACCAGAAGATGCTGCAAGAACTAGTTTTGTGCTCTCTGTCCTTATGTTGACACTAGGCCATCTGACGAGCCATATTACGTTAGCTACCTAATTCCTAGACAGCCCAAAATTGCAGAGGATGACTCCCATTCACTGTTTCTTGTATCAACTCATATAGGAAGACTAATGAATGCTTGTTTCCTATGTCACAGGTTATTAATTAGGTCACTAAATTACCTGCATTCGTTGTTCAGTCTCTGATGTTTGGTAGCATTTTTGGGTATCTGCACATTATAAATATTAAGCATTACCTTCTTTCGTATTGAAAATAATACAGGCCTTTCAGAGGGCAGGCAATAGGAAATAAAAACTGGGCCAGCTGAACCTATCCATACCCAGGGCCTTACTTTGCTCTTGGTAACACAACAAGACAAACCTTTCCTCATAGGATCACAGGATGATTCAGGTTGGAAGGGACCTCGGGAGGCCTCCAGCCCAATCTGCTGCTCAAAATGGGGTCAGCTATGGGTCAGATAAGATTTTTCAAGATTTTATTCAGCTTGTTCTTGAAAACCTCCGAGGAGGGAGACTGTGCGATTCAGTTCAGATATTACAATCAATAACAATTAATGGCTCCATACAGGCAAAATAAACGTCTCAAAACAGACAAAGAAAAACCTGCATCAGAAAGAGTATAGCTAACTACATTTTCATAATGACTTGTGTCCTCTGTCCCTTAAATCCTCCCTGATCCAAAAGTCCCACCTCTCCTCCCATTTGCAGGGCAAGTTAGAGGTGGTCCAGGCTGGGCTGTGGCCATAAGAATGCAGGTTCGCTCTGCAACCTCACATCTCAGTTGACTGCTGCCAGGCACTACCTTTAATGCCTGAGTCATTTGTCTCTGTCTCACTAAGCTCTAATTTAAATCTTTCTATTCTACTCCGCTCCAAATTTCTGAACAACTTTAAGAATATACTGCCTTTCAAACCTCTGGCCTTCTCCAAAATTTGGTTGAAATTGGTTAGTAGATTCAGAGGTTAGGGAGAAGCTGAGAGACTGATAGATAGATCACAAGAATACAAAAAGCTTCATTTCTTTAGGAAGCAAATCTGAAACGCCAATTATTGTATGATTTCTGCACAAGACTCCAGAACCTTGAAGCTGAGAAAAATGTAGAAAACAGAACATTTCCTCAAACCAAGAAGATTTTCAAACTTTTTGGAATTAAAATTACGTTATTTCCATTGCAAATTTTCTTCTCAGTGGCATGAAAGTCACATCAATTTCTGCTATTATGCAAAGACATTAATCCTGTTTTAAATGTCTGTAGGATTTTTAATCCAGCATCCCTAGTGTGCTTACAATAATTAAGTATGCCATGCAATGCTCCAATGAGTAAAGTATGATTTGTGGCAAGAGGTAATATCTTTTATGAGACTAACTGATACAGTTAGGGGATAAATCAAACAAGCCTTTGGGCACACAAGTATTTTTTTCCAGGTTAATCACATAGTTTGACAGTGGTCGTGTGCCTCGCACCTTTCTGAAATAACTATCTTAGGCTGAGTAATGTGTTAATACTCCAAAGAATTTGGGGAATATCACATACAGAATGGGGAACAGCCATCCCTTCCAGGTGTTAGGGCAGTTGCCATCAAATAATACATGGAATTTCCTGATATTATTCTCCCCTCCACACTAATACACAATTAAAGACACCAATTAATACCCATCTTCTGATTGGACTATTATGCTTTAAGACAGGAAAAGCAGACTGAAAGCAACACTTCATTACATGGTAGAAATCCTGGCAAGAAAAGGATAAAGTATGTACAGCCCTCAGTTCTCCAGGCTTCCCACAGCTCTAACAATGGGCAGATCACTGCTGTGGACAATAAGAAATTGCAGACAATATATAAGAAGGTTGAGGTGAAAATTACAGGTCTATTGACGATGCTTAATCTGTTTAAAAGCAAGAAAGAAGCTTTCCAGCTGAGTTGTGAAACAGAACTACTTTTCCCCTATTGCGAAGGAAAAAGGCAGGGGGAGAATAATGCAAATATGAATCTTTACTTTTTAAAGAGAAAATGAAAAAAAGAGAATTATGATGATTTAAAATATCTAAACAATTCAAAATATTTTGACTGTTTTCAAATATTTTGTTACAACTTTATTTACTGCATCTTATATCTTTACGGAACAAAAACTTTCTTAACTCAGTTGAATTTTCAATAACAGTCCTGAACCTAAAAGTAAGATTAAACAAACAAAAAAGATTAAAAGAAACCATGCCAATAACTTTTAAATAAAAAATAAGAATCATGAAATATAATAGTAAAAAATCCTTTTCATATTTTCCAGTAAAAAAAATAATTTCTTTTAAATATAGTCAGACCTACGGTTAGTAGAAAGTCACTATTTCCAGGAGATGTGATTACTGAAGGCAGCCAGTCTACCATCAGGAACTCTGTTTCAGATGAGCAACTACAGCTGTCTTCCAGAGAGGTAAAACAACTGCCCATGGTAAGGGAGGGATTTCATTTGGAGTTCATTCCTCAAGAGCTGTGAGGATGAAGTGACATACTATAACTAGCTGGATGCTGCTTGTGCTTCCAGTAGTTATTCATTATTATTAGATGTGTCTGGGCAGATATTCAGGCTAGAGCTGACAGACTATGGTCCCCTACACTGGATGTTAGGGCAGAGGAAGGTGGTGATTCAATCCTGAGTTTTAACCTCGCCTGATCTTACGACACACAACCACTGGTCCACAACTTTACATCACCAGTGTCTAATCAACTGAAGAAAGGGCAAGCCACAGTTTTGGTCATGAAAGGTTCTTGTTTCTCCCTTATACCTATCCTGATGCCGTATTTCCTTTTTCTTCCTGACCAGAACTCAACTAATCTTACTGTGCTTACAAAGTTATGAATCTTTGAGCACCTATGTTGGCCCAAGGAAAGAGGGGAGATGTCGTGAAAGACAGATAAAGTAAATGACTGGGAGGAAGAGACAAATATGATCCTTTATTGCTGGCCGTGCCAGCTGAAGATGATCTTGGAGATATGACGTTATCTCTCAGCACATGCTGGTGACTATAGACTCATAAAATCAGCTGCTTAGCTGCTCCAGTGTCCATTTTACAGTTAGTGAACACGGATCAGCATCGGGCTTCCACAAGGTAAACACACTCCTGGCTTCTTCACTGCATAGGTCCAGGAATCACAGAATCATAGAATCATAGAATCATAGAATGGTTTGAGATGGAGGGGACCTTAAAGACTATCTAGTTCCATTCCCCCTGCCATGGGCAGGAACACCTCCCACTAGATCAGGCTGCCCAAGGCCCCATCCAACCTGGCCTTGAACACCTCCAGGGATGGGGCAGCCACAATTTCCCTTGACAACCTATTCCAGTGCCTCACCACCCTCATTGTGAAGAATTGCTTCCTAATGTCTTACTTAAATCCTTCCCCTCCAATTGATAGGCATTTCGCCCCTTCCTATTACTATATGCCCTTGTAAAATGTCCCTCCCCAGCTTCCTTGTGTGCCCTCTTCAGGCACTGGAAGGCCTCTATAAGGTCTCCCCAGAGCCTTCTCTTTTCCAGGCTGAATAACCCCAACTCTCTCAGCCTGTCCTCATAGCAGAAGTGCTCCAGCCCCCTGGTTCTGACAGACAGTAGCCTGTAGGTCTATGCCTTGCCTTTACACAGCAACTGTTAAATGAAGGTCAGTACATACATCTAACAGTGCTTTCACTTGGAGAAAACATTAGGCTGGAAGCAGCCATTCATGGATAAGGTATCACTCCACACAGACTAACGTAGTCTGCTAGTTATTGCTTTATGGTAGCAATAGCTCCTCATGTTAGGACTGGCTGTTAGGCTATTTTCTTGCTTTTTTCATGTAGTAGTCCAACCTCTCCCCTCCCTTTTCCTGAGCTGTGCTGTCTTGCTCCTCAGACAATTAGCACAGAGGGCAGAGACCTAATCTCAACCCTGAGGCCTTGGTACATTGCCATAAAGCACAGCATGCAAATCCAAACTAGATCCAGACCCAGAATTGCCAGGTCCGGGTCAGCTACTAGTTCTGTCTTTACTAGTGAACGTGTGAGAACATCCTGACCGCAGTATCTAAATGCAGTCCAAATACAGCAATTTATCATGGTACATCAGCTTAATCATCATATTTGAGCTTGGCAAAGACATCTAAATCACTTTCTCACTTATGAAATATTTATCCTTCTAAATTACAATGATCCATTCTGTCTTTATTAGCTATTGAAAATGCCAGCTAAAGGCAGAGCTGAAGAGAGTAAGCAGAGTGTTAGAAGTTGGCAGGAGAAATGCCTGTCTGTCTCGTTTGCTGTGAATTGTTTATGACATAGTGTTGTATGAATAGTCTCATTTTACAGTGTGTCATTAACGGTTTGGATTTTACCGTGAGAAAGAAGTTAGTCATGTCCCATAGGAATTGAATAGTCAAATTTCTCATTACAAAAATAAGAGGTCTCCTCTGAAAGATCCCTTCATCTAGATGTTTGAATAGATTACAGCTGAATGAACGAAGAGAGAGAGGTGTGCATGCTACAGTAATACAGAAACTTAATAGGGGGTTGGAGCACAAAACAGTAGTAACAAAAAGAAAGAAGAAATTTCTCAGCACTTCTTTACGATTGCAGAGTGATTTACTACCTTATTCAAATACCCACAAGGTGTGCATAGAAAAAATTCTTTGCACTGACAACTTCAGAGTTCTCTAAACTTCTTTCCCAAGTTGGAATGTCTTGTCACAGGAATATAAAAATTCTGCAGAGAAAATGTCACAATCACAGCATCTCTTCCAGCTTATTTCCTGCTGCAGTGAACTCCAGACAATAACGTTCCTGTATGTTACAAGTCTCACAGCACAGTCTTCTAGATCTTGTTTGCTTCGGCTTTTTTGTTTGGTTACAGCACAGCCACAATATTCAGATACAGCTGTAATCTGAAAGAACATATTTTAAAAAGACATAATAAATTCCATGTGACTTACCAACGCTGAATTGAATTTGGTGTATTTATAAATTAAATTAAATGGATGGTTTTATACTCGTAAGATTGAAAATTCACTCTGGCATATGAAACTTTGTCATCTTGACAAGAAGAGGTTTGGAACAATCTGATCTCCATGTCTGTGTTTTGTAGAGGATGATAACATGTTTCATCTGCAATAATGGAGAATGTGGTTGGTCACTGGAAAACACATTTGAAGAAAAGGAGGTAAGCACTAATGAAAAGTGTCTTATGAGGGAGTCTCTATCACCACAGGGTTTTACAAGCAGGGTAGTCAAACAACTGGCAAGAAAAATGGAAGTATGTGTCACTGTGTAGCATGTCAGGAAAATGAGGTAAATGGTCTCTTGCATAGTGTCCCATCTGGCTCTATTCTCTGTGATATGGGTAAATCATAATAAAAACTTTCAGCCATAATAAAGATTCACTCATAACAAAAGCCCAATAATAAAGCCAAAACCTCACTGAGGTTTACTATTGCATCTTCAGACAACATCCTCAGCTTCACTCTTCTCTTTGGTATTATGAGCAGAATCATAGAATGGTTTGGATTAGAAGAGACCTTCCCATAGGAAGACAGTAGGAACAGGAAAGTTCTTATACATTGTTACTATACTTTTGAGAATGTTTTTTCTTCTGCCTTGATCCTTGTAACTATACTGAAACTCACCAAGTGTACAGTGAGGAAGACCATCTGTCCTGAAGACCATCAGGACAGTGTCCATTTTTCACTGCACAGCAGCCATGATATTTGACCTGATTACTTTCTGTGCAATGGATTTGGCAGTCTAAGCTAACTTATATGAAAAGTGAGATTTTCAGCTCTTTTAAATTTGCCATTCTTTTAATTTAATTGACTGACCCTGTTCTTGTAACAGGGGATGTATTACAGACCTGTCTTCCAGGAGAACCTGAAACTCCTGCTGATGTTCCAGTCATAGGTTGTTACACTTCACTAGGAATAGGAAAATATTGGTGTGATGTCTTCTCACTGAGCCTGACGATTGCTTTTCTTGACCCTTGCAACATGTTAAATGAATTGCTTTTATTTTCTCTCCTACTGAAATAACTGGGGATTGTCATCATCAATGACAGTGAATCACACACACCAATAATGCAAAGCAATGTATAGAAATGTTTTGTACAGAAAGTAAACTGATTTAATTTTCTATTTGCTATGTAGAAACTCTATTGTCTATGTAGAAATGTAATGGACACTTGCCACTGAACTGTTGGTTATTAGTATTTTCCAGTACAGTAGCCCAAAATGTTCTAATAGAGAGAAAAGAATTAAAATCCTAAAGAGTTTATTGCCTGCTGCTCTGAAATATGATCCTAAAGCAGCAAGCAAGAACTTGGCTATAAAGAACAGTGAATTTCATACTTAAAAAAAGGAAAATTGTAGTTAATATGATATTATGGTGTCACTAGCATGACCACTTTGGGTGGAATTTTCAAGTTTTATTGGCCACTTTCAGTTGTGCAGACATATATGCTCAGATAATTCCTTGGCACCTTCTGTGTTGTGAAAAATATTTAGCTGGTAACAATTAATCCACTCCAAGGAATGATGTCAAGAAATAAGTAATGTCTAATAAGATGGAAGGCATTTTTGAGCAGAGTTTTTTATAATCCCACTGCCAGGAACGGGCACTTTTGATTCCTCCCTTCTGCCCTACATTGAAAGATTTATATTATTTATTTTCTTAAACTAAAAGTTCAAGACCATTAAGGAACTGCAGTTCATCTTTAAGATGAATTGCAAACCAACTGTGCAGTATTTCACATTAATGATCTGGTGCATACTGAACAGCATGCAAAGAAGCAGGATACCAGTTCTCTCTTTGATAATCACAGCAAAATAGTGCAATCTAGAAACCAATTAACATTGTCAGAAAAGTATAATGATTTTACTTGTCTAAACTATAAGCCTCTGATAATTTAATAAAAAAATGTAAACCTTCTAGGCCGCAAATGAGTTGTACATAAATCACAATTTGAAGGCTCACCAGTCAGAGATCAAGGTTACAGGTTCTTTGTAAACAATAACCCAACAAACTACTGAATATTTAAAATGTCCATTATTTGAATTTTACGGGAGACCACATCTATCATTAGGTAGTTTCATTTTCCAGGAAAACGTAACTGCTATGCTAGGAATTATATCAGCCTTTAATGAATTTCCTATTTGTTCTTAATGTGCATCCAATGTGTGTTACAGCATCATGTGTAACAGCTGAAATAGGGCTTTTAAATCATCAACTTTTAAGCTAATTAATGAGGGCTATGGAAAAGATTGTTTCTTCCTCTGTATAGGACAGGAGGTGGGATAAACAAGCTGTGGAGAACATCTTCATGCCAAGCACAAAACATTAGCTGCTAAAGTAAAATAATACTGGCCAGAGACTCGAGAAATACTTTTCTATTGTTATCATCTTGATGTTGAGATCAAACCTATGTTTTAATCTGTTTTGTTTCCAATTAAAACCAGCCAGCGACCTACACAAACTGTTAAGATTTGCCAGAGTAATCTAATCACCTTCTATGACCAAGTGACTAGACTCTTGGACGAGGGAAAGGCTGTGGATGTATCTTCCTGGACTTTAGTAAAGCCTTTGATACAGTTTCTCATAGCATTCTGCTTTGGAAACTGTCGGCCTCTGGCCTGGACGGGCGCACACTCTCCTGGGTGAAAAATTGATTGAATGACCGGGCCCAGAGGGTGGTGGTAAATGGTGTTAAATCCAGCTGGAGGCCAGTGACAAGTGGGGTTCCTCAGGGCTCAGTGCTGGGTCCAGTCCTGTTCAATGACTTTATCAATGACCTGGATGAAGGCATCGAGTGCTCCCTTAGCAAGTTTGCAGATGAGACCAAGCGGGGTGGAAGTGTGGATCTGCTGGAGGGTCGGGAGGCTCCAAAGGGATCTGAACAGGCTGGACTGCTGGGCTGAGACCAACGGCATGAGGTTTAACAAGGCCAAATGCCGGGTCCTGCACTTGGGGCACAACAACCGTATGCAGAGCTACAGACTAGGAGAAGTCAGTCTAGAAAGCTGCCAGGAGGAGAAGGACCTGGGGGTGTTGGTTGACAGTCGACTGAACATGAGCCAGCAGTGTGCCCAGGTGGCCAAGAAGGCCAATGGCATCTTGGCTTGTATCAGAAATGGTGTGACCAGCAGGTCCAGGGAGGTTCTTCTCCCCCTGTACTCGGCACTGGTGAGACCGCACCTCGAGTACTGTGTTCAATTCTGGGCCCCTCACCACAAGAAGGATGTTGAGGCTCTGGAGCGAGTCCAGACAAGAGCAACGAAGCTGGTGAAGGGGCTGGAGAACAAATCTTATGAGGAGCGACTGAGAGAGCTGGGGTTGTTTAGCCTGGAGAAGAGGAGGCTGAGGGGAGACCTTATTACTCTCTACAACTGCCTGAAGGGAGGTTGTGGAGAGGAGGGAGCTGGCCTCTTCTCCCAAGTGACAGGGGACAGGACGAGAGAGAATGGCCTCAAGCTCCGCCAGGGGAGATTTAGGCTTGAGATAAGGAAAAAGTTCTTCACGGAAGGGGTGGTTAGGCATTGGAACAGTCTGCCCAGGGAGGTGGTTGAGTCACCGTCCCTGGAGGTGTTTAAGGTGAGGGTGGATGAGGTGCTTAGGAGCATGATTTAGGGATTGGTGGGAATGGTTGGACTTTATGATCCGGTGGGTCTTTTCCAACCTGGTTATTCTGTGATTCTGTGATAAAGTGAGAGAAGTCACTTACTCTTTAAAAAGAAAATGTACGCAAGGGAAATGACACTATTTTTCTATATTTTTCTTTCTGAATTGAACTATTATTTCAAACAGGAAAGGCATCTGTAAAGCATCAAGCAATCCTTTGTTGTGCACATGTGGTTAGAAGGTCATATAACAATGCTGAGCCTGTAGATGGCTCGAAACAATGAATACAAGGAGGTAACTCCTGTGGATTTCTCTGTCTGTAAGGCAATGGAAAGAGTGGAGAGTTGGTTTCCTATTAGGTGCCCCATATTCTTGTTTTTCCCCTTTTTGAAGTTCACTAAGAGCTGAGATGCAACAGCCTGCCAAGAAAAACAGCATGCCTCTCACACAGTTATTTCTTTTAGAAGTAGTAAAAGGCAAAGGAGTTAACCCTGATTTTGCAACAAAATTTCTTGTTCATACTTTTAGCATATAGCAGGTCAGGCAGATAATCAGACATTTGGGTATTCTTCCCTATTTTTAAAGTCAGCTTCTCTCTGTTTCAAATTCCTTTTGGCCCTCCAATAGCAATTTTGCCTTACTGTACAATGTCATTTTTTAAGCAGGACTGTTAACTGGTACTCAATTAGGAATGAGTCAGTCCTCACAAGGAAGAGCTGCTTATGAAGTCTCTGACATGTGCTCATTTCCACTACTGTTTAATCAGATCACTCTAATGACAACACAAGACTGAACTCCTGCAGCAAAGAGGTGTTTTGTAAGACGTGAATGATGATGCACAGGTTCAAGTCATGTGCCTCAGCACTTTGCCAAACCAGGACAGTGTTGTGATACTGCTTAGACTTCCCTAAAAAATTTACTGGCAGCCTTCATGGCCAGACAAGCTATTTCATTCTTCTTCAAGAACAGTAGCTTGAGGCTGTGTGATATTTTGTTTATGTCTCCATGTATATGTGCCTTATTCACAAGCAGGATGCTCTGCAGGCAAGGTTTGTTGCTTATACGCATCACGCCTTTGGCAGCTGAAGGTGTATTCGCTGTGCAGAGTTTTAAAGGGAAAGTAGTGACTTTAAACATCTTTAAAGTAAATGAAGAAAACCCTTTCATGAGAGAAGACTGTAGAGGAATATAAAATGGGTAGTGATCACTAGACTGGGTAGAAAACATAACTAAAACCGAATAATTATTTCCCTACATGTTACTCTCTATTGCCTGCATTGTTTGCCCTTTCATCACGCTGCTTGGGCTTTAATAGGTTTACATTTCAGTAATTAAATCCCATAGCCCTTTCATTTGACTCTGCTAAAGCACTAGGGAACCCAAAGACTGTTCTGTAGCGGATCTTATGTATTCATTATCAGCGGCCCTCACCCATCCTTGACCTGTTCCTGACTGCATCCCCTGCTTGAAATCAATTTTCTTAACAGTCCTCTTACCTGAAACATCCAGCAATCTTTATACCAAAAAAAAAAAAAAAAAAAAAGATAAAAAGGGATTTACAACACCTTTCTGAATATGGCCTTCTGCCAGGAGGAAACATCTCAGTGTTATCAGGCTAACTGAAGTGTCTTGAATGCCTTATCCAAACCAGAGAGGTCTAATCTTTTTGAAGCCCCACAAAAAGGTATTTAGGAACCCAGGGAAGCAATGCCACATGCTGCTGATCTTGTTAATGCCATTTATTCTGCAGCAAATTTGATCTTTAGACTCTCTCTCTTCTGACATGCACTTGCACAGCCTCCCTTCCACTTCCCATGGGATTCATGAAGGGCAGATGCAAAACCAGAGGGCATCTGAGCCTGAGCCAAAGTAGGAACAGGAGCGCTCTTCAGATTCCAACTGCGATCGCCTGCTTATCACCTGGGGAGCCATCATTCTCCACAAACTGAGCTGACTGTAAACTGCTCCTGACAGTTTTAATTTCTCCAAGGGATGTCTTTATTGGATAGTTTTTCCATAACTCCTGCTGACTTTTATGAAGGGCATCGCACTTTTGTGTTTTTATCATGGAGTGGGAAGCTCAGAGAGTATAATGGAGGGACAAAACCATTCATATAAAGAAAATGTGAAGATCCTTTTGCATATATTTCATTTCTTTGATTAAAAGAAAAAAATCCCTATTTATACTTCTTTATCTTCTCTGGAATTCCTAGTCACACACTGGGGATGACGCTGATACTCAAAAAGCAGGTGGTAAAACAGAAGAAGTTGCTCTGCAGAACAAAGCTTGAGGGAGGTGTCATCTGCATGAAGGTTGACTTGATCTGGAAGAGTTGCAGCAGAGCTGAACAGATTTCAGTAACCAGAATGAGGATGTGTAGTGCTTGTATAAAATACTACAGAATCTGAAAAACATTTCTCTCCTGCCACAGGGAAATAAAGATACCACCAAGGGAGTATATTACATTAAAAATTGACACAGTCAAGTAGTTGATTTCTTCATAGGTTTCAATTAGCTATTTAAGATGTAACAATTATTGTATTCCATCTCTCCCATCTTTCTGTCTGCTTTATCTCTGGCATGTACTGTCTTCTCTGTTGTATGCCAATACTTCACTAGCCCTTATTTCTCCTGAGGAACCCAAGTTGTCTTACTTGGCAAAGGTGTTTAGTAAGCAAAATATAATTACAATGATCCACCGTGGAAAGGAGAATTTTCATTTCTTCAGGCTACAGAGTAGGAAGAGAACAACAGGAGCAGTGGAGCTCATTTCTTGCTATTCAGTTCTGCAGTTGTGGTCCTCACCCAGGCACGCTTGCCAACAGTGCCCTTCAAACAGAGGGACTGATTTCATGACATGCTCATTTTAGATCATGTGTACACTCTCTTAATTTATCATTTCATACATGTTTACCCTGGAGACTAAATGTTCGAAAAAATGTAGAAGTTCAAGAAAATATTTGAAATCAAAGTGAGTAGAACTCAAGGACTCAAGTTTAAGCTCAGCTTGACTTCCTGCAGCCAAACCAAGAGAGGTCATGCTGGAACAGTGTAAAATGCAGAGGAACTTTCCTCATGCCATGCAGGAAGAAGTTAAACAAGAACAATTCTTATGTCTGCATTTTCTGTTGAGGAACTGTGCTGAGTAACATTAAGGAATATAATTAGCTGACATACTTAAGCATATGTGGAATTACAACCTCTGGGGATTTTTAGATGCTTCAGTGAAAGATGGGCTAGAAAGGATTGAAGATAAGAAAAGCAGGAACAGAAAACCAGTCATGTCATAAGTCATTACACACTTAATATTGACTTCTCTGTCAGGTTAAATCTTTCACATCCAAGGCAACAACTATCCTGTCAAGCTGCATGTTTCTAACTGAACAAAGCCCCTGCCAGTAAGATAATACTTGCTGCTGCAATTCTGGGATCATCTGAAGAATAGCAGGAAAATTAGGAATTTGAAGCTGCTCTTCATGACAACCACTTGATCCTGGATGTGAAGAAAATCTAGTCATCAAACAGGGCTCCATGATCTCTGTGTAGGTTTGGAATTTAGAGACAGTTCATTTGTCCACCAGCTGTGTGGTTCCTTTTTGAAAGCAAATCTCTCCCTTCCTAAAGGAGTGGTAGTCCATGAAAACTCAGTAAAAATAAATAAATTCTGTAGGTACTCTATGATGAAAGCTCCGTTTGCTTTCTGGACCTGGGAATGCAGTTAATTGAATGAACCTTTAAATCTCTTAACTAAATCTCCTGCAGTCCCTTGGAGATAATCCATGAATTTTAGTGATGTTGGATTAACTCCTGAAGGTCTAACCTCCAAAATAATAAAGACGCAATACTGATTTGTGTGGGAAACAAACTGCCCAGGTGCATGAGTGCTATTTTGTTATATGACCTGAGATTTGCATACTCCATTGATCGATGGTGGTGAGGTGGTTGTTGGAGGCAAGAAGAGGGGACTACAAGTTACCTTGTCTTGCTAAATGTCACCACAGGTAAGGATTTCCAAACTGATTTTTGTGATATCTTGGGTCAAATATTGCAATTCTTGCCTGGTTAACATTCAACCTGACCTCTTACTGAAATCAGAGGAAGTCCTCAATAAGAAAATGCAAAGTCAGGGTGTAAACCCAATTGCCTTTTAACCATATTTTCTTATTGAAATCAACTCTTAACTTCACTCATGTGACAGATGGTGTTTGGCACTCATGTCTACACACAGCAGTAAAGACAGCTGGAAGTCTGCACGATGTGTTCCTGTCTCCCCTGGTCCTTCATGCATGGGAGATAGATACATTTATAATGCAGCTGCAACTGAGCCATCTACAGAAGGCAGGCAATACAGGCCTGGGTACAGGCTGCAGGATTTGTCCTGTTAGTCCCCTTTCAACTGGTGAAAAGTTTTGTAAATGGATCACCTGTGAGAACAGGGCAGATGGCATATTTTACTATTTCATTTTGTCTTATATTTCATTATCCCCTTAACTTTTTAATTTGAAGGCTCTAATAAAATAATCAAATTTTATGAAGCTTGTTTTTCTTCTGGGTAGGCAAACATCACAGATATCAAAATGTAATAAAAAAGCAAATACTGAGGATCATCAAGACACCCTGTATCCATAGTGATTCATTTATTATGCATTAAAGTTATGGTGCTTTAGGCTAGTTTAACTGTTCAAACACATTAGGA
Source organism: Clamator glandarius (assembly GCA_033459285.1). Lineage (NCBI taxonomy): Eukaryota > Metazoa > Chordata > Aves > Cuculiformes > Cuculidae > Clamator > Clamator glandarius. Next base: position 492,820 of record JAUNZM010000353.1, on the reverse strand, counting down.
AGGAGCTTCAGACAACTTCATCTTGGGAACAGAAAGATGTTTCTGAAAGTGATGTGTTCAGGGAGCTTAAAAAGCAAAATGTGTTGTTGTGAAGGGGTTTAATAGTTGATCTGAGATTTAGGTATCCTGGAGGCAAAGCTAATTTAGTCTTCCAACATTTTGTCATATTTACTGCTCAATTCCTTGAAAAACACATGAAGAATAATTTTGAGGGGCACATTTCTTGATAAAGACAGTGTATTTTTATTTTTCTACATAAAAATTAAATACCTGGAAGAGACAAGGAATGAATCTTTGCCTTCGCATTCTCTGACACAGGAAAATAATTTTGCAATAACTTTTTCTCCCTTCTTTTGGTGGCAATATTTATTAACAGGCTAAGAACCCTGGTGGCTCCAGGCAAAGCTTAAGAATGACAAGCCTTTCACAGTAAAACTGGTTAATGTCACCTTTGTTTAGTTCAATTGTTTTAACTTTGCTTGCCCCTTAGCCCATTAAGTCAAAGAGGTAACAATAAATGATCAGGAAAGAAAAATTAGCTATGTTTCTGTGTTCTGATAGATGCAAATCCAATGTATTTTCTATACGCTGTATAAGGCAGAAAGCCTTTTTCCAGCAAAACTCCATATTGGATAGTCAACCTAATCCAACAGCATTTACTTTAGAAAAACTGTCCAGACGGCTGGAGATCCCTAATGCACAGGAATAGTCACGTACAATTATCTCTTCTAAATGCTACTGAAAAGCCTTTACAGGTTTAATGAACCCCACTACTTCTGACACAGAAGATTCCCTACCAGATGTGTAAGGGAAATTACAATTAACAGCAGCCAAAAATGACTCAATTACTAATCTTAGCTATATTGCCTTCAAAGATGGGAGGCAGGAAGGCAGGAAAATTGTGAAAAAATTGTGTATCAGCAATAGATACTATGAACTTTAGCATCTAATTTTTTCTGCTTGTCCTTACAGGGAGAGCTTTCAAAGAAATTGCTCTGCTAAAAATTAGTCCATAGTTATGCCACAGTGTATTGTAAACAAGCTAAGCAGATTGTAAGATACCAAAATTACCATAATAAAGAATATGTTAGGCATCCTATGTTTACCTTGGGTAATTTCAGTAGTAAAAACTGGCAAATGCAAGTAATTGTTATTATAATGATGTAATTGTAGTAATCTGGGAAACCAAAATAATGTTAATGTCAGGTGCACCCAGAAATAAAGCACCCTAAAACTACTACAAATTTAAATCCAATATTAAATACTATTTTAATTTGAGTGCCAAGATTACATTCTTTCCCTTTGGAGGAAAACAATCTAAGTAAAAAGTCTGTGGTGTTGAACTAGAAGCACCATTATCTTCAATTAAAATAGCAGAAAAACATAAATAAAATTCCTGCCCATTCTTACATTACCTCTCTGGCAATACTGTACAAATACAATTTTTGTACAGATTAGTTCCTCCAGAAGATTAATTACTCCAGATTTTAAGGTGTGCTTATTTTCTCATATATCTCATAGCTAGAGTGTGCTGAGCGGAGATCTGAGGCTGTGATGATGAGGTAAAGTCCACTAGAAAGCAAAGGGCTTTTTCCACTTTAAAGGCTTTTAAAAGCCCTTTTTGTGGGAAGAGACAAACTTAACTTTTGGGGCTTTGCCAAATTTAAACCCAGTTGTTATGATCTGTGCATTGGTAATTTCTTTCCCAGCTCATCTTATCATTTGGTTTATGTGAATTAATACCACACACATTTGGAGCTGGAATCTAACTTTTGCTTTGTGGCAGCATTTTCTCAGCATATCTTTTTTTTACCTAACCCATTTCTCTGAGGTATCCCTTCAGTTTTCCCAGGGCCTTACAGCAGTGAAACTCTGTTTCAAATAGGTCAAATATCTTTATTCTCTCTATAACTATTTTTAAACTTGCTTCTTTACAGTTTTATATAAGTAGCCCTTGAAAGATGAGATGGCTTTTTGTCAGAGGCTTTCTTTGTTGAAGTTGTCTCTATAACCAGGAAAAGTTACCTAATTAATATCTGTGTTTACTCCTAAACCAGTCACATGAGTAACTCTTTATAGTGGTTTATTACTGTGCCATATGTACATAAAGTTATTACATATTCAGTCAAATAACAAGAAATGAAGATATGTAGCGCTTTCAAGGGCACAGCTCAGAGAAGTAGCTTCTGATTCTCAAAGATCACTAAATTTCCCATCTCAGTAAGGACACATAATGTGATGGAATTAACTAACCCTGAAGAGCCCTTCCACATGACTCTCTGAGTATAAAGTCTCAAACTTTTAAAAAGAAAGGTATTTTTAACAAGACTTTTAGATATTTACACTGCTCCAAGGAATGAGCCTGCACTGGGATGCCAGCTTCCACTGGGCTGCTTCCAGCACTCAAACTCATTTGTCCTGAACCAGCTGCACATTGCACTTCAGATAATGAAAAAAAGACAAAGGAAAAGGAACAGTTTTATAACTTGTTTTTATGGCTAGTGATAATATTCATTGTGCAGAAATCCCTCTGAAGATTCCTGAGTAAAGTGTCCTTAAATATTTTAATTTTCTTAGGCAGCAGTTTTCCAAAACACTTTTTTCCCCTAAAGAGTAGTATCACATCTGTGTTATCTCCTGTCTGTCCACGAAATTTGTCATGTTCATTGATAAAATCAAGTAACAGCAACTTCAGGTTTGTTTGTCTCCTCATCACATATGTTAGCATTTATGGCCTGACATTTCAAGTCCAAACTTGAAACTAACAGATTCTGTAAAAGATTCTGGATAAAACACAAAACAAAAAATGGTTATCTGCATTTTTCAAAAAAAGATGAAAAAATAGCAAGAAAGTTACAGCATAGTTGGATTGTATACAAACTATTTTTTAGACTCTTTCCTCAACATACTTTGCTGTAACAAATATACACTATTTTGTGGCTAAAGAAATGTTATCCTTCAAGTCATTTAGATAATTCCTTTCAGATAGTTAGATGAAAATTCCTACAATATCTCAACAGTTAATGAAACAGGCATGCTAGTCATTCAGTTTTCAAGGTTTATGTGTATATGTATGTGTGTGTGTATTTTTTTTTTTTTTACACTTGTGGTGAGTAGACCCTGCCTGTATGCCAGGTACCTACCAAGTTGCTTTATCACTCCACCTCCTCAACTGGACATGGAATGAAAATATATGATGAAAATCTCATGGGCAAGGATACGGACAGGGCAGGGAGAGATCACTCACCAATTACCATCAGAGGCAAATCATATTTGAGTTGAGGAAAATTATTTATTATCAATTAAAATCCATCATGAGGTCCCTCCCATGGGAGGCTGTTCTCTAGGAACCTCTCCAACATGAGTCCTTCCCATGGACTATCATTCTTCATGACTGCTGCAGTGTGTATAATTTCCATCGGGTGCAGTCCTTCAGGAACCAACTGCTTCAGCGTGGATGGTTCATAGGATAAGCCCATCATCAAAAATCATAGCGTCATAGAATCATAGAATAACCAGGTTGGAAGAGACACACCGGGTCATCGAGTCCAACCATTCCCACCAATCTCTAAACCATGCTTCTAAGCACCTCATCCACCCTCACCTTAAACACCTCCAGGGAAGGCAAATCAACCACCTCCCTGGGCAGACTGTTCCAATGCCTAACCTCCCTTTCCGTGAAGAATTTTTTCCTTATCTCAAGCCTGAATCTCCCCTGGCGGAGCTTGAGGCCATTCCCTCTCACCCTGTCCCCTGTCACTTGGGAGAAGAGGCCAGTTCCTCCTCTCCACAACCTCCCTTCAGGTAGTTATGGAGAGTAATAAGGTCTCCCCTCAGCCTCCTCTTCTCCAGGCTAAACAACCCCAGCTCTCTCAGTCGCTCCTCATAAGACTTGTTTTCCAGCCCCTTCACCAGCTTCATTGCTCTTCTCTGGACTTGCTCCAGAGCCACAACATCCTTCTTGTGGTGAGGGGCCCAGAACTGAACACAGTATTGGAGGTGCGGTCCCACCAGAGCCGAGTACAGAGGAAGAATAACCTCCCTGGACCTGCTGGTCACGCCGTTTCTGATACAAGCCAGTGTATGGCCTGTATGTAGTGCCTCTATTATAATACATTTAAAAAAGGGGGAAAAAACTACTACACAACAGTAGCATTCAAGAAATAAGAGTGAGAATATGTGAGAGAAACAACAGGATTCTGTGATCTCCCAGTTGCTTGATGTGTCTAGTAAACAGAAGCTGCAACACAGAGGGGTCGTACTCAGCTTAATTGTAGAGAGAAAAGAATGCAACACTAATTTGAAAGAGCATAACCCAGTCTGACCAAGATAAAAGGTATTTTTAGTTGACTTGAGATGCAAATCCAATTTGCAGAGATCAGTTGTATTTAAAAGGATAAAATAAAATTTCAGGGCCAGTCCACCTGTTCTAATTTTTGTGAGGTGAAGGTTCACCATAGCTTGAAATAAGATGAAGACAGGATGTATATTATTATTGCAGTTAATACATTATTTTATCATTATGGTAAAGACTCAGTTTGCAGCTGATGAGCACCACTCTAAGCATCACTGTATGAACTTCTATCTTGCTCACAGGCCTATTTTGTAAAAAGCAGTGTTACACCAATGATGACAGACTGGGCTGTGGTATAACAAGAATTCAGAAAGTGTTGCTGAATTTATGACTGCATAGCCTGAGTTTTTTAAAAGACATGTCCATCTTGCTTGGTACCACGCCAAACTTATCCCTGTATTACTCCATTGACTTAAACCTACACACACAATTTATGCACTAATTTTAATGAGGTTGACTTTTCTCTGGAATGTTTATTACTGCAGTCATCATTTGAGGCTGAGTAGGAATGTGCCCAGTGTTGGGAGCAGTACAGGACATGCTTGATTCAGCTTGGATGACTGTTGGTGGCTCACTGAGTAGTCTCATGTGTCCTTGATATTGCGTTCAGCTTAGTCCCTTGGGAGCTGTGGCTTACATGGGAGTTTTTAGAGACATTGGCATTGCTATGAATGATCACACCTGTCATTGACAAAGACAGAGGGTAAACAAACCCAGTGCCAAAGTGTGAGCTCATACTTTGGTCTATTAGCTGGTAGCCTGTGAGAGCTGGGAAAGGTGAAAGATGAAGATTTTATATCAGGAAAAATTATACAACTCTGACTGGATGAAATTCAAAGCATTTTCATGTTTCTCTTCAGATATGAGTCTGGTTTTCTTGCTGGGACAATGTGGCAATATACCAGCAGCAACAGTTGGCAGCAGCCACTGGTGCTTAGTGGTAGTGGTTACTCCTTTACTGTCTTCCACACTAACCTTTTAATTAAAGGTTCAAAGGACTGAAACAGTCATGCACAACAACTCTGAAGATGTTCTTTGGAGTTAATGAGTTATGGTTTAATTATTCAGATTGAACAATCCAAAGATTGTTCCTACTCATAAACTCCTGGAAACAGTATGATAACTCACAATCTACAGGGAGTCAAAAAACAGTCTAACTGGCCACTTTATAAATTTCTGAGAGAATTGTTCCAACTGATTAATTTGTGAACATTAAAAGCCCTTCTCTTCTCTGTGAAGGAGAAAAGTAAGCAGAAGTGTGGCTTTTATCCTACTCTTGCCCTGGTGCAAATGATCTCTACACAATCACAAGCTAATCCTGCAGGTATAAATGAATGTGAAATCAAGTTAGTGGACCAGGTTATTCTGAAAAATATTAAGATTCAACTAGAACAAGACTGAATGATGATCTTATGTTAATAAATGTTCTGTATTCTAGAGAAGACTGCAAATATTATTTTGCCTAGAAAATTCTTCTATCAAAATTTTTCTTCAGGAAGAATTAATAAAGTATTGAAAAGTAGTATTCCTTCTGCATATTCTTCCCTCTTTCTTTTCTTATTTTTCTCTCAGGAAAACAAAAGGATATGTAAAAATTGTGAAAATACATACTAGAGAACTCTCGTCAGGAAACACATTTGCTCACATGAAATCCAAAACTGGGATTCAAACAGTTTTGAAAATTCAAAGCTTTCTTACATAGATTTTAGAAAAAAAATCCAAATAAGAATAATGGAATAGTTACATTTGGCAAAATACTCTTTTCTGACTAGATGAGTTTTGTTGGGAAAATGGTGAAGCATCTTAAATGTTTTGTCAGACATTGATCTCACTGGTGATGCTGCGCATACAGTCACCTTTCTCCTTATTCAGTAAGGAAGCCGTAATTTCATTTGTTGCTGTAATTAGTGGTGATATGTTGTTCCGTTTTAAAAAACTATCTAGTTCTCTTTATTTCAGAATTTGACATAGAAACGTGAATGTCAAGGGCTACAGAACCAAAAGGCAAGTATAAAGGAAGAAAAAAAAAATAAAGAAAAGGTTGTACAAGAGTAGTCTAGGTTTACCAGATCTATCACCCAGGCTGAATGAGTTTCAGATACCTTCCAGTAAAATTTCTCATCCCCACAATTCACAAGTGAAGAGATAGAGAGAATGCACATGGGTATGCACAGCCTAGGTCCCTTTCCTAAGCAGAGTTACAACCTTGTCCTGAGGTTGGGTCCTACCTGTGGGGGTTCAAATCTCCCCTAACACCTGGAGTGCTGCTTATTCCTGGATGATAAAGCTGCCTCCACCCACAGTTCACATTTTTGAGGAATCACATTGTTAAGGACAGAAGAACTGCAGAGTCATTGTTCATTGTTCCTGGACTTCAGTAAAGCCTTTGACACAGTTTCTCACAGCATTCTGCTTCGGGAACTGTCGTCCTCTGGCCTGGACGGGCGCACACTCTCCTGGGTGAAAAACTGGTTGAATGACCGGGCCCAGAGGGTGGTGGTAAATGGAGTTAAATCCAGCTGGAGGCCAGTAACAAGTGGGGTTCCCCAGGGCTCAGTGCTGGGTCCAGTCCTGTTTAATGTCTTTATCAACGACCTGGATGAAGGCATCGAGTGCACCCTTAGCAAGTTTGCAGATGACACCAAGCTGGGTGGAAGTGTGGATCTGCTGGAGGGTCGGGAGGCTCTGCAAAGGGATCTGAACAGGCTGGACTGCTGGGCTGAGACCAACGGCATGAGGTTTAACAAGGCAAAATGCTGGGTCCTGCACTTGGGGCACAACAACCCTAAGCAGAGGTACAAACTAGGAGAAGCCTGGCTGGAAAGCTGCCAGGAGGAGAAGGACCTGGAGGTGTTGGTTGACAGTCGACTGAACATGAGCCAGCAGTGTGCCCAGGTGGCCAAGAAGGCCAATGGCATCTTGGCTTGTATCAGAAATGGTGTGACCAGCAGGTCCAGGGAGGTTATTCTCCCTCTGTACTCGGCACTGGTGAGACCGCACCTCGAGTACTGTGTTTAGTTCTGAGCCCCTCACCACAAGAGAGATGTTGTGGCTCTGGAGCGAGTCCAGAGAAGAGCAACAAAGCTGGTGAAGGGGCTGGAGAACAAATCTTATGAGGAGTGACTGAGAGAGCTGGGGTTGTTTAGCCTGGAGAAGAGGAGGCTGAGGGGAGACCTTATTACTCTCTACAACTACCTGAAGGGAGGTTGTGGAGAGGAGGGTGCTGGCCTCTTCTCCCAGGTGACAGGGGACAGGACAGAGGGAATGGCCTCAAGCTCTGCCAGGGGAGATTTAGGCTTGAGATTAGGAAAAAGTTCTTCACGGAGAGGGTGGTTAGGCATTGGAATGGTCTGCCAAGGGAGGTGGTTGAGTCACCGTCCCTGGAGGTGCTTAAGTTTAGGGTAGACGAGGTGCTTAGGAGCATGATTTAGGGATTGGTGGGAATGGTTGGACTCGACTATCCAGTGGGTCTCTTCCAACCTGGTTATTCTGTGATTCTGTGATTCTGTGATTCTGTGATTCTTTGTACAGTCAAGCAAACTTTGATAGGAGACAGAAGGACAATAATGATGATGGAAATTGATGATAATGAAGATGAGGCTTACAAATTAACACATCTCCCTGGAATTTACCAAGCACTTAGGTACTTAAAGCCTAGGAACTCTTATCTAACATGAGAGGCTTTGAGAAACTCATGTTTGGGTAACTGGGAAACCTGCTGATTTATTCACCATCTTTGCTGCACAAGAAGCACAAAATAAGTCAATGAGCAGTGCAGAGGCTGAAAAACCAATAGCTGATCTCAGAAAAATGTGATCTGACTAAGTTACATCACCAGAGACTCTAGACTCTTGCTAACTTCCAATACAGTGTGTTAAAGTTTTCCAGTCCTTTCTAAACTCCAGTTGTTCCTTTCAATCTAGTTCTCCATATGGAAAATTGCAAAGAGGTGAACATTTTAACATACCAAAAAGCTTCTGATTTCTGATAAGGGCATTATCTAGCTGTGCTCCTTTTTCAGAGCATTCCACTTCATCCTAGATTTTGAAAATACTTTGAAGAGAGCAAAAAATAATCCCAGAATTTTCAATATGATCCAAGGTTAGGAGTACGGTATTATATATCAGACTTCATTTATCAAGCTGTATACGGGGGCAGTCTTTTGTGCAAGGAACCTCTCACAGCATGACACCCTTGCCCAAACTACAGAGCAAGACTGTAAAATTTATACTCAGTTTTGTCTCTCATTTTTATTCAGATGATGAACAGGATGTTAACACTATGCAGTGCTGCAGGGCCTATTCCTCATAAGGATGATGAAGATATTTATATGCAGAAGTACAGATAAATTAAATCTCAAACAACCAGATCTGGTTGTAATTCCTCCCAATGGACACTCGACTTCTTTAAAAAGAGGTAACACTGTAACTTATTAATTTAACAAAGAAAGAACAATAAAGCTCTCTACTTCAGAAGACAAAGCACAGCTAATGATCTCTACATGCTGGATTCCTGAAATCTTATGAACTATAAGCCTTCGCTGCATCAGCCCCACTTTTTTCATATTCCAAGATTAGTGTTTAGACCTAGATATGTCTACAGGGTTCACAACTGAACATCTAGTCTTCATCGTAATGGTTTTACCTATTACTTATATTTCATTAACTTTTGTGCAGATGGTTGGAAAGGATTTCAAAATAAGAAATATTTTACTTAAGTCCTGTCTGCTTCAGAGTCTGAACTTTCTTCTATGTGTGAAGTAAATTCTGTCATCTAAAAGATCTCTTTCTACGGTTTATACTTCCTTTACAAAGCAGAGTGATCAAAATAGGCCTGTATATTTGTGTAGCCTTTACAACAGCTGTGAAACAGGGTAGAAATAGGATTCTTTATGTTACACAGCAGGTTTTTTATTCCCAGCATCTCTAAAGTCCCATTTTAACCCTTGATAATGTCCTTACTTCCATCACTTAAGACTATCGCTTCTGTTAGTTTAGCAGTAGTGTTATAGCTCATGAAAACACAACGCTTTAAAGCATAGGGAGAATTGTCCCCCAGACTTAGCACAACAGCAATGGAAAGCATCTGTGCTGTTAGTCTGTTGTTCAAGTGCTTCCTAGCAAGTCTTTCTAAATCTATGCTGCTTCAGGAGAAATTTAAAGGAGCATTATGTATATCAGTACTTGTTAGAAAGTTGTTTAGTTTATGTTTGAAGTATACAGTGTTGTTGGAATTAGAAAGAACCCAAATCCTCAGTTACACCATGCTATTCAACATAATGAATGATTAACCTGGTCAATCAAATTACCTCCTCATGCCAGCTGTTCTCTCTAAGTTTATTTTGAATGCCACCACCATTGAATACACGTATTTAAAATCTTCTTTAAATGTTTTCTACTTCAAAGAAAAAGGATCTATCAAATTTGCATTTAAAAATCAAACACCTATAAAGTATTGCATTTCAACTGTTTGATTGCTCTCAAACCAGATTTTTGCTGAGAATGATGAAGCCCCAAGGAGTTTTAACTCTAACATTGTCTCTGTCAATTTGAAACCTATTTGCTTGCAGGTCCATGACAGATACATTTATATCTCACTGAATCCTGAGGTTTTATGAGTGATTTCTGAATTTAAAAGGAAAAAAACCCCAAAACCCAACAACCAAACTACTGTTTTAAGTACCAGCTGGGTTTTTCCCAGACTGCCTTTTACAGGGGAAAAATCATGGGCTTTAGTTATTGTAAGAGAATACTTTCAAAAACAACTATCAGTGTAATTTGGGTATCTTTGCATTTTAGAGTTATACTGCAGTGATTGTTCTTGGATTCCTCCTCTGATCTGATTTTGGTTGTTGAAGTTATTTATGAGATGATGCTAACACTATGGAGAGATAGAAAAGTTTGTACTCTAACCCTGATCCAACATAAATCAAGAGTAACTCCTGCTAAAGCTCACTATGAGATCAAGGAAATAGAAAGCAGATCCAGCCCAGTATGACTCCCCTTAAACAACGCATTGTGCAGAAGTGTGGAAGCACTTTTAATGGCTTTGAATCACCATTCATCTGAGCAGCATGATTCATGGTTCTGTAAATTGTGGTGTCATGCCATCTTTCCCCAAATTTATTTTTATTTTGTTATTTTTTTATAAAGACTAGTGTGGCATTTTAATGGGAATTGGCTTATGAGTAAGAAAGGAAAGATATTTTCTGTGAGGATATTTTGGTGAAAGTTAGGTACACATTCTAGTCTGAGTCAGCTAGTTCATGCCACACCTGATGCAAATGAGCGTGAGAACTGTTGTTGGGTGAATATGAATTTACTCTGGAGCCTGCATGCAGTTTCACCTGTTTTTCTGTGGGATATTGTGTCAACACTGAGAAAGAAAGTGTTGCATAGTCCAGACTTGCAATCTTTTAAAGTTCTCTGAAGGAAGGAGAGTATTCAGGAATTGCCAGAAGACAAGGTATTTGACTAACACCAGTTGGGGACTGTGTTGAAGTCTGGTCTGCCTGATTCACTGTAGGAAAAAAGATTTCTCCTGATAGGAATATTCTAGAATATTGTTTTAAGAATATGAATAAATTCTACTTTCTGACTAGTTTCTAATATGACCATAAATCTTGTCTTGAACTAAAAAAAAAAACAAAAAACCTCAAAACAAACCACTATTGAGAGCTGTGGTTTGAATATAAAAGCATTTTTTCTGAAATACCAAGTTCAAATCAGCACTTTCCACAGTGTGTGAAATATTAGTAACTTCACTGATCCAGGTGATGAAACAGACAGCATCCTCAGCAAGTCTGCAGATGTAGCTGGTAGGAACTGTTGATATGCCACAGGGTTGTGCTGCCATCCAGAGGGACGTCAACAGGCTAGAGAAAAGACCCAACAGGAAACTCATGAAGTCCAGCAAGGTGAAGCGCAAAGTCCTTCAGCTGAGAAAGTAAAAACAATATATGCTGGGGGTCACCAAGCTGTTTGTCAGAAAAGGAGCTGGGGGTCATGGTGGACAGCAAATTGAACATGCGTTGACAATGTATCTTTGATGCAAAGAAGGCTAATTGTGTCCTTGGCTGCATTAGGTGATGTATTGTCCGTGTGTCAAGGGAGGCGATCCTTCCTCTCTACTCAGGAGTGGCGAATCTACACAGGGAGTTGAGTGTCCAGTTCTAGGCTCCCCAGTACAAGACTGACTGATGAAGGGTCTGGAGTGTCTCTCCTGTGAGGAAAGACAAAGAGAGTTGGGACTGTTCAACCTGGAGAAGAGAAGGCTTGGGGGGAGTCTCGTTAATATATATAAATATCTGAAGGAAGAGTACAAAGGAGAAGAGGCCAGGCAATTTTCAGCAGTGCCCACTGACAAGAAAAGAAGCAACAGACACAAACTGAAATACAGAGGTTCCTTCTAAACACCAGGAAACGCTTTTTACTGTGAGTGAGATCAAGTGCTGGCACAGTCTGGGGATGTTGTGGAGAGTTCATTCTTGGAGATATAAAAAACTATCCAAACACGATCCTGGGTAGCTCATTCTAGGTGGTCCTACTTGAGCAGGAGGGCTGGACAAGATGACCTATAAAGCTCCTTTCCAAATTAAGGCATTCTGCAGTTTTCTGAGATCTGAATGACTGATGGGTCAAGGATATTTAGATAAAAATCAAAGCTGCTATACCTGCACCAGGTGACACGTGGTGGGAGTTTCAGTGTCAGAGCTGCTCAACACTGCATCACCCTGACTGTTGCACAAAGGAGCATCTTTCTCAGTGCGGTGCAGGTGAATTGGCATTTTTGCCTACAGTATGCAGAAAAAAAGGGGAGAAGAAATTGCATGCCTGGATATACAGCTGGGCTTGACCTTAAAACTCATTTCCAATCTAAATGACTCAATGATTTTATGATATGACCTGCTGTTTATAGAAGGCTGTAATACCTCTTGATGTGAAAACAGATCCTTTGACAGGTACTTCAGCAAAGCAAGCCAAACGCAGATCATTTCAGGTGCCCCTAGTCCTGGAAAGGTGGATGTCATTTATTATTCACGGATGTATGAGCCCTAGTTTCATTATTCCTAGACTTTTTTTGTCCACATTTATCTTAACAGCCTATCCACAGAGTCTCAGACAAGTGTCAGGTTAATATACTCTATGACCAGTGAAGGAATTACATCCATTTGCTTTCCTGTTTTCCCAAGTTCCAACTGTACTTTCTCAGTTGCCCAGAAGGGCAACTATTCCTCTTGTTTCTCCTGCAACAACAGGTTTTGATTCATCTGACAGTCCACGTACAAATCAGATCTGTGGTCTGTTCCATCTGTGGACGGTGCAACAAGTTTTCATCACATCTCCTAGCAGCTCGAGATTCATTTGTCAGGGTAAACCTACATGGTCCTTGAGAGCAGATGAATATGCCATTCAGTCAGAAGTAGTTATCATTTACATTGGATTAAATTTACAGAAACTGAAGTTAGACAAGCTCCCCATTCATGCAAAAACTTGCTGTTTTATCAGTTTTCAATTTCACATTATAAAACTATCTCAAATGAATGGGATGATTTGATATTAATCTTAAAAAATATTTCTGTAAACACATTATGGGTTGTATCCATGAATGCTTTGATTTGGAACCAAATTGAAAATGTGTGCAGAAAATGTCTACTTATCTTATAAACATTATATTATCAGCAGAAAACTAGTGATTTATTAGAAGTAATTTATTTTTTTTAGTTTGAATAAGGATATTGCTTAAAGTGTTGACAAAAAACATCCAAAGGAAAATACCTCTATTTTATTATCAACTCAGTCAGGCACTGTGGGGCATGGTTCACATCCTCCAAATTTCAGTCATCTGACCTAGTCAGCAATGTTTGCTTGGTAGGCAGTAAAGACTATTTCTTCTTTAGTTTGGCCCATATAGAGACAACTTAAGAATAATCTTACTCTGGAAACACCTATTTTTTCACTGATCAGGGGAAAGCTGGGTGACTTATAAGCTAGACCACAAATTTTTAAATTTCTTAAAGTTAGTGAGGTAAATCCCAGTTGAAGTTGATGCAATTAAAGTCTGAGACACATTAATAATGTTTCACAGTTGTTCCTATGTCTTAATTATGTTTATTTTCAAAGAGAATATAAATCAGCACAGATTATTGTAGGATGCTGATGACAGTGGAACAACATCCCTGTTCTTCCCTCCTTTATCTGCCTCCAAAGGCAACAGCAGTAAAATCTCTGTTACCATCATAACAGAAGCTAAACATGCATAAAGTCAGTACGGTTGTGTAAATAAGAAGACTTGCAGCATTATAATGAGCAAATATCAATGTATGCCTTTTTTTTCCTTGAGCTGTGCAAGGTAATTGTCAATTTGTGAATCTTCTGGTATTCTCGTACAGTGTAGTGTCCTCTATGCTTCTTGTCACCGCTAATAGGGAAGCTGGAAAATGCTTTACCCACCAGTGAACAGAGTCTTTTCAAACAGATTTCTGTCTTTACAGTAGTGTAACGGTCTTTGCCTTTTAGACAGGATTATCATCTCATAAGCACTGCAATCACCAGCTCTCACTCAAAGCTTGCTGCATAGTCCAGCCTTATTTTGCAGGCTGGGGTCAAACACCTACAAAGGCACCTTCAATTGAAATAGCCACCCAAGCTGAACTGTGCCCATGAGAAAAGCTCAGCAATCTAGAAAAGCTGGAGAAGGAAAAAGGCAGTAGCGGTGTAAAAGCTGTAGAAATACTCACTTGAAAACGAGGTGCAGTTTTGCATATTTGTGGGTGGTAAAGCAGAAGGGTGGAAACTGCTGCATCTTAAGCTTTGGGCTTAGGGAGCCCATACCTCAATGTTTTAAAATAAAGGGAGTCCTGTGCAAGGGGTTAAAGGATTCTCTGTTGCACTATAGTTACTAGCCTTGCTACACATATAATACAACCACTATTATAGGGACCAAACATGTGCCCTGGTCGTCCCAGTCTTTTCTGTGATCTTATGTGGGAAACAGAGAGGGGAGAAGAGAAACTGTTTGCTAATTACTGAAAACAACTTGATACACTGTGTGAATTCCTCCCTTCCCCATCCTCCTTACTTTCTGAACACTGAAGAAAGCCTGATTATCTTAACTCAGCTATGCATATGAAAATGTCTATCGTGTTCTCATATGTGATTTTTTTGTGGAGGAAGGAACCTATAAATAGCACAGCTCTAAGCTGCATCTGTAAACAGCCTCATAAAACACAGGCTGTTTGTAAAGCAATGCAGAGCGGTTTGTGCAGATGAGCTGCCTCTGCATTTCATGTGCTGACTGAGGGGCTGCAGTGGAGACTTCACTTCATTATCAACAATCCCTCCTCATACATCATCCTCTTCTATGCTTACAGGCTGTATGCAGTTCTAGTTTTCATTTACATAGAAGCTATACTGTTTTACAGGTTATACAGCATTGGCATCATCAGCGCTGCTCCTGTTAACCTCAAAAAACTGTAAAAACTGTCATTTTTGAGCAACTAGAAGTTTAAGGCAAATTTATTAGGAGACAGTTTAAAAGCAAACCCCAAACAATCTATTTCTTTACTCTTGGAACTCTATTTAATGTGATGGATATTAACGACACATTAATTTTCTACCAAAGCTTCCTAGCAACTCTTAGAGCATATTCCAGCAAATATGTTTTTATTTTTTAAAAAAACTTGGATATTTTTAAAGGTTGTTCTTCGGTGTTTTCATTTAGTTCTTCATATCAACACCCCCACAGTTTGTTTGTGCTTTTAATTTTGTCAAGCTCAAATTTTCCAAAAAAAAAAAAGGAAAATATTAAAGTGTGGATGGGTATATTAATTCTTTCTTAAAGCACCCTACTTTTATAGCTAAAAAAAAAGAGAATTTCACAGTTCAGTTTTCCTTTGTTTTCAGTAAAATAGTATTCAAAAACAATTGTATACTTTTAAAGCAGGTGTTATGTCTAAAACAAAATATCTGTAAGCTAATAGAAATCCTTTAATACAATAAAAAATTCTTATCTGGAAAAAATACTTCCCTAAACAGCTCAGAAGAAAAAAAAAATCTTATTTTTGTGACCTGTTTCTTTCCTATAGGGATTTTTCTTACCTATTTTCAAATATTTCATACTATTTTTCTATGCAAGAACATGCCTTGCCTTCAGACTGTATTGCTTGATAGTCAACCTGCAGTTTTGTTCATAGTTTTAATTCCAAGATTTTTGTTTATGTCATGCTGAGATAACTCCTTTAACACCGCATACATATCTGTAAACTAGAACATTCCTTGCTTTTTAGTTTTTGCCAAGTACTTTATCTCTTCCTAGTTTTGCTTCCATGTACAAGCCTATCAGTTAGGAGATCACTACACCTCAAAAAGCCATCTAGATTTCTCTGAGCTGAAAAGTCTTTCTCAGAAGAGTCTGTTTTCCTTCTGATTTTGACCACAGTCCCCAGATATGGTCCCGTAAACTGCCTCCTTTGGATTGTATTAGTACAATCCCTAGTGTGGCCAATCCTGGGGTCTTGGATAAGAAAACAGCACTGGCCAGCATGTCTTTCTGCCTATCAAAAAAAAAAAAAAGGAAGGTTGTATTTTTTTCTGTATTCAGGTTTTAAGTGATCTGTTTTCCAGCACGGCCTTATAAACAGCTGCCCTGACAGACCTGAGGGAGCAGGATCCTGCTGCACACAGAAAGAAAATGAGCAGCTGGAGGCTGTGAGGATGGCATGAATGTCTTAAGCAACTTTACTATCAAAGAAAACCAGAGTTGTGTAAGGGCACCCTTAGGAGTATAAAAGCATTCTCGTAAGTCACTCCTCCCCATCTTTAATCATTGTCAGCACTTTCTTCTCATCTCACTGTAATTTTTCAGTACATTTTCCAATAATGAGAAAAGCAGGAAACATACGCTTTCACTGTAGTATTGCAGAGAGAAGGATTTTTTTTCTTCTTTCAACAGAAAATTCATAGATAATTAGATGCATAACAGTATCCTTAAGTGAAAAGATCACTGCATGGAAGAAAAAAACAGACTTCTTGATTTCTCTATTTAACAATGGTGTCATGTTTCAAACTCATTTTGAACTCACTGCTCTCTAAACCAACCTAAATCTCTTTGTAAAGAGTTTTATTGTCAAGTTTTACTCTCTGATTAAATGGTGCCATTTAGTATTTTTTTGGATGGACATAAACATTTTAGAACTGCGTCTGGTTTTTTCCCCATTATTTTTCTCCTTTTGAGGACATGCTGACCTTTTTAGGGTGTATCTATCTTAATTTGCTGTCTTCCTGTGCATTCATACCACTTTTCAATTCAGCACTGTCTGCAAATTTTCTTCTGTTTGCGGCTCCTTGCTCATACTTCCATTTCACTGTAGTTGTTAAGGGCAGTCACACGGCAGAGCCTCTTTCCTTCCACTATCTTGCTAATAGGATTTGCTGCTGATCTCTCTCTGTCATGCCAAGAAATCTGGGTTTATATTCAAAAAATGACATTTCATGGATCCACTATTTTTCCCAAATTCAGCCTAGCATTGCAAGTCTTGATTAAAGCCTTATCTTTTGAATATTTGTCTTTTAATTTTTAGCCAAACCCTAGTAAAATAAGCATTTAGCCAGATTTTTCAAGGAATTCTTTCTTCCCAGAAGAATGCATAACTGAAAGAAGCAAAAGAGAGCGAGGGTGAAATGATGCAAATGCAGTTAAAAAATGCTATCGTATTAATTGATTTATTTGCTAGTGGGAAAGGGGTGGATTTAGGATTTGGAAAATTTAGAGTGAATAATAGTGTTTTAGTATACCTTTGGAGATTAAAATAATTTGGTCATAGAATGAAATTTAATTTAGGCCTACTGAAAGTTAGAAAGCTCACTTCCCACTTGTGAGTTCTGCTTCCTAGAGCCTTTTCATCCTCTCACCTGTTTTGTTTTCCTGTTTTCACTTTATTCACTCTAGATAAAACTGAATAGGCCATAAGCAAGGAAAAAAAGCTAGCAAACAAACAAAGGAAGGCCTGTAAATTTGTAAACACTAATTCAAGGAGAAGAGTTGTTTTGGTTTTTTTGTTATTTTTTTTTAAATTAAAAAATATAGGAATAAAAAGCTGGTAAGGAAAATACTAAAATTGTATTGGGGATTTCCCACAGGAATCGCAAGTTTTTCTTGATTTTCTGGTTGAATATTGTTAATTATGTCTGGAAATAACTAAGTAACAGGAGGTTCCAAAAAAGAGGTTTTATATCAAATCCTATATTGCAAATGTAAATTAAGAAATTATTTAATTATTTCACTATTGGAATAAATCAGCCCAGAGTTGAAGAAACTTCTACCTCACCCGTCCATAGCATCAATAGTCACAATGACTTCTACTCTAAGTTTTCTTTTCTTTTTGAAGTTTTCAGAAAATCAGTCTCTCCATTAGACCATCGTAAAAGCAACGTGCCTCTCCAGAAGTGTTGTAACTGTGAGTAGTTTATTACTGAACATTTCAATGATTACATGTAATTGAAATTTCCACCTTTCATTCTTTAGATGATGCAGCAAAAGATATAGACAACCACAACAAGCAGAGTCCCACTTACAGTACAAAACACCCATTCTCTTCTATGATGTGGGATTTGACCTGACAGCCTCCTACAGGACCCAGCAGGTTGGTTAAAGGTTCAGCTCATGCTTGTAGATCATCAGCTGGGAAAGGTCATGTACTTCCACAGTTCCTGAGGACCAGGCTGTCAGACCTGTCAGTATCAAGGAGCAACCACCTTCAAGGAGCAGAAAGAAGGTCCAAACCAGCACCATATGTAAAAACAAGGATGTGAATGTCATGGCTGAGTCCATGGGGGCATGCACTCAGCCCCATGAGAGCTCTTCAAAAAGGAAATCCTAGCAGCTCAGGAGAAAGCCATCCCCATGTTCCGGGAAAAAAAGCTGGTAGGGGGAAAAAAAACCTTGGTTGAACAGTGAGATCGTGAGTGATATCAAGAAGAATAGGAATGTTTATGGGCTCTGGAAGAGGGGACAGGCCTCTTGGGTGGACTACAGGAGGGAAGTGAGATTGTGTAGAGAAAAAATCAGAAGGGCCAAGGCTCAGCTAGAAATCAGATTGGCAAAGTCGATGAAAGATAACAAAAAAATTCTTTCTAAAAATAAATAAATAATAAAAGGAGGACTATGGAGACCATACAGTCCCTATTGGATGCAGAAGGAACAACAGTAACAGAGGATGAGGAAAAGGCTGAGGTACTTAATGCCTTCTTTGCCTCAGTCTTTAATTGTAAAGACAGTTGTTCCCTCTGTGTACAAACCCAGGAACCAGAGGAGCAAAATGAGGCTCCCATGGTCCAAGAGGATGTGGTCAGAGCCTTGCTTGCCCGACTGGACACCCACAAGTCTGTGGGGCCTGATGGGATTCACACAAGGGTATTGAAGGAGCAGGCGGATGTGCTGGCCAAACCCCTTTCCATCATCTTCCAACAGTCCTGGAAGACTGGGGAAGTTCCACTGGACTGGAGCCTGGCTGATGTTGTGCCCATCTACAAGAAGGGTCGCAGGGAGGATCCAGGGAACTACAGGCCTGCCAGTCTGATCTCAGTGCCAGGGAAAGTCATGGAACAGGTGATCTTGAGTGCTACCATGAAGCACATGCAAGAGAACCGGGTGATCAGGCCTAGTCAACACGGGTTCATGAAAGGTAGGTCTTGCCAAACTAACCTGATTGCTTTCTATGACCAAGTGACTAGGCTGCTGGATGAGGGAAAGGCTGTGGATGTATCTTCCTGGACTTCAGTAAAGCCTTTGATACAGTTTCTCACAACATTCTGCTATGGAAACTGTCAGCCTCTGGCCTGGACAGGCGCACACTCTCCTGGGTGGAAAACTGGTTGGATGACCGGGCCCAGAGAGTGGTGGTAAATGGAGTTAAATCCAGCTGGAGGCCAAGTGGGGTTCCCCAGGGCTCAAGGCTGGGTCCAGCCCTGTTCAATGTCTTTATCAATGACCTGGATTAAGGCATCTAGTGTTCCCTCAGCAAGTTTGCAGATGACACTAAGCTGGGTGGAAGTGTGGATCTGCTGGAGGGTAGGGAGGCTCTGCAAAGGGATCTGAACAGGCTGGACCGCTGGGCAGAGTCCAATGGCATGAGATTTAACAAGGTCAAAAGCCGGGTCCTGCAGTTGGGGCACAACAACCCTATGCAGTGCTATAGACTAGAAGTCTGTCTAGAAAGCTGCCAGGAGGAGAAGGACCTGGGAGTGTTGGTTGACAGCGACTGAACATGAGCCAGCAGTGTGCCCAGGTAGCCAAGAAGGCCAATGGCATCTTGGCTTGTACCAGAAACAGCATGACCAGCAGGTTCAGGGAAGTTATACTCCCTCTGTACTCGGCACTGGTGAGACTGCACCTCTAATATTGTGTTCAGTTCTGGGCCCCTCACCACAAGAAGGATGTTGAGGCTCTGGAGCGAGTCCAGAGAAGAGCAACAAAGCTGGTGAAGGGGCTGGAGAACAGGCCTTATGAGGAACGGCTGAGAGAGGTGGGGTTGTTTAGCCTGGAGAAGAGGAGGCTGAGAGGAGACCTCATTACTCTCTATGATTACCTGAGGGGAGGTTGTGTAGAGGAGGGAGCTGGCCTCTTCTCCCAAGTTACAGGGGACAGGACAAGAGGGAATGGCCACAAGTTCCACCAGGGCAGATTTAGGCTGGACATTAGGAAAAAATATTTCACAGAAAGAGTCATTGGGCACTGGAACAGGCTGCCCAGGGAGGTGGTTGATTCACCTTCCCTGGAGGTGTTTAAGGCACAGGTGGATGAGGTGCTCAGTGGCATGGTTTAGTGTTTGATACGAATGTTTGGACTCAATGATCCAGTGGGTCTCTTCCAACCTGGTTATTCTGTGATTCTGTGATTCTGTGACAGTGTCCTTGTCCAAGCAGGATGGGAAGAACCTGCGGTTTGGTAGGAGGGGATTTGTTTTGATTTTTAAGAATGATTGTTATAGAATACAAATTACATATATTTCTGTCTTTGATAGGTGAACTGTTGAGTGACTTCTGCCAGGATCTGAATGGCTACACATAGAATTTGTAATCAAGTCTTGCTCAATGGCAAAACCCCTTTCCTTCATTTCCTTTCCTTGCCACAGGTGGCAAGTTAAAGAAAAAGTTCAGATGTTCACTATATGCACCTTTAAAAATAGAAAACCTAATACTGCAGTGACCATTTTCTGACAAAAAAGTGACAAACCAAACACCATACTTAAAAAGTTGCCTCCTGCCTGCAGATCTGATCTCACAGCAGAGAGTATTATCTAGCATGCAGGGTTTGACAAATTCTCCTGGACCTTGATCATACTTACCTGAACACTTCAGGATACAGATGGAGGAAGGTTTGGTATCTTGTGTCGCTCCTTTGGATTTGGAGTTTCTTCGTCAATCTCACAGTCAGAAAAAATTTCTGCTGCTTTGAAAACAGCAGCCCCTGCTCGGGTTTTTTTAATGTTTCAGTTTATTTCATGCATGAATGATTTTAGTCTTATGATCAAAACAAGTAATGTACTGTAGTATAACATAAATTGTCATGACTTAAATAGATTTATACTTGACAGACTGTGTAGTATCCAAGTCATTCAAGTATAAAAGCAATGAATGCCATTATGCCTATCACAAGAACTGTGGCTGTCAACTGCAATCACTTCTGTAGCGTTCTGGAAACAAGGACAATTCAAATCACAAAATATCTGCTTCTGTAATCCTTTTTTATTCTCTGGTGTTTACCACTGAACTTAGAATCATAGAACAGTTTAGGTTGAAGGAAACATGTAGGTCATCTACTCCAACCTCAAACTTCTTCCCAGAGAAGGACCGTGAAGACGATCAGAGGGCTAGAATCCTTCCCAGGACAGGCTGACAGAGTCGGGAATATTCACTTTAGAGAGGATGAGGACCTACAGAGACCTTATAGCAGCCTTCCAGTACTTAATAAGGCCTACAAGAAATCTGAGGAGGATCTCTTTATCAAGGATTGCAGCGATAGGATGAGGGGTAACAGTTTCAAGATGATAGAGAGGAGATTTAGATAAAATATTAGGAAGAATTTTTTTACTGTGAGAGTGGTGAGGCACTGTCACAGGTTGCCCAGGGAACTCATGGGTGTCCCATCTCTGGAAGTGTTCAAGGCCAGGCTAGATGAGGTTTTGAGAGATTTGACCCAGTGGAAGGTGTCCTTGCACAAGGCAGGGGGGTTTGAACAAGATGATCTTTAAGGCTCCTTCCAACCCAAACAATTTTATGATTCTATGATTTTATGATTCTATGGTTCTTTTATAACTAGCTTTTCTGATGTCCCCCTGTAACTCTGTCCATTTGCCTTGAAATATAATACATATGGTTTTATAACCATAATAATAATACCTATATAATTAGAAATACATTTACATAGAGCACAGATATGTGAGGAAATTTCTTGTAAAATCACAGCAAGATAAGCTGATAGATGTATAAGCATCAGGATTGTCACTAGGAATAATAAGAATGAAAATCAGAAAGCTTTTAGAAGTGCAACATTTCTGTCTATAAACCCATGCATAATTGCCATTAATGGGAGCAGCTTGTGTGACAGTGAGCTTGCAGCATATGTGATGCTGTATATTCTTAAAATTCCATTCAGCACCCAGAAATTTCAGCACAATGGCACTTGCTGGAAATAGTGCCAGTAGACACAAGTCGGGGATAATGGCGAAGCAGTGATCAGTCTCTGCTCAGGTATGTGCAGACGTGAGAAGTTGGTGTTGACCTTCTTTTAATGAGCATCCTGTGCTTGAAAAGCAAAGTAACACCATACAGCTGTGCTGTGAGCCTGCAGCCCATCTCTTTGCTCACTTCAAGTGGCTTTTGGAGAAGGTATTGGCTTCACTGATGTCTTCTAAAGCAGCAGCTGTTCCTTCAGTAATTGAAATCATTCTCTGCCTGGCTTGTGCTGGGTCCACCAACAGCTGAGGCTGTTTCCCAGCCAAAGGAGCAGAAGTGGATCCCAGCTCCACAAGCACTATTTGCAGTGGAGAGATTTCTATGAAACTTCAACTTGGATGCTGACCTTCTGTATGGCATTTGAGTCAACATTAGCTAACACATAATCCAATAAGAATGGTGGGATGGATTTTTTGCTCTGTCCCAGTTTAAAGTGTCCAACAGTGTCTCCCTCTCTGTGGCCCTATGCAAAACCATTAGTGCATAAGAGCTCCTGCTGAAGGCAATGGAATTCTGTGCTGTAAAGTAATTATGCCTGTCATTCTTCGACCTTTGGCACATGTTGCATCTTGGATAACATTGTGTTTTCTTCTTCAACAGGCCATTTACCAGGCAGTAGCCTTCCCCACGACCCACCCAAGGAACAATTTCTGTCCTCTCAATGTGATTACAGTTCATTTCATTCCATAATATGTTTCTTTTATTATTCCCTCAGGCATGCAAATCAAATTTTACTCAGTACCAAAATCTTTGTTCTGCAAAGAATGCTGGCGTTGAGTGCAGTGGAAAAACAACTTTCCTATTGAATATGGTCTGTGTTAATAGAACTCCACTACCTATTTTACTTTGAAAGTAAACATCTGTCAAAGTTTATTTGTTCTGTCAGAAAGGCAGGAGTGTCTTAAGGGAAAACACACTATAAAAGCAGAAAGATTATTCTTCAATTATACCTTTCTCTGTCTAAATGTTTAATTAGATAAGCTGCCATGGAGACAGAGATTACTTTGGCATCCATACGACCCATTTGTCAATGTTATAAATGCAGTGGAAGTCTTGCAAATTTGATCACAACAGCCACAGAGAAAGCAGGGAGCTGGTGATCTCAAATGAGACCAATTTCAAACAACTTTTCAGCACAGCTGGGTGGCTCTTTTTGCTGCCAGTGGTTAATCTTGTGCTATCAGATTTTGGCATGTATGAACTTGAGCACAAATTTGAATACAATTTTTGAAGTCACAGCATCTTTCTCTCACCACTCTATGATTATGGCTTTTAAAAGTGTATTTATGCTGATATATAGTCAAGACCATACAAGAGCAGGAATATTCAGATACTGAGTAGGAAAGTTTATGGCTTCTGAAACTGCCCAGTCACCTGCTTACCAATGACTTTGCTGTGTGGGAAGAAAAGTGGTGCTTGTATAGATATTGTGTTTCCTTAAATTGCAGTCAATAAATATTTAAGTTTAAAGGCTCCATTACTGTTAAAGCTCACAAGATTAAATGTCTTTATTTTCACAGCACCTCATAAGGACTCTTTATGGGTGTTATTAAGCACATGCAGCCTATCTAGCAGACTTGAACTAGAGTGTAAAAGTTAATAATTCAAGATAGCATTTGCATGGCCAAACATAAGAGCAAGAGTCAATATCAAAGTAAGAAATCTATATTTACGTGTTTACCTGAACGTCTCAGCTTCCATTACCAGCACAGTCAACAGAGATTTAGTCCATCCAGATGATGACAGATTCAGATACCTGTGTGTGATTATCTGAATCATGTCCAATGTACTGCCACTCAAGAGAACATGATATACTCTAAATATTCTTACTGAGCTCCAACTTCAGAAAAGCACACTTCATATATGGTCCTTTATGATATCTAGCAGCACAATGTAGATACCTCCAATATTTGGAGTATCCCTAATGAAGAAGTGGATTTTCTGGGAGATGATGAATATCCTTCCACTTTGAAAAGGTCAATAGGATCTAAGTAGGTAATATTTATTATTTCATCTCTAAATCCTGAAGTCAGTTAAAGCAATGGTGTAGGAAGAATCCCAGCTATTATATGGTTATTTTGCATAGCAGATTTTTCCCCTACACTGTTCTTTAGACTTTTTATTATTTATTATTTTAAAATCCATATACTCTTCCGGGTTTTGAAAATATATTGAATGGAGCATTTAAATTGCTTTTAAAAGAGGTAAGAAATTAAGAACAGAATTGAGGGACATTGTACCCTCAGCAATGAGGCAAGAGGTATTGAATAATGAGCTACAAGCAGATGCGGTCTCACAATCCATTCTTTTCCTGGTTTACTAGTTTTAGACTGTTATTTAATGTTTTTTTCAGTAGTGTTTTGGAAATCAGAACTTCTATTTTTGGATGCTATTTTGAAGCCATTTGATAAACTGTTTCGTAGAAGAAAAATAGAGGAAAATATACAAGATATTCACAATGAAAGAAGAAAGAATACGAAATACAGCTGGTTTCAGTTTTGGCTGCAGACTTGAATTCAGTCCATGAGCACTGATAAATTTGCTAATGAATCTCACTGAGTTTCTGTCATATATCAAACCCACTTTCATTTGTGTCATCCATTAGTTTTATTTCAATTATACTTTGGGGTACATTTTGAACCAAGAAGTGGGATGTGCAGGTTGTATTTGTGTGTTATATCTACTTAATATTCCAAAATAGGATGCTGTCATGTTTCTATGCCATAATCTTTATCTGTATGCCTATAGCCACTGCATAAGAATTTTAGAAATATAATCCTTTTTTGAACTAGTCATCATCGTTATGTTCCTTCGTGCCATTACAGGGCAGACCCACTTATTTTTCAAATCAGAGAGATGGAGAGATTAATACTTCTGTATCATCTGTTTTTGCAGATGTTACTGAAACACTTTACAAGAGGCAAATGTCATTGTAAATCAATATTTGTAATTGCAGGGCAGAATGATCTGTTTCCAGTGGTTGAGAAGCAGCTAAATTCAGACACAATTACAAAACCATAATATAGCAGACAAGCAAACCTGCCCCCTGAAATGAGTATATTATTGCCACAGATTCATTTTCTGCATTGTAAGAACACTACTGAAGTATTAGCCCAAGAATTTATCTTTTCATTCTCCCTATATAAACACATTCTACTACATTCTTCTTCTTGAATGGTATCATCCTAACCTAGACACCCCTAAACTGATTATTTTTCTCTGTGTCTCTGTCTTGACCTCGATTTACTCCACCGATTTTATTATTACAAAATCAGTATGCTCATACCCCCCACTCCTCCAAAACCTGCGGATGTTGTGATTTCAGCCACTGGCATCCTGCTGCTAGATAAAAGGCTAACACGTTCATAAGCCCTAAGCCTTTAGCAATGCAGTAGACAAGCCATAAAATATGCATCACATACAGGCCCCAGACATTCTTCTTCCAATTACCTATAGCTGCTGCTATAACAATGCTTCTGTAGATACGCACAAAGAGATATATTCTGGGGAGGGACAGAATTTTTTTGTCTAAGAATGCTAAGTATTCATAAGTAACAGCATCCATGAGAACAGCAAAGCACTTCAGAGTGAACAATCAGGTTTAGTGATGTATTAAATGCCAGCTAGATGTACCAAGAAAAAACTATGAATTTTAACAACAATTGAAGGCAACAAGTTCAACAAGACAAAATATTTACTTGCATCTGGGTCTGCCTGCAAAGTGATCTTTGAAAAACTGCTTTGAATAAAAGATTTTTTCAACTAGAGAAATAAGTTTACTGAAAGATCATATAACTGCCAGAAAGTTGTAATTTGTCATGAAGTCATTCAAAATTTTCTGTACTTCAATTCACATAATTCAGAATGAATTTATGTATTTTAATGTAAGTTATCACCAATTGTCACTGTGTTTTCAGTGTTGTCGTGGCTCTGGATTTTTTTGATTTTCACAAAAAGGCACCTTGTTACTGCCCTGTGGCATCCATACCTTCTCCAGAACCAGCATCTGAAAAATAGCCTAGAATGAGTCAAAACCACTCATGGAGTGTATAGCTGAAATATAACTCAGCATCACATAGACGCAGCTTTGAGATCTAACTTTTCCTTTCCTGAATTTTGCACTTTTTTTTTGTATGAAGAGGAAGTCTCGGGTGGCAAGGGGTGGACAAGAATAGAAAGGGAGGAACAAGTCCACTTCCAGTGCTAGGTGTCCCTCCAGCTTCTTCCTGAGGGACTTATTACCTAGACTTCCAGATCTTTCCAGAGAAACAATTTTCTCTTTTACTCCTCAAATGCAGATATCAATCCACCATTTCTGGACAAGCAGGTATGCCAGCATGATAGCTTTGTAATTCTTCAAAGGACTCAAATGCAGAATACATAGGAGGTGTGTAGCTGCTATAGCATCTAGTGCCTCTGAAGAAAACATCTCAGTATTCTAAGACAGCTTCATGATGCTCCCTGATATGACACAGGAGCTATGAGTGACCAGCATCCATCCAGAACAGCAACTCTCAGGTGGGCTGTCCTATGATACTGCAAACATCCCAGGAGCAATACAAAACTCAGCTGCTGTTTATCCTGATTTAATGCTTTCATGCCTTGAGTCTGTCTCACAGGGACCTGCACCTTGATTTTATTTCCTTGCTAATACTCAGTCTTGCAGAACTTTCATTCAAGCACTTTAAGTCCATGCACCTGACTATGTTGATTTCTCTGGACTGCAGGAGAGAAAGGGAAGGGCCATTTCTACTTTGTGCTAGTCATCCACGAGTGATTCAGGAAACTGTGTTTTAGACTAACTCTCTTGAGAAAAAGAGGACAACAAGAATTTCAAAGATGCCATTAAAATATAACTTCTTCCTTTAAATGAGTATTTTTGAAAATTCTCCTTCCAACATCCTTGTTTTGTGAGCACCCCACAAGATCTGCGGTATTACTAGTGTCTTAAATTTTCATGGAAGGACACATAAAGCTTCATGTGGATTATTTGTATAGGTTCCTTCTATAGTTTATGCCAAAGAAGAGAGTCAAGATCAAAGACAGAACCAATAATCAACATCAACGCTAAGGTGTGGTGAACTGCTTTAAACTAGCTTTTTTCCCTGTTGACTCTAAAGTGATTCTAGACAAGATTAGATCAATCTAGATTATACAACTTGATTTTAGACATATAAAATTAGGAAACAGAGAATAAACCTTAGTTTACCAGGGGACAGATAAGTTTCATGTCTCCACTGAAAAACAGTCAATCTAAATGACTACTGACTAGTGGTGTCCCTCAAGGGTCTGTACTGGGACCAGTGTTGTTTAATATCTTCATCAATGATATTGACAGCAAAATTGAGTACACCCACAGCAAATTTGCAGATGACACCAAGCTGAGTGGTGTTGTTGCCACAGTGGAAGGACAGGATGCCATCCAGAAGGACCTGGACAGGCTGTAGAAGTGGATTTCTGAGAACCTCATGAGGTTCAACAAGGCCAAGTGCAAGGTCCTACATCTGGATCGCGGCGATCTCTGTTTTCAGTACACGATGAGGGTGACACGATTGAGAGCTGCCCTGGAAAAAGGACTTGGGGGTACTGATCGATGAGAAGCTCGACATGAGCTGGCAATGTGCACTCACAGCCCAGAAGGCTAACCATATCCTGGGCTGCGTCAAAAGAAGTGTGGCCAGCAGGTTGGGGGAGGTGATTCTGCCCCTCTATTCCTCTGTTGCAAGACCTCATTTGGAGTATTGTGTCCAGTTCTGGAATCTTCAACATAAAAATGATATGGAGCTATTGGAACAAGTCCAGAGGAGGCTACAAAGATGATACGAGGGCTGGAGCACCTTCCCTATGGGCTGGTTGAGGGAGCTGGGCTTGTTCAGCTTGGAGAAGAGAAGGCTATGAGATGATCTTACAGCAAACTTCCAATATCTGAGAGGAGCCTGCAAGAAAGCTGGAGAGAGACTGTTCATAAAAGCTTGTGGTGATAAGACAAGGGGAAATGGATATAAACTGGAGAGGGGCAAATTTAGACTATACATTAGGAAGAATTTCTTCACCATGAGAGTGGTGAGACACTGGGATATGTTACCAAGGGAGGTTGTGGATGCCCCATCCCTGAAGGTTTTTAAGGCCAGGCTGGATGGAACCTTGGGTAACCTGTTCTAGTGGGATGTCCCTGCCCATGGCAGATGAATTTGAACTAGATGATCTTCAAGGTCCCTTCCAACCCTAACTATTCTATGATTCTATTATTCTGTGATTCTAAATTTTATACTGGCCATGGAGATGTTAAAGTGTTAGCATACAGAAGCTCAGTATGCAATGATGCACTGGCTCCTACAGTCTGTACAGTGAGACAGTCACACTTCTCATATTCTAATGCCACAGTGACAACAGAAAAACTGACTTTTGCTGAATTCCCAGATCTCCTTAAGACAAATAACAATAACACTTTCTGTGGATAAAAGGATTAATACTAATTGACTGTGTGGAAGGAAAACAGATGGTTTGCCACAGGGTTGAACAAATGCCAGCAAGCATGTGTCAGGATGCAGTAGTCCAAGGAAATTCTTTGCTTCCATAGGTGTTCATGCCTCTAGAAGCTTGTGGTCTAGACATAGCCAAAGAAAAATTCTTGGCTACTGCTGCTGGATTCATTAATATGGTTCAGTAAAATGGAATTTAAATTGAAATCTGAACAAAAAAGTGTATTTTGGTTTGTTTATCTCCCTGTATTATTATTAGCTGGAAAGGCTGTGGAAGCCTGGACACCGTATTGCAGCTGCCTAGAAGGAAACAAACTCATGCATGTTATACCAGATAAACTGGAAATCTCTGCAAACACACGAAGATCACATATTCCTTCAATAAGTTGTAATAACATTCTTAAATGAGTCCGTTGTCTCAGAAAAATTCAAGACTTTTTCAACACTTTACGCAAAGGTCTCAAAGACTACAAAAATGTGAGCATTTTGACAGATCCCTTTCCCAAACAGGACACCCTCCCCTTCCCCCAGCACAAACAAAACCCACATAGGACTGGAGAAATAAAGTCATTATTACAGGGTTGTACACAATGATATAGTAAAAGAGAAGAAGAGAAGGATTCCCCATGCAGCTGGCAGCCAACAGAAGTAGACTTCTAGAGACTGAACTAGAGACTTCTTGTCTCTAGTTTCTTGGTTAATACAATTTTTAAATAGCTGGAGATATATACAAGTACATATATACAAAGCTAATCTTCTTGAGGAAATAGCTATTAGCTACGCCATTTTAGTCTCACAATGTGATCTTTTAGAAAATGAAAACTAAACTTCCTGGGGAAATTCATTCTCTTTCAGAATGTGCATAATGAAAAAAACAATGATTAAGATAACAGTTTATTCAACCACATAATGCTTCCTCTGCAGAGGAAAGCCAGTAACATTTTAGGCAAAGGACATCTTTGCTAAGGGCACAGGTGGTTGGACTCCAGGTGAGAGCAGAGAAGACTGGCATTTTAAACAAACATTATTTTGTATGAGGGTATTCTGCAAGAGAAAGTAAATTGTCAGCCACTTCTAGGGAAGAAATGTCCAAACACAGACAAAAAAGGTCAAAAGCTGGCCATTAATATCATTAGAAAAACACATTTATTACTGGCTCCTTTTATCTACGAGCCTTTTCAAGAAAGAAGCCAAGATCTGTTTTGATCCAGAGATGCTGAAAAGACACAGGGGTTATAGAAGGAAGAAGGAAGATGTTTACAATAGGGGGATAGAAAGGTCAATATGAGGTAGGGACGTAAAAGAGAGGAGTCTCTCTGTGTGTCTGGTATTTTGGCTTCAAGTCAGGTTAAATTGATAGAAAGTGGTTTTAACCAGAAAACAGATCTTCGTCAGCTTTTCCAGAATGCAGTGATCCCACCTGAGTGTATCTGCAAGTCCAATGTCTCCAAAGTTACTTTTTAACTCATGAAGATGTAAAACAGTACTCCATACCTTTGAACTTTTGCATAATTTTTATGGTGATGTTTCTTTATAGTTGTGGCACATAAAGGCCATAGTTTAACTATTAAAAATAAAAGAAATGTCTACATTAAAAATTACATTAAAAATTTCATTAAATTAGATTCAAATTTTGGGAATAGACTTTAGTAACTGCAGTTATTCTGGATGAATTGCAATTACCTAATAAACAAGTATAGAAAATGAAGGGAATGCAAAGTCATAGGTAAACCTGTAATAAACACAGTTGAGAGGCAGAGTGGTATAGTTTAGTCATCTCAAAGACCAAGGAGAGCATATTGAAGAAGCAATGTAAAAATTTCAGTGATCCTAGTGCTAAAGAAGTTGTTATTTTTACTGTATATGGGCTACTATAATAAGCTTAATCATCCCATTTTGGTTCCTGTCGTGATGGGCTAGAACAAGGATTTTAGAGCAAGTCCCTGGTCTCATTCACAAAAAGATACGGCAATACAGACCCTTTAATGAAGTGCATATCCAGTATTAAGGGGTGGAAACTTTGTGTAGTTCATGTAGCCATTGTGACTGCTTCAGTCTGTAAATTCGCTTTCATTAATGCATCAAGTTCCTCAGTGCAGAAACACCAAGATACTCTCTTGCAACCATAAAATAGTTTTTGTCTAAAGTATATATACATGACTATTTAATTATAGATTCTGTTTTCACAAAGAAACCAAGGTGAGACAACCTAAACCAAACTTTCCTAAATTCTGAAAGCTTGACTTATCAGCTTTCAAAATGCTCTTTTGGCAGAGCAATTATTTGAATGTATCCATGAAGGGTACTGCTGGGAACCAGGTTTTTTTCTCAGCAGAGGTTAGGTAGCTAAGTAATTTCTTTGTACTTTTTGTTGTTAAGAAATATTTCGGCTAACTTCTAGTCATAGAACATACATAGTGTTATTTTTATAGTTATATTTAGCAGCAAGAATTGAGTTTTACCAAAGTTATAAGATTATAGGTTTGTTA
Source organism: Clamator glandarius (assembly GCA_033459285.1). NCBI lineage: Eukaryota > Metazoa > Chordata > Aves > Cuculiformes > Cuculidae > Clamator > Clamator glandarius. The sequence goes on along the minus strand of JAUNZM010000353.1, from coordinate 461,760 downwards.
GGACATTGAGTGAAAGGTCAGGTTTGGGAACAGAAGTGAACAACAAACAGGATTGAGGTGGGACTGGTTCAAACCCTTCTCTCACTTTGGACTCACTGTTGTAACCACTAGATACTACCTGAAGTGGCCAGTCTCTTCCAGCAGGTGGAAAAGTCTGAACTCTTTGTAGTGTCCTCTTCTTCCTCTCTTGTCCCTAAACACATGATTGGACCAAATTACCCATTGTCTTTGAGGTCTTTGTCACTGGAGTAAATTTTCTGATTTCTGAGAGCCTCAGCAATGGCTATAATTTTTTCCCTTGAAATACAGGATGAACAGCTTCAAGGTTATCATGAGCCTCTGAGGTTCTTATTCAGAGGGAAGGGCTGTGGAGGCTTCTCTGAACTATTCTTCACCTTGTATTTTACCTGCCTCATGCACTCTTTCCTCTACCCATATTAGAACAAATTCTTACAGTTTGGGAAAGTCAATCAACTAAAAAATTTGCTGATAATGCTAACGTATTTAGGGTGGTAAAGGAAAAGTTTTCTGCTCTGTTCCCTGTACAGCTCTCACAGAACTTTATTACTGGCAGGTCAAACTCAGTAGGGGTAAATATAAAGTGACACCTGAGACAGAAATCAATCAATCCAGCTTGCATGTTACAACATGACAGACTCTGAGCTGACCATTATCATTCAGGTGTGAGAGTTTGGGGTTGTGACAGTATGGTGAAAACATCAGCTTGGTGCACATAGCTGTCAAGCAAGCGAGTGAAATGTTAGCAATTACTAGAAAAGAGATAGAGGAGGAAGGGAGGAATATTACTATGCTACTGTGTAAATCTATATTTTGCCCAGGCTTCAAATGCTATGTACAGTTCTAGTATTGCCATCTTGCAAGAGTAATATAAGGCTGGAAAAGATTAAAGGAGCATCTCAGCTGCAATCAACGTGAGAAACTGCTTCTGTACCAGGAATGACTAAGCTGAAAATCTTAAGTCTGGGTAAGAAAGAACTTAGGATAACTACAGGGTGAGAGAAAAGAAGTAGAGATAGAGCTGAGATTCTTAAATATTGTTGTTGGCATGGAAAGGTTTGGTGTGTTATTCAGATCCTTTTTCAATGAAAGAACTATGGACATTCAATTAAACCAAAAGGCAGGAGACTGAGAACTAAAAAATAGTGTGTTGTGTTCTTTTTTTTTGACTGCCTGTAGTTAATCTATGGATCTCCTTCTGCAAGATGTACTAAATTACAAGGTTTCCATACACTCAAGGAAATAGTAGAGAAGGTAATGCTATTGAGCATTCCTAAATTGTTAGAAATGATGTTAAAAAAAGAAAAGAGAAAAGAAAAATGGAAAAATAAAGAAGAAAAAAAGGAAGGACTTCTCCAATAAACAGCTATAAAAATACTCTTTTAAATTTTTTTTTTAATAACTGTCTTTATCATTACACTTAGGATAATAATATAGGTTTTGTAATTATTCTTATCTTCACCATTAGTCAGTCTAATCTTTCTTCCTGGCAAGGTAGCCACACTTCCTGACACAAAGACACAACCTAATGTAGGAGTGGTGGTGTAAAGGAGCTGTCTCTTTAGGAGAATTAACTATATGATTGCACTACTGTAGTTACACAGGCAAAATGGACAGTCATATGGAGCAGCAGAAATGGGAAGGAACAGAAGCTGAAGAGACAGCACCCAGATTAGGCAACACTGAGAAGAAAAGATTTTCACATTTACGACAAATGGTGTAAACTTTGCCTTTGGAGTTAACTTGTAAGACAGTCAGATAGGTTCTTTAGCCATGATTAAGTGCAGAGCAATGATGGGACTCTGTGGATTTCATAAGGCAGCTGTTCCCAAGTCTTGCTGCCACTGCAGTGATTTGAGATTCCAAACAGATGGAAAGGTAGTCTGCATAATAACAGGGGAGGCATCAATGAAAACACACATTTCCTAATACGTGATCATGGCTGAAAGAAAAAGACCTGTAAAGACTGATGGATATAATATAAGATTATGCCCAATTTCTGTCAGAACAATATAAGCAGAAAGAAAAAACAATTCACTCTGACAAGAAAAACTAATGTTAAAATATAAACAGTTTCTTTGGTCTATTGTAGCCTGCCTGATCTTCATATCCCTGTCTGCATGACAGAACCAGACTCTCCTCAAGCTCTGAAAGTCCACAAACCCTCTGGCTGGAGCACTTGTATGCAATCTTGGTTTCAGGGCATACCTTGTACAAATGCCTTTGATGAGATCAGATATTTGGCAATCCACTTGAAAAATATCTGAAGAACTACAGTGAGCTTAGCACTCCACTTCCAGCTAAAAATTCTGCTAACAGGCTCAGGCAGTTTCCCTAAATCTTCATGCAGGTTCAGCAGAATTATTGTGTGATCACAGCATATTATCTGTCCCAGAACAGCAATTCCAGGACATGTTGCTTTGAAATAACTTGTTTCCAGTGTGCTAGCTAAAGTAGTTCAGAGAAGTGTCTTTTACATCCACAATGTCAAGGCTGCTGGAGACTTTTTTCCTAATCTTCAGAGTCCTCCAACTTTATTTCTGATTTTGGCTGTGTTGCACTGCCTTACACCCCTTCATCTGTAAAGCCATGGCATCGGCATTTTGCTTAACAAGACTTTCTCCATGTAAAAGACAAGTCAGCACAGCAAGTGCTGTGAGAAGAGTGAGAATCATTTTTTCCTCCTCTGATCACGTCTCTCATCTACCTTTCACAATATGAGGAAATTCTTTCTGCCCGTGACATCTGGAAGTATACAGCAGACAATGGCTAATAGCAATGGCTCAGGCTGTGTCCCATAGAGTGGCCGTGCTCCTAACATGACAAAGGCAGAAGACCATGTGTTGGGTTGCTTTCAGAGACCATGAATTACCCTTTGGGGGTCCCAGGCCTTCAGCTGTGAGCTGTCTCAGTGGCTCCAGGAGTTTCATTCTCAGAGCAGCCACCCCATATACCTGGCTGCAACATCCTCCATACATCACAGTGAATTCTTCTTGGGACACATTCCCAGCCAGTGGTCCCACAGTCACCATAAGAACATCTTGGCTTCTATGCTTGAAGCATGACCAATGTGTTAAAAGGGCATTTTAACAGAGACCTCAAACCCACGTTGATAATGTCACAATGATTTTGGGGCTAGGCACTCACTGTTCTTATTTCTTTCACAAAACATTCTGAGATCAAAAGGTTAAAAACAGAAGCTAAAAATTGCCATTGGATTGATGAAAGACATGATTGGGTTTTGTCTGAAAAGCATTGACTAAAGAATACCATTATAAGATTATGTTTATTTTGCAGGCAAAAACATAGAAAAGAATAGCTACATTAAAGACTTTTTGACAGAACAATTCATTATGACATTATACAGTGTGAAGCAACACCTCTTCCATTGAAAAATAAAAACCTGGGAGTGGAACATTTCAGAGTGTGATGCTTCAGCAGATGGATATTGTAGAAGCATAATGGAGAGGGAGAACATTTTTTAGAACTAACCCAGTGTCTTAGGAGCCTAAATCTTGTTTTCAGAGAAGAAGGAACCATTTGGAAGAGAGATGCTCAGGAATCAGCTCTGAGAATGAAGTCTTAGTTTCTAGGTCACTTAAGAGACCTGCTGAAAATATTGACTGAAAGTCTGTTATTGAATCAGTTCAGAGTCCATCATATGGAAGGAAGACAACATACTTTGTTCTGTTTCTTATGGATTAGAGAAGAGACAAATTTGTCCAAGTTGCTGTGAATATAAAGCTTTCTGCATTGGTCCAGTTCTGGATCACATGAGTGAGGCATTGATTTTAACCCCGTATGCACCCAACTGCTATCCTTTAACCTTTTTCAAGCTACATATTTGCACAAGAATGAGAGGAAGGAAATAGATTATGCCCCTCTGGAATTACTGATTCCCTCAGTAGTGGTATCCTGGGTAAAAAAAATTGTAGGTGCTTCAGCAATATCAAGGGGAGCAACTAACAAATGTATTTTTTATTCAGTTAATGAGTCTGGAAATTCATTGGGCATAGGGTGAAATGCCACTGCTATCAAAGTATATTGTTAATTCTGGGAACAGAGCTTTGAATGTGAACCAAAACTTTCTTGAGGGAGACAAGCTTGTTATTCAGACAGTAAAACTTTATGATTAACACCTGATGATGCATTAAAGAACCATAACAATTCTTCTACCTGGGAAAGATTACTTAGCAGGAGACTGCCTGCACTTTGGGAAGCAAACCTGTAGCAGGTGAACTTCACCTCTCATCTTGCAGTGCAAAAGTGGATTTACACATTAATTTTTTTGCATGAAAAACAGAACCACTCAGTCAAAGCAGATATTAACAGATATATTCCTCTTCAATTCACACTGAAATATCTCAGCTTATAGGAATTCTTTCTCTACTTATGGATTGCAAGCACAAAAGAGATTAACTGCAGATTGAGTGGGCTTTATGTTTGCTTTCACAACCTGTCAGGCACAGTTTTCTGTAAATATTCTTATTTCTTTCATCATGTTGAGTAATATGAATGATTCATTCTCGCTGCTCACAATGGGACAGCTTGCTGTTCACCCTGACTCACTGTGGATACTACTGAACTACAACCTGGCGGGACACTTAGGCTTAAGTTTTCAGCCTTGCATACACTTATGCTCTTTGAAGTTCCCATTTTAGTCAAAAATGACAGATGTTCACTGAGGGACTTGTTATATAAAATTTAAAGGACCACTGAGGGATGCTGACTATCCTCATTAACAGATACTGCTGATCATCAGCTGCTGAGCCACAGGTTTGCAGTTTTTCAAAGTGAATAGTAATGCTGAGTAACGCCAAGTTGCTATTTTTGTGTGTTCAGTTTGAAAAGACTTAAAATATCTTAAGTGGTTTTCTTATCCTTTGTTCCAAAATGACACTTAAGGTGAAAATGAAAATTAATAACCCACTCCAAAAAGTCTAGGTCATTGGTTCCAAAGTGAAATTTACATGGAGTTATGGTTCTGTTCAAGTGGATACAACCCTGGGTCAAGCAAAAAGCAAACATAGTTAGGATCTGGACAGATTTACACCCGTACAAGGTGAGATCAAGTGTCCACCACACTGCTCTGAGAAGATGGATGATTAAGGTAGTGGATTAAGATGTATGACCAAGTTCCAGAGGATGACTCTGCATATGTGATAATGGGCAGGAACAGTACAGAATACTAAGGAATCAAGACTCTGTGCCTATTATCTCTAGCTGTCAGTAAAAATGACAACTCTACCTTTACACATGTTCTGTTTGCACAGTAAAATACTCAGGGCTGTGTAGAGACTGAGTCTCATTATGCAGGGTTTATGTAAGGATTTCCAGCTTCATTTTGGACCTCCAGGAAGAGTGGTATTCTAAACAATGATAAATTGTTTTGTGCGGCAGTGAAAAATTCAACAGTGTAGGAGGCTGAGAAGAATCACCTCCTATGTAATAGCTTCATTAACTAAGGAGGTCTTGGCACCTCTGTGTGTTCTTTAACTGCTCAAAGTGGGTTTCGATTAAATAGATAAGTTTGCCCATGCACTTTACTAATATCTTTTTTAATCTTCATGTTTCCGGATTAACATTTTGGGAGATCTCATGCTTCTGCCATCTTATTTGTCTAACTTTATGTGTCATAAGTATTTACACACATAAAAAAGTCCTACTTTAGTTGAGTGTCAGTTGTATTCTAAATCACAGACTAATGTACAACGAGAAAAGATAAAGGGATCTGAAATGAAAAAGAAGTGATACCCAAACCCCAGAGAGCTCCATTAGGTTGATTGAGAATAATGGAGAAGAAAAGAGCTGAGGGAGCATATCTGTCGGTATATAGAGATTGCATATAGGTTTTAGCAATCAAGTCCTGGAGTGTAATTCATGGCACACCGCAGATCACAATTCTCATGGGTTTGTTTCAGTGGAGTTTTTCATATGGCTGGAGTTGATTATCTCCAAGGTCTTTTCAAACCTAATGATTCTATGACTCTATGATTGAAGTTTATACATTGTTTCCAATGTCTGAGAGGGCTTCCTTGGTGGGAAAGAGGATAGTATGGAAGTGCCTTATTGCCTTACATTAAATGATTTTCCCTATCCTGTATTGGAAGTACCCACCCACCAAATTTAGGAAAGGAAACAGCACAGTAAGGTTGTAAGTGAATTAGAATATGACAGGGGAAGAGTTGTGGTAACTTCAAGAGTGGAACTCAAAATAATGACTCATTATCCAAGCCTTTTCTATCCAATTTCTTCTGTTGTTTGGAGGGGGAAGAGGGTATGGCTCTGTAGAACTGAACCATAGCGGTCTGTTTGGCTTCAAGGACACTGCTTTGTATCCATACAATTTTATTTGCTGATATAGCAGAAGCAATTGTGTGTGATACTCTTTGAATGTGAAAGTGCTGATCCAGCTTTGGGAGGTCTTTGAGTTAATTTGAAGTGGTTTGAGACAAAGTAAGAAAAGAACAAAATAGAAAAGTCTAGAAGAATACTTGTAGGTTCAAAAGTTGTAAAGGACAGAAAAATAATAAAGAATGGCATGCCAGGGGAAAAATCCTCAAAGGAGAACTACTGCCATTAACAAGGGAAAGTAAGATTAACAGTGGTGCATCTGTGCACTGAATCACAGGAAATGACCAGTATCTATAAAGATAAAATGACAGTCAAGTGTACTTTAATATACATTTACAGGTTTGAGGTTTGGATGGTCTTGGATTTGGAGAGGGTAGGTCTTATTTGCTTTCTCCTTTTATTTATTTAGTATACTGATGCAGTTCACTCATGCCATGGCCTTATACCTTTATCCAGTGTCATCTCTAGGAGCAAATATTTACTTTAGTCATATCTCTGGGCAAAATATATGCCATATTTTGTTTGTTTAATTCTCCTTTTTTTTTTTCCTAATTCATAGAATCACCACCAGGTTGGAAAAGATGCACTGGATCACCGAGTCCAACCGTTCCTATCAAACACTAAACCATGCTCTTCAGTGCCTCATCTACCTGTGCCTTAAACACCTCCAGGGAAGGTGACTCAATTCAGGGATGTGCATCTTGTTTCTTTTTAACATAAGCAGGGAAAACTCAGAGATGTACTTCTATGACTTTATAACTTGGTAAACTGCATGTATCCTTATGTCCATAAGAGCCCTCAAGCTTAATCCAAAGTAAATCTGTATGTGGTCCAAGGGTGGGACTAGGAGCCAGAAGTTCTTGTGTTGCAGTCCTAGCTCTTCAGATGATTCCCCCCATGACTGTGTGTGAGTCACAGAAGCTGTTTACATTCCCATTTGTTAATGGGGAAATTTATTCTTGTCCTGATGCTTTGTAATTGGTCTCAGACTACAGAATCAGTAAGTGGGCCTCAGGTAATTTATTTGTCATTGTGTATTAGAATTGAATAGATGTGGATATAATACAATCCTGATCAATGCAAATTATTTCCTCTCAAAGCTGATTTTTATTATTTTTTTGTAATATTTAATTTTATATCTAGCTCTTTGGCATTTCTTAAGCATTAGTTGGGACCTTTTTTCCGTGACCTTTTGTCTTCAGCTTGAACTCTCATTTTAGAGGCATATTTGAAGCAGGAATAAATTGACATTTTGCCTTTCAAATCAAATAAATGCTTATTAAATTTTTCTCTTCTCATTTTTCCATTCATGATATATTGCATGAAGACAAGACATGTAAAAAGGCAGAGCACAAGGAATCCACACTCTCTTCATCTCCAGTTCTCCTGTGAACTTCATGGATGGTCCAGGAACATGTGTGTGTTTTTAAAGCTAAGCCAGCATTGCAGGCGCTGACAGATCAGAAACCTACTGGATGCCTTATAAATCAGGCACAGAAATAGCTATAGAGAAGTGTGATCAGCCAGCACTGGGATATGACTACACACACATACAGAGTTCTTTCCTACTCCATATAAATCAATTGTGTTGTACTTTGTGTATCTGTACTCTTCTGTGCTTGTTTGTCACTGAGGCACTGAAGGGTCATAGAATCATAGAATAATAGAATAACCAGGTTGGAAGAGACCCACCGGATCATCGAGTCCAACCATTCCTATCAAACAGTAAACCATGCCCCTTAGCACCTCGTCCACCTGTGCCTTAATCACCTTGAGGGAAAGTGAATAAACCACCTCCCTGGGCAGCCTGTTCCAGAGCCCAGTTTTTTTCCTAATGTCCAGCCTAAATCTCCCCTGGTGGAGCTTGAGGCCATTCCCTCTCACCCTGACTCCTGTCACTTGGGAGAAGAGGCCAGCTCCCTCCTCTCTACAACTTCCTTCAGGCAGTTATAGAGAGCAATAAGGTCTCCTCTCAGCCTCCTCTTCTCAAGGCTAAACAACCCCAGCTCTCCTAGTCGCTCCTCATAAGGCCTGTTCTCCAGCCCCTTCATCAGCTTTGTTGCTCTTCTCTGGACTCGCTCCAGAGCCTCAACATCCTTCTTGTGGTGAGGGGCCCAGAAATGAACACAGGATTCTAGGTGCGGTCTCACCAGTGCTGAGTACAGAGGGAGAATAACCTCCCTGGACCTGCTGGTCACGCCATCTCTGATACAAGCCAAGATGCCATTGACCTTCTTGGCCACCTGGGCACACTGCTGGCTCATGTTCAGTCGGCTGTCAACCAACACCCCCAGGTCCTCCTCCTCCTGGCAGCTTTCTAGACAGACTTCTAGTCTATAGCACTGCATAGGGTTGTTGTGCCCCAAGTGCAGGACCCGGCATTTGGCCTTGTTAAATCTCATGCCACTGGACTCTGCCCAGCAGTCCAGCCTGTTCAGATCCCTTTGTAGAGCCTCCCGACTCTCCAGCAGATTGACACTTCCACTCAGCTTAATGTCATCTGCAAACTTGCTAAGGGTCTGATGGTTATCAGTGAGAGAAATCAAAAGCCACACTGTGACTGCTCAGGTGTCTTACTTTTCCACTATTGTCTCTAAAGTTAGATATAATCAGCACTAAATTTCTAAGCTTATTTACAGCATCAGAGGTTAGAAAAACAATGATGCATTTGTTATGTTGTCTGATATTTTCCAGCTGTTTTTAATATGTGCATCTCTTGAAGGGCTCTGTATGAGTCACCAGCTCAGTACACAATGCTTACTTTTCATTGCTAACCTCTCATAATTCACCTTAGCAGTGCCTGCTGCACCTTTCAAACTGAGGCGATATGAACAAATCCATTATGTTAAGAGACAATGTAATACGCTGCTGCTGGAAGATATGGGTTTGGAATTATGTTTATTTTACACAGTCCAACATATTCTTCCATTTGGAGAGATGGCTGTGCCTATTAGGGCAATCACTTGACAGCCGCTGCCATAGTGGAGGTCACAGGAGGAGGCAGGGAATGTATTTCAGGACACAAAGGCAAAAAAGACGGGAGAAATCTGGTAGGTCAGGCTTGTGCATTGCATTGGGTGGGAGGCTGGGGGCTGTAAATGACACTTTTCTCTTGTCTCTCTTCTCCATAACTCTTTACAGAGGCATTCTCAAATATTATGAAGCATGAAGCATGGGGAAAGCAAAGCATGAAGATGCTCTCTCTTCTCTAGGACAGGGCAGTGAGAGAGCAAATGATAGAAAGGTCTCATTTAGAAGGGGGGGGGTTATCTGGATGAATCTTCTAAGCAGGGCTATAGGTTAGATTATCCAGATCCTTATCATGCCAGGTTTTGAATATTTCCTCCACGTTACCAGACAAGGTATTCCAATGCTTAACTGCTCTTATGGATAAGAATTTTTTCTTATATCCAGACAAAATTTCCGCTGAAACAACTTGTGCCACTGCCTTTTGTCCTGTCACCATGCATTGTTGTGTAGAGAGAACAGCCACCCCTTTATACTTTATATCTACATCCTAGATATTGGAAGACTGTGATTATACCCCACCCAAGCCTTTCCTTCTCTAGAACTAGCAAAACAAATTTCTTCTTTAGAAAAAAACACATTTCAGCCTTTCTTTATATGTCAAGTTCTCCAACAACATAATTGTCTCAATAATCCTCCACTGGTTCATCTCCAGTTGTTCAAGATTTAGCTTGAACTGGGAGGATTAAGTCTAGCCTAACACATGTTGAGTGGGATGAGCCTTGATCTACTGGCTACAGTCTTGCGGCCCAGAGCCTGCTTTGCTTTCAGTACTGCAAACATGTTACTCCTTCATGTTTAAGTTAAGTTTGTTGCTTGCCCAGATCCCATGTCTTTTCTTTTTGCAGAAAATGGAAGGGTCCTTATGGGCAAATACAGTATAAGAGCTACTATTTGATAAACAGTGGTTGCCATAGTTGGTGTCAATGACCTAGTGCTTCCTCAGAGTATAACATGCAGAAATTTGACTATAAAATGTTTAGTGTGAATGTTGCTACACTACAGTAATTATAAACTAAAAGAAGATCCTTGTGACTGCAGAGCCAAACCCTCAAACATTAAGCAGCAGGTAGGTTTTCAATTACCCATAAAAACACAGTTCCATCTCTGTCTGAGTCCATCTTGTCTGTGCTTAAGACAGGGATCTTGTACAAAAATTAGGCTGTGAACATGTAATTAAAGACTAAGCGCATTATGTATGCCATGTCAGGCATCCAATTAACATTTGTACTGCCTAACTAATACTTGGGCTTCTTTTTACATTCATCTAAGCTGCTTGGTACTGGTGAAATGTTGTGACAATATGTTCCAGATTAATTATGCATTATTTAGGTTTTCTTTTCTAAGCTTTGAATCATTTCCTTTTAGCTTAATTGAAAGTATCCTAGTTGTATGACTGACCTTTTTACTATTCATTGTTTTACAAAGGCCCCCTACTGTCTGCCACCGTTCTGCACTAAGTGGGCTGAACCTTTCATATTTGAACCATTCAGAAATCCATATCCGGAATCTCTACTTTGAAGTTTTTCACTGTGGTAGGTATTCATTTTCATGCCTGAATGTCTCTTTTATAGTATCTTCTGTATTACTTCCTGTTCTGTTTCTTGTACAGTTAAATACTATCTTTACTTTCCTCATTGCAGCCAAGGTTTCTGCAATTATTAGCTGTCCACAGTGATGTTCCTCACTTCACTCCTTTTAATAATTTAAAATGAATTTAAAAGTTATCATTAAGAATAACATTTAAAAGTTATTAATGTGGATGAGTATTTAAATACAGATCACCTCTCACAGTTTGTATTCCCTCTTTGAGAGAAAATGACTGCGACTTTCACTTCCAAGTTTGGTTTTGAATAACTGAAGAAGCTGTGCTTCCCCACTGCAATTGAAACGATGTTTTGATGGTTAAGAAATGGTGATGGAAAAAAGAAAGAAAAAAGATGTAACACCACACTGTAAATAAAACTGGTATTCGCTCTTTATTCTTGTCACAGATGTCAGCTTACAATTCAGGCTGGAGGTAAAAATAGGAAAGATATTTAGTGTTAGGAGCCACAGTATTGTTTACTCCACAGATTTTCACCAGTCTTTTTCAATATTCTTGGCAATACTAAAGGAAACCACAATTTTATTTGTCTCCCAAGCTGTGTTGCTAAGGGATAGACTGTAGACAAACACTGTGATCTGCCACAAGCGAAGCTTAAAATGTTAATTTAGTCTGGTTATTAGCACTTTGCATATACAAAATTGCAATGCATTTTTGGCCATGAAAATTACAATCTGCATTCTAATCTGAAATAAAGGATTTTGGAATAGTGATCCTGTAATTGTAATAATGAAACTCCATTCTGGGCTGTAAGATGTTGTTGAGAATTCAAGTGCAGTGCTTGTAATTCCAGGAGATAATTATTCCTCTGATATGATGTTCCATGTAAGAGAGTTTGTATGTTTTTATATTGGTTTCCTGAACAGACAGATAGTTTTCATTTTATTTCCTAATTAAGAAGTAATGCAACTTACAATACCTCTGTACTTTGCCATATAGTTCATACACATCATACTTCCATATGCCTCATGGTTAAGTGATTCAGACACAGAGTAAATAATTACAAAGGTTAAACTGGTGAAGAGAAGAACCTAGACAGGTGCAAACATTCCCTGGATTGACTCAGAGAAATAAGGTCTGGAGGCCTTTGGAAGATAAGGGCTCCCTGGGAAAAGGAAACTATCCCAGCAAATGCTTTGGTAATCTCACAGAGATTTTCATGTGGGAAGCTAGAAGTTGCAACAAGTTCAGTCATACACAAACAGAGTAGTTGAAGTCAAGGAATGCAGCAGATGGCAAAACACTACCCATCAGTTGTTGTTATCATCATATTTGTGTAGACCCTAGGGTCAGAATCTCAGATGAGCAAGAACTCTTTGCCACCATCTACTGATGAGTTGGGGGAAAAAGAAGAAATAAAATTCATGACATGCTAGATACTTGTGAAGTTTTGCTTACAACTTATTCAAGGATAGGAATAAAAAGAAAATAAACTTTCATTATTTTTACAACACTTTGAAGAAATGAAGAATTAGCTTTTGTATCACTTTATTACATACAACAGGAATCCTGGAATGGCAGAAGAAATTAATAAACCATCTTGTTTTTCACCCTATTCCTTCTATTTTTTAATGATTTAACTCCTCAAAGTGGGACTGGAGAATGAAGTTGTTGTGAGTACAGAGAGATGATAAAGAGGTGAAAAGATACCTTTATTCTGTACCAAAGGAGCTTTCATTACTACAGATGAGGGAAAAACCTGGAGGTTCCAACCTTCATCTGCACTTAAATGTGATGTATCCTGGGCAAGAGCAAGAGCTGGCAAGGTGCTAGGAGATGAAAGAGAAGTGAGCAATTGTACAGAGAGGGCATGATCCCTGAAAGGACATACCAGCACAAGGGCAACATGTCAAGAGACAGCAGGATAGCTTCCCAGTTGCTGTCAGTTCCCCTAAGTGCTCTCCTGCTCTCAGATATCATCTCAACAAGACCAAATGTATCTTCTTGGCCTCACCTGGAGAAGTTGCCTCACTTCCTTAGATTTGTGGGGATTGTCTGAAGCACATATTTCTTAAAGAAAATCATGTTATTTCATTTGGAATCTGGCTTTCTTTATGCCAGTAATTTCTCATGGAAAAAGTCACTATAGATATGTCATAACCCTACCTTATTGAGGTGACAAGTACACAATATTGCACAGGGGATTGAAGAGGCAGTCTCACAGCAAAAATAACCTAATCTCTGCCTTGTAACATCTAGGCAATTATTTCTAGGAGGTGTGCCCCTTTTTATTTGAAGGTACAACGTCCTGCTTTTCAGGAACAAAAAAGTAGGAGGTGGATATTTGGATCAAGGACAAGGCCTCTAAATGGACACGATTGTGCCATCTATGTGCTTAAAGACACTCATAAACATGTAAACATGAGTAATCTGCAATTGGGGCTGAATAAATATAGCCCATCTCTCAATACAGCTTCTTGGCAGCTTGAGATGAAAACTCTTGCCTGCCTGCCAAAGGCAGAGAAGAGAGGCACAAGGCTGCTTCAATGCAAACATCAGGGGAAAATGTATTTTAGGGCCAAACAGAGCTCTTTTGCTTACTTCTAGATTCTCCTACTACTGTTTTGTGTGATTTCCTTGAGCAAAATCACAAGAACAGGTAATGTAGGTTTTTTTGTTTTATTTGGTTTTGATTTTTTTAATGAATGAACTTTGCATTAGTACAGGAAGCTTGAAAAATTGGCTTCTGTCTGCCACATTCTTTACTCCTTTAGTAAAGACCAGCAATCATAAGAGCAGTGCTAGACCCTAAGGTGCTCCATATTCCCCAGAAAATGGATTTGGTTAGGTTACAAATATAAAGAGAATTCTGCCTACACAGGAGGACTTCAGCTTTCCCAAATATGTACCACTGAAATCCACATAATGTTTTCATCTCACTCACCATACTCTGCTTTTTCTCTTTTGCATTGAAAAGATGCAGAAATAAAACTAGCCTAGACCCAATGTTCCTTTCCTAAGGGGAAATTCTCTTCTGGCTCCTTTACAACAGAGGCATCTGTAAACACAACTAACTGTCATTTCTATTGTATAAAAACATGCTACAAATAGTTCTGCTCTCTTCATTCTCATTTTCTAGTCAGGAGCACAGGATTAAGATGGACAGTCTTCAGTCTCTTACCTTCCTTTGGCATTTCAGCACGTTTTATTTTTTCAAAGAGTAGAAACTCCTTAGCTAAATCCTTAGTAATTCAAGAATCCTGAAGTCTGAAAGAGGTCCAAAAGGATAAATAGTAAAAGAAAACTCATTTTGAGAAATTTTTCAACCTCAGCATTTTTGTTCAGATGGGGTTAAGTTGTGGAAAAGAATTGGGACAAGCCTGTGGCTTTATTTACTTTAGCTTGTTCAGTTCATTATTGATTGAAATGCGATGACATCCTTGAAAACATTCTGCCCCTCCAAGCTTCAAGGTTTTATGGAAAATACAAAAATAAAATCAAAACCATCTGAACAAATATTCAACAGCTGAATGATATTTCCATGCACCCTCCCTGCACCTGCTCAAGCTAATATTTTCAGTCTGTCTCAGTCCTCCATTTCACTTTCCCCCTTGCCAAAAAAACTGAGATAATGCCTTTTGATGTCCAGAGAAGGAAAGGTGAGTCAGCTCTGCAAGTCCAAATTACTTGCTGCCCTCATCTACATTGTCTGTCTCTGCAAAGGAAATACAAGGTGGTAGAAATGTATTTCAGCTCACCCAGAGACGCTGGATCAAAATCCCAGCAATTCTGAACCGTACAGACTAATACTTTGCAATAAAATTGAATCATCATGGCCAGACTTTCCTGTTTGAACCTTCCACCAGTGAGTTTCATAGGTTGGACCAAGGTTGGTTTAGATCTGTGCTACGGAGAAGGGTATATTGAACAAAATCCTCATCCTGTGGAAAATGGTTTGTCATATGTCCTTCACATGAAGATAAGTATTCTGTCATACCTTCTCCAATGATTCAGACTTATCAGATCTTTGGACTTTCTTTACTGATTAGATGTCCATTAGAACTTGCTGTCAGCCAAAACTAAGCAGATGACAATATTCATATGACGTATTAATCAATTTAATTTAACACGACCAATTTATGTGTTGCGACGACTTTCTAAAATCCTTGCCTGGTGGCACAGAAATCTCAGAGGAAATACTATTTTGCAGAGGCAAGGAGGGCATTTCTAATTAACAGAACTTTCTTAATGCGGTTTTCCTAGCTCAGCACTCTCATAATTGGTACGGAGAAGAACTACTTGTAATTCCCAGTAACCTTATTACCCTTTTCTTTCCTCATGACTTTCTATCTCAACTATTTGGACTTTTTTTTTCCCAAAATGGTACACATTATGACCCCACTTCTCCTTGACACCTTAAAGGTAGCAAATTATAGCAATGGTAAGAATATTTTACAGGTTCCTGCTTTTATTACCACTAAATGTATCATTAAGTGTAAATTGATTGCATCAGGGACTACATTAATTGTGACCGCAGTACAAAGCCCTGTTTTTCTGCTGATACTGTACTGCTTTCAGGGTGACTGCAACATTTCTTCCCATAAGAACTTGACTAACACTTGTGGGTTGGCCCACCAATATGAGGATCCAAAGCCCCTTGATTCCTAAAGTACAGTGTGATTTTTTTTGGCAAACCAATAAAATCAAATTTAGCATCTCTCCCCCAAAGATTTCTCTTCTTGCAGCCACACAGACTGTTTCACCCTTTTGTTCCCAAAATTCCCATTTCTCTGTTTTTGGAAGATCCCATGCCATGTCCTAGATTCTTCTGCAAGGTTGTTCTTTTGCCTTTTCTGTCTACCTGTGATGGACAACAATTACATAATACAAGAAGACTTGATAACCAGTGCATCCTCTCCCAGCACAGGTTGTGGCAATATAGGTGGACCCAAGCTACCTTTAGCCAGTATATTGCAGCATTTGCAGCACTGGTGTTATGACCACTTATGGCCTCAAGCTCTGCCAGGGGAGATTTAGGCTTGAGATTAGGAAAAAGTTCTTCACTGAGAGGGTGGTTAGGCATTGGAACGGTCTGCCCAGGGAGGTGGTTAGTCGCTGTCCCTGGAGGTGTTTAAGGTTAGGGTAGATGAGGTGCTTAGGAGCATGATTTAGGGATTGATGGGAATGGTTGGACTCGATGATCCAGTGGGTCTCTTCCAACCTGGTTATTCTGTGATTCTGTGATTCTGTGAACAAAGCACATAATGGATCCCAGTCCCATCCCAAACCCCTGTGAAGCCCCAGTACTCCTGGGACCAGCCAGAGTCATGGTGTGAATGACAAAGATTGCTGAACAATGTCATGTAAAATCCCACATCTAGAAGTGAAACAGAAGTAGGAATATTATCTGTGTTTAGAGGTGGAAGTAAAACTAATGGAGCAGCAATACACCCATTATCAGTAACAAAATATCTCCCTTTTTAGAAGACTTTAATGTTCCAGCTAGAGTCAGAGAATGCTCTGATATGTTTCCTTAATCTGACCACTCTTAGTGGCTTTCCCAGTCTGAAGTGGTGCTTTTTTTTTTAATACGTAAAAACAATCAGGAAGCTGTTGTGTTGTCAACACTTTAAAAGAGATGACTTAAGCAGGAGGTAATATACTCATCTTACTTGCTAAGTTAAATAAGCGCAATTTGAACTCAGTCCATTTTCTGTCTTGAGTTTAGAGATCATGTAAAAGGCTAAGCCCTTATCCAATATTTTATGTGGCAATAAATAATAGAGCTGACAAGCCCTCCCCAAAATAAACTCTGATATGTTCCTCAATGATGAACTGAACCCTGCACTCATGTTTTCCCTTTGACAGTGGACTTCAACTGCTCCGAGTGACATTGGGAATCATTCAATCCAGCAGGTCTGGAGTGGTAATAGCACTGTTGTCCAGACAACACTGCATCACTGTAACATTTTCATCTCCCCAGGAATAAATGCACAGCTTCAGAACTTCCGTTTTGTCTTGTGAACTCTGACTTCTCTGAGCTGAAGGCTTTAGACCAAGAGCATCAATATGTTTGTTCGCACTGTGTTCACTCTCACATGTCCTTTTGCAATTTCCTGAAACAGCATAGATCTCTAAAAAGTTAACAAAACATCTCCTTAAATAGTAAACAGCTCTACATTTTCTTTCAGGCTAGATTTCTAAAAGAACATATCATGATGATGTCTTAACTTCTCTAAACTTTATATTGGTATGATATATATATTATTTTTAAGCATGAAAAAATTAAACTTCTCCCTCAAAAGAGGTTTCTACAGAAATGTACTAAAGTAGTAATAGAGATTGTAATATTTATATATCTATATGCATATAGATATATAAAACAAGCTGATGGTAGAAAACTTTACTCATGTTGTGATTTGAGCTAAAGTCATGGCTAAACCTTGACAATCACATAGATACAAGCCCTCTTTAAGACTAGTTTTACCTCAGCAGTTGGGCATTGGTCTGGATTTTACTGTAATCTTCCAGCTAACTGCTTGGAAGATTACCATGTAATTTTGTGTTCTCTATGAATATTAAAACCACAGATGCATTTTCTGTGAGTGTATGGGGATTTATTAGCCCTGTTTTCCTCACAGAGAATAGAAAAACTATGATTTCCAAAAAGATCTTTTTCCATTGGAAAAGCATTCCAAAAGTTCATTACTGACCATCTCTAAAACTGATACCACCTTTAGAATCTTTGAAATCTACTAAGGAAAAGTAATAATAATAAATCATCACTTTTATTGCTTCTATGTCAAAGTTAAGAAAGGCGTTGAATTTAAGAATTATAGTGAACCATAAAAACTTTTTATATCAAATTGTAAATCCTTCTGCTTTATTACAGTAAACATAAGGGTCTGACTTTCTTGGCACAGGTAGTTTTATTGCATCTATTACTAACAACAGATGTCAGCTAGTGAAATCCAAGTCATTGGGGGGAAAATGTTAGAACATTTTCAGTGAGTTTTAGTAAAAGTCGAGTGTTTGAGACACTCAGAGAGTGTGGTAAATGATCCTTGTATACTTATATGAGAAAAAAGGTGTTTTCTTCTCTCTCTTTCACTCTTCCATGATTTTTTTTCCCTAAAATCTTTCTTTTTATATTTTCCAATACTACATCTGACATCAAATTACTTCTATTTTTTCTTAAGCATTTAAGTCCATTCAACAAAAAACATACAGAGGTTTTCACAGTTCTGCTCACTTGATGGGTTTTTTTGTGTGTGTTAAAAAAAAAGAAAGCAGAGAATGTGTGTAAGTACTTAACAATTGGCAGTACTTGCTTGGTGAGAGTGGCTTAAAAGGGATTGAACATAAAGCAAAACAGATTTTTGTCACTGCAGACTGTCTCTTTCTGGGCTGTGATACATTTCTAACCTGTGTAGGGAATGAACTCCTTCAGTCTGAATTTCCTCTGAGACAGGACTTACTCACAGATGAATGTACACTATGCCTCTCATTTCAAGACACCACCATCACTGCAAATCAGAGCCTCCCTCCTTTAGGCTTTGAGGGGAAACAAGTTTTGCTTCTACTGTCAGTTCTGCACAGATAATCTTAAAACCAAGTTTACCTTGCAGATACACTGTGAATACTCAAGCCCAGGCAAAAAGGTGACTTCACATAATCTTTGGTTTCTTTGGTGTTTTGATTAGATATAGGTTGGTTTGGGTTTTTTCAGAGATGGAAGTGAGTTGAAATGCACCATTTATACTGGGATTCATTTCCTCGTTCAGGATGGACTGGAACATGCCTGATTGAGTAACACTTCTGCAAAGTTTGGTCTTTAAAACGATTGTGGACACATGTATCTCACGTGCTGCTGAAGTAGTAACCAGTAGTGGAGATGGAAGTCTGCAGCTTTATATATGTAGAGTTTAGATTCACTTCTTAAGTTCTTCATCCCCTTCATGGGGGTCTATACAGTAAAGGAAGTGCAATGATAAACAGCCTTCTTGTTCCAGTTTGATATCATTATTATTTTTCTTTCCTGGCTCTCTCATTCACCAATATGTGCCATTTTAAGGCACCTATCTCTCTGAGGGTTATTGTTTCCTCTTTCCAGACATTAATGCCTCCTCCTTATCCTGCTCACAGGTCAGGAGAATAGTCTTTACTCCCATTCCTCAGCTACTTCAGATTGTGAGATGGCCTGATTTCTTCTAGCAATATCAATAGCTGATTTATGGGGGCATTACCTGTAGTAGAATATCTAATTTACCAGGGCCCGGCTGTCCTAGAAAGAGGAATGCTTTCCTGCAGACCTTGACCTTGCTTTGGAAGAGCGAAGTTACAGTTTTGGTGGTCTAGTGCCCACTCACTCATAACACACTACATAGGAGACGCAAGATGAGAATCAACTGAATTTGCAGCACAGACATCTCTGAGCAAACTACTCTGAGTTCCCCCTCTGGGCAGTGCAACATCAGTCAGTGGAGGGAGTGGAGTACCATGAACAGTTCTGACCTGACCTGATTGCCTGAACATGTAAATGTCATTTGAGACTCAGTGAACTGTGTGTCCCTCATGTCATTCTAAGTAAGCTTCTACATTTGGTCAAAAGTTTCTTGTCCTAAACTTCTCTGAATCTTTTGACCTACAGTGTGATCTTCAGATGGAGACACCTGGACTGAGAGCACATGGGGTAGGTCCTGTTTGAGACTAAGACATCTACATATAGATATCTACATATAAGTATGTGAAGAAGCACTGGGTTGGTAAGACATCTGCCTAGCAAAACCTGTGTTACTCTACAGTATCTAAAACTTCTACATGCAGCTGGTTGATGAGATACAGTCTTACGGGAGATTCATCCTGTTCCCAAGTGTCATGCAGATGCCAAGGAAGACAAATTCACCTATGCATGGGCTATAAAATCCCACTCTGTGTGTCTACAGTCTGTGAATAGTCCTCAAGGATCTAGTCAGAACATTCAGAAGAGTTTAGTAAGCAGTGTAAATAGTAGGTTTCTACTTCAGTGAGAGCTAAAATCTCCCAGAGTTACATAGAATAAATTCTATGTAAAACTAAATAGTCAAAAAGGTCTAGGAGGTAGATGAGATGTTCTGTTCCATGAGTGTCCTGTCTCTGTAAGGCCATTTCAAATCCAGTCAATTCTAGATCCCTACTGGCAGTCTCCACTAACAGGCTTTCAAATACATCAATGTCTTCATTTTTTTTTTTTCCAGTTTGGGCGCTCTTTTCCCATAGTGCTACACGTTTTTTAAGGGGTTCAATGCAGACTCCTCATCCACTTGTAATCTGTGCATGGCACAAGAAATGAAGAGAAAATAGTTCCCTACATTCAGAGATCCCTGCCTTTTCAAACCCCAGAAAGGAATGTGCTGTAAATTACATATTGCAATGGCCATAAAGAACATGCAGTCATATAATATCAGCCACAATATGATTGTAAGAAGGCATTGAACTGCATCTAACTGTTATTGAAATGCCAAAGTCCCTAAAGCCTCATATCACCAGAGGTATCTTTCAGCCTAAATACATGCTACAGACTGTAAAATTTAAGATACTCATTATAAACTTAATCTGTAGTCTGAATGGCAAAACTGAAAAGCACTCAAGTATTAAACTGCATGTTCTTAAAGGTAAAATAATAAAGCAATATGGGTAATATATGAATAGCTTTAAAGAATGCTAGGAGCAGGATAGCTGGGTGGAGCATTTCAGTGCAAAGTGAAATGTATTATGGGTCCCAGAAAAGTTGAATATCTTCAGAAGGCTGCTTTTGCCACTAACTTGTTTGTAACTATTATTGGCTATGAACCCTTTTCTATTTATTTTTTTAAGAAATTTGGAAGCTTTGTCAATTTAATGTACTGCTTAGAAACTTATTATCTCATCATTAAAACACATAGCCTGCTTGATAGCAAAGTTAATTAATGCTTAGTAATAATCATTGTTGTTGTTCATTAGTCAAAGATCTTCATTAGGTTAAGTCTATTCTAATTGCTTCTCTTAATGAAGGTGGCCTTGGAGACATGGTTCATAAATAGTCAATGTATTCAATGACAACAATAGAAGTAAGCCTGCATATATTTGTCCATGCTCCAGGCATGTGCCACGGTACAAAATATCAGAGGGGTTAAACTCCACTTTACATCATTACATTAAAAGAAAAATCTTCAAGTTTTAGCATCACATTTGATAAAGTATGCGATGTCAGTTGCAACACCTTAACTTACAATGTGCAAGACTTCATCTTATAACTAGTTGTTAATTTTAATGAGACTGCTGCTGTATGAACTACTTTTTTGTTTTGAACTGTACTGAAATGCTTATTACAGGACAGTCTGAGGGTAGCTGTGGTGCTGGCCATAGGCTGGGCTCTGTAGTGCATTCTCAGATGAAATCCTACCTTACCAGAAGTGAGGCTTCATGGATATCAAGCAGTAAGATCACTCATTTAAATGGTTCCACTACTCCACTCAGATGTTCAAACACATCCAAAGTACTCACTGTATTATAGCTGTTTGCCTGCAAAGCAGCATTAACTGACCATATACTTGTCCTTTCTGTATTGCAGATGGGTTGTAATTTAAGAAGAATCGCTCTCTTCCTGATGCCCACATTTTGCTTTCAAAAGAGCAGAGAAACCATTTTGCCATGTTGAAGTTGTTTCCACAGCTCTGATTACTCAGTCTGTCTATAATTGGTGTAAACTAGTTGAATGCTTTTGCAGATCTGCACTTAATGATGTGACAGCTGAAATCTGCAGGTGAAATCCAACTAGGCTGAATTTCAGCTAAAAGATCCAGACTTTTTTCTTTTTCCTCTTAGTTTTGATTATATTTGAGTATTCCCAGTATGTTCTGTGTTAAAATGGCTCCAAAAATTCCGATGTGAAGATCTTTCACTTTCCATGCTTCATGACCTAACACATATAATCATATGCAATTATGGACAGCGTTGTTGCTTCGCTGTAATGGGAAAACCAGACTAAGTTTCCTCAAATGGCTTGTTATCCTAAGTCAGGTCTTCTCAGCTAAAACCTTTAAGAAAAGGTCCAAACAGGGTAAAGCTGCATGTCATTTGGATCTTTAATAACAACATTTTTGTCCACTTTCCCTTCTTGTTAATCACAGACATTTTGCCCTGTTACCTGGAATTTATGTAATTTTGTCCAGGATGGACCCAGCCTGGGTTAAAATGCCTCAAAGCAGATGATTCTGAAATGGGCCCCTGTGCCCCTGCACTGGGCAGTCTTACAGGAGGGGATGTGCTGAAGGACATGTCCCAGACTGTTACCTGATCCGCCCACCTGACCCAGGTGAGAGGCAGGGACAGAGTTTAAGAAAACTCACAAACACCTCTAGTCTTTTGGACACCCACCTTATTCTCAGACCCACAGGACAAAAAAAAATTGCTACAAGTGAAGCCTTGAATATACAATCACAGAATAAAATATTGGAAAGGATTTTTGTAGGTCAGCAACCTGTTCCTGCTCAAAACCAGGGCAACCTCAGAATTATGAGGTTTCTGAAGGACTTGTCCACTTGAGTTTAAATTAGCTCTAAGGACAGAGATCCCACAATCTCTCTGGGCCCTTGTTCCAGAGCCTGCGTTTCCTATCCTACAGCTTGTGCCAGTTGTCCAGTTGTCTTTTTTTGTGTGCAACTCTGAGAAGTTCTGTCTGTCTTCTGCATAGCCACCCACTAGACAGAGGACACTTGGTCCCTCCCTAGCCTTTTCTCCAGGATATATCTCTGCTACTTCATGTGTTATAATCCTTCAACCAACCTGGCTTCTCTCTGCTAGACTCACGCTTGTTTGAGTCAAACTCTTTCCTGTAGTAAGGGATCAAAATTGAGCTAATTTTACCAGTTGGGTCCTCCCATTAACTTGAATATCTAAACAATTCTTCTATTCATACTTCTTTAACATGGTACCTGAGAACAGAGAGTTAGTAAGTTAATCATTATCAAGAGTCTTTCAATGAGAAGATTTATCTGAGAAACAAGACACTGCCAAATTACAAATCTCAACGAAATCAACCAGAACTGAATTGGAACCTTGTCTCACTACTTTAGTATTATGGCTAACAGAGACAAGCCAAGAAATAGAACAACATTCTCCAATGCTTCCATATTGCTAACGCCTTCTCTCAAACTCAGTGAGACCTTTTGATCCTGGGAATTTGATGATAAAATGGCTTGTTGTCTGCATTGGGACTGTCTGAACTCCCTGAGGGCTGAATGTAACATCAGAGCCAGTAAAGGAGGCAGAGAGTTTATCTGCAATTATAAAAAATGCTCCAAAACACAAAATTCGGGACCTTTCTGCTTTGTGATTAACTGTCTAGGCAGCAGCTTTCCCTCAGCTTGTTATGAAGGTGCCAAAATGTCCACCTTAGTCATTCCACACAGACTTTAGAAAACTTGGATACATGAGAAACCTTGGGAATGGCTCAGTGAGGGAGAGAAAGAAACATGTAATTGAAGAATATAGGCATAGAACAGGGCAAGAGTCAGTGTTGTGGGTTTTGTTCCTCCCAGCAATAAGGAACTGGCTGTTGGATAGTGCAGTTCAGGGGAAACTGTTTTACCTGCTGGGTGTGGTTCCACCCTCAGCAAAGTCTACCTGGTGCATAAAGAGCCATGAGACAGAGAGGCCAGCACTGGATCTAACTCAACATCAGTGAGCCAGGAAAGATAGCGTGGACTTAAATGATATCCAGGACATCCACTCACCCTCAGACCTTCAGATATGTATGTGAGGAGCTGATAGGGCATTTGTTGCACCATCCTGCCTGTTTCAGTCACTGTTTTATTGAATGCACATTATCCATGTTGATGCAGACCTCCATTCAACTACAAACAAATTGGAGCCAGACCTTTCCTTCAGAAATTTTTCATCATCTGTCTTTGTGTGAGGATGAACACTGGAGGAGGAAAGGTTTCATCTGTAATAAGCAGCAGAAGCAACTTTGTACGACCATCTGCATTGAAGAGCCTGCTGTGCTGATTAAGGATCCACTACTCTTGAGGGTACTAAGCTATGTTGTGCCTGCTAAAGGATAATAATGTCCATGAGAAGTATGTCATCAGGGGTTATATTCTCTCATGAGTGATTCTTTGGTGGATTTAAGTTTATAACTTGTAACGGTACCGTTCCTAATGCTGGAGCTTTTCTGCTTTCCTTCAGTCTGTGCTTGTGTTAACAGAGTGTCTTGAAAACAAAACCAAACACTTTTATGTGGGAAGATTCTATTACTTTGTCTCTCTAACTTTCAAATTACAATGCAGTAAGGCAATATCTCATTAGCACTTTCCCCAGTTGAGGGAGAATTGCCAGGATATATCACAGTGAAATTCTAACTTATTTTAAGTGTGGATGATACGATACGAATGTTTTTAATAGTGTCATCACAAAGGATTTTTTCCCTAATTTTATTTTATTATGAGACTAAGAGGACACTTCCTAAGGCTAAAATGGGAATTAAATTCTTTTGCAACAGGAATTGCTAATGACTTTGCACATTGTAAAATAAGAACAGTGTTTTAATTTTCTCATTCAACACTAAGTTTCTCTGGTGCCCATTGTGGTGTAAGCTTAGTCCAACATGAAAGAAGCATGCTGTGTCTCCCTGCAGAAGTTGATTAATTAGAGAGCAACAAAAGCATATTGAAAAAAAATAATACAAAATAAAAATTCTGACTTGCAGAGATGCTTACAGAGATGATTTTGTAGCTTCTTTTTCCTAAAGATCTTTTCTTTAACCAAAGCTCCCCAAACTGTGAAAGATACAGACGTGTGGAAGTTTTGCAAAACAGATAGACACTGTTCAGTTTACAACATAGGACTTAAACTGATATAAGACAGTATCAGATGCCAAATTTTCCAAGATATTCTGTGACTTCCTCTTCTCTTCTCTTCTCTTCTCTTCTCTTCTCTTCTCTTCTCTTCTCTTCTCTTCTCTTCTCTTCTCTTCTCTTCTCTTCTCTTCTCTTCTCTTCTCTTCTCTTCTCTTCTCTTCTCTTCTCTTCTCTTCTCTTCTCTTCTCTTCTCTTCTCTTCTCTTCTCTTCTCTTCTCTTCTCTCTCTCTTCTCTTCTCTTCTCTTCTCTTCTCTTCTCTTCTCTTCTCTTCTCTTCTCTTCTCTTCTCTTCTCTTCTCTTCCTACTTCTTGCTCCATATTTGTACAACACCCTGGAAAGCAATACCCTGAATTCAGCTCATGCCATTGAATAAACCACAGCAGACATATTTCATCCAGCTATTAATAAACAACATTATCTTTCCTCCTTAATTACTGAATGTCTTTCACTCTGAGTTAAGAACTCTTTTCTTCATCTTTCTTTTGCAACAGTTTGCAGGTAAAGTAGTTTGAGTATTTTCTTTTTTGCCAAAACAGATAAACAACGAAAGACAAACTTGTTACCATGCCTCAGCAAGATTCCATTTAAGAACTCCATGATGCAAACAAACCAGAAAGACGAATGTAAATGTTATTCCAATTAAATGGAACCCAGGAAGTCTCTGTAGGTACATTATAGGATACAGTGGAGGTGGTAATGTTGAAGAGGTAGCTAGGAATAGCCTCCAGCATTAAAAATTTAAGCCTGCAACTCTTTCACAGCTGTGGCTGTGCATGCACTGGGAGAGAAATGGCACAATTGAAAACAGAATCAGCATATGCCTGCCAAACTGATCCTGAGGAAGAAGAAATTTAACCTCTATGTTCCCAGTAAGGGTGAAAATTTGTTGGAAAGTTCATTGGAGCTGTCTGATCACTACAGAAGAAATACCAAAAGCTGGTAGAGGAACAGCAGTAACCACCACTCAGTGTGGTATAGCAGGGCTGAAAGTCGGAGCAAAGTATCTGAAGGCCATATTATTCCTGTAAGCTGTGGCTGGCAGTCAGTTGTCTTTGTGTATAGCTGCTTGTGGATGGCAGTCCACCGCAGGCCTTTCAGAGGTAAAACAAACAAAATAATTACGAAAAATGTGTTGGCCTGGGTCATTATGTGACAAAGCTTGATTTTCCCAGAACAGAAAAGCAAGGGAATCGTCAGCCTTGCTTTATGGGCAGATGTTGAAACTAATGACTTACAAGACCTCCCACCTGAATTCAGCCGAGTGACCTGACTTCTTGTTTTGTGCTTTGCTAGGTTAGCCTACTCCTTCTTTGGAAAGCAAACTTGTTCCTGATCTTATTCATAATTATCCACTGCTCTGTGCATTTTTTTTCCCTGTGTGTTGTTTAGTCTTGATTACTTTTTTATTTGGGTTTATTTTATATGGTAGGGATGGTCACATCCTGCAGTTTACTATCCTATTCTGTAATATTCAGGCAGAACATTTGTACATCTGGAAGAACATCAGACCTATCTTATCTATGTCTGTGGCCCACGTTTGCATCATTTCTTGACAGGAAAGAGCCACCAACCATTCCTTAGAAAGAGAAAAGAAGCACAGCCTTCTTTCCTAGTGTCAGGTTAGACATGTCTGTTTCTAAAATCGAGATATGAAACACCTCTAGATTTGACGTGAAGGGACGAGGAGACAGCACAGACATATCTCTGTCTGTTTCTAAGATGCTAATTCTTACTAGGGACCAATATAAGTAAATACAAGGTTGTCTGTAGGATTCTGCTCTCTCCAGGAATACAAATCCTTCAAGGCATATCTCGACAGCCTGTTATACTGACAGGAAACCATACTGGGTGGGATGCTCAGTATTAGGTAACAGTAGTGTTACCTTCTTTTGAAAGGCAGAGGAGAAAATCTACACCTGTAGACTCAATAGCTGGTGATTATTCATTTAGGCAAGAAGACCCCAGCACTAAGCAGAGAAGACTAATCCTAATGAGGGATAGGGCTGTCCCTTTAAAGAGACAAGCCCACAGTCAGAGTACCTTGTGGGGACATACAGAGAGGAAACAGCAGGACCGTGGTCAGTATTTGGGTGTGCAGGAGATGGACTGGGCCTGGCTCCAAAGGCTGCTTGTCAAACTGACTCTTTAATGGAGTATCCTGAGACTCACCTTTCTCTTAAATCTCTTTAAAAGAGATGCATTCATTCATGATTTTACCTTCCCTTGGGTTATGTTTACACACGCATTTAGGGTGGAGGAAACTGCACTACTGATGAAGCTTGTGTTTGTTGTGGGTGTCTTGTGTTTTTCCATTTAGGACATTGTAAAATCTAGCTCTCAACGGAGCTCTCAGATGAGTAACCCTCATTATACTGTTATTGTTACTCTTTTGTTTTTGGATCTCTATTGTGTATTGCAGCTCATCTGAATATCTCGATAAAATACGAGCTCATGTGGGCAAAATTGTTGAGCTATAAATTTTGTCATGAGTTCAATGCACTTACTATGATGAAGCAGTCACTTATCAGAGAAAATAAATCACAGGCAGAGGAGGTGGATGGAATTGTTCAAGCATCTGAATTCACATAGGAAGGAAGACCGTATCAACAGAAATTCCACAGAGCTGTCAGTTATATTTGCAAAAACAGTGGTACTGCAAAACTGTAAAGATAAAGCGTTAAATACCCTTATGGATTCCCCTTTTTGTACTCAGTTTTGAATAAAATGTAGGTAGCAGATGAAGCTATTTCAGAGAATACCTGAATTACCAAAGCATGACTACCTCCCCATTACATGCCTTCATTTTAGCACTAGAAATTAGAAATATTTCTGCCAGAGTCAGCAAACTAAATAGATGATTGAAATAAAGGGGGAGTCAGACTTCAAGGTTTGTAGTTGAATTTATTGCACATGGTAGACAGGTGTAGAAGATGAAGTAAAGATAGCTGAAGCACTGCTAGAAATAGCTTAGACTAGAATAAAAACATGTCTTCGTGTTCTTGGTGTCTTCTTCCCATGATACAATAGGAATAGATGACTTTTTTACAGATTGTGTTACATGTTTGCTTAGAAGTTTTATCCTATTACTTGCTCAGGGCAGCCAGCTGCCATCCAATTCAGCCCAGAGCTTTACGGGAGCAAAACCAAGTGAAAACATTTGAGACCTTGCTCTGTACTTTCCCAGTCCAGCAGCTTTCATTTTAGTGTTTTTATTGTTCACAGATGATTCATCTTCAAAAATAATAATGCAGGCTGCTTCACAAGAGTACTATATGATCAGGACAGTTATTTAGCTTTCTCTAAGTTTTGAGTGACTGCATGCCCTGACTACTCAGAAGTACTATACACCCACTACTGTAAGGCTCTGTTCCTGCCTCTTCATGATAGAATCCTCTCTAAACTTTCTGGGAGGAGCCAAGCAGTTATTTACAGGAAAAAAAAAGCCACAAACATCTCTGGGTAGTATTCCACTCACATTCACTCACACTGCAAGGACAACTCTGTCACAGGGGTGTTTAGGAGAAGGGTAATTAGATCCCAGGGAAATGAAGCAGCTTCAATTACAGTAAGTTGCTTTTTCTTGTGCTTTCAGATTCCTCAGTTCTGGTCCAAAATTGCAGACCTTCACCTGAAGCCAGGTACCTAAATTCTGTCTATAAAAATCAGGGAGAAGAGCATATTTTTGACTACATGTTGATTTATGGATGCAGCTAGGATTCTGAATTTCACAGAATCACAGAATAACCAGGTTGGAAGAGACCCACCAGATTGTCAAGTCCAACCATTCCCACCAATCCCTAAATCATGCCCCTAAGTACCTCATCCATCCTCATCTTAAACACCTCCAGGGAAGGCAAGTCAACCACCTCCCTGGGCAGACTGTTCCAATGCCTAACAACCCTTTCTGTGAAGAATTTTTTCTTTATTTCAAGCCTAAATCTCTCCTGGTGGAGCTTGAGGCCATTTCCTCTTGTCCTGTCCCCTGTCACTGGGGAGAAGAGGCCAGCACCCTCCTCTCCACAACCTCCCCTCAGGCAGTTGTAGAGAGCAATGAGGTCTCCCCTCAGCCTCCTCTTCTCCAGGCTAAACACCCCCAGCTCTCTCAGCCGCTCCTCATAAGGCCTGTTCTCCAGCCCTTTCACCAGCTTTGTTGCTCTTCTCTGGATTCGCTCCAGAGCCTCAGCATCCTTCTTGTGGTGAGGGGCCTTGAACTGAACACAGTACTTGAGGTGCGGTCTCACCAGTGTTGAGTACAGAGGAAGAATAACCTCCCTGGACCTGCTGGTCACACCATTTCTGATGCAGGCCAAGATGCCATTGCCCTTCTTGGCCACCTAGGCACACTGCTGGCTCATGTTCAGAATTTAAAAGTATCTTCAGCATAGCAATTATCAAAGACTTGATTCCATCTCTTATTGAACTGCATGGCTTCAGGGACTGGTATTCAAATAGATGTTTTGGAACTGGGAACTAATATTCAGCATCCTTTCTGTCAGATGAAACTCTATGAAGTTGGTTGAAAGAATGACCAGTTTAGGATCTCTAGATTACAAGTGGAAAGCCCACCCCAGAGGAAAGTTGACTGGAAAAGAAAGGCCAGAAACAATATTTGTGAGTGCAAAGAGAGAAGCTGTCTGTTTCTGGGTATGAGTCAAATGAACCTCAGGAATCTTCACAAGGCACACAAGCCTGAAGGATGTTTAAAGGATTTCACATTCACAAGACCACAAAAATCTTTGTAATGTGTTAAATTTAGCTCCACAACACCTTTCAACTTTTGCAGGTGAGGTTCAAATTCAGATATTTGATGCCTCTCCCAATTTTTAGCCTCCAAAATTAACAAAATGAGGTGAAGAGTCTCTCTTCCTTTTCAATCAGGTACACTACCTCACAGGCATGTCCTATGCCTTGAGCACAAAGACCAGCTTGTGTTTTAAATGCAGTGCTATGACTTATAAATTTAGATCTATTAATGAATATGGAGAGATTCAAACCAAGGAAGATGTAAAAGGTGGCTAACGCTCTTCAGTGAGTTACTGTAGAGAATATTGCTGCCTTTTGGCTTGAGGAGAAGGGTCACACTGACACAGTTCAATTGTTTATACAAGAAGGAGATAAATCCTGAACAGGTGGTTACTGTATCAACGTGAGAAAAGAACAGTTGGACCTTGAGCCTGATAATAAATTACATGAAAAGAACAAAGCAGGATGCTCTAGTAATTGCTATGCGAAACTTGGCAAATAGATAAACCTCTCCTGGAAGGAGATGCTATTTACAGATGTAACCAATAGTGAGCTTGCCTTTTGCAATATGTATGAGCCTCATTATAAGGTCTATAAATTAAGTTGTATGTTGAATAAAGTTGGGTCTTGCTAATCACGCATATAAAGTGTGTGTGTGTGATGTGTTGCAATTCCCCCATTGACAACAAGTTACTATTACAAAGTTATAGGGAATGACTCTGACTTCAGTTTGGTTATTTTTGGATGTATAACATTGAAGCTCAAAGTTAAACTGGGATGAAAATAGCTATTTTTAATATGATAAAGTGCCCTGGATCCATTTGCCCAACACTTCACCAGACAGGAGTACTTCTGATCTTTTATACCAAGCCTTACATGATAGTTGCTTTAACTTCAGTGAAGGTACTTTTGACTTTTAAGAAAATAAGGCCAGAATTAGGTCCATTATGTTCTCAAGGCTAGCGGTAACCCATGTTGCATGAATGGTGTGTTCTTGCTTCAGAAATATTAATCCTTCGGAAATATTAATCCATAATAAAGAGAAAAAATCAAGCTCATGAGTGCCCAGCAGCTGAATTATTTTTATTATTTTTATTTTATCCATCAAGGGATACAACCCAGCTTCCACAGGTTTAGCTCAGGTGCTGTACTAGCTTTTTTATGGCATACTGCACAAGACTTCTTTTCATGCACAGTTATCATTTATTAGAGTGCTCATTGCTCTGCATGCCACTGCAGTGCAGTAAACATCCTTCTTTATGATCTAAGAGCCTAGATGTCCTTTCCATGTATATTCAGAAATGGTTTTCACTGATGAAGATATTTCTGAGCATACATGAGTTGACTTTTTTTTTTCTCATGACTGCTGGGGAGTCATTCTTAGTATGGCTGCCAGTCCACTTTGAAATCTGCCCTTCCCTTAACCACAAGAGCCTTTCCACTGCCATAATCAACAGTTTTCCAGTGCTGTGGGTTTTCCCTAAATTTGTTGCAAATTACATAGCTATTTGAAATCCATATCACACAATGTGGATACATCCTATATCTGAACACCCTTTTCTCCTAGATATCTAAAGAGGAACATAGACTCCATGTTAAAATTAAGAGGAGGGAAAATAAAACAGTCTGTTTGCTTGAGCTTAGAAGTCCTGGAAAGAGAAGGGATAATACCCAACATCACTTCTAATACATCCAAATAAATTCTATCAGAGCAATCCTATTTGCTTTAATACAAATTTCAAATAAAATCCATCTTCTTCAGCTTCAAAAATCCATTTCTTTTTAAAAAGTTTTGTTCTGAACCATTTTTGTGTGTTTTCTTCTGTACTGTACTTGTGAAACTGCTTTGAAATACTGGTATTTTGCCTCACAGAAAAATCCCTCAGAAAATTAGATAGACCACTGCACTTCTAACACTCAACTAACCAAAAAAATTAAAAAAGAAATAAAATACAGATAAAATAAAATATAGTTTACGTGGAACAATGAAAGTCATCTGGTCTTAAAGTTACCCTTTTAAAAGAAAATTATAGCTTTATAAGTAAATGACTGAATGCTACAGTAGCAGTTAAACATGTTTCCTCTCCAGAGCTTATGATGGACATAATAAGGTATTTATCATATTACAGCAATATTACGTATTCTATTTGTAGTAGGACTATGACAAGCATGTCAAAACAGTTGCTTTCTGGCTTGAAGACTGGGTGCATTTTTGAGACTGAAATATGAAAGGCAATGTTTGACTGTTCGTCCAGAGAGATTTTGTGTAGTAACGTAAATTGCAGGGTCTTTTCAGCTGGAGTATATGTTCTCTTGGTTTTGAGTGGAACCCTGGTGGATTTTAGGAATTAGGAAGAAAATAAATTGCACATCTATAAAAGATTTTCTCCAGAGATACTATGAACCTAATACTGCCTTCATGCAATACAGGCTAATGTGTGGAAATGTTTTAAATATTTATTATTTTAGTATTCAAAACCCACCAGCCCTTAGAAATTGCTTCAGATTTGAGAGAAAAGAATTATTAAAGTGAGTGTAAGGATTGAAGTAGAGGTTTCCTTCCTAGTTATAGAAGCTCCATAATGATATTTTCTGGGAAGGGAGGAATAGTTCCCTTTGGTCACCTTGTCCAGCTTTCTGGGAGTTGTAGAGATGAAAATAAAAGTTTTTTTCTGTATTTGAAGCAGCCCTTGAGTTTATAATGGGACATCCAGACATGGAAATGACTTCACCTAAATAGTCTGCCATTTCCTATGTCTTCCTCTGCAGGATGTGGTTTTGGCTTGTGTCAGTAACAAGCTACCAGAGTAAATGGCCAAGATCCAGAGCCAAGACTGCAGGTCCCTGTCCCACACCAGCAAGAAGGAAAATGGATGAAGTGGCTCTGAGGAGAGCCACCTGAGCACAAAACAGTTGACCTGACATGGAGTGAAGCTAAGGAAAACCCTCCTGTGACTTTGTTTAAATCTTTGACTGGACACAAAGTGCTATGAAATATACTTGGGATATTTTTCCTCAGGTACCACTAGTAAATGGTTCACTGACCTCTCCTGCAGAGTGAAAGTAGCTAGGGCTTGTTCCTATCAATAAGGCAGCAAAACTGTGGTTTCTTTTACTGCTGTAAATTAAAAGTGGATAGGTGCACATCTGTCACTCTCTAATTCCCCAGGAACCAACTGACTTACTGGAAAAATGTGCATTCTACCTGCTGGAAATTGTCCCCGGCTTGTGCTTGGCCCAGGGTTTGTCTGGGAGAGTGGTAGCTGGTTAGGGCCAAGATTGTGCTAGGACGCATTCCAGCAATTTGTGGATGATTGCACTCAAGTGCCTGTGAATGTACCCTGGCACTATCTGATTTACTGTGCACAGGCTGCAGAAGAAGTGGAGGTACTTGCCTTTGAGTACACTGGTAGGGTGAACCTACTTTAAAAGCTGGGGTAAATTCTGAGTTTCTCCATATTGGAAATATCTGAGGCAAACATAGGCTGAAAAAGGTCTCACTATCAGCTCTCTGTGCTCTACAGGACAGGGAAGTGTTGCTCTGCTGTCCAGCACTGATCTGTCAAGTGCTGGAGGCATATTTATGCCATAATAGAAATCAGTCAATGCAAGGTACCTCCAATGCACCTTGACACCTCGTGACTCCAGTTGTGTGCCTACGTGATGCAGAGAAACTGGTTTCTCTGAGGCTGGCTGGTTCCATTTTGACAAGGAAGACAAATTGCACAATCAGTATCTCAGTCCCTCTGTTTGTCACAGTGGTTTTTCACACTGTTCAGTTGCTCTCTGCACTGAGGAGTGCTGCAGGTGGCTCCTTGCAAATGTCTGAGACAGTGACAGATTAGGAGATTCTTCACTGTTTTGATATCAAATGAGCCTTGCATATGCCTCCTGTTAAACAGGAACCTAAACAGCAGGATTAATAAGAGTAGGAATTGAGACACTCTGTGTAATTTCATTTCAGTCATAATCCTGTTAGTGTTGAAATAAATTAGATGTGTCTGCTAAGGCCAGCTGAAAATCAGGAGATTTCTTTGGTAACATAAATAATGATTTTTTAATCTTGGTTTTAGGGCTATCTCTAAAGAAACTTAAGCTATGTACATAAACCCAGACCTCTCCTGTTCAAGACTCTTTGCTTTCAACATTCAGATACCTTGGAGGTTTTTCCATGTATTAGTCTGTGCAGGACTGGCTCAATCCACAGATGACACTTCTTATTTGTTGCCCTGAAGCATCTCAGAAGACACTGCCCCCTGCAAGTCTGGCTTCATACTTCACATGGGTTGAGCTGCAGCACGTAATTTCTCAGGTGGATATGTGAATCTATTGCCTAGCAGTTGGGAAAGGAAGCAAAAGATGTAAGGCAAAATATTTTTGACATGGGTTTTTATATAAAAAGTTCTTGGGGGACAGGGACGTCCCTCGCAGTGTAAGCTCTAAGTTCTAGGCTGCAAATAAACTGTCATGTTTTCTTTGCTGTAAAGTAGTTTTCACGTAATTCTAGATTCATAGACTCACACAAGTCCAGAAGAGACCTCTGGTTGTCTTCTAGTTCAGTCCTCTGGTCCAAGGAGGGCCAGTTTCAAAGTTGGTTCAGGTTGTTTGTGTCCAGTTGAGTTTTCAGCATCTCCAAAGACTTTGATACTATGACTTCTTTGAGTTTTTTCCACAAGAAAGAATAGCTTCAGCAGAAGGAATAGAAACCTCCCTCCTCCATCCATCCAAATAGGTAGATTTTGTTCTTGGACGTGGCCTTGAATCACTTTATGCAGCTCTGAGACTGGTACCAGCTCCCCCACATAGTATAATATATATTTATATGTATTTCACTCATCAATTAAATATATAAAAATCTGTGTCACTGAAACTGCTCTCTATTAAAAAATCAGAAAAGGCCTTGAATTGGTCAAGATAAACTGGAGACTTTTAGCAGAGAGTGAGTGTTTACCAGGTAGGCATCCATATCTGAGAGGCAAGATTTAGTATGTGCCCTTTTGCCTGGCATTTTGCTCTTCCTAGATGTCTCTTCAGTTAACTTAATGGCTGCACTTAGGTGCCTCGCTCCCCTCATGATGCTGTGTGGAGGGACCAGGCACCTGTCCCTAGGCTATGAATATCAGTCCAGTAGTCAAATCCTGGAAAGAGAAGTGTTTCTGATTCACTTTATAGTCTGCAGCCCTTTGGACCTAATCCTAAGAGATTCACTCAACCCTGTGTTGTGAATTGATTGCAGAGCTAGGAATAAAGTGCAGAAGCCCTGGCTTTCCAGTGCCAGCCTCTGAACCATTACTCCTCTGGGTCAGGCAATGAACAAACTAGAAAATCCTTTGAGGCCTTGAGCATGATTAATAGACCCAAAGCTCCAGCTTGGAGCCAGATGGAGAACATACACACTCCTGCTCTTTATGTTTGCATATGTACTTGTGCTGCTCTCAATGAGCTTGTCAGCGCCCAGCTTTCAGGGAGCTGACAGATCTACCACAACACAGTTTGAATAAATGTGCAAACATAAAGTGGAGATTAACCAAGATAGCCCTTTAATAACACCATCAGTTGAGTGATTGTGCCACCTGACAGCAGGCGCTGGGCAGGGTTAAATATGTATACAAATAGAATTTTTATTGCACCCTTTCCCTGTACTTCCAGTCATATAAATATAGAAAGGGGTACAGCGTGCTACCCAGTCACACATTTCTGTCACTGATCTGACTACCTATCAGAAGCTGGGCATGAATTCCTGGCAGCTGATTAACCACTTGTGCCAACCTCCTTGCAATTTCCTGTGTGATCATTTGATTTACCACATTTCTAAACCTATATCTCATCTGCTTTGTCAGGCCTATCCTGATGAATCCTGTACCAGACAGTCATAATGAAATATCTTAATAATGCTCTTTAACAGAGACTATTCAATGCTTTCCACCAAATTACCAGGCTGTGCATTTTAACTCTCTGTGGCCTTGACAGTTCTTTTTAGACACATTTTGGGCAAATACAAGACAGACTGTGGGACTAACAAGGTCCTGGCATTTTTTCAGCAATATAAATCCTTTCATGAAAGCCAGAGAGAGGGAGCCGATAGAAGAAAAAAACGCCTTCAAATGGCAGGTATTAGAGACAAATTAACAAAAATAAGAAAGATGCTTTGATCAAATAAAACAATGAAATGATATGTTCCCTATTTTCTTTATCAAAGTACAAAACCTGAAGTACTGCTGAAACAGGGGAAATGTTTGAATGAACATGGTTGGATGGCGATTCCTCTCCCTTTGGTAAACCTTAGCAGTTCTGTACTTAAAAGCAGGACAATTATTACCAAAAATGCTGTTCTGTGCTGTTAAGTGTTTCTTTGCAATCTCAAGTACAATAATGAGGTGTGTGTAGGTGCACCTGAAAGGAGGATCTAGCGGCCAAAAATTTATCCCCTTGCAAGGGTTACCTGAAAGTCAGTTCCAGATTTGTCAGTAACCTGCTGTGGGACTTTGGGAAGAACTGCAGCTTTCTTCCTCGTTTATTACCAGACCTTTCTGTTCTGCTAAGAAACTAGTGATGTTAGGACCTTCCCTTTTTTTAAGCAAGATTTCTTGTTGTGTGCCTGTATGAGACCCAGCACCTCAATTGCATCTCTGAATGCTGCTGTTAAAAGAGAAAAGGTGGAAAGTTATCCAATGAGAAGTGCCAGAGTTCATTGACATCACTTGGCATACAGGGATGTGTGGAAATGATTGGTGGTTTCTTCTAAAGTCTTGTTCTACTAATGTGGTTGCTGAATCAATTGCTGTGTCTACTTTCATAGGCTGCCTTTAGTTAAGCTGAAATACTTTAAAAAATGACATCATTTGTAATAATTAATATTTTTTTGTATGGAATTAGCTTGCTGTCTTTTCCTTCAAGTGTAAACATTGATGTCTTTGCTTATATGAAGCTCATAAACATATGTATACATGTAGATATGTATGTATACATATACACAGTGGCAAATAAGAAAAGAAAGAATGGAGAACAGAATTATACACCAGGGAACTGGGGAAAAAAGGAAAAAAAAAGAAAAGGCAAAACACATTTAATATTTTCCTTTACTCTTTCCCTTATTCATTATGCTTCACTCAAAGAGGAAGCTGATCTTCCTGAAATATCATCCGTTCAAGAAATTTCAAAAAGGAAAGCTCTGAGTTTTCCTTATGAGATTTTCATCTTTTATCTGTGCGCTTGTTTTTGTCTGCTCTGTGATCATACTTTCAATTTACTGCCACTGGGGAAGCTTTCCCAAATCATACAAGAAATAATTGTGACAGGAGGTTGAGTACTTGTGTGGACCCGTGCTCAGGGCCAGGGCCAACTTTTTGGGAAGCTGACATTTGGACTCAGACCGCTGCTCCAGTCATTCATTCGCAGCCATGCAGAGAGGCTGCAACCCCTGCTGCAGCCACTGTAATATTGGACCAGCTTCATTCCCAGTGGGCAATCCCAGTTGGTGCAGCTGAACAGCCACACGGCAGGGGATGAAAGCCAGGAGAAGGAGATAAAAAGCCGCCTTCACTGCCTCCTCTCCTCTTCCTTAAATCTCTGCCTGCTGCCTTTCAGGGATGTAGAGAAAAATAATTTGATATTCAAGCATCTGGAGAGCAGTGGATGAAAGGTGCTTTAGAAGAACATAGTGTTACAGATGTTCCCCTCCTTACTGCTACAGCAAGTCAAGAAGAAAACATACTGCATAACTATGGCATGCCTGAAACCTAATGCAAGCTGTTCCCTTTTAAGCAAACAGTAAAATTCTGGAAGCTCAAACTATGTCCTGCAGGGAGCAGAGGAGGAGAAAATGTCTCTCCTTTTATTTTATGTTTTGGGTTTTGTTTTCTTTTTTACTATTGTATTATTAAATATAAAATTGTCTTTGTGGGTGCTCAAACAATGTTATGCTGAGGACTGTGCATGAAGTGGATAAAACTATTTCCCTTCACTAGAAGGAAAATGTATATAATAACAGGAACTTTATTCATTAACTTGGACAAAATCATGGTTACAGTAGTGAGGCTGAAAGATATGAAATACCTTCTGCCAGTGGATAAAAGATGGTCCACCTGGTGTTGGGGACAGGCTTTGGAAGTTCATACTGGAAGAAATAGTGGATGGAGATGAGAGTAAGAGGAAGGAAGCAATCTCCACATGGTAACACTTCAATTTTTAATTTGGTGAAGTTAATATTATTCCAAGTTTTATACCCTGCAGAAGAAACCATTCGAGGCAACGCCATATTCTTGACTCCCTGGTGAGTTAAGTAAACTTGCAGTCACAATGTTTTTTATTTATTTAAGGGACAATCATTCCTTGGACTGGATGTCTGCTCAGGAGCAGTGTAATAGTGATCACCCTAGGCTGGCTATCTGATCTGCTATGTGCCTGGTACCTTCCTATTACCTTTGTAGATGCACAGGGAACAATGAGAGTTTTCCCACATGAAAACCAGCAGGAGTTGACAAGAGAAAGCTTATCATGGTAGTATTCTGCAATAATTTTTCAATCTAAAAGGGAGGTTTTCTTGGCAGATGGGACAAAACAGGGCTGAGGTGCATCTCACCCAGATTTCATGGCAGAATAAATCCTACATGTACCACTGGTTCTGCCACCATTATATTTGGAGAGAGCAAAAAAAAATTTTTCAGTGGAGAAGGCAAAAGTGATACTGAGATCCAAATAAGAGGGCTACAGTCCTCAAACCTGCCTAGGTCAAAAGCCTGTGCCACATAGAGTCAGTCCACCTCCCTGCAAGCCTCAGCAGCACAGGGCAAAGTAGTTCCTTTGCTGATAAGATTTTCTTTGCTGTTTTTCTCAACGTTTCTGTGAGCAATCTAATGTCCATATTTTGATTTTAGTGAAAGACAAGTTTCCTGAGATATTAACTTTGACTACGACATTCAAGACTCCAAGGACAGGTAAATTCCATCTCCATACGCTACTTTATACAGGTTGAATGCTCCATAAAGATACAGGGATCTTAGTTCCTTGAACTGTATTTGAACCAAATACTTGCTTTATGTCTTAAAGGTTCAAGTCAAATATTTATTTCATTTTACTCCTAGCTGAGATGTGGAAACCTTTCACTCCTTGTCAGCAACCCTGCCACCTGTCCCTTCTGCAAAATGCACAGTTTCTTTTATCCTTGCTGATATCTGTGACACTACTCTTCTGTACTGTGAGATGTTGCTGCTTTATTATGTGACCTTGATGCTGGTGACTTGTGGCACACTGTGCTACCTATGCCCGAGTGCCACATGGTGGTTCTCATAGCAGGAATGTCTGGGCACCCTGGACTGGAAAGTCCCCAAATCCAACCTGATACTGTTGCAGAGAACTGCAAGTCTCCCATAAAACTAATCAAGCTCCTTCTTGAATAGCAGGTATTTTAAGGCCTGTTTTTACCTCACCAGTAGTAAGACTTCACTATTTCACTCATTTGTCAGGAAATTTCTTCTAGTTTCCATTGTCCAACGTTAATTTCTTCCCAGTCATCCTTGTACCAAAAATTCTAGTCGAAACATTTTCCTCTCTTTCTGTTATTCACAATTTTGCATAAGTTATCAGCAATATTTATGCTACAAACTGTCTCTGAACTGGGAAATATTCTCTTTCTGTGGGAACAGAGTAGGAAGCTTAACATTATTTAATATATCACTCCATTATGATCTGTGCCCAATGACACAGCAGCTAGAGCAGAGAACAGGACAACGTATCAAGGGAAAGTTTTTATTTATGGTGCCATAGAAATGCCATCCATGATTCACTGGGTAGAATTGTCCTAGAACAAGAAACAAAAACATAGTGCATAGAAAACAGTGATAAACACCAAGCTGACAAATACCCCTAATTAGTTTAGAA
Organism: Clamator glandarius; assembly: GCA_033459285.1. Taxonomy (NCBI): domain Eukaryota; kingdom Metazoa; phylum Chordata; class Aves; order Cuculiformes; family Cuculidae; genus Clamator; species Clamator glandarius. Next base: position 422,312 of record JAUNZM010000353.1, on the reverse strand, counting down.
TAGCGCTCTCTTTTTTTTCTCCCATTAGCCTGCTCCCTAACTTTTGTGTACCAAAATTAATTTCCTGTGAATCACAACCATATCATTATAATGAGTGCAAGGAAACATCAGTTTATGTAAGATCAAGTTAAGTAACAGGAAACACCACATTAAGTATAATCTAATTATGCTTTGTTCTGCAACAGAAGGGACAGATTTATTTTTCAGACAGAAGAGAAGAGCAGTGTATAAACATGTGGAACTCAGAGAAAGAATCACAACATTTACCAGTGGGTACTGCAGAGTCAAGAAACCAGCTGAAACTAAGACAACAGTTCGATACTGCTGGGATTGTAGTCTTTAACCAAATATCTACATCAAATGCCTAAAGCTATGAAGATAGACACCTTCCTTTCCAATCAAAAGTAAAAGCACAAAACACTTCTTTTACAAAATGGACCTTCTTAAAGCAGTGGCCCAGAACTCTGAAATATACCCACAGGTCCTACCATTTTAAAATGTCAATATGTTTGTACTCCTGAACTACACGAGAGTATGATGAGTCATAAAATTTATGCCAACAAAGATTATCATCAATGTCTTGTTCACCTTTATAACTGACCCAGGTATAAAATTTAACTCAGTATTCCCTGTGTTGGACCACAGCTTGAGTGTGAGATACAGGACTTCTTTGGCAAGGATATATGATCTTAACATGTATGAATTCTTAACTATCTTGCAGCCTGCCTATAAGGCTGAGGAAATGTTTATGAAGTGTTTTGAGAGCCTCCTTAGGGATGAAATGTAGAGAAATTGCAGGCAAACAAATAAAAGGTGGATATCATCTAGAAACCTTCAGGCTTTAATGTTTTGGGTTTTTTAACTTGGAGATGTTGTTATTAATACAGCTTGAATTCAGACAGGGGATTAGCAAATCTTTGTGCATGTAGTACATCAGTGTAATGTGATACTTTCTGTCTTTCAATACACACTATTTAAACAGGATCAAATTCTGTCCTGAACTGCAGCAGAATGAAACCAAGGTAAACTGCTCTTGAAGTCAACAGAGACACGCTGGATTAATGCAGAGAAGTGAAGGTTTTTCAAGATTATTGTCAACTCATTTGAAGGTTTTTTAACCTCTAGGGTTATGTGTATCTGTATCTCAATAATGTGCTTGGAAAATCACGCAGCTGATTAAAAGCATAGCTCCCCTGCTTGAGATGTAATTGAATTGGAAAGAAAAGGCGTTTATTCCCAGGGCCGGGAAATGTATGCAGTAGAAAAAGCGACATGTCCAACCAAGAACCTATATAACAGGAGTGACAGCTCTATTTATAGGCACAAGTGTGACTGTTAAGGACACAAGTGAGCTAAATAATTTGGAAATCTCTGTGATATTGGCACAGGACCCTTGACTGCAGAGTTTCCTTACTATCAGTACTGATCTCAGTATAGTTCATGAAGTACAGCTTATCTGACCCCAAAGAAGAAATGTCAGAATTAGTGCAGATGTGGATAACTTATTTTAGTCAACTGAATCCCGCCCCTGGTGCCCACATTGTTGAAACAAGAACAAATCCCGATGTTCCACTCTCACATGAGCATCACTCACCCACAGTTAATCATCACAGTACATCACAGCCCCTTGGCAGAGTGGAATTCCTAACATTTCATTGACTATTCTGTGGGACAGGACAACAGCGTTGCCCAACAATAATGGGAAAAATCTGTAAACTTAGTAATCTAGAAAAAAAATTAATTAAATTTAACCCTGACCAGCAAATAAGCATGACATAGCTGCTCACTTGTCCGCCATCCCCATAGGATGTGAAGGAGAATCAGAAAGGTGAAAGTGACAAACAGTTTAGTAATCACAAAGAAATAATAAAAAAAATAAAGAATTAAGTTGAAGAAGAAAAAATAGCAAACAGAGAGAAAATAAAATCCAGGAAAGATAAGTGATGCAAATTAAAGCAATTGCTCGCCACCAACTGATGCCCAGCTCATCCTCAAATGATAGCCCCTGCAACAACGTCCTGCCCAATTTATTGCTAAGCATGACATCTCACTGTGTGGAATATCCCTTTGGTCAGCTAGGGTCAGCTGTCCCAGCTATGTCTCCTCCCAGCTTCTTCTGCACCCCCAGCCTACTTGCTGAAAGGGCAGTTTGAGGATCAGAAAAGGCCTTAACACTATAAGCATTGCTCAGCAACTATAAAAACATTGTTGTGTTATCAACATTAGTTTCATCATAAATCCAGAATATAGACCCGCACAAGCTGCTATGAAAATATGTAACTCTATCCCTGTCAAAACCAGCACAAAAATAATCAAGCGATTTGGAGCCGTTTTCTCCAGAATATTTTAAATTTAAGAGGAATTTTGATAAATAACTACAGATATATTCTCCATGCCTAATAAGTTAAAATAAGATTGTCTTAAATTGAAACAAAAAAGGAATCCACTAGACATCAAGAAAACCTGTCTTATGAGTAGAAAAGCTAAACACTGACACAAGATATGTGAGGGATGGAGGCTTTAACATATACTACCATCTACTACCATCTGCAGTCAGTGGTTTGGGTATGGCTAACACCACAGTAAGAATGGACTGGACAGTTTCTTACAGACCCTCCAAGCCCTGTTTTCTCTGATTCTGAGTGGTATTCATTTTGTTTCAGAATGAGATAATGCATAGGCAGAGAAAAAATAGCCTCCTAGCACCCTGCTCTTATTCCTAACAAATTGATTCCTATTAAAAGTAACAGAATTTTCGAACTCTTGTAGTGATCAGCAGGGTAAATGATTGTCCAGTTTGCATTATGCTTAAATTCTCTTTGCTGTCTTATTTGTAGACACAATTGCTCTTTCTTTTTTTCCTTTAATATTTCCTTGTGTTGTACAATTTCCCTTTAACATGGTGATGATCTGAGATTAGTTTTATTGATTTTGTTTCCCATTTGTTCCATATTTTGAGACCTCAGGTGAAAAAGTTCTACACATATATGTAGTATTGACATGACTGAACAGGCTTTCAAAATAATTTCCCAAGACAGAACTTGAACTAAGCAGTAACAAAGCATAGGAGAGAAGAAATTTGCCTGATATTACTGAGCAAATCATAGTGTAATTTCAGTTGGAAGAGACCTCTTGAAATCATCTAATACATCCTCCCAACATCTTCTCCCTCAGCTCAAACAGGATCAGAGCAGGTGGCCCTGGACCACGTTCAGACAGCTTTCAAATATCCCAAGGAATGGAAACTCCACAGATTCTCTGGGCAATTTGTTCCAGTGTTTGACTATTAACACAGTAAAAAAATGTTTTCTTGTGTTCAGATGGAATTTCAATTTGCCTGCTCCCTCTTGCTCTCTCAGGAGGCACTATTTAGAAGACTACGGCTTATTTTTCTTCTTCATTCCCTCCCATGAGGAATTTATATAGGCTTCTAAGATCCCCTTGAGCTTTTCTTCTTTGAACTCAAGAGTCCAAGTTCCCTCAGCCTCTCCTCGTGTCACAGTTATAAACAAAACTAACAGTCAGGACTCCTGAATCTCTGCTTTTTGTCCCATCACCAAAAGCAAGACTGCTGCACATACTGAGTGCTGCTGAGGATGCAATGGTGATATCTTTCACAAACACGACTGTGAATTAGAAGTAGTGTGAAGAACTTGGAGGTAGCATTAGCATGAAGGATGAAGGAAAGCCTGGCAGAAATGTGCCATGGCTTATTCTGTCTTATATAAAGTGTGAAGACTAGTCAATCTATTTTTAATTACAGCTCAGTCTCCAAGCTAAGCAATTGATATGTTCCTCATGCTTCATGCTTCACTTGCATAGCAATGACAGTGAAGTATTTGAATCCTAAATAAAACAGAGACAATGCACCTCCTGTCTGCATGCTTGATGCGTTGTGCTGCCCCTTCTTTCCTCCACCCCATACAATAACAACTTCTTACATGTGTGCTCCTCTGATATATAATTCACAGTGTTGTGCAGCCCTGCCCTTCTCCTGCCCTTCATTCAAATCAGTTTTCAAATGCTATGACTCCAGGCACTAGTGCTTTAGACAAGTTTGAAGCAATTGAGACAAGACTGTAAGCTGAAAATAATGTGCAGCAGCATAGCTGAGTGACCAATCATAATCTGTCAGCTCTTCAGATCAAGGAATTAACAACCTTATTTTGCAGTAAATGAAATGAGTTTTAGGGGTAGGCAAAAAAAAATCTGGTTACAAGATGATATCTGAGTCTTTTCTCCTTTTTTAAATAAAAAAAAGTCATGAAGTAAGGAATTGAAATATTGGCATTTGAATTTTCTGATTCTTTTATTTATGTTTGTTCTAACTGGTCGTGAGGAATTGTGATGGCAAATTTACAACTGAACGATACTCACCACAGCTTGATGATGGAGAAGAACATGGGTTGGCCCTGACATTGCAGTTCCACACTTATCTCTACAGCCACAAAAGTTCTCTGACGCCAACATAAATTGGACTAGTTTGAAAACAACTATGCCACATGCCCATTGTAGGGAATATTTGTTTAAAAAACTCAGGTAAAAAACTTAAAGAGCATTCTTCAACCACCTTCATTTCTCCCTTAAATTAAAGGGGGACTTTTTTCATATCAAAACCTTTTAATATTGCCTTCGTAATTTCAGATTCCAAAAATCAAAGAAATACAGGAGAAGTCAAAAAGTATCAAAAGCCAGCCCAAGCAGTTGTCAAATGGCTATTTCACAACCATATTCTTTAACTCTGCAAGCCTACCCAGAGCAGACAACTAGTTAGTGAGGGACACCTGTTTCAAATAACAGAGCTATCATAGAGGAACTGTGCTCTGCATGGCTGCATGACAGAGCAGGAAGAGAAACATGCTAGGAATGAATTGCTAGTTGAGTCCTGTGACTGCTCTGCTCTGTCCCTGCAACATTCACTGCCTTGCTTTATATGGCACTGCTGTCATCCCAAATCTGAGCTCTTCACCCAGTGCACAAAGACCCAATCAACATACAGAACCAATATATTTGTTTTTATTCATTTCCGCAGAACAGAATGTTGGGAACATAACACAGCTGGCACACCTTGTCAGCTGGATTATAGGTCATTTCTAGTCATTTAAATTAAGAACTAAGATGCAATCTGTTCTCTCATTGGTTAATAAGAACTCCCTATACCACCTACAATTACATACCTATATATTTTCCATCATGATTAAAACATTTGGGGGTGTTCCCTAATTAAAATGCTCATTTTTCACAATGAGATGTGCTTTTTAGTATCTACATGCCCTAGAATTATTTAAGGATACAAGTTTTCTTGATGTTATTCCAGTCCTTTTGTTTACATTAACGTAAGATTACTATCTTTATTAAAATGTTAGACTACCCTTGCTACTTACAGATGCTCTTTTTGTTCACCAAATACCTGCAAAACATTACAAATCCTTGTTTGCAAAGTTTTCTCTGTCTTAGTACTATTTGTACTTTTGGCCTTGATATCTTCATCAGTATCATTATGTATAAAACTAATCTATTTTGTGTTCCACAGGTACAGGATATTGTTGTTATTCTAAGTCCTGATACCTGACTGATACCATCTACTCATACCCATCATGAACTGAGAAAAGGCAGCCTCTGAAGCTTCCCAATCAAAGAAAAGCCTCCCAGAGAGAGCATTCTCTTTCTCCAGTTCATGGGAAAAAAGTAGAATTGATTGAATGCGCTAGACTTCATCTGAATGTCTATAACGTGGTGAAGTGAGATATTTTTGTTGAAGTACCGTGTAGGTTTGAGGTTGAAGTGAATAAAATATCACCATTCATGTCTGACAACGCATGGAAAAGTGATGTGTCTAGCTGTGTCTAGCATGAGGATTCATCCTGGTGCAGTCTGTTGTGACGAGGACATCTTGGTGGCTGGGAAAGGGACTATATCAAATAGTGGCTACCTGTGGAAAACACTTATATCTAGTTGTGTAGGCAACTGGTCCATTCTGTAATGAGCTGAAGCTCTGCAAGGATTGTATGAAGGTGCTTGATTTGAAATGGCAATAGAAGAAGGAAAGATACAGTATTAAACTACTGTAAATAGTGATGAATCACAAGTTCTGGGAAGAGCAGATCTACTCAAGCAGTTGTTGAAGATTTAAAATACTTTGTTAATAGTTTGCTAAGAATCTCTAGATATTTTTTCCTGGGAAAGGCATCACTTAGAAGTGCCATAAATGGTATTTCCTCTTATTTGGACAAACTGCTAAGAGAAATACAAGCCCTTAGTTTCAATATATTGACATATATGAAAATAAAATCTGAACAAGGCATTACTTATATCAACTTATATAAACAGATACTATACAAACTTTCACCAGAAGTGCCCCAGAACATTCTGGAGAGTCTGCAGTTTATTTTCAGGCCTATCCAGGTAATGGATGCAGAGTAAATTGTGACTTTGTTAAGCAGAGACAACCTCAAAAAATTCTCTGCAGTTCAATTGGTGGCATAGCCTGGGGGATTCTGTTTGCAAATGTAAAAGGAAAAAGTCCCATCATAAGAGCCTAGAGTGTGAAATTAAACTTTCTGTAAAAGGCCATCCTCAAATTAGTCCCATTATCTCTGACATACAATCTCCACACAAGTGAAATATTTAGTACTAAGAGTTTATGGCATTTCCCTAGGCGAAGCCATATGCAGTTCACAGAGCTTTTGCTTGAAGAGCACAGCTTGGCAGCCTTTCTCAGACAGTTTGACCAAGACCATGAAAAAGGTCGTGTGTGTACAATCTCCCTTGCAGGATTAGGGCATTAACACACACAGGGCTACAGGCCTGCTGAAAGAAAAATATACCCTGGGTTTTACAGCATTGCACAACTTTGGTGTGTGCCCAGCGTAAAGGACAATGAATTATTGTACTGCCACAAGGGCACAGTGGGAATATGTCTTTAGAAAGCAGTACAGCTCTTTATGGGGCAGAAAGAGACACAACAACCACAGTCTGAGGCTACAATAACCTGTGTAATGAGATGTCCCCTGCCATTATCGTGGATCATACACTTACAGTCAGGAGGGTCTCCTGATGCAAAATATAGAGAGGGGTCAGAGGAACTAAGAGTATTCCTCAGAGTTTGTGTCTAAGGAGGCTTTGTTTATTCTATCAAGAAAGGACCCATAGGACCAAAGATCTGTGGCTTTATATAATACACACACTGAAAAAGAGAGTTCCCAAAGACCTTTCTGCAGGATGAAGGTCAAGATAAGAGATGACCAGTGCCTTGCCTCTGGAGCTGAATCCAGTGTTCTACACCTGCATCTGCAGCTTATTCCTGCCTAACTCCTGGACTGACCAAATGGCTTATATTTAAAACAATATGGGCTTTCTAGGTGAAATTCAAGACTATAAATGTCTTAACATAACATTAAGCAAGTCTTGAGAATTCACTGTGTTGGTTTTACTACATCCTTTGCTTGAATAAAACACAATGATCCTTCCTTTTGCTCTTTCTAAATAAAAAAAAAAGGTAAGGTTCTCACATTTGCTTCTAATTACAATGTACTTCACTGTGTAGCACTAGTGAGGGGAAAAGGCTTTTGAAGTCTACAACTTTGAGTAAGAATTGATTGCTAATTAAATTTGTCCCTGAGATGTTAGCTATAGTTAAAATGTACTAAGTAAAAACAAACGGATCACTGTTTTTCTAATGACACATGTTGAATAAAACCTTGATAAAATATATGCTTTGAAATAACTGTGAAAGCAAAGCCTAGACATGGTGGAAGTCCTGTAGTGAGCCAGTGCAGCACCTCTGTGTACTTGTGGTGATGATCAGCTTTCATGAAGGACTTACTCCTCTGCCCTCCTTGCATAAGAAAGACCACTTATGATATTTCCAGAGTTCCAGATCCAAATATCCCTACTTTGGCAGAACAAAGTCTTTTGGTTCTTTCTGGGTTCCACTGTGGGTTTGGGACTAGGTTTTCAGTGTGTTGTGGGCATCTAGAATAGAACTGAGTACTAGACACAGGGTATGTTGTGCCTTCACTTTCACAGGACATCATTCCAGGATGCATTAAAATGTGACTCTGAAGATAAGTAAAAATTCAACAGAACAAATCTGGAGCAAGTGATTTTTTTTTTTTTTATTTTTATAACATCTTATTTAATAGGTTTCTAAGGTAGTCATAATTTTTTTCTGTTTTATGTGCTTTATAAAAGAATTCCCTCTTTTCTGGCCAGTTATGATTTTTATTTACCTCTATCTATTAATATTGTGGCAGATGGTTCAGGCAGGTATGTGTGAAGGTGTATGTACAGATGGCTCACTCTGTCTTGTGGTGTCTCTGACAAGATAACAACATGAGGAACTGCAGGATGCTACAGATTGCAAGGGGAAGTAATGTATATGCAGATGGTCCACACTGACCCATGGTGCCACTAACAAGACAGAAAAATGAGAAACGGCAGGACACTATAGGTAGCAAAAAAAGGTAATAGCTTGACAAAATTGCAGTCAAAGTTAGAAATTACCAGAATACCCATAGCATAAATAACAAATAAGGGCTGATGGGGAAACGGAGTGTTGTTTATTTGGAAGAGAATGAGAGGGGTAAAGGGGAAGACCTTGAGGGGCAGGGAGGGAAGATAAGGTGAACCAAATCACATGTTCACAGCTCATTGTTAAACAGCTCTGAGGCTGACACAGCTTGGAGCAAGACTAAATGCATTATTGCTCCAACTGTGCTTGCATCTGACTTGCTTGTTCACTCAGGAGGAATCTAGATGCTTTCTCTTTTGCTCTGGGGGAGTACCTGGATGAGGTGGCTGGAAATCTTGGCTTCCTAATGGTATCAGAGTCAGAGTGCTGGCAATATTTTACAGAAAATTTTGCTTTTGTGACTTTTGAGGGTGATTTTCTTGTTCTGTATACCCAGTCTGGTTTTGAGTCTAAAAATTAATGTTCCTTCATTTAAAGAAACCTGAGCACAATGCTGCCTAAGTTTAGCTCCCAGTGATATTACTTATGCACCACTACTACCCAGAGGAGGTAACACAGCACAAATAGGAAAGATGATGTCTGGGCATTGAGTTCAGGAACAGAAGTGTAAGATAATGGTAAGAATGTAATCAGAAATATTATCTCTGCTTTGTATAAGGAAATGCACAGAGGATATATCTGAGTTTAACCTCAGAAGCCACCTTGCAATTTACTGTAAAAATCAGACTTTTAGGCCAGTATTGAAGCTGCAAGCAGGGATCTAGCTGATTACAAAGCATTTTTTCAGGACTAGAGCTTTCTGTGCTCAAAAGTTTGCTAATAAGAGCACAGCTAGCTACAGGGAATTTACTGCCAGGGAGAGGGATTCCTAAAGAGGTACAGGAAGGTCAGAGCTACATCTGGCCAGCTCCTTGCTCTGGTTGTGCTGTGATGGCCTTCACTGCACAGCTCCTGTTTAGAGGTTCTCTCTTCCCATTTCTAGGAATGTTGGACCAAAAGGGAAGAACCCAGCTCTCTGCAGTCAAAGCCAAATAAAAATACAGAGCAAACACATCGTGACTCCTCTGCTCTCATCAAAGGTTATTAAACATTTCTGGTCATTCTGTAAGTTTCTGGCTATAAAGTGGCTGTGGAAAATGAAGAGGAAATGTTAAGGAACCACCAACATCTCATTTGCCCAGCAAAGAGGGAAAAAAGTGAGAGACTGTGTCCCAGTAGATTGTATCCCAGTAGATAATACCCCAGGATGAATCCAAAGGAGGTGTCACAGATAGGTTTTCATGAGTATTCCAGCTGTCCTCAGGCTCCTCATGTGCTAGATATATGTGGATGTGCTAACATACAAATGTGAATGAACATTAATCTCAACAAATAATGTCTTTATTTTTTGCACAGCTCAGTGCTGAAGAGTCAAATGATTCTGCAGGTGGTAATCACTGACTTTGTATTTGCAAAATGTAGTTTTAGTTCAACAAGCAAATTGAGATTGACTTGTCTTGAAAATATTTCCTTATTGTTCCCAGCCTCCTGTTTTCACTGTCAGTTTACAGTTTGGAACCATGCTGCTTTATTGGCAAAATAGGCTGATTTCTGGATATAAGCCTAGGGACAATAGCTACAGTCCTACTGTAACAAATGGATTAAGTAAGACAGTAGATGTCTTTGTGTTTCCCTATGTAGAACTGGACCTTCTGGGCAATGATCCAATGCTTCTCAGAAGACAAGACTATAAGAAGATTATAAAAATAATCATATAGTGACTTTGTTGCAGACAAAACTATTGTTACTCAGGGAATTAATTTAATTACTTGCAAATTAATACCAATTTCTGATCACAGGTTCATGTACTGAGAGAAAAGATGTGAAACAGAAAAAAAAACATTTTAGTAAACACTTCCCTATCCCCTCTTTCTCCAGGCTCATCTTAAGCCAAAAGCCTGTTCTACCTATTCCAAGTCTCAGCTTCCCTTATTTTCATTGCAGGTTACACTTGATCTGTCCCAATTCCTTCAGTGAAGTGAAGGGACACAGGAGGCTGGGATCATGTCCACAACAGATTCTATCTGTCTTTCTGTGCATATCAGTTTCTGTCTGCCACTCTTTTCTTCTGAAAGGGCCACATCTTGCTTTTTACTGGTTTTCCACTGCTGCATTTTATTTTGTGTTATTGTCCACGAGAGGGTTGCCCATGGACTGCATTCCCTTGGGGGTGTCCCTGCCTTGTTGGTCAGGCAAGGACCATCTCTGAGGTGTGGTTGCCCACCCAGGATGTCACAGATGTGACAGACATTTCAGTTCTGAAACATAAAAGAAGGAAGAGCATGAACTTCTATACCCCAGGCCATGCTAGGCAGGATTTCTCATACTGACACTTGAGTCCCTCACTAAAAAGGAGGGGATCTTCCCTAGCTGGGCTTCACTGGGCTGAAGACTGCCTAAATGACATGAATCAATTTTTGCACTGCGCCTCCTGATGACTTTCATTTCTTTTAGAGGGTAGTGCTTCTCTGTCAAAATTGATTTCTGTGCAGGCAAACATGCAGTATTTAACTGTGTAAGTGGAGGAGACAAGAGAAGGTGCATGAGGCAGAGACCCAAGTGCTTCTTGTATTTTTAAAGAAGACTATCTGCTCTTACATGTGGAAATAGAAAGCCATCCCACTGCCACATATACTCATGCCTCAGCTTTTCTGTAGTAGTTTTTTTGTCAGTTTTAATGGCAGGAGATGATGTCCGTGTCTTCCCTTAGCGGTCCTCCAAAGTCAAAGGAAAATAAATAAAGGAAAGTAAAGGAATCTTAAGTAAAAAAGGAGTGACTGGCAATTTGTAAAGGGATTATTTGAATAGTCTCATAATCCTGCAAACATCTTTTGATGACATTTCACTCATCTGCTGTGTTTGAGAGCAGTGGCTTTCCCAATCACATATGGTTGGTCCCAAGGACAGAACCAACCTTACATATAGGGACTAGGTGAATGTTGGCAATGTGGCCAGATCTTCAGGCAATCTGCTTCTACTTTTTGAGTATTTACTTCTCTGCTTGTTTTAGAAAATGAGGTGCCTGTTGACACTGAGGTTAAAGAGGTTAACAAGTGTTAAACAGAAAGACAGAAGATGATTTCAGAGTTCCTTATCTGGGTGTCCAGCTTCAGTGTTTTCAAAGGAATTTCCAGCGGCACTAAATAATTAGTTGTTGTACCAGCCACACCATCAGAGCTCATCTTCACAGTTGTAATTACTGCATGCTTCTGACACCACCAGTATTATCATTAACCCTGCATGTGAATCATCATCTAATTTATCATTTGAGCTGAAAGCAATACTGTCTTTCCAGTTAAAAATTTGTAGCAGTACTTTGTCATGTTAATCTTCAGGTGATGATCTCTCCTCCATATGCATGCATCGCCTTTCCAGATGGAGTCTTTCTGATGCACCTCCTGCTGTCAGCCTTCATGAGCAGTCTTTGATAATTCTGGATTTTTTCCTAAAAGCATAAGCAATCTGTGTATAATGAAATTCATTTAGCAAGCACTGGTATTTACAGCACAGAAGGAAGGATAGTCTGAGAGACTTGAGGTGCTGAAAAAGCTAATTATTATAATCTTTAAAAAGTAAGAGGACTATATAGTATCCTAGTTGATACTGCACATTTGACAAGTGTGTACGATGCTGGCCTGGCTGTTGGTATATCTTCAAAAGAGTCCTCATACCACAGCAAGATCTGAAGCTCTCTGAAAAAAATGGGACAGTGACCTGTGCTATTCAAGGCCACACCTCAAATACTGTGATCAGTCTTGGGACCCTCACTACAAGAAAGACATTGAGGTCTTGGAGCATGTCCAGAGAAGGGCAACAAAGCTGGAGAATAAGGCTCATGAGAAGCAGCTGAGGAAACTGGAGTTGTTTAGCCTAGAGAAAAGGAGGCTGAGGGGAGACCTTATCACTGTCTACAACTATCTGAAAGGAGGTTGTAGGGAGGTGGGTGCTGGTCTCTTCTTCCAAGTGATAAGTGAAAGGACAAGAGGGAATGGCCTCAGGCTGTGCCAGGGGAGGTTTAGATCAGACATTGGGAAAAAAATCTTCACTAAAAGGGTTATTGGGTGCTGGAACAGGCTGCCCAGGTAGGTGGTTGAGTCCCTGTCCCTGGAGGTGTTTAAAAGGCGGGTAGATGAAGTGCTTAGGGCCATGAATTATAAGAGGACAGGTACAGTTGGACTTGATGATCTCTGAGGTCTTTTCAAATCTAATGATTCTATGGTTCTATGTGGAAGTACCACAGAGAACAATCTCAGCATAGGCTTAGGCGTAAGCACTCTTACTTGATAAAATATTTCTGCAGGAAATTTTACAAATATTTCCTTTTCATAAAAACTGTCATGTCCAGTAAATTGTGGGAATTTTAATGGAAAATGTTAGCTACCAATTGAAATTGCTTTCAACTGAGGTTAAGTATTTAGTGCCAATTTCCTCCAATATAAATTCATTTGAATAATTGAATCACAACATTTTGTTACAAGGAAGAGAAAAAGCAGTATCTCAGGGCTTTTTTATCCTTTCTGTGTGGGTCTGTCCAGATAAATTATGCTTTCTATGATGCTTCACAGGCTCTATCTGCACTGATAAATTAAACAGTACCACAAAGCATTTCCAAGCAGTAGACCTTAAACATCTTTTAAATGGTATTGTTTACAACATTAAATTGTTAAACCTATCTCTGGTCATGGTTCAGACTCCACGGCTCTCTTCCAAGAAATTCCCAGGCAGAGGAAGGAATTAGAGTAGACCAGGAACTATTTCCTCACGGGTGGATTGGATGTAGACATCAGAATCTGGAGGTTAAGGGAGTTTAATAGTTACACAAGTGCAACGTGCTTTCTCACAGGTCAGCAAGATTCTCATCACTCAAAGAGATTCATAGGGACTTAATGGCTAGCTTTGCTGAAGCTCTCATGTTCTTTCATCTTCACATTTGTCCAGAGATGTAAGTACCATCTAAGGTGATTCAGGAGCAACCTTGTTCCGAGCAGCCCTGGTTCCAATCAGTTCTGGGTCATCTTCATTCCATCTCTCCAAGTCTGTGCTAATCTCTCTTTAGCTACAGCAGAAGCAGAAACAAGCAGCCAAAAGGCCATTTGAAAACATCACTACACCTGATTATAGCTAAAATTTTTGTGTAACACAGCAGAACTTTCTGATTCACCCAATCCATACATAGCCAGTTAATAAATCTCATTTAACTGGAAAGAAAAGGCAATATTGAATGGCACCAGTATATCTTCATTTCTCAGGCTCATCTCCTAATTGAACTTGAAAGAATATTCATTCAAACACTCTGTCTTTTTCTCACCTCGACCTCTGCTGCAAATCAAGCCACAAAGGCACCTTTATTTCTCCAGATGGACATGTTTCTTATATCCTCTTGGAACTCACAATTTTACCCTCTCTTTCTAGATATTGCTCTGATTTGAAAAGATGAGTCCATAGGGGGCTCAAAATTCCTTTGGCCCTCTCAGTATCTGGCCTAAGGAGCTTAGTTTTCATGACACCTTTCCATCACATCCATATCATTCTACCTAGATTCTTCAAAGAGCATTCAGCAAGAACATAGATATATTTTCACTCAAGACTGAGGAGACGTTTGATCTGATGGCCAGCAGCAAGGCCAGCCGATTATTGTTATCGCATAGACTGACAAACCACTTATTCATTAAAAATTATTTTGCACTTAACAGAGGTCTGTGCAAAAATAGTTATTCACTTTTTGAACAAGAGTGTGCAAAATACTGTGGTCATCTGGAAGATATGCTTTTGACAAAGGCCCACTGCACTGTTACAGCAAGTGACAGAAGAGATTTACCAAAATAGCTTTCTTCGAAATTTATTAATGTTCCCGGACAGTTATGAAAAGAGGAAATCTGATCAGAAGCTGGTTAGGGCAAAAAGCAGTGATGGAAACACGTTTAGTAGAATATCAGGTACCTGCTTGGGAAAGAAAAGATCTTTCTATGGTAGTCATAATGAATGTATTAAACTAGCACCAACTATCAAAGCTGGTTGTGGTTCTCTCGTGCAACCACGTTGTGGTGACTAACTAACATTCATAAAAACAAATCTTGAAAAAGAAAGTTTCTAAAAGATTAATTCAATTATTGACACAACTGACTGAAAGTATTTAAGTGTAAGACCTTATTGTCTTATTGAGGTTTAACAAGGTCAAATGCCGAGTCCTGCACTTGGGGCACAACAACCCTAAGCAGAGGTACAAACTAGGAGAAGCCTGGCTGGAAAGCTGCCAGGAGGAGAAGGACCTGGGGGTGTTGGTTGACAGCCGACTGAACATGAGCCAGCAGTGTGCCCAGGTGGCCAAGAAGGCCAATGGCATCTTGGCCTGCATCAGAAATGGCGTGACCAGCAGGTCCAGGGAGGTTCTTCTCCCTCTGTACTCGACACTGGTGAGACCACACCTCGAGTACTGTGTTCATTTCTGGGCCCTTCACCACAAGAAGGATGTTGTGACTCTGGAGCGAGTCCAGAGAAGAGCAACAAAGCTGGTGAAGGGGCTGGAGAACAAATCTTATGAGGAGCGACTGAGAGAGCTGGGGTTGTTTAGCCTGGAGAAGAGGAGGCTGAGGGGAGACCTTATTACTCTCTACAACTACCTGAAGGGAGGTTGTGGAGAAGACGGTGCTGGCCTCTTCTCCCAAGTGACAGGGGACAGGACGAGAAGGAATGGCCTCAAGCTCCGCCAGGGGAGATTTAGGCTTGAGATTAGGAAAAAATTCTTTACGGAGAGGGTGGTTAGTCATTGGAACAGTCTGCCCAGGGAGGTGGTTGAGTCACCGTCCCTGGAGGTGTTTAAGGTGAGGGTGGATGAGGTACTTAGGGGCATGATTTAGGGATTGGTGGGAATGGTTGGACTCGACGATCCAGTGGGTCTCTTCCAACCTGGTTATTCTGTGATTGAAGGTTTTTTCTGGGCTTGCTACCCAATACCCCAGTGTGATATTTCTCAAAAGTGAGCAAAACCCATCTAATGTCACAACACTTTTAAAACGCTTAAAAATACAGATGAGGTTGAAAATGAGAGCATAAAGGGCAGTGAATATTCTCTTCAAATTAAAATCTGTCAGTGACTGATACTAGAGGCAAATGAGTCAATGATAATACGGTTAAAGAAAATAGTGTGTTATTAAAAAAGGCCATGGGAAAAACGAACTGATGGAAATTAGAACTACAAATGAATTACAGATGAACTACAAATAGTGGAGCAGTATTCATGATCTAAAATAGTAAGGGTAGAATAGAAAGCTTTCCTTCAATAATAAAACTAAACATAATACATTAAGAGTAATAGAACAAAGCACAGGCTTTTTAAATTAAACATTATTAAACACAGAATGTGGGGATGAACATACCTGGGGGTGGTAAAGGAGATACGGGCACTCTGGTGATAGCTACTCCAGTTACCAGGCAATTGGGAATGATCTCTGTTCCCTCTAAGAGGGCTGAAGGCTCAGCAGCTCAGATGAAGTGCATTTACACCAATGCATGCAGTATGGGTAATGAGAAGGAAGAGCTGGAAGGTGTTGTAGGGCAAGGAGCCTATGATGTCGTTGCCATCACAGAAATGTGGTGGGATGACTCATATAACTGGAATGCAGCTATGGTGGGGCACAAACTCTTCAGGACGGATAGGAAGGGTAAGAGAGGAGGTGGGGTAGCCCTCTTTGTAAGGAAGGACTTGGACACCATTGAGATGGATTGTGGCGATGAGGACATTGAGTGCCTGTGGGTTAAAATCAGAGGAGCCCATAAGAAGGTAGATTTTGTGATGGGAGTCTGTTAGAGGCCACCCAGCCAAGGAGAAGCAGCTGATGAGCTCTTCTATAAACACCTGGGGTTGGTCTCTAGATCGATGCCTCTTCTTGTTCTTGTGGGAGACTTCAATCTTCCTGATATCTGCTGGAAGCACAATAGAGCAGAAAGGAAGCAGTCTAGGAGGTTCCTGGAGTGTGTGGAAGACAACTTCCTTGCACAGCTGGGGAATGAACCAACAAGGGAAGGTGCCCTCCTGGACCTGCTGTTTGTGAACAGAGAAGACCTTGTGGGGGATGTGGCAGTAGGAGGACACCTAGGACTAAGCGATCATGAGATGATAGGGTTTTCTGTTCTAGGTGAAGTGAAGAGGGTGGTTAGCAGAACAGTAGCATTAAATCTCCAGAGACAGTGCTTAAGGGCAAGGGAGTCCATGAGGGCTGGGAACTCTTCAAAAAGGAGATCTTATTGGCTCAGGAGAAAGCCATCCCCATGTTCCGAGAAAAAAGGCTGCAGGGGAAAAAACCAACTTGGTTGAACAGAGAGATCTTGAGTGATATAAAGAAGAGGAGGAATGTTTATGGGCTCTGGAAGAGGGTACAGGCCTCTTGGATGGACTACAGGAGGGAAGTGAGATTGTGTAGAGAAAAAAAATCAGAAGGGCAAAGGCTCAACTAGAAATCAGATTGGCAAAGTCGATGAAAAATAACAAAAAATCTTTCTATAAATATATAAATAATAAAAGGTGGACTAGGGAGACCATACAGTCCCTATTGGATGCAGAAGGAGCAACAGTGACAGGGCATGAGGAAAAGGCTGAGGTACTTAATGCATTCTTTGCCTCAGCCTTTAATTGTAAAGAAAGTTGTTCCCTTTCTGTTAAAACCCCGGAGCTAGAGGAGCAACATGAGGCTCCCATGGTCCAAGAGGATGTGGTCAGAGACTTGCTTGCCCTACTAGACACCCACAAGTCTATGGGGCTGGATGGGATTCACCTAAGCGTATTGAAGGAGCTGGCGGATGTGCTGGCCAAACCCCTTTCCATCATCTTCCAACAGTCCTGGAAGACTGGGGAAGTTCCACTGGACTGGAGCCTGGCTGATGTTGTGCCCATCTACAAGAAGGGGTGCAGGGAGGATCCAGGGAACTGCAGGCCTGTCAGTCTGATCTCAGTGCCAGGGAAAGCCATGGAACAGGTGATCCTGAGTGCTATCATGAAGCACATGCAAGAGAACCGGGTGATCAGTCAACACAGTCAACACGGGTTCATGAAAGGCAGGTCTTGCCAAACTAGCCTGATCACCTTCTATGACAAAGTGACTCGGCTGCTGGACGAGGGAAAGGCTGTGGACGTGGTCTTCCTGGACTTCAGTAAAGCCTTTGATACAGTTTCTCACAGCATTCTGCTATGGAAACTGTCAGCCTCTGGTCTGGACAGGCACACGCTCTCCTAGGTGGAAAACTGGCTGGATGGCTGGGCCCAGAGAGTGGTGGGAAATGGTGTTGAATCCAGCTGGAGGCCAGTGACAAGTGGGGTTCCCCAGGGCTCAGTGCTGGGTCCAGCCCTGTTCAATGTCTTTGTCAATGGCCTGGATGAAGGCATCGAGTGCATCCTTAGTATGTTTGCAGATGACACCAAGCTGGGTGGAAGTGTGGATCTGCTGGAGGGTAGGGAGGCTCTGCAAAGGGACCTGAACAGGCTGGAGTGCTGGGCAGAGTCCAATGGCATGAGGTTTAACAAGGCCAAATGCCGGGTCCTGCACTTGGGGCACAACAACCCTAAGCAGTGCTACATCCGACTGAACATGAGCCAGCAGTGTGCCCAGGTGGCCAAGAAGGTCAATGGCCTCCTGGCCTGTATCAGAAACAGTGTGACCAGCAGGTCCAGGGAGGTTATTCTCTCCCTGTCCTCGGCACTGGTGAGACCGCAACTTGAATACTGTGTTCATTTCTGGGCCCCTCACCACAAGAAGGATGTTGTGGCTCTGGAGCGAGTCCAGAGAAGAGCAACAAAGCTGGTGAAGGGGCTGGAGAACAGGCCTTATGAGGAGCGACTGAGAGAGCTGGGGTTGTTTAGCCTGGAGAAGAGGAGTCTGAGAGGAGATCTCATTGCTCTCTACAACTACCTGAAAGGAGGTTGTAGAGAGGAGGGTAATGGCCTCTTCTCCCAAGTCCTTTTCCAGTCCTGTTTAATGTCTTTATCAATGACCTGGATGAAGGCATTGAGTCCTCCTTTAGCAAGTTTGCAGATGACACCAAGCTGGGAAGAAGTGTCGATCTGCTGGAGGGCAGGGAGGCTCTGCAAAGGGACCTGAACAGGCTGAACTGCTGGGCTGAGACCAACGGCATGAGGTTTAACAAGGCCAAATGCCGGGTCCTGCACTTGGGGCACAACAACCCTAAGCAGAGGTACAAACTAGGAGAAGCCTGGCTGGAAAGCTGCCAAGAGGAGAAGGACCTGGGGGTGTTGGTTGACAACTGACTGAACATGAGGCAGCAGTGTGCCCAGGTGGCCAAGAAGGCCAATGGCATCTTGGCTTGTATCAGGAACGGTGTAACCAGCAGGTCCAGGGAGGTTATTCTCTCCCTGTACTCGGCACTGGTGAGACCGCACCTCAAGTACTGTGTTCAGTTCTGGGCCCCTCACCACAAGAAGGATGTTGTGGCTTGGAGCGAGTCCAGACAAGAGCAACAAAGCTGGTGAAGGGGCTGGAGAACAGGCCTTATGAGGAGCGACTGGGAGAGCTGGGGTTGTTTAGCCTGGAGAAGAGGAGGCTGAGGGGAGACCTTATTACTCTCTACAACTACCTGAAGGGAGGTTGTGGAGAGGAGGGAGCTGGCCTCTTCTCCCAAGTGACAGGGGACAGGATGAGAAGGAATGGCTTCAAGCTCCGCCAGGGGAGATTTAGGCTTGAGATTAGGAAAAAATTCTTCACAGAGAGGGTGGTTAGGCATTGGAACGGTCTGCCAAGGGAGGTGGTTGAGTCACCGTCCCTGGAGGCGTTTAAGGTTAGGGTGGAAGAGGTGCTTAGGAGCATGATTTAGGGATTGGTGGGAATGGTTGGACTCGACTATCCAGTGGGTCTCTTCCAACCTGGTTATTCTGTGATTCTGTGATTCTGTGATTCTGTGATTCTGTGAAGTGACAGGGGACAGGACA
Organism: Clamator glandarius; assembly: GCA_033459285.1. Classification (NCBI taxonomy): domain Eukaryota; kingdom Metazoa; phylum Chordata; class Aves; order Cuculiformes; family Cuculidae; genus Clamator; species Clamator glandarius. The sequence continues at coordinate 402,864 of JAUNZM010000353.1, read as the reverse complement.
AGAGGGAATGGCCTCAAGCTCCGACAGGGGAGATTTAGGCTGGACATTAGGAAAAAATTTTTCACAGAAAATGTCTTTGGGGACTGGAACAGGCTACCCAGGGAGGTGGTTTATTCACCTTCCCTGGAGGTGTTTAAGGCACAAGGTTCTGAGGGGCATGGTTTAGTGTTCAATAGGAATGTTTGGACTCCATGATCCAGTGGGTCTCTTCCAACCTGGTTATTCTATGATTCTATTATTCTATGATTATCCAAAAAGTAGCCTCAGGTAACTTGAACTTATGAAATTTTTCAAATAATTAATTAATTAACTTCATAACTGAGTTTATTTGAAGACATTTTTAGAAATAGAGAAATTCCCATAGTTTAGGGTATTATCTGTTTAATATCAGTATTTGAGAGAGCCAGAGATCAGTCAGTCAGGTGTAGATCCCTACTGAAATAATGCCAGAACTTATCAACAATGTTATTGTTTCCTTCTCCATCTTTATTGAGATTATTCATCTCAGTCACCGTCACTTTTACAAAACCAGCTCAGTCAAACAAACCTCCCTTTTTTTCTTTTTAATAAATTATTGGTATGATTCACAATGGTAGCTGTTGTGACCAGCTTTCCTTATAATATTTAAGTGTGTAACAGATGGTATTTTGTCAAAACTAATTTAATACGTGTAAGAGACCATTATCGAACTGCTTTGGCCTAACATAGCTGTCAACCGCAACGATCTTGTAAGAGCTGCCAACCACAATGGAAAAAAAACTGTCCCCAATGGAAAAACCACGACATCCACCCGAAGCGTGCCTATCAAGCTGGAAACCTGGGCATGCATGCATGGAGGACAATGTCTTCCTGGAAATGGGTGGACTGTTTGGGGAAATTGTGGGGACTGGGGCGATACATGGTGGGGCCTTTTGCTTCTTCGTTACTTGGTAGGCTCAGAGTGCTTGGTTGCTTCGATGTTTGGTGGACTTGACTTCGTGTACGTTGCTGCGTGTGCCCCGCCCCGGTCTTCCTGGAGCTTGGAGCATCATCATCACTCCATGGCCGTTGTCTTCATCATCACCTGCACCGAGACCAATCCGAAGGGACATCACTGGATTCGTGGTGGTGGTAACTATCTGCATCTCTACCATCTTCTTGCTTAGGGATTCTAACTTTTCCTTTCTTTTCCTCTCTGTCCTATTGCTGTTATCAGTTGTTCCAGAAAATAAAGTTCACAAGATTGTACAGCATCTGATCCTGTTTGAGTCTTAATCTTGGTCTCTTAGGATGGTTTAAGAACCCTCCCCAATATTGGATTGGGACACTACCTGTGAACAGAAAAGGGGGATATTAAACACTGAGCACAGAAAGTTAACAATCCGGGTTTTAAAAGGAAAATATTCATGGTACCTTGGGATGTCCAATATTATTTGGGGGTGGGAGGAGAGAGAAAAGCAAAGGTAGGGATTAACTAATTAATTTTTCCCACAAACTTTGCAAATAAGAAGAGATGGAGTAGCAAATTACAAGAGAACGTTATTCTGTTAATGTCTGATTTGGAGTGCTTGAAGAAATTTCTGAAAGGCCACAAAACACATTTTAACACAGATTCTTTGAGGTCTCGCATACCATACACACTGTGTTAAGAGGATGGGAGTTTTGTGGAAAAAGTCACAGGAGCCTGAGACAATTAAGTACACTATTAAACGCAGTCATTTGTATCATTAGTGATTGATAGGCACATGCAAAATGTGGCTTATTCCTGTCTCACAATCTTAAGTACTTAATTAAGGGTGAATAAATTATTTTCTGTAGAAACTGTTCTCTTTCCTTTGACTGGAGAAAGCACTGTATGATTTGCTTAGGCTGCACACCAGTGGCTAATAACAGGAGAAATTAATTCTTCCTTTTGACTCAGTAACTGGAAAAGGTGCTTGCAGGTTACTATAAGGCTAAGTGCAGGCTGTAGTTGCCTAAGCATGGGTAGTAGCATTATTTAAGCTTCTTTCTCAGGCTTCAGCTGAATAGAAATCCAAAAGTACCATGGGGTATCAGAAGTCAAATTGCAGACTTAAATTATTGAATTACTTTTTCTACATATGGCCTCAAACTGTGACAAGGGAGGTTCAGATCAGACATAAGGAAAAAAATTGTCACTGAAAGGGTCATCAGGCAATGGCAAAGGCTGCCCAGGGAGGTGGTTGAGTGACCTTCCTTAGAGGTATTTTAAAGACAGGTAAACAATGTACTTAAGGATATGGTTTAGTGGTAGATAGGTATGGTTGGACTTGATGATCTCAGAGCTCTTTTCCAACCTGGTGATTCTATGATATAACCTGCAGGAAATTCTGAAAATTCAGCATAATTAAACCTTAAAATTAAGGCCCCTGTATATCTCCTCTATGTATATTTTCAGAAAAAACTCGTGTCCTCTTTCTTGCTACTTGACTCCCACATTAATCTGTGCTACGTATCGTTATTGCTATCCTACTTTGCGGAAAACTAGCCTTATACCTTTGCTGACTCCTCTCAACCATTGTAGAGACTCTTTCTATCTTAAACATCTGTATTTTTGGTGCTGGTATCTATTTGGGTGAAGAAAAAGGAAGTTTTCAGAAGATATTTAATACTTATTGGACACCCTACAAATAAATGAATAAATAATAGTTTCATGTTTTACCCATTTTTAGAGCAAACTGGCCTCATGAATTTAACATATTTCTAAACAAAGTTGATTAGACTATTGTGCAAAATGTCAGTTACAAAAAAATTACAAACTAGCTCACACACACATTTTTCATTTAAGATGAAACAGTTACATATGTTTCTAAATAAAGTCTATCAAAAAATTTTACAAAGTCTGCAACTAGTAAGGAAAAAGATACGAACAGAGTTATCTTCATTGTTTGTAATACTTTCCAGAAAGATTCAGGAATATTGAAGAAAGAGAAGAAGAGTGAAATATCTTACCTTCACAGAAAAAAAAATATTTCTGAGGTTTTACAATAAGCATTTTCTCCTCATTTCACACAGTTATAATAGTATTGATAACCTTCTCATCTTTGACAGAATCCTATATCAGCAAATATTAAATTTAATTTTTATGAGTTAATGGAAATATTTAAATATAAATATAGCCTTTTATAGAATTATTAGTAGTGTAAAATTGAAAATAAAATGCTTCAAGCACATATGTATTTCTTCAAAATGTATTCAGGTTTTTACATAACCTTTAAATTTAGCAATTAAAAATTGGGCTAGTTTTTATTTCTTTTTAGTGCTATCCCAGACCAGTCTGTCCTAGGAAAGAATTTGACCTTCTGAAAAATTATATTTTACTGAAGTATTGAAATGTTATTTTCACTCTGAAAAAAGGCCTAGTCCCTTCTAACAACGGCTACTTGTGCTACTGAATAGTACAAAACTAGTAATAAATGTGCAGACAGACAGAATTACTTTCACAGCAGGACCCTCAGTGCAGCCAGCAGAATCCATAATATTCAGGACAATAACAGCAAAATTTAATCACTAGTTGAACTGACAAAAAAGCAAACAAAAATCTCAAATTACACAAATTATGATAAAGATTCTTTTCTGAATGTATGTCTCAGGAAAGAGAGAAAGATTAAATCCTTTATTAAAACAAACGTTATTTCAATTCGTATATTTATCTAAATTATCTTGACTTTCTCTTCCCAAAAGATTATTTCTATTCAAGTTGTGGCTTTCATGCTAAGATACTCTCACAGTTTCCAGGGCAGATTATTCTTTCAGTGATGATGGTATAATTCAGCATAACTCAGTTGAAATCAGCAGTATTGTGCTGAATTGATTCTAATCTGACCAAGAAATCTAGAATCAAAACTTTGCCACCCTACAAAGACAACAGCAGGAATAATTTCACAGATTTCAGTTAATATTGTTAATTTTACATCTTTCAGTTGCAAACCAAAAGGGCATTTATTAAGCAGAAATACAAAGACCTGATGCTCACAAATTAAGGTTTATTTGAGGGCTGTTGATTTACATCAGTCTCTGGACAAGAAAACCTTTTCATTATGAAAAACAACTCTTTTCAAAAAGAAGGGTCAAAGACTTTTCCTTTTTGATTTTTCTGCTCATTAGCCACAGTCTTACATGCCTCTGCTCAAGAAGTATTGTGGTAATATTTGTACATATAAAGCAGTCTTCGTAGCTTTGCTTTATTCAGTCAGCTTCCAAGACAATCCACGGGGAATAAAAACTGCAGTGCTCTTAGGGTAAATAGCAGCCAGTCAACTTTGGTTTTGCCTGAGAAGATCTACTTCAGTCTTAAAGGGGGATTTGTTTACCAAAAATTTTGTCTCTCGTTTTCCAACTATACCAGCTGATCTAATAAATTACTTCTGCATATAAATCTCATTTTGCCCACATCCTTAGACCATCACAGCAATGATAGATATGACAGAGCCATGACATAGTATCTTTTCCCCTGAGGCCTAGAGACGGCACAAAAAGCAGTGGACACTAACACAAGAGGTTCCATCTGAATATCAGGAAAGTGGTTTTTTGCTGTGAGGGTGACTGAGCGCTGGCACAATTTGCCCAGAGAGGTTGTGGAGTCTCCGTATTAGGATATGTTCCTAAACCATCTGGACAGGGTCTTTAGCAACTGGCTCTACATGGCCCTGCTTGAATGGTGGGGTTGGACCAGATGACCCTCAGAGCTCCCTTCCAACCTCAGCCATTCCACAAATCTGTGATTCTGACAGGAACTTCCCTACAAACTTTCCTTAACAAGTCTCTGATGTTTTAAGGGAATATGAAAATGAGAATGGAGGGAAGCTGTTAATATCTCAGAGTCTTATATATATGGTCATGGTCCTCTTCCAGTCTCCTACTTTCAGCCAGTTTTTCAGCTGAAGGATATTTAACTCAGTAACGCTAAAGAAGGTATTTGTCTCTACTTTAAGTATTTCTTTACTGTAACTTGCATTACTTTTTTTATGTCTGCAAGTTGACATTGTAAGCCTTTTTCCAGAAGTATAAAGAGGAAGTGATACTGAGTCTCTACAGTAAAATCCTCTCATATATTTTATTTCCCCAAAAATTTATACTGTATTTTCCTTCAATGACTAAAATCAGACATTTAGGTCCAGACCACCAAATGTCCAGAGCACTTACAGAAGTCAGAGGAAAAAATGGTTATCTGAATATTTTAGTGGGTTTTGAACTCTTTTCCATTGGAAAGATGAGGGATGTTCAGCTTGGGGCTGGATTTGGTCCATCTCTTTTTTTAAGGAGAATAGAAGTCTGTATCCAAGGATGCTTTTGACCCACTGAATAAAACAGTGCCCCACACTGAGCTTTGACATCATCATTACCCCCTACTTGTCAGCATAATCGCTGGCATGGTTTTATCCTACTGTGCAGGTTGTGCCACCTCTTTTATTCTGCTATATAGATGTAGTTTATAATAGCAGGAACCTATAAGAAGTGCAGTTTGTGTTGGCTCTCCTCTCATGAGTAATGCAAACATGGGTGTGAAGGGCTAATGCTACTGATGTCTATCTCAAAATTCTCATTGATTTCAGCAAAGAATTTCAACTTGGGTATTTATCCAAACTTTTTGTGTGTAACCAAGTTGGTTAGAGATCCCATGGGTGCATATTTCTTTATAGTGTAGATAATTTGGATAACTGGGATAGAAATTAATCTTTGCCGCACACTGACACTGTGAAGACTGATTAGGTAATAACTTGAAAGCACTACAGGAGTGAATAGTGTTGTGCTGTATAAATGCCAAGTATTGATATTTTTTTGTTGCAAAAATACTTCATGAGAATCTGACAAGTTCACAACTAAGCTCTCAAACATAAATAATAAGATGTGTCCATCTTTGATTTTGTAATATTACACATGACAATTAGAAGAATGTTATGACAAGGAAAAAATTCTTCATGGAAAGGGTCGTTAGGCACTGGAACAGGCTGCCCAGGGAGGTGGTTGACTCGCCTTCCCTGGAGGTGTTTAAGGTGAGGGTGGATGAGGTACTTACGGGCATGGTTTAGAGATTGGTGGGAGGGGTTGGACCCGATGATCCAGTGGGTCTCTTCCAACCTAGTGATTCTATGATTCTATGATATTACCTGAGATTGCTTGTTAATTTTTTTGATGAGGTAACAAAATAATGGGGGAAAAAGAAATTTGGTGAAGTATTTCCAGCAGATAATTTTTAAAGTGTAACAACTCCTTGTTTTTTAATTTCCTCATATATAGAAAGGCTATATGGAGGAATGCAGACCAGAAGGAGACTAGACAGTGCCTACTACCATCCTCAACACAGCACTGCTTCATTAGGCTGCTTGTTCATGTAGCCTTACTCTGCAACACTTACCCCTCCTCTTCAAGATATCAAGGAGGCTGATAAATGTGTAAGGTGATAGAGATGGTTATTCCTCCCATCTGCTTTATAATCTTGTCAGCTCTGCTCAGAGAATACAGTGGGATGACAAAGTTCCCTATGTATTCAGTAGAAAAAAAAAAAGAAACTGATGGAAAAGTCCTGAAATGGACTTGTTTAACACATCAGCCTCACCTAGGTTTCAAATCTCTTCCAGCACTCTGAGGTTTGTGGTGTGAATATATACCCAAGGCCTGAGCTTTGCCCTAGGACAGATGTGCACAGGGGTATAGAGGCTTCAAAATAGAGTCATGCTTGCTTAGGGGAAGATCTGAGAGACTCTAAAAACACAGAAATGCCTGTGCCAAGCATAAATCTGTGGAGGAGGCCTGTATTCATCTTTATTTATGAATTCACTTAATGTGGGAGCCAAAAGATGTTAGATTCCCTTAATGTACTTAGGAAGGATACCTCTGTCCTTCCATCCTTTGTAAGACAGATGCCAGCACTCTTTGGAAGAGAGAGCTGAGCAGCTCCTGAATTGACATAGGACATGCTGCAGACTGTGGCCCAGCATATTAAACAGAACAGTATGAGGGATTTTTTTTCCTACACTGTCATAAAACATGTAATTCAGGAACTTCTTAAGCAGTGCCAAAGCTGTTGCCAGCTGTGATCTTCTGTACCTCGGTCACATGAACAGAGGAAACAGCTGTGAGCTAAAACCTCTTCAGCTATCCTAGTACAGTTTACCACCAAATACCTCTCATTGTAGAAAAAATAAGGAAAATAGGAATAAAAAATAAAATAATAAGAAACTGGACAGTAAGAGTTTGAGGAAGGGTGACAGCCTGTCTGCAATCTATAATACATCCCACTCCACCTATTCCAATTGACTCTAGAGGGAAATAGGGACAGTTCTGCTTTTAACTCAGAATAGATATAGGATAACTGTGTAACTGTCTGTCTTTGTTTTAAATTCCAAAAAAATTCTCCCTCCCTAATGACAGTGGCTACTAATGCAATATGTATGTTCTGCTGAGGAACATGCTTTAAAGACCTTCACTTTCACCTTCTGTAGTTTTATGTTCTCAGGTTGTAAAGAGTTCTGGGTAATAAAAGCAAATTCCTAGTATTTGTTTTAATAATTTTTGTTTTCCTGTCTTGTTTCTCAGATATGGCATAGAATATTTTATTCTTCCTGAAAACTGTTATGATTCCCCTGTGTGTGATATTGAACTCGTGTTTTAATCAATGCTACTAAATTTCTAAATCTGAAGTATCTGTTGTGCCTCCAGGTATTGATTCCTCGCCATTCACTTTTTCCATTTTTGTAACACACTGCAGTATTTTCTGCATATGGGATCAATCTTCAGGCTCAGATCCCTCTATGATTATCACAACCATTCAGATTACCTCTAAATCAGAAAAGATGTTTTCTCATGGAGTATTCTTAAGTTTGCCTTTTTCATGCTGAAAAATTTAAATCTATGATTGTAGAAAGTCCACCAAATTTCCCCCCAGTACACAAACTACCATATTTTGTGGTCCATAATTACATTGTTGCCTTCCCAGGAGTTATTCCTCTGGTGTTATTGAGACTGGGGTTCAGCCTACTACATTCTAATCATGCACTTCATTCAATGATTTAGATGGTTGTGTGGTTATTTCCAGTACAATGTCTAACATTAGTGAAATTCTGATTACTGGGACCTGTGTATAGTTCCAAACCTCAGTGGCAACTTTATTATCACTTCTGATGCCGACTGTCTAAAGCTAGACTCCTTGCGAAACACTCCAATACAAATTTAACAACGGATACATTTGCATTCTCTGACGACGAAGATGAATCAGAGGTTTCAAGAGTGACGATCACAGCTGTTGGGAAGAGCAGTATCATTGGGCTGCACGAGCAAAATCAATTGTACCACTGCAGCTATTATATTGCAGTTCACTGCAGCAGTGTGACCAGGAAGAAGAGCAAGTAGGAAGATAACAAGCTGATTTGTGAATCTCAAGTCTCCTGTAACCCCAATGAGGACACCAGCATAGCAATGAGAAACTTTGATACATGGTACAATTCGATACACGGTGGAATGAGATATCCTTAAGAAGCTGAAGTGTTTTCAATATTAGCATTGTCTGGGATAGGATCGCTAAGGTTAGAAAGAATATTTGTCAGATTATCCAGTCCAAAACTCTCATTTAAGTAGGGTCAGCTAGACTACGTTGTCCTCATGTCTGAGGAAAGCAAAGGCTTGTTCCTGGTGTGATGTGAAAGATGTAGTAGGGACCTTGATAATAAGCAGGAAGGAAATGTGGATAAGACCATTGAAGTATATTTTAGAAATCTCTGATAATCTCTTCTGTGAAAAGGTATAAGGTACAGGTGCAGGTGTAATTTATTGGTGTCATGCATGTAATGAACAGGTGACTTTCACTAGAAAGAGACTGATTCAGACCAGACCTGCATAGAATTTTGTTAACAAAGTGCTTATGTATCAGACAGCTTCAGGCTTGATTAGTATGCAAGAATCAACTGTTATTCCTCTGGAAAGAGAAGACACATTCATGAATAGAGGAAAGCTCATTGTTCAGGATGCAAAACACTGAGAGACTAGAGTCCAACCATGTTATTACAGTACATAACATTCTGTTTGGCTCAAATATGTGTCACACTACTGTTTAAGAAATTATGAACCACAATGTCCCTTCCTTAATCTAAAGCTATCAAAAATTATAAATTATAAATAGAATTCAAAAAAAAAAAAGGGCAATTATATTGTATGGAAAGCTGTAATAATTTAACATTCTCTGGTTTCTCTAAGTGAGCAACAAGTTTCTTTGGAAAATTGTAAATGTGCTTCCTCAAAGGAATATGGGTTATAAATATGTTGGTATTTTCTGTGATTAAATATCAAGTTTAATTTTAATTAAAGTTATTTACAAGAAATCGATAAATACTGAAATTCAGGCTTTATTAGGTGTTATCCTGCATTACTAATTTGCAGTTGTGCTCTGGTTTGACTGAAAGAGTGATTACAACTTAAACACAAACTGTTTTAAATATGAGACTGTAGTGTATCATTTATTAAGCTAATTCTTAGAATAATTTAATTACAGAGATGCTGTTGCCTGTGGAAATTTTTATAATGCCTGTGAAGTACTTTGTTTTATATTATGGAAGCAACATATGCACTTGTTAGGTCAAAATAAAAGAAAATATTTCAATTGTTCATGTACAGTGCTAATTATTGCTTGGCCGTATTCTCAGCAGGTAAGTTAAAGATGTAGATTAAATACATGGTGTATGTCTTTCTGTTTTGTACATGTTAGTACATCTATTATTCTTAAATTTGGCAAGACAATTTGCTAGTGAGCATGTACAAGTTACTTTCTGAAATTTTTTACCTGAAATTCCTCAAGCAATGCAAGAATAACATGACAAAAGAAAACTAAGAGGAGCTAGTGAAAAAGTGACCTTTAAAACATAATGGAAAGTATTATGCAAATTTCTTACCTGGCCTTCCATATGATCCAGTCAAAAAGCTCCATTAGCAAGCCAAGTCACCAAATAAAATTTATATCATTGTTCTTGTTTGCAAAGGGTTGCGGTCATAAGATTAATGATTTTAAATCATCCTATTATTTTTTTGTTAGTGAATGAAGTTGCTTGGTCTGACACTGTTTTCTGTTTTGAATGGAGTTTCCCTCTGACCAGTCTGCAAACCATTACAGTCTTCACAGGGAACGTTACTCACAGGCAGGTTACATAGAAGAAACAAACTGCCTGCCAACAACACTTCTGTGAGAAGACGGTTTCTTTTCTCCACCTCTTCCAAGACATCATCTCATGCTGTGAAGCCTAACAATTTTTGTTCTTGATACTTTTATTTCTCGACATGCACTTGAAAATCAACTATAAACAAACAAACAAATAAACAAGATCGTTCCCCCTGTCATCCCCCACAAAAAATATAACCAATCAAAAAAAATGAGTCTTAATCTCTTGATGTGATATTCATGGAGATATCCTGAGGGAAAACAATTGAGTGAAAGCCAAATGGACTCCACTTAAACCTCCAGAGAGCAGCTAGCAGATGCACAAGATAATTAGCAATCAGGGTGATCTGCTCTTAGTGTCCTTCCTGTTTCTGCAGAATTCAGATGTGTTCTAGACTTTCATAATGAGATTTTTGAGGAAAGTAAAAGCTTGATGGGGCAGGTTTTGCTCAATTGTTTTAATAACTAAGCTTAGTTATTAAACTTTCGTTAGATGGTGTGGTCACCAGCTACAGGAGGCCAGATTTCTCTGTTCACTCTGAACTCCCTCTTCCTTACACTCTGTATCACAGGACAGAGGAAGGAAGGCAGGAAGGAAGCAAAGCAATGAAGAAAGTGTGAAGACAGGTGGGCAGGCAGGAAGGTCTTCAAAGTTTTCATCATGCCTCTAATTTTAAGCACCCTTGAGAAGTTTCTACTCACTTTTTTCCTATCTGTTCCTTTATTCTGTTTGTTATTTTACTTTCCTTCACCAGCCATTAATAATTTCATTAAAAAAGTCCCATTTTATTCTGTTTTTCTCAGCATTCCAGATCCTACTTCAACTGAAGTGGCTGATATCACTTATAGCAAAGCTAATAAGAGTTTTACAACTAACCTCAGTGAGTGTGGAAAGAAGCCCTTCATTATTGAAAACCTGTTTTTACTTCATAGAGTGTGATTTTACTTTAAATTCCACATAAACACAAGGCTTTTACCAAGTGTAGCTATGTAAGTATGTTAAAATGCAAGAAAGTTGCATTCCAATGTTGATGCCTTGAAATTTATAGCATTCTCATGATTTTTATTTATTCTCTGAATGTTTCTACTTTAGTAATAATAATAATAGTAATAATAACTAGTTTCCCTGCAAAAAAGCTTACTAAAACAATATATAATTTCAACATTTCCCAATTAAATGTGTTTCAAAGCTTCTGACTAAAAAACTCTCTTATTCCCATTTGCAAATCTATTACTTCATGAAACAAAATAACAAAGCATTAACAACATACCCAGTACTGTTATCCAGCTCATAACTTCATAACACTTTTTTTGCTCCCAGGAATAACTCTGTTAACTACCAACAATAAATGTTGTTTACCACTTTGTTTTTCTTCCCCAAAAGCAAAGCTGTAGAAAAAAAAATAAATCTCCTCGACAATGACATCTGCAACACAATGTGTCATGCAATTCCTTTGTAGTCAACAAACAATAACTCATTATCCAGATTGAATCATCTAGCAAGAAAAGGAGCAGCTTGCACCCAAGCATTTCTCTCTCCATATTGCTCAGCTATTAATCCTCTTCCATTTAGGAGTCCTTTATTTTTGTTGTCTATTATGGGTCTGTCTCAGTTCGTGCAGTCGTTTTGCCATACCTTCCTATTAATCTCTGATAATTCCTGGCAGATTACTTGTTTTCTGTGGAGGAATTGTTAGGATAGTTGAAGCCATGCTGGTGCTGCTTGTGATGGGAATGTGATGGTTCAATGTCAAAACAAATATCTCCTCAAGAAGTCCATGACTTCCCTGATTAAAGACAAGGGTGTTTCTCTGGAATAGACCACAAGGACAGTTGCTGCTAAGCTGTGAAACATGGTGAAGAAGAACTATTAGACAAAGGTAGATAATGCCAGGTGTTCAACAAGTGGGATGCTCCTGCCCTTCAGGGGGACCAGTGGTTTGGCTGTTGCATAAGGCCTTTGTGGGTTTAAAATCGTGTCTGATAGAGATGGCAGTAAACCACAGAGTAAGGATTTGTAATCCAAACATCTCACAAGCAACATAGGCAAATTATTTTCATCTTCTGAGCAGGCAACAACCCTTAACTCTCCTCACAGACCAGGCTGAAGATGTGGGTTGAGTATTTCTGTGGGTTCTCTTTGAAGATCAACAACATGGAGCTTTGACCCAGGTATAAATGAGAAAGAAAACTCTGTTTTGAGAAAAAAAATCTCACCTGTACCCAGCACAGATCCATGTGGTACATGTGCTTTCATCACTGGATGGAAACAGGCTGTTGCATATGCGAAGTTCTGTGTCCACAGTGTCTGTGCAACAATCAGGTTTAACATGCTGACCCTCATAAAACCAGGGTGCTCACTTTCCTTCGTGTGGAATCTGTGCACCTCTGCCTTGGTGAGGCAATTTTTTTTATTCAGAACTTGTTTCTTAAGGCAAGCTTAGAGAATCAGTTACCTCAAGATCTGATAACTTGTATCAAATTCACTTTTTATGCTCCATTGGTTATTACAATTAAGTATTAAAGTTGCCATGGTGATCTGGGAAGCTATGGGACTAAGTATTACTGAAATGATTAAATAGTTCAAACACCTAAAAGAATTTATGCAGCCACTACTTTTTACTTAATGGGGATGTTAGACTCCTAAATTGCTTTGAAGCAGACAAAATTTTTGAGAATCTGGATCTTGGTATGCTGGGAATCAGATTGTATAGACATCTAGATTGAGAGATGTTTGTGTTTCTTCCCTGCAGGTAACCCTAAGTAACATAATTATCCTAAACTAATATATAGCTGATATTGTAGGACACCAATGAAATAGAGTCTGGGTTTATCAGTCACACCTTTAGTTTAATGTGATTAGCTTCCAAACAGTTCTTATTTGACACAAATAAATGATCAGATTTCTATTTAAATACTTTAAACTGCTAATGTTTACCCATCAGTTGCAATCTGATAAGATTGCTATTGTCAATTATATTTAGAAAATAACTACTGTCATATTGCCATCTTAATTGGCATTAATGTTGAGTATAAATTATAGGTGCTGCTTTGAGTTACGCTGGAACATTCCTGTGCTAAAGTGTCTGTCCTATAACTAACCAAAGGAAAAATGCCTGAAAAACACTAGAAATATTTTCAAACTATTTCTTCTTATTTTTCTGATACTACTTCTATTTGTAATCTTGGTTTTGCAGTGTGGTCCTTTATCTGTTATGCTTTGGACAGTGACCATTGCAGCTAAGGCAGTGAATAAGAATCAAATAGAAACTACAATTTTTAGCATCAGTCTGAATGCGATCTTGCTAAATTGAATTTCTTCCCTTCCTTGGCAGTAATTAATATATTGACTTTCAGCAGCAGTAAATTAAGGAATCATGTGATGGGACTGAATTCTAAAAAGAATTAATTTATGAAAACTATAATATTTAGCTGCAGATTTACTAAGTGTCAGATTACTTTCACAAGAGAGAAATCACCACTGACTCCAAAGAGGTACCTCAGAAAAGAGCATGCACCTCTTAATTCTGATAAGAAAGCCTATATGCATCTAAAATTACATATGAAGCTTTTGTTAGCCCTCTGAGGGCCAGAGTAAATTCAGCAAATTAAACTCATTAAGGCCTCAGTGTTTTTCCAAATTGTTACCATTAACTTTTTTTTTTTCAAATTAACAAGTATACAAGTAAACACAATAAATAACAAAGCTGACACATTCCTGATGCTCGTTTATTTTGACAATTGTTAGTTAGTAATTAGAAGGGAAATACTCAGATGCAATAGTTCCTCAAGGAGCATCTGTAATTATAGATTTGCAAAAATAAAGGGAGAAAATGACCTGATAAATGATTCATCAAGAAATAGTCTTTTGGGTGGTTCCTGAAGTCTATAATCTAGTGATAAAGACAACAGCCTTGACATGCCATTGTGTTGTATTTATCTCTATAACTGTTTCTTGCATTTTCATGATGACAAAAGCCTGTTTTTCAAAACTTAATAAACCAGTGAAATGTAACATGTATTTGCTTTAGGTATCCCTATCAATATTATATGCTGATTTAATTATTCTTTCACTGCTTTTCTCTTCCTTTTTCTCTGCCTTCCCTTCTCCCCTCTAATTCTGATTGGTGGGGAAACCAATAAAGTGAGAAAACAAAATTAAACTACTAAAAATTGTCACAGAGGAAGTTATCTGCCCAACTTCTAGTATTATAGATTTAAAAAAGAGAGAAAAGTGGAAGTTATGATGTCTGTGGATCTGCACAATCTTCTGAGAGCAGTGAATCAAGCTAGTGAAATACAGAAGGAAAAGTGGGGCATTTGTATCCAGTACTGGAAAACAATTGTGAGAACATGGATGAGGATGGTTTGACATTTTGTAGGATATATATGATAAAGAGTTTGAGTACCAAGTGGGATTGTGGTTACCTGCAATTTAGAGGACATGGAATCAGGTAAAGGAAAAGCAAAATAGGGATTTCAATAGCATTTCAGTCAAGGCAATGACAGCTTGTTGCAAATTAGGAAAGGACATTTGAAATCTGGAATAAAAAAAAAGACAACTGTAGGAGGTAATTTGTATTATATTAGCTCTGCTACCATAAAAAACCGAGGATCAGAGTTATTCTGGATACACAGAAACAGATGGCAAAAGCCAATGTTTGCCCCAGAGATGAGCTTGTCATCATAAAAAGAATAAAGACAGGAAGGATGGAGGAAGGGCAAGCATTAATCTAGTGTATTTTCATAGTCTGGCTGTGTGCACTGTATATCTGTCTGTCCTGTTACCCTTGTTAAAAAGCCACCTTCCTGACCCATGGAAATAGTGACATGCTGAGGCAAAGCATTTGTTTCCATGGCTAAGACCGTACAGTGAAGCTTCACATAGGTGGCTGTTCCAGGCACAAGATGATCTCTCCAGTTTTGAATTATATCATAAAAAGAGGAAGCTATGGTCTAGGAGTACACATAAACCCCTGGGTTTTAAAAAGCTTTCTCTTAATCTCCTCTGGGTTCTGAACTACTCACAATGAAAAACTGGCACCTAAACTAACTGCAAGGAAAACACACAAACACCTATACTTCCACAACGAAAAAATGGACACTTGAATTACATTTACTGTTCTGATTTTATGTGGCGAATATACTTTCTCCATTTACAAAGAATATTTAGCGACTACAAGAAACTCCTGAAGTAAATAAAAGATATAGACATAAGTGCTTACAGTTCCTAAAGAATCACTGTTTTGAAGAGCAGCTAAAAGCTTAGAAACCTTTCTCTCTCTCCTTGTGCTTTATAGATAGTTTGAAATGCTCCTCCACACTCCTAAGACTTTCTCCTCACTTTCTGATGATTTCTGGAGTGTCTCCAACAAATATGTGCTGCAGAACACATTTATTCGGCATGGATTACTCATTTACTGTAGCCAAGTATGCAGGGAAGTGCTTGTCTGAAGTCCCCAAAGCCCTCTACAAGTTTATTCTATTCAGTAGTGTAAACAACCAGGTCACCCTAACCAGACTCTGTCAAGACACATCAACGTTCTAGTGTTTTCTGTTGTACAGAAGCACACTTCTAGTCTTGCTACAACTCTCCATGGCTGAAGCTCTGCCCATATTGGTAGTGTCATGAAGCAACATGCAGGAAGAGTAAAGTAGAGGATGAGTGTTGTGTTGAACGTGCCCTTTTCTGAGTACACTGCTGTAATCACACATGCCATGAGATGCATAAGGCCAAGTAGTGGATACGATAGAAGGGCCTGCCTCATTGAGATGAAAGGGATGGTCATCTAGCTCCATCCAGAACATAAGATGGAAATGTACACACTTTCACAATTTCTAGTGCCAGTTGCTAAATTTTAGCAGAGTCCTTTCTTACATGATTGACAGCAGAGATGGAGAAAAATATTGAGTCTATGCCATAGTGGACATACTTATTTAAAGGGTAATCCTGGATTCTGCATTAGGATTACGTTGCTATGGAAATGCTAGTGAAATTGAGCTATGGATTTTGCAAGAAAGGAAGTATGTATCTATGTTAATTTAATATATTCTCTGGTCAAATAAAGTTTTCAGGTCAAACCCAAGTCTGACATACACATGGAAAAACATCTAATCTAGAATGAAATTAACTATTTATACCCATCAGTTTAGGTTTATTATTTGAACTTTCCATCTTTATATACTTTAGTTCACTCTGTTGGGTCCCAAAGATATTTTTTGTCTCCAAACCTGTCAAAGGTGGTCTAAAACCATCATTGTTATTTACTAAAAAAAGCAAGCACAGGAAAATACACATGACTTCAAACCCGATATATGTTCTGATTTTAGAACTTCTCCTTCAAATTCACTCTTTTCTTGAAGCTGACGTTCACATACACTGAACTCCTTTCCCTCATCAGGCTTTTATTACTGAGTCTTACTTCATATTAAAGGGATGAAAATCTCCCTCCCCTTGCCATTAGTAAAATATTTGCTTCCTCTTTGTTTGACTTTTCATATCTCTCTCTTCTAAAATTATCCGGAAATTATCACAGGCCCCTACAGTTGGTAAACACACTTTCCAGGAAAGGAGCCAATTTATAGTGCTATTGCAGTTCAGTAGTTACCTGTTTAAATCTTTTCTCAGCATTTTTGTTACAAGATTTCAAAGCTGTAGTCTAATATTTTAAGAGACTTACTCTTTTGGTCTGCCTTAAACCACTTGTTTTTGAATGTTAAGACTGCAACAGAGTCAGTTTCCTTCAATCTTATCTCTTTCTCAAGCAGCCAGCTGCGCTTGCTGAAAAGTTCATGCTGAAGTCTTACTGGTAGGAGAGCAGGGGCAGAATGATACCTTGGATCCACCTTGGACTCCTAAGCCCCCTAAAATTAAATTCTAGAACTTTTCCTAGCCCATCAAAAACTATAAATAATACTCTGGAAGAGAGGCCATTTGCAGCAATGCACCCACCATCCTGGGAGAGAGAAGAAGACGACCAGAGCCCAGATGGTGTCCTTGCACTTTTCTCTTTTTTCTCTCTCTCTCCCTTTCCTCCCTTTCTCTCTTTCTTTCTTTTCCCTTCGCATAGATTTAGCAAGCCAATGCCAATCATGTCCCTAAGAATGCCTGTACAAATATATTCTATTTTGTACTAATTTTTTGTTATCGTTTTGCCTTCATTTAGCAAGGTACACACATATATTTCACAGGGAGACCCAGCATCTTAGCACAGCGATCACTGGACAGTCCAGGCTGGGTTGTGACAAAAACTGCTGAAATAAAACAACAAAGAGAAAAAGAAATAAGAGGAGAAAAGATAAAAGGGAGATAAACTCATATTTGAAATGAAGACTGTAGCCTAAACAGACAGAAGAAACTAGTGCTTGATGCCAGACTGATAATCAACAGATAGGTGTTATGGTCAGAAGCTGCACTTGCCATGATCAACAGCAGGAAAAACTCAGCAATCTGTAACTCAAGGAAGTTGACATGCGAGATCCTGGTTAAAAAGGTCATAGTCAGGACATTATTACCTACTACCCATGACTGACAGGTCTGGCATTGCCTCCAAAATGCAAACAAGTTGAGCTTTCCACTATAAAAATTCTGTGGATGTTTATTTTTTAACAACAAGCCCCCTGCAAGTAAGTGCAGGCACAAGCCTCAAAACCTCAGGCCAGATCATGATATTGACTCCAAATATCTACAGCTCTCCATATCCTATCACACTTCAGTATAGCTCAATGGAAATTTCACTTTGCATAAACGCAACTGTGACTTAAATCCCTTTAATAAATGAGTTATCACACATGTCAGTGACAAAGGCCATGTTGTTTAGAAGGACAAGTCAAGGAGAGAGTCAAAGGATGAAATGCTTTTTCCCTTCTTGTTTCTGATATCCTCCCTCTGCATGGAGATGCAGAGGTACATATACAGTGCTCTCTTTCTGATTCTCTGAAGACTTGAACCTATGTGATACAAAACTCTTGAACACAACAGGATATGTAAACCTTCTCTCCCGTTTCTCTGCTTAAATAAACTATTTGTCAGGGTCTACTTTGACACAGGACTCCAGGTAAAAGCTGAGGCAGATCCTCTGCAGAAGACCTGAAGATACCTTCTAGACCTTTCTTGGGACAGTTATTCCCATATATCCCTTCTGGGTACCTGGCGGGGTGGTTCTCACTCAAGGTTTTCATCTTGTTCCACAGCCCTCATCTCCTGACTGGAGTAACTCCTCCAATTCTGCCACAGTTTCCAGTTTGAGTTAGTCTTTAGGGATCCTTCTTCTTTTCTCATGGACTCTGAAGGTCTGTAGGACTAGGGGATTTATGGAACATGGGACTCACGGTTATTTCTGTTTCCACTGTAGTTCTCATGACATCCCTTATGTTTTCATTATTTATTCTACAATCTATGCTCTTGAACAAAAAAAAAATGTGCAACAAGAAGCCAATACACATCAAATATATGTGCGGCAAAATGTTGGGAAGGCACCACAGTGAAATAACTCCTAGCATACAGCATAACAAAGACAAAACTTCATGAAGCACTGTATGTCTCTGACTTTCCGTAGACTTCATCACTTTGAAGGATTAAGTCTGGAATAGGCATGTAGCCATGTATCACTCACTCACCATTACTTACGATTTGAACTGGAGGTGCAAGTGGAGACAATAGTCAGGACCCATTTTGCTTTCAGACATACAATGGAAGACGCCATTCCAGCTCCAAATAACATTCACTTTAAGTTTCACGTAGTAATTGCTCGTCATAACTTTACAGCTCATTAGTAGAAGCATTTTCTTTCAGATTTCATTGTATTGTTCTTTTTTCATGGAACTGTAATATATAATGTCATGGAGAAAATGGAAACAGAGACATGATGTAGCTATATAGGGCCACCCAACATAAAAAGGTTTTTTTTCTGAGAGTTACATCTACAATTAAGCCATCAACTCTCCTAAGAGAAATAAAACTGAATCTTTTAATTAGCTTCTTGAATAGGAATAAATGCTTCATTATTCTTAACCATGTCAAGCTGAGAACATTATTAAAGTCTGAAGGAATAATGAACAGCATGACAGGAAACACGTTAGAGCATATGCAGAAATACATTTGCCTACCAAACGATCTGCATAAACATGCCTATCATTGCTATCTAAAAAGAGAAAAATAGCAAAAGAAAGAATGAAAAAAAAAAAGTTTAGCATAAGTAAAGCCATAAAGAATATGATATGAAGCCAGAGGTAGGGAATACATTTTTTGGCACACTGTGCTGTTGAGCAATCAAGAGTTCAGCTGTTCTGCCAAAACTTGTCCTAGCTGGCTTAGTGGACTGGCCTGTGTGTGCACTAAATATATTTTTTTTTAAACTTCATTGTGTCTGCTTTGGCTCATAGGTTTTTCCTCTCCGAAGTGTTTAGAGGGAGGACATACCTCTCCAGAAGCTGTAGAACAGAAGAGCTCAGAGAGCACTTTTGGACAAATTTCTCTGCTCTGGGTCTATAGGGAGGATGTGTAATTTTACAGGTTTTCAGAAATCCTTTGGCTAAAGGGAGGTGTTGTCCATTCTCTTTAGAAATAATGCCAGGAGCAGAAAAATGCCTTCACAGCAGGGAAAACTGAAGTTACATATCTGATCATTCATAGCAGGATACGTTATCCACAGTCGCGAAGAATGTTCTGGATCCCAGGCCCAAAGCTTGTATTCTTGTCTTCAACTTCAAGTTCATCCAAAAGCCATTTCTACTCACCAAAGCTCATCAGTTTCAAATGTATTCAAACACATGCTCAGAGAGCTGCTCTGCCAGGGAATGGAGTACCTGCTAGAAGGACTGCACCGGACTGTAGTATTGCCATAAGATCCAGACTCCAAGGTCTTAATTGTGTTACTGGTGCAGCAATACAATGGGAATTTCATCCAGATTTCCTTGTTCTGACATTGCTAATAAGCTGCTGGATCCAACACATGGATCTGTTGTCTGAGAGGGGAAGAGGAATGGATAGTGGGTTGTCTTCTCCTCACACTGCTTCTCTCCCCTGCTCTGCATACCATTCTCAGTTAAACTGCACAGCTGTGCTCTGTGCCATGTAGGTGGACCTGAATCCATCCCCTGGACATCCAGTTCCACTCAAGTGCTATAAAACTACATCTGTCCAAGCACATAGGCACTTCAGCACAGGCACAACAGAGCAGTAGCTGAGATTGAGGGTGTTAATTTGACTCCCAGAGTGATGTCATAAGCTTCTAATAAACTCCTCCTTTTAATGGAAGTTTTGTAATATTTTGAAACTGAAAGGACTGAAAACTAAATCTTTTCAAGGAAACAGAGGAAAGAAAGTTGTCCCATATTCCACTCGCAGAGCCATTGAATTCTGATAAAAACATCTTTCAGAAGAAATTGTATCAAAAATTTACTCCACAGTGTGTATTTATGAATCTCTGCTCTGGATTTGACACTATTCCTGATCAGGCCAATAACATACCCTGCCTTCTAACTACAGGAAATAGTATCTGCTCTTTCAAGGGAGCATCTTGGTATTTACCTTTGGCATTTTCTCTTATGAGACAGAGACAATTGGAGAAAATAATTTTAGTGTATTTATTTCTGCTCCAGTTATGATAGTTTGATTTCTAGCTTTCTCAGTTTATCTTGTGTGTTTCTTTTTCATTTTAGAAGCTCTGCAACTGGTTGTATTTAAAATGCAGTGATATCAATAAATGCTTCATAAAGTTCAATCTATTTCTCAAGACATGATCTTCATTTCTAATTAATATAATGGGATAGAATAGCTAATGTATCAAATTTCATGCTTCTGATCCCAAAGGGGATCAGGAGATAAGGAGCTCTTGAAAAAAAAAGATGAGATTCATTATGTGGAGCAGAAAATGGAAATCATGAAACTCATGGAAATTACTTGTGAAGATTATATATGCTGAAAAACAAATAAGATGGGATGAAAAGTGTCTGTAATTAGCAGAAATGAAGGGCTGAAGCCTGTAAAAATATACTTTCTGGCTTTATGTATTAGCCTTCAGCAAGAGCTACCCTGAGATATGATGAGAAACTGGAAAAGAAAAAAGTACTCATGCAGCAACTCCATTTGAAATGATGTGGGAAACACTCGTTTTACTGTTATGTTATTTTTCCTTTCTCCTTGAACTTGAAATATGTTGTCTTTCACTTTTTGCCATTCTAAGATGAAACAAGCAGCAATGTTCTTTTGTTCTATAGAAGAATTTTGCCATAAGGAAATTGATCTTTCCTGCTTTCTTGGAATTTTGTCTTCCTTTAACCTATTAATTTTTTACACGTTTTTTGTTCTGCCATGTACTAGACTGACTTTAGTATCTCTAATTGAACTATTGTGCTTCTTAGGAAGTCTACATTTTCCAAGTCTTTTAATTGCTGCCCTTCTAATATTTGTTTCCCCCTTCTTTATTATATCTCCTTGTTTACTCCTTTTCTTTAACTCTGGAATCGCAAAGTCAGGGTTGCCTCTTTCTTCTAGGATGTAGACAATAGCATCGTATTTCTTGAACAAAATATGGAAGCATGAACAATTGTCTTAGCACTTTTCCTTCACAGTTAGAATGAAACTGGAGTAGTCCCTTAGGAAGGGTTTTGCTCACGCTTCCTAACAATACTTCCTAGATAAGCTTTTTAAGATAATTAATGATTTTAAAGACAGAAATTAAATATCTTAAAGACAAGAAGAGTGTGGTCTCTAAAATGATACAGTATTTGCCTTTGAGTTAGGGCAAATCAAAGCATCTAAAACTAGGCACTGAAGATGAATGATCTTAACTCACTGGACCTCTAAACTGGTAAGAGACTTAATTGTTCAGATCCTTTCCTATGTCCAAGCTTTTCATCCAGTTCTGACGGACAAGTAAGGTCAAAATGATTTCCCGTACAACACAATCTTTTCCACTGTAATCTTTATTTTTACAAAAAGAATGACACTATTGTCTCATTCTTGAGCAGAGCACTGCCAAAGGGCTTGTGGTTGGATTCCAGTGTCCTGTATTTCCTTGCTCCCCCTCTCTCACCCCTAGTGAAGGGAGACTCATAACTTAACTCCTTGGCACAAATATTCATGGCCTGTTTGAGAAGATTTGTTACATTGACAGTACTAGGCTTCAGCTTATACAGCTCATCACCTTCCCTGTTGCTTATTTCCTGATACATTTACAATCAGCAATTAGATCTCCTCCCAGTCTTAGTTTCCAAAAACCTCAAGTTCATTAATCTCCTGTCTTTAGCTAATTTTCCCATTTCCATGATGATCCAGGAATGCTCTCTGCATCACTTGCAGTCTGAATTCACCTTTTTTCTTGACCTCAGTGCTGCAAAGTATTGCAGATGAGGTTTCATCAGTGCTATGGACTGTAAAACTAATTCTCTAACACTAATAAAAGTATCTGACCTGAAGTCACGTATTCTTTTCTACAGCAGCTTCAGTAAATGATCATTCAGATTACATTCCAAAGTTAGTTTCTACTAACAGCTCTTCTATATGGCAACTGTCATACATTAAAGGTGACTCTGAAATGCCCTCTGGTTCCATGACTAAGCAGTGAAGAATTAATGCTGGATATTGCACAAAGATATACCTTCGTAACAGTGTTGTTAGCAATATTTGTTCAGCAATCTATAAGTGAGAAGAAGTAGCTTCCTCTAGTGGCATGGAGTTACTGCAGAGAAACATCTGCAGATACAAAACGTTGCAGATCTTTAAAAAAATTTCTCAGGACTGATTTTGCATCAACTATCTATGACAGTGTTCCTTCTTTACCCAAGGAATAATATTGAACACCTAATCTTCGGTTAGGAAGAGTCTTGGAGTATGACATGGAAATGTTTCATTCTGTTGCTCTTTCTATGTCAAATGGCTGGAACTGTCTCCCTCAGTTGTGTTGAAATTATAAACATCACCCACAAATATGTAAGTCTGGAGTTCTCTGTGAGCATAAGCCACAAGCATGTCGGTGTGGTGGGACCTTTGTCAAGTGGAAGGACAGCAGGCTCCTTGGTCTCATGGTCACAAGAAAGATGCAGGCATTTTGACAGACAGAGAACTATAGGTGTGATCAGAACGACAATAGGACAACATCTCTCTAGAAAGCTTGCCCAGCTGAAACCACCTCCCTGTGCAAGGCTGCTGAAAAAGAGGCAAAGATAGAGTATATCACATTCACATAAAACTCTGCGGGTCAGGTGCTTTGACATATAATCTTTTCCACTGATTTCTTACCTTGAAGATCTTTGATTTAAGATTAATTCTTCCTCAAAGTTCAATCCTGCCAGTTGTCATCCCAGGAGATGCCTTTATTTCTCCTGTGAACCCCACCATCTGGGATCATCCTTCTTTCTCTAAATCCATGCAAGTGCTTTGACATCTTGGAATCTTCATTATTTTAATATAACTTTATTCTCCTTTTCTAGTAACTGGAGAAAATGCATTGAAGAATGCAAGAAGAGGAGAACTTGCCTTTCCTAGATGGTCTTCCCTAGAGAGATATCTTTGTTCTGTTCTCATGAGTAGCATGTGTCCCAGTGCTCCTGGAATTTTTCCATTATCATGGGAATGTTTTTCTGCCTCATATTCTAGGTTTGAGAAATTCTGACTACCAGCCTCGCCAGTGAAGAAGAAACTATATTATACTACTTCTCTGTTGTATTTTTCAGGGATATACCAGCGTGAAATAAAAAGCAATGAGTAAAAAAGTTCCTTAACACAGCCAGAGAAATACTTTTTTTTCTAAGAGTCAATGGACTGTAATATAAAAATTAACACTGCAAAGAAACATAAGTTGAAAGATCAGGCATCAAGACAGAAACATTATGTTCAAACACTTTTAAAATTAGAATTGCACATTATCTGTCTGAAAGTGGATGTGCAGCATAGCAAGATGTGTTATCTCCAAGAATAGAGAGCTATCAGAGATTACTTGAGTCAGCACTGTATCCACCAGCACTTCTTTGTTTCTGTCATTGATTTTTTTGAAAATGCAACACATTGTGAGAAATGAGGTGAAAGGAATTTTGATGTTGAGGTCGGAAAAGGAAATTTAATAGTCACTGTGCATTTGAAATATGTAAGCTATTATACAACTTCAACTATCAGAGAATGCCCAGAGATTCAGATTTCTGAGGGCAGTTAAGGGGGGGAAAATAGACCTTACAAATGTTCTGCATGGATATTTTCCAGACTATTAAAATTTGACACATGGGCATCTTTTTAAGCCCTTAACCTAATGAGTTAAAAAACAAACTAAATGGCCTTATACTTAAACTAAAGTCACTGTTCTAACAGAATTGAGGAAAAATACTAGAGCAAATATCATGTAAAATGCTCTTATTTTTTAATAATTAAGATGATTCCTAAGAAATCCCATTGTGCAAGATGTTATTATACATGCTCTGCTACCTACCATTCTAACATGCCTTGTACTCCCCACACTGAATGGTGGTACCTTTCAATGCGTCAAAACAATACTTTTAAAGAACAGATATGATGCCTTTCCCATGCTTTGCACTAGATAGAAGCTGTGTGAATATGAATACTTCATTCCTGTGCCAGACTCATACATCTCATACTTCCTCCCGATAAAGTGAGCAGTGGTACTGGCCACCATTGCAGCTCATGATAGTAAAAAGCAGAATTAAAAACCCCACCATCTGATTTAGTGAGTTTGGAGATATTCCTGTGCTAGGAGATATTCCTGTGCCTGTAGATATTGCATAAAGCCTTTGCAGATTTATAGTGAAAAAAATCTTGATTTTCTTTACACAGATTTGAGGAATACCACTCTCACTCCAACAAGTATTGTGGTTACCCATATATAAAATCAGGGCAAACTAGAAGAACATCCAGATTTTATGTTTTGTCTCTAGAAGTATGATACTACCACTTTTTTGGCTTCAAGCAGGAAATTCATCCTCATAATTGTGGCCTCAGTGAAATTATCACATATTTTCACCAAAAAGAATTAATCCTATTCTAAGTAGTAACAATGTAAGTCTTCCAGGAAATATCACAGACTTGTCAGGGTTTATGGATGGATAATAGACAGAATCTTATATTTTCTCTAGAGGAAATGTCTAAAAAATTACACAAAGAAAAATGTTCTCTATAAGCTAACTAAAAACAGATGAAAAATTAAAAACCTTATGTGATCTTCTCCCAAGGAAAAAGATATATTTGAGGATGCCTACATTTTATTACCTTAGATGTATGATTTATTATACAACACGCCCTGCATGCCGTATTTGTATTCAGCTCCACTGATCAAGAAAATAAATTAGATTCCAGAATCTTTGTGCCCATGATAATGGCTTATTTTAAGGAGCATTAATGCTGTAAATTATACTCACAGCTGTTAGCAACATGTAAGTATCTTGTTTTCCCTCTTTTGGTTCAGATGAACGTCAATTAGTGCAGTGATATTTACACTAATATTTTATTTATTGAGTGCAATTGTCCATCTGTTTCAGTAACGATGGAAGTTACAGTGATTCTGCTGTAAGTAAAGGAATTAGATTTACTTAGTGTTAACCTTTCCCAGGAGGTAAGAGAAGCCATGTTCATAACCTCCCTACATACACACATTAGAAGAAAGGGAATGTGGTATTTATAAGAGGTATGAGAAATAATTCCAAACAAGAGGGGAAAAAAAATGAAATCCTATGTTTTACAAATGTATGTGCCAGCTGAAAATAGCAGCAAAAAACAGCAACAAATTCATAATAAAATGACCAACATTACAACTGAGTTAGTTGCCCTGAATAATGTTGAGCTGAACTCAGGCTTATTGCATATAGTTTTATCTGGGACAAAATAAGAAAGAGAGAAAGAGCACCTTGATTTTTGATCACCTAACAGTCCTACTGGACTTAAAGGTAGATTGGGCAAATCAGAATCTTGAGTTTTCCTGCCCTGCTCTCTCATTCATTGATAGTCTGCCAAGCTCTTATGATTTCAAGGGTCAAATTGCCACTTCCCATTTTGTCTCATACTCGTGTGTGCCTATGTTTTTTATCTCCTTTCCAGGTATGTTCTTTGTCCTGTACCTTCAACACTAACACAGTCTTGCAAAAAAAATAGACTCTTTTGAAGTCTTTTCCATTCTTTTACATACAGCATTTATTCAAGTCAATGATATCTGATGTTTATGTTCTTCTGCTCTGATTAGTCGATTGCATACGAGTTATCCTCCAGACACAGATGGTGTCTTCCCTACATAATTTACAAATTTTTGGTAAAATTATCAGACATACCTCCAAGCCATTAACTTCTCACCTCCAGGTGAATGGGTAAGATAACAGATTTAAAGCTGAACAGAAGGCATTTCAAATCATATTTATGTTTTCACTCCACATTGCATTATATTTTGAAACTTTAACATACAGATTTTCTAAATGTTCAGAGGAATTACGTATATTAAGAGAAGACTGGAATTGATCCCATCTGCGTTTTTCAAAACATGAATTTTCCAGTTGCTTTTAGCCACAGGAGTTGTGGAAAATATGAACTGTCCTACAGCTTGAAAATGTTTTGTAGACAGTGATCTGGTAAAGATCTCTCCAATAAACAACAGCTTAAAGCACGAGATCCCTCTGAATGTTTTTCTGTTGATTAACTGAAATGAATGAGATGTTCAAATCTGGCTCTTTTTTAAGGAGCTATAAATTACATGAACAATAATTGACTAGTAAATATTTTTTAAATGCATGTAATTTCTAAAATGATATAATAGAGAGGATCCTTAGAAACTGGAAAGTTAATAATGTGACTTCTTTATGAAACAAAGTCCAATCAAAGTTAATCTACACTTTACTATGGATGTACCCTCAACTTTCAGAGAGCAGACTTTGGACTGTTCAGAAGGCTGGTTGGAAAAGTCCCATGGGGGGCGCTCCTTGAGGGCAAAGGTGTCCACGAGGGCTGGGCGCTCTTCAAGAAGGAACTCCTAGCAGCTCAGGAGAAAGCTGTCCCCAAGTTCCGGAAAAGTAGCCGGCGGGGTAAGAAACCAGCATGGTTGAGTAGGGAGGTCCTAAGAGACATCAATAGGAAGAGGAAGGTCTACGACCTCTGGAGGAAGGGGCAGGCATCCTGGGTGGACTATAGGGAGGGAGTGAGAACGTGCAGGGAAAAAGTCAGGAGGGCTAAGGCCCAGCTAGAAATGCAATTGGCCAAGACTGTGAAAGACAACAAAAAGTCTTTCTACAAATACATCAACAGCAAAAGGAGGGCTAGGGAGAATCTCCAGTCCCTAGTAGATGCAGAGGGAACAAGAGTAACAGGGGACGAAGACAAGGCTGAAGTACTCAATGCCTACTTTGCCTCAGTCTTTAACAGTAAGGATAATTGTCCCCTCTGTGCACAACCCCAGGGGTTGGAAGAGAAGTATGAGATCCCCAAGGTCCAAGAGGAGGTGGTTAGAGACTTGCTTGCCCAGCTGGATGCCCACAAGTCTATGGGGCTGGATGGAGTCCACCCAAGAGGTTTGAGGGAACTAGCGGATGTGCTGGCCAAACCCCTTTCCATCATCTTCCAGCAGTCCTGGATGACTGGGGAGGTTCCGCTGGACTGGAGGCTGGCTGATGTCGTGCCCATCTATAAGAAGGGGCACAGGGAGGATCTGGGGAACTACAGGTCTGTCAGTCTGACCTCAGTACCGGGGAAAGTCATGGAGCAGGTGATCTTGAGTGCGATCATGAAGCACTTGCAAGAGAACCGGGTGATCAGGCCCAGTCAACACAGGTTCATGAAAGGCAGGTCTTGCCAGAGTAACCTGATCACCTTCTATGACCAAGTGACTAGACTCTTGGACGAGGGAAAGGCTGTGGATGTATCTTCCTGGACTTCAGTAAAGCCTTTGACACAGTTTCTCACAGCGTTCTGCTTCGGAAACTGTCGGCCTCTGGCTTGGACGGGTGCACACTCTCCTGGGTGAAAAACTGGGTGAATGACTGGGCCCAGAGGGTGGTGGGAAATGGAGTTAAATCCAGCTGGAGGCCAGTGACAAGTGAGGTTCCCCAGGGCTCAGTCCTGGGTCCAGTCCTGTTTAATGTCTTTATCAATGACCTGGATGAAGGCATTGAGTGCTCCCTTAGCAAGTTTGCAGATGACACCAAGCTGGGTGGAAGTGTGGATCTGCTGGAGGGCCGAGAGGCTCTGCAAAGGGACCTGAACAGGCTGGACTGCTGGGCTGAGACCAACGGCATGAGGTTTAACACGGCCAAAAGCCAGGTCCTGCACTTGGGGCACAACAACCCTAAGCAGAGCTACAGACTAGGAGAAGCCTGGCTGGAAAGCTGACAGGACGAGAAGGACTTGGGGGTGTTTGTTGACAGCCAACTGAACATGAGCCAGCAGTGTGCCCAGGTGGCCAAGAAGACCAATGGCATCTTGGCTTGTATCAGAAACAGTGTGACCAGCAGGTCCAGGGAGGTTATTCTCCCTCTGTACTCGGCACTGGTGAGACCACACCTCAAGTACTGTGTTCAGTTCTGGGCCCCTCACCACAAGAAGGATGTTGAGGCTCTGGAGCGAGTCCAGACAAGAGCAACAAAGCTGGTGAAGGGGCTGGAGAACAGGCCTTATGAGGAATGGCTGAGGGAGCTGGGATTGTTTAGCCTGGAGAAGAGGAGGCTGAGGGGAGACCTTATTACTCTCCACAACTACCTGAAGGGAGGTTGTGGAGAGGAGGGTGCTGGCCTCTTCTCCCAGGTGACAGGGGACAGGACAGAGGGAATGGCCTCAAGCTCCGCCAGGGGAGATTTAGGCTTGAGATTAGGAAAAAATTCTTTACAGAGAGGGTGGTTAGGCATTGGAACGGTCTTCCAAGGGAGGTGGTTGAGTCACCATCCCTGGAGGTGTTTAAGGTGAGGGTAGATGAGGTACTTAGGGGCATGATTTAGGGACTGGTGGGAATGGTTGGACTTGACAATCCAGTGGGTCTCTTCCAACCTAGTTATTCTGTGATTCTGTAATTCTGTGATACTATTTACTGTTGGGCTAACATAGTGTGTTTTCTTTTCATGCAGCTGTATTGATCAGGAAAATAAATTGAGTCCAAGAGTTACAGATTTTGGTCTCCCTTAGGATATTGGCTGACTATGAGAAATCATTAACATGGTAAATCATAGTCAGAAATGTTGACACCATGAAAGCATCTTATGAGCTCCTTTTTAATGCAACTGAGCATCAATTAGTTCAGTGATATTTGTCTAGAAGCCTCTATTTTGTGGGTGGAACTGTCCATCTGTTTCACTAAGAGTTTAATTAGAATGTTTTTTCTGGGAAAGAAGAAATTAATCTATCTGAATATTAACCTTTTCCACAAGACAAAGCAGTCATATTCACTAGGTAATAGCAAATAAATAGAGTCCAATTAAATATTTTTTTTTGAAAATAAGATGTTCATTAATGAAAATGAAAGTTATTCCCAATATAAAACAAAGGATCAACATTAGAATTTTAGGTCATAACTTTCATCACATTGACTATCACAAGTTGGTATTGATCCCTTCTTTCTTAAGAATAATGCCTAAGGTTGTGGATTTGTTTTGTTACTTAAAGTACATTTAGTGCTAACAGATATCTTCCCAAGAGGCTCAGGAGAGAGCAAAGGCAACAGTGATCAGTGACCTGAAAAAAAAGCTCCACCACTTCATCAGAGTTGAGGTACATTGTCACAGTGAAACACATTGCTTGTTTTTCCCTCTTTTGATCTAGATTTTACTGAATGCTCACGGAAGTAGTTGTTAGCACAAGCTTTCTCCAAGTATTCCAAGGTCATATTTTTTTTTCCTGAGCTTTCTGTCCTCCCTCTGACTTTCATCATCACTCACAATTCCTCTCGTTCATATGTAAGTTACTCATGCATAGCTGAGGAAACTTTGCTGTATTTTGAACTGATCCCTAGCTGAATGGGTTGCTGTAAAATACTCACTCTGGAGGTATGACTGTCCACCTTCCAGTAATTGGCCTGTAATGATGAGAAGGGACCAGTTGCCAAGAATACTTTTAAAATCTCCTTTTATCCAGCAGATGAAGGCCTTTCTTCTTGGAACTGACAAGTCAGAGTTATAGTTTCATTTCCTTATGTGTCATCCATTCTGTAATTGTGAAGCTTTTGGCTTTAACGTGTGCATTTATTCCATCTCCAGCCAAGCTTTGATCCATTATTTACCCACAGAGCTTGAGTTACCTTCTGTGTCCACAACTATTAAATCAAGAGTAACTTTGTTAAAGTTGGTGAACAGTCAGTACAGTTGCACCAGTGCAAAATAAGTGATTGTGAAAAAGAAAGCAAGATATTTAATCTGGATCTAGTATTGAAACTTCTTCCTTGAGGTTTGCAACTAAATGTTTGCATAACTGCTATATTACAGATCATTTGAATGTTCATTGCTTTCACAGCCACCCTTTTCCATGACTTTCACAAATCAAAATGTTAACTTAGAAAAAATAAGTAAATAAATAAATTAGTGTAAATTGAACAGTCTTTACCCTTTTCCTCTGCCTCAATACATTGAAGTATTTTACACTATGATTTTGCTGGTAGTACTGTATCTGTTCAAAATCCTCACAAAGTCTGTTCAGGCTGGAAAGCTGGTTTAGCTACATTTCACATACCAGAACAAGTAAAATTTGCCCATGATATTGTATTGGGAAAGAGAGTGTCAATGCAAAGATCCACAATGCACAAAAAGTCTCCTGTTAGCACCAATGTCAAATAAAACAATAAAACCTCATCACATTTTCTGCTTGCACATTCCCATTCCTATATGCAAATATGAACTCAGGAGATTAATGGAGGAGGAGATTACTGTACTAATGAAGGGCTAGGAGGAAATATTAAAAAGTGACAAAAGCTCATACAGGACAATTTATTTTTTTGATGTAACATATTGACACTGCTGCAGATAAAAGGTTTGCTCTGATTTCCATTATAATTTGTTTGCTAATGCAACTTGTCTGTAAAAAGGGAAAAAAATGTTTTAAATGTTGCCAGAAGGCCCAACTCAGTATATCACCTAAGGAAATCCAAGTTTCACCATTTTGAACTTAGCTTTATGGATCTAGTGGGCCCTTCTTGCTCTACAACACAGTAAGTCAAAGAAGAATTCCTTACTCTGATGTAAAACTGAATTAATTCATTAGTAGGGTAGAATAAATCCCTATCCTATATTTTTGCTGCAACATTTATATGTCCAATTCTAAATTAGCCTCTAAGGATGAAATCAAGGAAGACCAGACCATTATCAATTGTCTCTAGACTCCCTGACTCCAAGTAGGCACGCTGTGTGTCTTCTGTAACACTATCTCTTTTTGCTTGGAGAAATGTTTCTGTTCCCAGAAGCCACAGTTCTTGAAAATTAATCATCTCTGAAGATTTTATATTTGCAAAATTAGGCTTTACTCTTTCTTCCTGTTGTTTCAGGGCTTTTGTTCTGTCCTATTGCATCTGTTTCCTTATGTGCTAGCCCCATGTACATTTCACAATCAACAAAAGTGCTTTAGAAACAAACAAAAATGGATTTCATATGTCTTTTTTATTGCAGCCCTTTGTTTCCTGGAAATGTTAGCACTTAACATACCTCTCCATATTCTTGCAACACTTCTATTTCTGCAGCCATTGACCTTTAGAGTACCTTGTCATCTTCCTCTGGGAAGAGCACAGCCTACCTTGCCCAGCAAGCAGAAGCAGTTAGCATTCAGATACATCAAGCACTTTTATGCTTGCAGTTACAGGAAAATTTCTCTGAGTTGAGTGAAGATTTAATAGCATTTTTTTCCCCACTCTTAAGCAAAAGACAGTGAAATTGCTCATAATATCTGTATGCCATTACGAACTGAATTGATTAATTGGCTAGTGATGGTAAAGCACTATGAAAATGTGAAGTGCTATATACTTGGTGCTATTGTAATAATTAAGAGTGATTCTTTTCAAATTCTTCTCTCAAGGCGTAGACCCACTGTTAAATTAGCACTATTTAAGTAGTTACCAAGCACTAGCAGAGCTGCAGTAGCTGTACTTGTGTGTATCCTTATCCCATAGCAACAATCTGATAACTGTATTTCAAGTAGCCTGTAGTAAAATTAGGTTTGCTACGTTGCTAGTTGGGTAGTTACTGCAAGACAAAGTCAAGCAGCACTGAAAGAAACTGTCTTTCATTCTCCCCATTGCTATTCAGTCTCCACACTCACTTTTCTTTACTCCTCGAAGAATACGGACAGCTGTGTGGTAAAGCAAATTAGAGAGTTAATCCAGCTGGAAAACAATTGTTATTGTTGTTGTTCTGAAAACTGGTTAGTTTTCAGCTCTATCATTTCTCTAATCTCATGTGAGTTTTGGGTCTGATCAGTCCAGGAAAGAGTAAATTAGTACTTATTCTTTTAGCACTGGTGGCAATTTAAATATGTGTTGAGCTGCACTATGGATCATCTTAACCTGAATTTCCTATAGGCGAGAAGAACGTTAAGTCCACTTTCCTGAAGCTTGCTGGACTTTGTAACTGCGTAGTAACATTGAGCCCTTATAGCTCACGGTGGTTTTGAGGGAGATGAACATTTTATGTCATCAGTTCCTTTGATTATCAACTGAGAGCCTATGAAGTAAAATTGTTATGGATTTTTGTTTGAAAACTCCAACACATATGCTCTTTTTGTCTTACAGCATTTGGGAAGTAAAGGCAAAAAAGATTTTTATTAAACCAGTGCAACTTTTCATTTGAGATAAAGTTCTTTGATTTGGCTTACCTTTCATCTTTTAAAAATCAATTTTAACTAACAAAATACAATCCTGCTTATTTTATATATTTAAAAATAAAGGTTCTCCAGTCAATTTTTTTGCATCTTCTATCTGAATTGCTTTGAAATCAAGGTGCATCTTCTCACACAGCAAAGCCTGTAGCCGCAGCATTTGTTGCTTGAGTGATTTAAACCGCAAGTGGAAATCATGTTTGTGGTTTGCTTGAGAAAATGTCAATGAATTTTTAAAAGTTAAAAGCCACTTTGGGGCTCTCTTAATTGATTTTAGAGAGATATAGCCTGAAAAATCAGAATACTCATAAGCACCAGATGAAGAACCAAAATAATAGGCAGAGACCAAGGTATCAGTATATATTATATACTTAAAAATATTTACCTACAGAATACTTGCATGTTTCTCCCAGCCTCCAGATCCCTAACTATGCTAATTAGATACAAAATTCGTGTCTCATTATCATTCTATCTGACTGCATTTAATGTATCCAGTTAAGCCACAAAGCAACAAGGATCCACATAGTTTTGCTGTAAACTGACATGGTTGTTTCTCCTGAACATAGAAAAGGAGCAACTACAAATTGGTTTAGAAAGACTTTTTAAAATGAAAGTGATAAGTAAAATGAAATGCATATAAGAAAACATAGGTGGAGGCTATAGACTTGTTTACAGTAGGGTTTGCACGAAGGGGAAAGCTCAAAACTATCCTTCCTGTAGGAAAAGTTGTGAAAGCAATCTAAAACACCAGGGGATCCTTCCTATCAAGAGGTTACTAAAAACTTCTGGATAGATCATTGAACATATTGGTTTCACCAGGACACTGGCAGAAAATTACACTTTTAGATAAATTTTACAGGTAGACATTTAAGCTGCATGAGGACTTCAGGTTTCTCAGCAGCTGACAACAGTTTTTGAGTATTAAAATTTTGAACATGTGCCTCAAAACAGTAATAATAAATCCCTTTGTTTATACACCCTTTCTGTGCATTAATTTTCTGCTGCATGAGGGCCTTTTTCAAACAAATCTCTGACCACAAGTGAGTTATTCTTGGTTATGTCTGCAGGACTTTTAAACCTTAACGATTTCTTATCAATTTGTTCTACATAGTGTTTCTTTTATCATGAGTTCACTAGTTCCTTTTTTTTTCCTACGTTCTATTGACAACTGCAATGGCTTTAGACTTTGTAAAGTGCAGTGAATTAGTATGTGTGAAGAGCATGCTATAATTCTACAGTGCTGGAATGAGTATTATCTTCAATGTCTGGATCCTGGAAGGGAAATATCCTAGCTTTTCTCTTTCAAGGCTACATATAACAAAACTTTAATTGTCATGTCTTCCCATAAAATGACACTCTTTTGCTGAAGTACACAGATGTGTGCCAAACTGTAATTGTCAGGAATGGTTCTTGGTATGAAGAGTTTATTAAAATATGCAATTTTAGGCTCCTTCTATATCACAGCCTTGATTCTATTATTTCTCTTTCAACTAAGAGTGTTTATGCTTTAAAGTTCCTTGAATGAGAAGCATCCAGGACCTTCCTCTGATTTTTTTGTAAGTGTAATCCCAAAGATCCGACGACAAGAAGTCTTTGGAGCAATTTCATAGGTCGTGGTTCTGATCATCTCCTTTAGCTCTGGGCATTTCTTCATTCTTTTGTTGTGAAACTCATTCCAACAAGTATCCAGAAGCAACTACTCTAAGCATCTGAACAGCATGTGCGTTAAGACTCAAAATTTCTGAAAGGTGGGACTTCCCTTTCAGGGATGTGAAAAGCACCTACAGAAGAGACTGATGCACCCTTAAGTAGGCAGTGAGGTGCAGGGGCTCTTCCAGGAATTTGATTTTCTGCCCATGGAGCTGGGCAGGAAACCCAGAATGTTGGGGTTAGTTCATTCCCTTTGTGGTTTTTTGGCTTTTTGGTGGTTCTCTCTCAATCTGGTGAGGAATAGCACCGGGAGCTGTTGGGCTGAGCTCACTCGCGTAGAGAACATGCATCTTCGAAGACACTGGATTTAGCTTGGCGGGTGGTTTTTGGTTTTATTTTATCGCTCCAGAGCAATTGTTGAGCCTGAAATCCTCGGATTTGAATGCTGGAGCTGCAAAGGGCTCTGCTGGAGGCGGTTCTTGATGCGACTGGCCTGGACCAGAGAATCATTGAGCCCGCGGCATTGGTTCCCTACAGCCAATCTCACGCCATCCTGCTCTTGGGATGGTAATGGTTTGATAGGAATGGTTGGACTCGATGATCCAGTGGGTCCCTTCCAACCTGGTTATTCTATGATTCTACAGTGCCGATGCAAGTAGAATCCAACCAGCAAAGTGGTGACACCACAGACCTGATATTAAAACCGTCTACTCAGGGCTAATATAGCACAGGAAACACAACAGATTCTTCCCAAATTGCAGCTGGAAGCCAGATGGGATGCCCGAAGGCATCTCAAATGGCTTTGGATGCCCGTGCACAGTGAACAGAAACAAGACTTAGGTGCGTAAGTCAGTGAATGCAGGACAGAAATTCAGCTTTCCCTGCAGTAGACACCCACTCGCTGGCCAGCTGAATAGCTAACAAGGCATCACTGCTTTTGTGGACCAAGGACTCCATTCATTTCCCAACATACAGACATCTGAGATGCTATATCCTACTCAGACAACCTGAGAAGGGTGTAGGTTTTCCATTAGTCCTGTGTCACCTTTGTCAATCTTCAGTGACATCTTGGACAAATTAGGACATCCTGGATAATACCAAACACCTGTGTTTAGTGCTTATGTGATGATATGTGGACTTAATAAAATCACCCATTTTATAACTTTCAGCAAGTGAATCCAAGTTATTTTTTTCTGATGTTTAAAACAATTATTTTATTTGCAGGATATACATCTCAATACTCCAAGGAGGAAGCCTATAGTCAATTCCTGTGCTGAATGAGTTAGCCAGACAGATTTTGTCAATGAATATTAATAGATCCTATCTAAACTGGACACAAAACGGTGTTCCCTCGTTACTTACCATTGGAATTGTAAGAGGATGGTACAACTGGGTCATAGGACAAACATTTTTCTATAGCCATCACTCTTCATCTGCATCTTGGGGACAGACTTGGTGATAACAGATCCTGCATGTTCATCTTACTTTTAGCTACAAATCATGGAAGAAACCCAAAGGTGTCTCCTTGGGTTAGATTTACTTCTATGTTGTATGGGAGAACTATGGAATCATAGAATGGTTGGGGTTAGAAGGGATCTTACAGATCACCTTGTTCCAACTTCACTGCCATGGGCAGGTACACCTTCCTTGTGCTGTGTTTGGTACATAGGTGCTATAGAGAAGCTATGTAGATGAAAATGAATGCAAAAACTGACATGAACAAGATGGTTTTTATTCCCTACATTTTACTGTAAAGCATCACACTTCCCTTTAATTATTGCTTGAGCAAGGTAAGATATTTGCCCATATTTAAAAACTCTTCAGGCAGGATAGGAAGAGTAGGAGAGGAGGTGAGGTAGGAGGGAGGACTTGGACACCATTGAGATGGATTGTGGCTATGAGGACATTGAGTGCCTGTGGGTTAAAATCAGAGGAGCCCATAAGAAGGTAGATTTTGTGATGGGAGTCTGTTACAGACCACCTAGCCAAGGACAAGCAGCTGACGAGCTCTTCTATAAACAGCTGAGGTTAATCTCTAGATCAATGCCTCTTGTTCTTGTGGGAGACTTCAGTCTTCCTGATATCTGCTGGAAGTACCATAGAGCAGAAAGGAAGCAGTCTAGGAGGTTCCTGGAGTGTGTGGAAGACAACTTCTTTGCACAGCTGGTGAATGAACCAACAAGGGAAGGTGCCTTCCTGGACGTGCTGTTTGTGAACAGTGAAGGCCTTGTGGGGGAGGTGGCAGTAGGAGAACGCCTAGGACTAAGCGATCATGAGATGATAGGGTTTTCTGTTCTAGGCGAAGTGAAGAGGATGGTTAGCAGGACAGCAGCAAAGGACAGACTTTGAACTCTTCAGAAGGCTGGTTGGCAAAGTCTCATGGGAGTACTTAAGGGCAAGGGAGCCCATGAGGGCTGGGAGCTCTTCAGAAAGGAGATACTAGCAGCTCAGGAGAAAGCCATCCCCATGTTCCAGAAAAAAGCTGGCAGGGGAAAAAAACAGCTTGGTTGAACAGAGAGATCTTGCATGATATCAAGAAGAGGAGGAATGTTTATGGACTCTGGAAGAGGGGACAGGCCTCTTGGGTGGACTACAGGAGGGAAGTGAGATTGTGTAGAGAAAAAATCAGAAGGGTTAAGGCTCAACTAGAAATCAGATTGTGAAAGATAACAAAAAAATCTTTCTATAAATATACAAATAATATACCACTCTCCTGGGTGGAAAACTGGTTGGATGGCTGGGCCCAGAGAGTGGTGGGAAATGGAGTTAACTCTAGCTGGAGGCCAGTGACAAGTGGGGTTTCCCAGGGCTCAGTGCTGGGTCCAGCCCTGTTCAATGTCTTTATCAATGACCTGGATGAAGGCATCGAGTGTACCCTAAGCAAGTTTGCAGATGACACTAAGCTGAGTGGAAGTGTCGATCTGCTCGAGGATAGGGAGGCTCCAAAGGGACCTGAACAGGCTGGACTGCTGGGCAGAGTCCAATCCCATGAGGTTTAACATGGCCAAGTGCCAAGTCCTGCACTTGGGGCACAACAACCCTATGCAGAGGTACAGACTAGGAGAAGTCTGTCTAGAAAGCTGCCTGGAGGAGAGGGACCTGGAGGTGTTGGCTGACAGCTGACTGAATATGGGCCTGCAGTGTGCCCAGGTGGCCAAGAAGGCCAATGGCATCCTGGCTTGTATCAGAAATAGCGTGACCAGCAGGTCGAGGGAGGTTATTCTCCCTCTGTACTCAGCACTGGTGAGACTGCTCCTTGAATACTTTGTCCAGTTCTGGGCCCCTTAACCACAAGAAGGATGTTGAGGCTTTGGAGCGAGTCCAGAGAAGAGCAACGAAACTGCTGAAGGAGCTGGGGAACAGGCCTTATGAGGAGCAGCTGAGAAAGCCTGGGTTGTTTAGCCTGGAGAAGAGGAGGCTGAGGGGTGACCTCATTGCTCTCTATAACTACCTGAGGGGAGGTTGTAGAGAGGAGGGTGCTGGCCTCTTCTCCCAAGTGACAGGGGACAGGACAAGCGGGAATGGCCTCAAGCTCCACCAGAGGAGGTTTAGGCTTGACATTAGGAAAAAAAATTTCACAGAAAGGGTAGTTGGGCAGCGGAACAGTCTGCCCAGGGAGCTGGTTGAGTCACCTTCCCTGGAGGTGTTTAAGGCAGGGGTGGACAAGGTGTTAAGGGCCATTGTTTAGTGTTTGATAGGAATGGTTGGACTCAATGATCTGGTGGATCTCTTCCAACCTGGTTATTCTGTGATTCTGTGATTTTGTTCCTTTGATAAATTTTTTAAATTATTCTTTATAACCTCTAAATAATTGGGATTCTCTACTGAATTCCTCAACCTAAAATTGCCTATTTGTACAATTGCATTGTAGCACTCAGGAGTGGGATGGTGTGACCTGGGTAGTCTTAACTATGCTCAATAGCTCTGATGTTATACCTACACCACAGGGTAAAGCAAAGCCTTAAGTATCAGCTCAGACACAAGAAGTCCCATGTACTGTGCAATTTCCTTTTGCCTTGGTGGCCATTTGACTTATTGCTCAGTGTGAAACATTCAGAGTCTACTTAGGAACTGTTGAGTTAAAAAATTAAGTGCTGGACTCAAGTTTTCCTGCTCCAAGGCATTCAGGATTTCAGCCTAAGTTTGCATTTGAGCATG
This sequence comes from Clamator glandarius, assembly GCA_033459285.1. NCBI lineage: Eukaryota > Metazoa > Chordata > Aves > Cuculiformes > Cuculidae > Clamator > Clamator glandarius. Next base: position 364,144 of record JAUNZM010000353.1, on the reverse strand, counting down.
GGATTCTGATGGTGTGACAGGTTAGTCTGGACTTGAGCACTGTCTTGGATCTTGGATTTATATTGGCATAGCCTAAGCATCTTGTTACAGGGCAGTTTGGCATCTTTGTGCCTAAATTGATGCTCATGAGAGCTCCTGAAAGACAGCACTGGAAGACAGACATAGTCCAACATAGCTGTGTCACATATTTATGCCATAAAGACCTATGTCCTACATAAAATAATATTTTGTCTAAAGGAATTTTGATAGTTCTAATCTGCAGGACTGATTCACTTGTCATTTACGCCATAGAGGGTTAACTGATTTCACCAAAAAATACTTGCAAATGAAGAGTGAATGAGACCTTCATTCTCTCACTGCAACTGGTAGATGTGCTGGCTTGGCAGTTAATGAATGGTTTGAAGCAAGAACAGGAACACGAGACAGTGTTAATACAAATTTATAAACTACTTTATGGTGTTGGTAGATTTTCATGCATTTTTTTTAATGAGATATTATTACTTTTACATATCCTGACATCCAAGTCAGGGAAAGTACTTAATTATGAGGCTTTTATATGCATTACCCTTATCTAGAGATAAACAGCTGTGCATTATCAAAATTACCATTCTAAGACCTTCTCAGGAAAACTGAATATCTTACAGCAGCAGACACGCTGAAGGGGAGAAGGTAGGAGGAATAGCTATTTTGCTGTATTTTCCTATTATACATAGGCCTGGTGTCATTTGAAAGAGTTCATTTGTCTAAGAAAATGATACAAAATTGATATGATAAAGCAAAGTCTGGCATAATCAGAAATATTTGATTTATTTCTAAAAAAATATTCCAATTCCACATGGAAAGACCACAAGCATCAAACTGTGACAAGCCATTCAATGTTCCTATCTGCACAAGCAAATAACTGCCTGTGTGCAATGACTTATGACTTCAGTAGGGAGGACTGCATGCCCAGGGAGAGACGAAGGGATGTAATGACTCAGATGCTCTCTTTAGAAAATCCCATGGCAGTATGGTAGCTACTATCACCTACAAAACTTCTCTATCTCCATTTCCCCACTCTATACTGACATGACTGAAGGAGAGCCTTCACCATCCAGCCCAGTATGTATTACCCCTGCACAGAGACAGCTACTTTGATATATTTGTATTGTACTTACCCAGTGTGCTTTCCAAAATCTCTCGTTTTGGCAGCACCACTCACGAATGACAGAGATGAACCAAAGCCATGTCACCCAGCCAGGGTAATTGTACTACCTGTGTCTCAGCTCCAAAGGCAATGACTTTAACTTGCTCTGTTAAGGTTTGTGGGGAAATAAGTCCCATTTGCTGAATTATGCCCAAATCTTCCCCATATAAGCCTTATGTGGACATGAAATAAAATGGCTGGGAAGAACTGGAAAAACACTGGTTTTGGCTAACCACTCTGACACAAGAGACCAAAGAGAGGAAGTGGTGAGAATGGAACACGCTTCAACTGCAAAGAAACCTTGGATTATCTGAAAGTAACCACAGAACACTGCCAGGAAACAATTTCAAGTGCTTTAGCCTCTAAGAAATGGCGGTCTGGGGAGCAGGGAATTGGGATGGAGATGAAGGTTAGTGAGCCATTCTCAAAACGATTTGTCATCAATTTGCAGCTATGTTTTGCCTTGACAGTAAGTATGCAGTGCACAGCCTTGCCTGAATTTGTGCTGAGCTTTTAAGATCAGGCATTTGATTAAAGTCATTATGGGGTACTACACTCTTTGTGTGGAAAAGTCTGAAGACCTCCCACAGGAACAAACTTCTGCTCAGCTCCTCCTATCATCCCAGTGTGACAATTATTCCATTATTGTGCACTCTGTAGAAGACAAATATTTAATGACTTTTGATAGACACTTCAGACTGTATCTCTTTGATGGGTGTTTGTGATTCAGACTCATTTTCTTCCTTTCATGCTTTATTACCAAAGGCGAAAAAACACTTCCTGGCAGGTTCGCAAGTTCCAATAAGCCCATCAATTCCCTTACACCAGGACTCATGGCAGTAGCAACACACATGATTGTTTTTTCTGATCTGTTTTTTTTTTCCTTTTTCAGCTTTTCTGGCCCATTTGAGGCAGGGCTTCACAGGCAATTCAGAACAGCTGGAAGTCTTAATAAGCCAGAGTACAAAAGATCAAATCAAATTCAAAATGCATTTTTCAATGACATCCTTATTCTTGACATTCCTACTTCTTCAGTGTCTCAATATACAAAGTTTTCTCATGACATCTGCCTGTCATACAGTCAGGGGACAGTGAGCAGCAGAGACACCATGCAGGGAGCAGGAAAGACCCCTGGTCTCAGTGGAGTGGATCACTGGTCTTCTGGTTCTGTACAATTTACCATGATATATTCGCAGCTTGCTTTGGCAATGGGACATAGTGACTGGGCTTTGTCAGGGCAAAAGCATTTGAAATATACACAGCCACTTCACTGCATTATATATTTTGTTAAGCAAGTACAAAATTTATCTGCTTGCTAGCATTGCCAGATGTGGAAATATGATTGATATTACTTTTCTGAGGAAACATGTTGGAACTGGAGGTGTAACTGTGTTAGAAATCACTCTAACAGCTCTAAATTCCAGATAATTTTTCAGATAAGACTGGAGACCTTTATTACTATTTTCCCTTGAGGAACCTGTTTCAATTTAATTATTCAGTCCATTTTTTTCAATTTGCCATCTTCTTTCTGACAGTTTCAAGTACCTAAAAGAATATCATTGCATGTACCATGGTGGGTTGACATCTTGAGCCTTGATTCTATTCTTGGCCCATTTTCTGTCTCAGGCAAACAGCTTAGGCTTTGCTCCTGGTTACATGGATGACACGACCTATATAACTTCATATGGCACTACTACATGTGCAAAATCCATCTGTGACTGAGAAATCTTTGCATCTTTTGTTCAAGATGAAAATATTTTGATCAATTCAGATCACTTCCTTTAAGAACGAGAGCTGTGGTGCAAAATCTAGATCTGAATACACAAAATGTCTGCTCTCAGACATATCTCAATGATTACTATACATTCTTTGCCATGAAAGAGTTTGCTTTCACAGCCTAGTCCCAAGCCCACTCAGATTTTGAAGCCTTTTCACTGACTTCTCCAGATCTTCTACCAGCAATTTACCTGAAAGGACCGGAGAGGCTGGCGTTAAATGGTTGTTAAAAAAACTGTTCCTTATTTCCACACTAATGAGTAAGGACAATTTTATATTGGCTGCATTTAATCAGGAGTTGAGATTGGGTACACTGGCCCTAAGGGTGCCTTCCCAGGAGAGGCAGGACTTTCTGTGAGTAGTAGGGTTTTTCCTTTCCTGTTACAGTTCACAGAAGATGCCAGACCAGCAGCTTTAATGCCATGTCTAAAGACTCACAGAGCAAAGGTAGCAGTAATTTAGCTGTCCAAACCATGCCTATATCTGAGTCACAAGCATCCTCAGCACAGTGGCAAATCACACCTTCACCACACCGTAGGGAGAGGTTGATCTCAGACTTAGGCAAAGGGACTTTCTGTACAATATTTGAATGCAGTCCAGCTAGACCAAGGTGGTTTTCCACTGCAGCCTTGTGTTTTGCTTGATGTCCTGGGCCCTGCTCCATCATTGCTTCAGCTTGCTGGAAGGGACCCTTTGCTTCAGCCCTCTCTGAGTTTCCCTGCTCTAGGTGAGATTAAACAGTGTGCCTCCATGACCATCTTCCTTATAGGCAGGCTCCAGCTGTACCTGTGGTGCCTTGCTCAGCAATATGTCCCACTTTTACAAGGCCCCTGCTCCTCTATTTCTCCTCAATGATTCTGTTCAGCTATTTCTTCTCCTTTGTCCTCCCTCTCATTTCTCTGCCTTTTTTTCTCTCTGTCTGTCCCTCTTCTGGCACTTTTCTTGCACTGGAATAGCGTCATCATTTCAAACATCTCTGCTCTCTTTCAAGCCTCCTCCCACCTCACCCCTTCCTCCACCTCCTAATTTTCAGCCTTATACTTACTGTTCCTCTCTTCCTTGACCTCCTCTCAGCTAAGAAGTAGTACTCCTGTTTCAGAAACATCCTTCCTCTGAAAAATATGCAGGAATAATAAAGCAGCTTTAATACATTAAAAAAAAAATCAATAATGCTTTGGAAGGTGATGCATTACACTTACACCCCCAGCCATTTGTATAATTTTTCTCTTTGGTGTTGAAAATGGGAACTATTTCAGTTTATCTAGAGATCTGGATTTTAAAAGGTGGAAAAAGGTGATGGTAAGTTTGTAATTGCAAAAACCCTTCAAAAAGTCATCTGAACTGTATGTTTCTCATGAAAAATTCCTTTTCCATAACATACATACACACACACGGGTATGTAAATATGCATATATGACAGCAATAAAAAGTAAACAAACCTTAAAGAACTTATTTTGTTTAAGTTTTTACAAATATGGTTCATTCTGACTTCAATATGACCCAAGTTATTTTTCTGTGGTTTATCACTGTTTTCCTTAACTCCTTTTTGCTCATCATCTCAGATCTATTTTGTCTCATGGAGACTATGACACTAAACAGGCAAAAACTATCTCAGTCTCCTTAAAATGAAAGATCATATCTACATGCTCAACAATGTGTTTATGAACATATATTTATCATAGTACGTACAAACATACACACACATAAATGACAAATAATAAAGGAGGAGTTTCAGTTTGTAGATATCTGTTCATGCAGAAGGGTCCAAATATTTTATATTCCACTTGCTATGAAGCCCATTGGTTCACTTGAACGTGTGCTTAATCTTATGATTATAGTGGCAAAGTACACAAAATGCAGTGGAAGTTAAACATCTGCTTAATTGCTTTCCTGAAATATGACCTCAATTTAAAAACAGCAGGTTAGAGGTGAAAAGCACAGTAACCCCCATACAATCTCCTCGACCTTGACATTTTAAAATGAATGCTTAAGAATGAAAAAACTGATAAGAAATCTGTATTTTTTCACAGCTCCTTGGTAAAAAAAGTACAGGGAATACCCAAATATATGACTGGGCTTGCAGGAACCGATTAGCGACAGCAATAGTGAGCTACCTGAAACGGTTTAGGCACAGGCCACTCGTACATTCATGTATATGTGAATAGATACATGCATCCAGCCTCCAGGTGGAGGCCTGTCACAAGCGGGGTTCCCCAGGGCTCAGTACTGGGTCCAGTCCTGTTCAATGTCTTTATCAATGATCTGAATGAGGAGATCGAATGCACCCTAAGTAAGTTTGCAGATGACACTAAGTGTCAATCTGCTGGAGGGTAGGGAGGCTCTGCAAAGGGTTCTGAATAGGCTGGACTACTGGGCTGAGACCAGTGGCATGAGGTTTAACAAGGCCAAATGCCGGGTCCTGCACTTGGGGCACAACAACCCTGTGCAGAGCTACAGACTAGGAGAAACCTGGCTGGAAAGCTGCCTGGAGGAGAAAGACCTGGGGGTGTTGGTTGACAGCAACTGAACATGAGCCAGCAGTGTGCCCAGGTGGCCAAGAAGGTCAATGGCATCTTGGCTTGTATCAGAAATGGTGTAACCAGCAGGTCGAGGGAGGTTATTCTCCTTCTGTACTCGGCACTGGTGAGACTGTACCTCGAATACTGTGTTCAGTTCTGGGCCCCTCGCTACAAGAAGGATGTTGAGGCTCTGGAGCAAGTCCAGAGAAGAGAAATAAAGCTGGTGAAGGGGCTGGAGAAGAAGTCTTAGGAGGAGTGGCTGAAGGAACTGGGGTTGTTTTTCCTAGAGAAGAGGAGGCTAAGGAGAAAGCTTATTGCTCTCTACAACTATCTGAGAGGAGGTTGTGGAGAGGAGGGAGCTGGCCTCTTCTCCCAAGTGTCAGGAGAGAGTACAAGAAGGAATGGCCTCAAGCTCAGCCAGGGGAGGTTCAGGCTGGATATCAGAAAAAAATTTCACGGAAAGGAACATTAGACACTGGAACAGGCTGCCTGGGGAGGTGATTGAGTCGCCATCCCTGGAGGTATTTAAAAGATGGGTGGATGAAGTGCTCGGGGACATGGTTTAGTGGCAAATAGGAATGGTTGGACTCGATGATCCTGGAGGTCTTTCCCAACCTAGTGATTCTGTGATTCTGTGATTCTGTATCTGTGGTGGATATAGTGAAAAAGCATATCTAGGGAGACACTTCTAATATGTTTTTGAGTTAGCAGCTGAATTTTTTCTTTAGCCTCCAGTGATTTATTCAATAACAAGCTGTTTGGCTCAACAAAGGTTTATGAAAATAAAGTGTCACAGGAAAGGTCAGATGGCCATTAAACAGCAGAGATAATGCAATGTCAAAGTTACGTGGCTGGAGATAAATCCACTGATCTGCTTGATTCCCAAGAGGTGTGACCTATCCTTCCTTCCTTATCCTAATGCTAGTGCAGTCAGGTTAATTTGTCAAAGTCCTGCCTCATGTTTCTCCAGCAATATGCTCTGCATTTAGAAAAGCAGTCTCTTCTTCCTCAAAGTCTTGAGCCTCTAAGACAAAATAAATTTCAGCTTCTGATGTTTTCTTAAACTTTTTTTCTTAAAAGCAGGACAAAAAGGGTCTTAAGCAAAGACTTTGTAATCCACTTACAAATGAAGGCAATTGATAAAGCCCTAAAAAAGCATGTTTATCTGTGAAGAATTCAATATACCCATGGTAGAGATTGTGTAAAGTGGTAAAGTCAGGTTTTCCAAAACACTAGGACTGTGTAGCTCTGTCTGTGTTGTCTTTCAAAATGGGCACAGCCCAGCCAAGAGCCAGGAACTTCAGTCCTAACTGGGGTCTCTGTTTACTGATATTGATGACACCTAGCAAATCAAGTTTGTAACTCTGGTGCAGGAAAAGACACCACAATCTTGACAAAAAGGGACTGAAATGCACTTCTTCTGCTATTTTGCTGGATGGGCTGATGGCTTGAGTCATTGCTTATACTGAGCTATTGGGCTTTGTCATTCATTTAAGTCCTATCACTCGGTGCCCTTAATAGACCTAGAAGGGTCCTTATTCAAGTGGTATAACCAATTGTCCTCCTTGGAATTTTGCTGTCTATTACAAACTAGATTAATGGAGGAACAAAGAAGGCAGTAGAAGGGGAGAAGGGCAACCATGAGACAGGGAAGTTAAGAAAGGGGGAAACACAGGAATAGAAAAAACTGTGCGACCTCAGCAGCTGAAAGTCTGCTTAAAAATGACATAGAAATAGAAGTGTATATCAGGTATTTAAGGGCTAGACAAAACCTTTGCAAGGCATTTTTCCAAACCCCTGACATACTGAACACAGGAAACAGAATTATTACACTGGAAAGAAGTCCAAAAAAGTATAATAAAGCATCTGAACAATGTTAATTACATCCAATAAAGTGATGTCTTTAGGAGTGTGATTTAAGCATTCTACAATAAGCTGGCTTTTACCTTGTAAGACATATTTCTTCTTGGGTTTCTTTCTCATTATGTGATCCTAAGAAAAACCAAGCAAAACTTTCTCATGGTTTTGTGAAACAAAAAGAATAAGAAGCAAAAGAAAAGGCAAGAGGAAGAGAAAGGTGACTCTTGTTTCATTTGAATAAAAAATAAACTTTGTTTGAAGCATGATTTCTTTGTTCTGTGTTTTCTTTATGAAACTATACAAAAGAAATGGGGAGTCACGGGCTCCAAACTGGTGGAGATGATAGTGCAGGTTAATGGGGATAGCGTTACAGCGTGGTAGATTGAGGAACTGTCTTGCTACAAACCCATCAGTATGAATAGACCAAAGTGAAAGACCATTCACTTAAATTTGGTGTTATGATGAGAAATTCTTTTGATCTTGAACAGGCAAACATTTGATCTGAGTGTATTTTTAACTGAAATGCATTAAATATATGCTCTATGCCATGATAGCAGTGTTTAAACAAAAGGAGAAAAAGAAATGTTTTGATTGTAAGATCAAGGTACAGGTTGTGAGGGATGTAATCAGTGTCTAAAGTCTATTAGGCTATGCCTCTACTATATATTTTTCACTTAGTGAAGAACAGCAATGAGCTGTAAAAGCAGCTGCCAGACTGCCTGCATCTCTCCAGAGGGTAGCTAAAGGTCCATATTCAGCACGAAACACTGCATAATGAGAACCACCCACCTCTACCATGCCTTGCTGTCAACAAGCTCCTATGCCTGTATACAGCCTTGGTTATTAACAAGTAACAGGCTCCAGCTGTCTTTCTCCTGTAGGTAACATCACAAGGCAGAGAGTAATCCAGCTCCTACTGGGCTGCTGATTAGTATGTAGACTCATCATTTCATCAAAAGTATTGCAGAAGTGTGGCTGGAAAGCTTCTTGGTGGTAAAATGCCTGAGTATGCTGGTTGACAGCCAGCTGAACATGAGCTAGCATGCTCATAAGGCCAACAACATCCTGGCCGCAAGGGCTCAGTGCTGAGTCCAGTCCTTTTCAATATCTTTGTCAACAACTTGGATGAGGGGATCGAGTACACCCTCAGCAAGTTTGCGGATGACAATAAATTGGGAGGAAGTGTCAATTTGCCAGAAAATAGGGAGGCTCTACAGAGGGATCTGAGCAGACTGGATTGATGGGCTGAGGCCAATAGGATGAGGATCAACCAGGTCAAATGCAGAGCCCTGCACCTCGGGCAAAAAACCTGTGCAGCACTACTGTCTCGAGGAAGACTAAATGGAAAACTGCCTGGAGGAGAAAGACTGGAGGTGTTGGTCAACAGCTGACTGAATATGAGCCAACAGTGTGCCCAGATGGCCAAGACAGCAAATAGCATCCTGACTTGTATCAGAAACAGTGTGGCCAGCTGAAGCAGGGAAGCTACCCCCTGTACTCTGCATTGATTAGGCCACACCTTGAATACTGTGCTCAGTTTTGGGCCTCTCGCTACAAGAAAGATATTGAGGTCCTGGAGCATGTCCAGAGAAGAGTGAAGAAGCTGGTGAAGGGGCTGAATAACAAGTCTTATGAGGAGTGGCTGAGGGAACTGGGATTGTTCAGCCCAGAGAAAAGGACGCTGAGGGGAGACCTCATTGCTCTACAACTACCTGAGAGAAGATTGTGGAGAGGTGGGTGTTCATCTCTTCTCTCAACTGATAAGTGGTAGGACAGGAGGGAATGGCCTTAAGGTGCATCAGGGGAATTTTAGTTTGGACATTAGGAAAAAATAGAAGAGTAGCCATCAACAGGTTGAAAGCTTGTGGGTCAGAATTTAAGACAGAGGAACCAATAGGAACCTTGTGGTTGGTGTACACTACAGGCCCCTCAACTGAGGATAGCCAGCCATTGAAGTCTTCTTTCTCCAGCTACAGGAGGCTTCACGCTCACAAGCTCTCATCCTCCTCAGGGACTTCAACCACCCTGACATATGCTGGAAAAGTAGCACAGCAACCTATAGGCAATCCAGGAGATTCCTGGAATGCATTGAAGATAATTTCTTATTCCAGCTAATAGAGATCCCTGCCTGAGGATCAGAGGTAGCCTGGGCTGCAGTGATCATGCACCAGTGGAGTTCAAGGTCCAGAGGGATATGGGACAGGCGAGGAATATAGTCAGGACCCTAAATTTCAGGAAAGAAGGCTTCCAGCTCTTCAAGGAGTTACTCAGAAGGACCCTTGACATACTTTCCTCAGGGACAAAGGAGTGGAATAGAGCTGGAAAATATTTAAGGATGCTTTCCATAAAACACAAGAGCACTCAGTGCCTGTATGTAGAAAATCTGGAAGGGAAGAGAAGGGAAGGGAAAGGGGAAAGGGAAAAGGAAAGGGGAAGGGGAAGGGGAAGGGGAAGGGGAAGGGGAAGGGGAAAGGGGAAGGGGAAGGGGAAGGGGAAGGGGAAGGGAAAGGGAAAGGGAAAGGGAAAGGGAAAGGGAAAGGGAAAGGGAAAGGGAAAGGGAAAGGGAAAGGGAAAGGGAAAGGGAAAGGGAAAAGGGAAGGGAAAAGGAAGGGGAAGGGGAAGGGAAAGGGAAAGGGAAAGACCGGTGTGGCTGAGTTGAGACCTGCTGGTTAAACTAAAGAAGAAGAGGGAACTACACAGGCAATGCAAGCAGGGACAGGTAACCTGGGATGTGTATAGAGATGCTGCCCGGTTGTGTAGGGAGGAGGTCAGGAAGGTCAAGGCACAGCTGGAGCTGAACTCAGCAAGGGAAGACTAACAATAAGGGCTTCTACGGGTATGTCAATCAGAAGAGGAAGGTTAAAGAGAATATAACTACACTGACTTTTGGGTGCCATCCTCTTTCTCTTTTTTCTGGATTTTAGATTTGGAAGGACTCAACAGACCTAAATTTTTTTCGTTAGTTCTGGCATACCAGAGACAGGCTGTACCCTCTGCTAGACTGCCACGTTGCCATATCTTTCAGTATTACTGATTGATGATATGGCTGATTTCTACTGGGTTTGATTTTCAGGGCCTTCTAATGTTCCTTCCCACCAGCTGGCAGACTTCCAGCAGACCATTTCTTCGGAACTTCTTGGGTTCAGGCCTGGTATAGATGCACTTTGAATTCCTTGCTTAGAATCAGCAAATAATCCTTTGGATTCGAGGTATTTTAATAAAGCTTTTCACACTCTCAGTCTGCTCTCTTTTCTTTCAGGGAAACTTGAATTCTTAAAAATTTACAGTAGACTCTATTCTTGGTTTTTGTAAGAACAATAAAATTTGGTGTTGTGTGCTACAGCTATCCTTAACTTTTGCAGGAAGTATTCTTGCAAAACTTCATGTATATAACAGCTGAAGAAGACCTGGGTAGAAATTTCTTAATGAAACTTTTATTTTATTGAAAATATCAACAAATATTTTAAATAAAAAACCCTTTAAAAGGATAGCAGCTGAATAAAACTTCCCTTGATGGAAATTCCAGTTCCCAGACCAGTTCATTCAGCCCAACCATAATATGCTCATGTTCCATGCAGGTAAAGATGCTTAATTACAGATCATCACAGCTGCAAGCAAATACCTGGTGGGTGATTAGTCACTGGCCTGGGATTAAACTAACTGAATAAGTCATGAGAAATCTCAGAGTATGACAAAAAAATTTAGAAGGCATTGATACCAGCAAGAGAAGCTGAAAAAAATTATGAATAGTGTCCATGGTGTATGGGCTTCACAGACAGTTATTTAAAGGGAGCAATGGCCAAACTCCATAGATAACTGAAGAAAAATATTGAGGGCCTTTTGAGAAGCAAATCTTTCAAGGCTAACAGCATTAAGGCAACCATATCAGTAATACCAAGACCAAGATTACCTAAATAACAATTATCAGAAGTACCAGATGTGTGTATGGATTTGTCAAATCTAGGATCATAGGGGAATAATTTATTAGTGGCAAGCTGGTTATCTGGGTAGTTGCTGGGATACAAGAGATCCCTGTCAGGAAGTCCTGCATCCGATCATGGTAGCTTTTAGTATGCGTGACCTACCTGCTTATACGGCCAGGAGGGACTTGGCATCTCTCCTGGCATTGGTGAGGGAAGCCTGAGAGGTTTCCTCCTGACATTCATGGGGGTCCTTTACAACAAAAATAACTACATTTTCAAGTTTGCATTTTTAGGAGCAAATGCATACAACACCCATAAAATTACGCAGGGTGCATGTGCTTTCTGTTTTCCTACATGTGGTAGATGAAAATTAAATATTTGAGGGTACAGTACTCTGACATATATGAGAGGCTTAAATGTAGCTTTAGTAGGACATAGTGTGCAAGAAATTGCAGTCTCGATGGTGAAATTATTCTAAAATAGCATTAAGAGACCATAATGCAGATCACTTATAGCAAAGGAGATATTCTTCTACTGTCCCAGGCAAAGCACAACAGGCCTCACATATGCAGTGCATTCTTTTTTTTTGTCTTTAAGCATATTCTTAACTCATGGTCATGACATGTATAATTCTGCATAAATGTCCAGTTAAAACCTTGTATGTAAGGTACAATGCAGTGAGAAAACACTCCTTGAAAGTGTACACAACCCGTGTTCCCCTTTCAGAAAACATATTTGAGCTGGTTAGTACCAATCCTAGCCCCCAGAATGTTTCTTTACATTTTTCTATTATTGCTCTTGCAAGTTTTCACAGACTCTGTGGATACCCACGGTCTTTGAGGAGGGTGTTTTTCTTCCTAGCTGATTGATAAATATTTCTCAGCATCTCTTGAGAGCAAATCCCCTTGTATTTGTGAAATCTGACTAAAAGAACACTTCCTGCTTCAACTAAAATAAAATCAGCTACACCCAGTGTGACAACTGCTTTCTCTTTACATCTGCATAAGTTAAGTTTGATCTGTTGGTCTATTTTACTCCAGGGTCTATTCATTTGTTCCTTTTTTATGTATTTTTGCCTGTAGTAGTGTCTGTGAAATGATAAATTGTCTACCCTGTCTCCCTACCTCCAACTTTCTCTTATCTTCTTGTCATTTTAGAAATATAACTACACGCACTTTCTTTATCTCTGTGAAGGCCCAAATCTCTTGTCATGTAATTTACATTCTTCAGGAGACAGCATTGGTAATACTGTAGTAGTTTATCATCAGACTAATAGTTAACAGCTCTGGCTTTCTTGTCATAATAAGCCTTTTTTGTCTCCATTGTGCCTTTTCTTTGGTTTCCCCTTGTCTATTTGCTTGCCTTATTAAATGCAGAGCCCTCAATTTCTGTAATGTGTTATATTTTCTTCTGAAGAAGTCTTTGCCTCCTACTGCTTTCTTTTCACTATGTGCTCAATCCTCTTCAATTGTTCTCCCAATTACTATCTCAAATACAGAAAGACTTGAAATATCTTGTGGTACTTCCAAAACAGAACATACTGTAGGACAGAAAAGCAGCAAATGCACTTTCTTAATCTTTAATAAATATACACATCTCTTTACAAGTGTGTTTGTCAGGCTAAATGCCATCTTTTCTTTTTGTTGTCGTTGATGGCAGAGACATTAACATTTAAGTGGCTTGTGAATGTTGGCCCTATCCTGAAAAAAAATGACATTCAATAATTCAGGTGGAGAAAGAGAAGAAGACAAAACAGAGAAAATTCTGAAGTCCTCAGTTTGGTGGTAAAGCAGGGGGTATAAATTATCCACCAAGCCATACAGAAGGAATGGTTTCAAATGATCTCAGGGTTGCTTACTTAGTGCTCCTGGTTGCATATTCAGAGTGTGGGTCTGCATGACTAAAGTCTTTCTGGGTTTTACAAAGTCTATCATAATCACAGAACAACTGAGGTACAAAGCCCTGCTCACAGCAGATCCACTTAGAGCAGGCTGCTCAGTCTTGTCAGTTGTTATACATATCTCAGAGGACACAAACTGGGCCCCATTCCAGTACTTGATCACCCTCTTGATTACAAGTACTTTCATTTTATCTGAATACAGTTTCCAAGTGATAATTTGTTTCCAGATTGCAACTTGTATGCATTCAGAAATTTCTTGTTCTGTCCCTGTGCACCTTCAGAGGAAGCCTGGCTCTACCTTCTTCATGCCCATCCACCGGGTAGCTGGTCAGCAATAAGGATGTTGGCTTCTTCTTCTTAAATTTGGATAGGCCTACTTCTGTCAACATCACCTCAAATGTTATGTTCTATGATCTTGGTGACTGTGCCTTTGATTCACTGCCATTCCTCAATGTCTTTTTCTATGCTATGTATCTCAAAACTAGACTAGAAGTGGCATTGCAAGTGCTTTCTTCAGTGCAAGACCATAGTGGTTCAATTTGCCATTCAAATAAGTAGGTGGGATCAAGTTTAGACACAGAAAAAGACCGACATCTTGCACAGATCCTCCCAACCAGATGAAAGTGTCCTCAGGCTGTGCCCATGCCTAAACCCCATCAATTTAATACACATTATGATCATCATATGTGAAATATAATGCAGTGGGAATAACTGAGAAATTCGAACTCCTCAGGTTGTTATTGGATTCCAGCTGAGAAAGCAAACAGAGTTGGACTGAGATTGCACAGCATGGGAAGAAGCAAAATTATGATTGAAGTGTTTTCCCATTTTACTGGGGTCTATCTTCTCTCCAGTTGTTTACCTTGTGAGCAACTACCTTGGGCCGATTGACTGAATGCACTTTATATTACTATATTTCTGAATTCTCTTAATCAACTCTGGATGACTTCACTGACTACAGCCAAGAACCTTCTCAATTTATGTCATTCTTCTTCACATGTCCTAAAGCAAACAATTAGCAATCTTTTGTTAAAAAAAAAAAATGTTGTTTGGGGGAGGGGGGTTGGAGATGACTGGGATTTTTATTTTGTTTTATTTTCCCAGAAAATATACCTCATTGCATGCTGTGATTGCAAATAATGTCAAGTAATGTCAAGCCAATGCAGGCAAGCCACTTAAGTACAACCTCTCAAAATCCTGAGTGAAATGTAGCCTTCTATAAGTACAGAGTAGTGGCATATACGCATGACATTGATGTGAAATACAAGCATCACAGGGCTGGAAAATATGAGTAATAATAAGAAAGCACACAATTATGAGAATATGAACTTCTAAGAAGGAGAAAAATTTTTGTTAATATGAGTTTTACAGGATTTTAGGTGTTCTTAAAGAAAGCACTCCTGTCTAAGCTGTGTCTTAAACACTGATGCATTTGGCAGAAATATATGTCTGATGCTGCAAACGTGAAGTTAATATGCTTCAATGTGGTGATTTCATGGCTACGTAGGATAACTCCCTGGTGTTAAAGCTTTTCTCTACTCTGCCTAGGCACACACCACTGCTGACCAAGGCCCTGGCTGGAGGGTATCTATCTCTGTGCATGCAAGAGAATAGAGGCAGGGCTCAGGCTGACCATTAGAAGAGCTGGATGGGGATGTCTCACAGGGTTGTACAGGGGTCAGAAAGACTGAGTCTCCTTTAGTCTGGAGGTGCCCAAGGGGCTCACAGCACAGTGTGAGCAGGGTGCTCCAGCCCCTGGGAATTATCCAGCAGAGCAGTGCAGACATGATGAAATAGTCCTGGTAATCAGACTTGCTTTTCAAAGCTGTAAACAGGAAACTCAGAGTAGGAAATCAAACGTTTGCACAGGAAAATGCCTCTTGGGGATCATTTAAGCTCTAGTGTCCAAGAGTATTCCAGGGGGAGGACAAAGGAGATTAAACCACTTAAATAAGACTAGTTTAGTTTCACCAAAAGCATGCAGTAGAGTTTCCAGTCAAACATTTGATATATTCACTGAGGGAACCAAGCTCCTGTGAGCCTCTTATATGGACAAATGGTATTTTGACTGAAATGATGTAGAAGCAGATGGTGTTTTTTCAATTGACAGGAAATATGATACCTAATTGTTGCAGAAACAGTCAGCAAAATTTATGCTTCCATTTGATTTGGAATCACTTTGGAGCTACTAAATTAACATGTATTGCTCTTCCTAAAGAGCCTCAGTTGTATGCGTCTTTACCATGAGTATTTTAGTGAATCTAATAATTCCTGTCTTATAAATAAAAATAATCCGAAGCCTATAGGTTATATATATGAGTATCTGCATAGAATTCTATATGAAAAAGGCAGGAAGTAGAAAATAAGATATGCTCAGAAAAGACTACGAGATAGAACTTTGGCCTAATATGTAAGGGTTCAGCAATAATTCATCCTTGCAGAAAGATATTACCTATGTAGTACTACAAAAGACAGAAAAACTGCCAGGTTCAGCTGCAAACAGTTACAAGAAACTCCAGCTGGGAATAGAGTTTAAATGAAATTCTGAAAGTAAATGGATCATCTTAACATTTTTGCTCAGAGCTTGCTTTCCTGTTGATTTCAGATATGTTTGGAATGTAATTTAGAGAAGAATGAAGGAAATTCCTGTTCCTCAGGTCAATATGTTGCGTTCGAGTGTGTGACCTGGGGTCTTGCTAGGCTACAGAGGTATTGTTCATCACATCTATTACCCTGCTAAATGTAGCATGGTTGCACTCCTATAAAAACTCAGATCTTTGTTTATTCTAAAATAAGGCCTGATTTAAGGCTTATGTCATTAGCACTTGCAGTGGACTTGAACCTTGCTAGCAGAATTGTATTCACCAGGAGCCTTCTGGCATTGTGCTATTGATACTGAACACAGAGAGAGTGATTTGTTTGGGTTTTTTTTCCCCCACACATTGTCACTTCCAAAGCCTTTTATATGCAGCTGTTCTCTTGCGGTTTTGTTTTGGTTTGGTTTTTTTCAAGTATATCCTTGATTTAGAGGGCTGGGGGTGCCACATGCATAGATTCTGCCACTGTTTGTTATCACTGGTCCCTCTGGGAAAGTCAAGTAGTTGCCTGGTGATTCATCTGGTGAAGGGGCTGGAGAACAGGCCTTATGAGGAGCGGCTGAGAGAGCTGGGGTTGTTTAGTCTGGAGAAGAGGAGGCTGAGGGGAGACCTCATTGCTCTCTATAACTACCTGAAAGGAGGTTGTAGAGAGGAGGGTGCTGGCCTCTTCTCCCAAGTGACAAGGGACAGGACGAGAGGAAATAGCCTCAAGCTCCACCAGGGGAGGTTTAGGCTGCACATTAGGAAAAAAATTTTCGCAGAAAGGATCATTGGGCACTGGAACAAGCTGACCAGGGAAGTGGTTGATTCACCTTCCCTGGAAGTGTTTAAGGCATGGGTGGACAAGGTTCTAAGGGGCATGGTTTAGTGTTTGATAGGAACGGTTGGAGTCGATGATCCAGTGGGTCTCTTCCAACCTGATTATTCTATGATTCTATGATTCTATGATCTGGAAGACCTACTCAGCAGGGCAATCATGGGTGGACCCCTCCATAGAAGAATTAATCAGCCCTTGATAACACTATCCTTATTATGACTAGGTCCATTGGATACTTACTGGTATCTAATATCCTGTGTTGACTTTGTCATAACTTTAGACCCACATTACAGATCTTCAGAGGAGGTCTTGAGACAAAACTACCTGAGAAGGTTTAATGTTCCACATGTCCTACTCCACATGTCAGTCTGCCAGTCAGAGTCTGGAGCTCTGTTACACAGGACATGAACAGCTCTTGCTCATCTGGACCAGGAGCTCAGCAAGATGTGTTCTGGGGAAGCTGTCATCTGAGAATATCCCCCATGACAAATGCGACTTGAGCAGCACCACAGCCTCAGACACAGCACTGGGAATGTTCATGGTGTCTTCTCTGCTGGTCTGTGCATCTCAGTAGCTCAAAAAGAGTGTCTATATTTCATGAGTATCCAGAGATCTGAGCTCTACACACTGCTGAGATCTACCCTGATTCTGGGCAAACACTGGCAGATCCCTCTGCTTCCTTTTGTGCTTTCTGTTTAATTTGTGAACTTAGAGCAATGCCTGAAAGACAGACAAGATCTGATTTTTCTGTATCTCAGTAAGTCCCCATAAGAAATCAAGAAGAGCCTTAGCATTATGTACACAATGCTTATACAACCTCTCCTCCTCCAAAAGCTTTAAATCATTCAGGCTAATCTAATTATTTCACGAAGTAGCGGGCTTGTCTTTCTTTATGCAAACCCCTGCAAGCATTTTAAAGACTCCCAGTTATCTGGCCACCTTCCAGTTAATTAACTTAACACTGAAGGAAGTACTGAAAAACAAAATTAAAAGCCATCCAATTTCTAGCTATCTCAATTCTTCAAAAAAAGTAATGGCATTATATCTGTCTACACTCAGAATATGTAAGCTACTTCCATATGACCCTAACTCCCCTTTTTTATTCCACATTCTTAATCACTGCTTGATTAAAGAAAAGAAAAAAGCACAAACCCACACAGAACTCGTTTCAGTTAGACAGAGAAATAATACAGGCATTTAATTTGTCAAAATTCAAAGGAAGTCACTGTCCAAGCAGATTCTATTGAAGCTCTCAAACAACATAGAGTCTCTGAGCAACCATATGAAAGGTATGATCAGAAAAACAAGATGACCACATTCCCAGAATGGTTGCCCACATGCTTGAATCTTTGTTGGATCTAGGGGCACCAGGAATCTGGGCAGCCAGGCAGGTATGTTGTAGCTGCTTTCCCATAGGGTTGACACCTTGATCATGCTTCTGTTCACAGTTGCTTGCAGTGGGTCTGTTCATACGTGTAAAATTAAGAAAGCATGAAAATCTTTGCAAGACAGCCATCTCAGTTAGCTTTGATACAAAATACATGGTAGGACTGCTAAACTTAATTTCCTAAACTGTCCCTCTGTTTTCAATAGGACCACATCCTTTTTGATAGCATGTTTTTCCCAGGATCAGAGCAGTTTAGTGCAGAAAACATAAGAGTATAATTTCTGAGCTGCTAGCACAATTCCTCCCATATGCAAGTGGCACGAAGTTGGCATGTAAAAGAGAAAAAAGAGTTATACCTGATAGTGCTGGTCTTAGTCATATTTCCCTTCTGTCCTGGGATCCTCACACATAAACTTGATAAAAAGCCAAGGGAAAAACACTAGACTTAGACCAAGGGAAGTCCATAGCTGCCCGCTGAATCCCTCCTGCTCCAGTCACTGGGCTCTGGATCTCTCTCTGTCCAATACCATTTGACAAGTTCACATTTATTTTGCTTGTTTTCAATAATACTTGCTCCTTCCTGACTCAGTCAGAAAAACTCTGGACCCCGCTCTGCCACCAATTTAGCACAGTTTGCTTTCTCTCTCTGTCGATCCACTTTCCTCAACCTATGAAGCAGGCACAGATCTTTGTTCTCTCTGGATCTGGAAGAATGAAAATAGAAATATTTGTGCAGTCCTGGGGAGATGTGAAATGTTGCATGGGACACAGCCACGCTTGTGAGAAAGGTGTTGATTTAGTGCTGCCTACACATCAGTGCAGCACTATGCTATGCACACACCATTGGGAGGAAAGTAAAGTGTTAACATTGGTCAACAGAAAGACTCAATTTTTCCATCACACTTGCTCATCTTAGTAGAGCTCACAAATAATGAAACTCACATAGGAGAAATCAATATTACATTAAATGACATATTTAAAGAGCTCTCCAAAGGCAATGTCAAGTCAGGCTAATGAGCTACAGGACAGTCTTCCTGGGCTGTTTGATGCAATCTGAAATGTTATTCTGCATTCACAGATCTGGAATATGATGTCTTTTGTGTATATCTTTCATTCTTTTAACTTTAATCCTCCTCATTTATTCTGTTTTGCACCTGCAACTATTCTTTCCTGCAGTAAAAATAAGAACATCTCTGTCTGTCCTTTCACATCTTAACAAGAAGGTAGGTGAAAGGATGAGATCTTGCACCACTGAAATCAGGGGAATGAACACACAGACATATCAAGCTCATCCTGCAGAAATATATATGTTCATTTACCTCTTGGTAATCTCTGCATTCAGTACACTCAGCACTCTTCATTTTTCTCAAGTACAGCTAGAGTTGAAGGAAAATGGTCCTCAGAAATATTTCTCTTTTGCCTAAGGCAAAACCTGCCTCCAAAGCAGATGAGCTATTACTGCACAGAGTGGTACTGAGCCTAAAGTGATTAGGGTTTGTCTGTCCAACTAAAAAAATAAAATCCATGTTTAATGACCAGTTCAGTGTTCCACCAGAGGAAGTCAGGTTCACTCTGTATACAGCAGCTTATACAATGACCTCAGGGTGAAATCAGTATCCTGCTTAATTTTGTTATTTTACCTCCCTATGCCATGCATTGTTCAGCATAGCTCTTATCTCTCTTTTCTCATGAAATATTTCTTAATATTGGAGGACAGGGGCATGATGAACCTAGGGAACTGTGTGGGATACGCATGCATTTCAAACAAGACCTTTGTGTGTCCTAGAGGGAAACATTTCTATTTATTCCTTTTCTGTTTATGAGAGGACGTTTCTCTAGCCAGTGCCCATATTACATTACCTTTTATTCATCTTCACAGCTCAAAACCAGCTGGGGAACAACAGTGTCATTTCTTTATCAGTTCTGCAGAAATATCCTCAGAGACGAGTGGGTTTGTAATGGTATCTATTTCTGCTAAAAGCTCCCACAACCCTACCCAGGGAGGCACCTTTCATAGTAGATAAAACGAACATTAATACTAAATCGCACTCTCACAGTGTTAGACTGCTGGGATTACGCCCTGTTCCTCATGGTATGCTATAAATTCCCAGAGCTTTTAAAGGACAATTTGTAGCTCTGATAATATGAGGATGACTGGGTAGAGCATTTTTACAGCACAACTAGCTGGTTTTGTGCTAGTATAATCATCTTTCTCTTGCAATTTTACCAGATTACATCAATTCCTATGAAATGTCAATTAACACTCTATTTGTGCAAAAAAGCCACAAATTGAAAAGTGCATATGTGTCTGCTTGTGCTGCTTTTGGCTGGGATAGAGTTAATTTCCTTCAGAGAAGCTAGTATGGGGCTATGGTTTGGATTTCTGCTGAAAAAAAGTCTTGATAATACAGAAATGTTTTGTTCTTACACAGAGTCAAGGCCCTTTCTGCTCTTCACACCACCATTGGGCAGACTGGGGTTGCAAAAGAAGTTGAGAGGTGACATAGCCAGGACAGCTGACCCTAAATGATCAAAGGGATATTCTATATCATATGATGTCGAGCTCAGCACATAAAACTTGGGGAAGAAGGAGGAAGAGGGGAAGTTTGGAGTTACAATGTTTGTGTTCCCAAATAACTGTTGAGCATGAGGGAGCCTTGCTTTCCTGAACACCTGTCTGCTGATGGGAAGTAGGGTGTCACAGAATTACAGACTTGTTTAGGCTGGAAAAGACCTTTGAGACCATTGAGTTCAATTGTAAACCTAATGCTATCAAGTCCACAACTAAATCATGTCCCTGAGTGCCATATCTTCACGTGTTTTAAAGACCTCTGGGGATGTTGACCAAACTACTTCCCTGGGCAGTCAATGCTTGACAACCCTTTTGATGAAGTAATATTTCCTGATATCCAGTTTAAATCTTCCCTGGCACAATTTGAGGCCATTTCCTCTCATCCTATCACTTATCACTTGGGAGAAGAGACCAACACCCACCTCACTACAACCTCCTTCCAGGTAGTTGTAGGGAATGATGAGGTCTCCTCTCAGTCTCCTCCACACTGAACCACTCAGTTCCCTCAACTGCTCTCCACAAGACGTGTTCTCCAGACTCTTCTCCAACTTTGTTGCCCTTCCCTGGACACACTCCAGCAGCCTAATGTCTTTCTTGTTGTGAGGGGCCCAAAACTCAACATTGTATTTGAGATGTGTCCTAATCGGTATAAAATATGGGGGGAAAATCACTTTCCTAGTGCTGCTGGCCTCACTATTTCTGATAGAAGTCAGGATATTATTGGCCTTCTTGGCTGCCTGGTCACACTGCTGGCTCATGTTCAGTCAACTATTTACCAGCATTCCCAGATCTTGTCCCTAAGCCTGTAGCATTGCATAGAGTTGTTGTGACCCACGTGCAGATCCTGACATTTGGCTTGTTCATGCAATTGTCCTCAGCCCAGTGATCCAATGTGTCCAGATCCCTCTGCAGAGCCTTTCTGCCCTCAAGCAGATCAATAGTCCCACTCAATTTGATGTTGTCTACAAATCTGCTTAGGGAACACTTAATACCCTCGTCCAGATAATAGATAAAGACATTCAACAGCATTCGCCCCCCAGAAGGGGCATTTCTTTTGTGCATGCCTTTTTCTTGATCTATTAATCTTTCTTTATCTCAGACGAAGTGTTTTCACTCTTTTATCTTTCCAGTTCTCTCTCCCATCCCACTAGGGGTGAATGATTGAGTAG
This sequence comes from Clamator glandarius, assembly GCA_033459285.1. NCBI lineage: Eukaryota > Metazoa > Chordata > Aves > Cuculiformes > Cuculidae > Clamator > Clamator glandarius. Next base: position 342,438 of record JAUNZM010000353.1, on the reverse strand, counting down.
TTTTGTGGTGCTTCGTGGCCAGCTGGGGTTAAACCACAACACTGCCATAAAACATGAACATAATTGTCACATTCATTTCCAAAATGCAGGATGAGATGCATTGTCATATGGGGTGGAATGTTCTTTAGTGTTAACTCATAATCCCTGGTACTTAAATAGAAACAATAATGCAGACCTAAATAACTTAATTTTCGTTAAGGCAACTTCTTTGCCTACATTGGAGACAATTTAAAGTGCTACAGTCAGGGTAAATTAACAGAGAGTTTGGATCTGATAGTCAAAAAAAAGTGTGCATAGTTGTGAGGTGGCCAAATGTCAAAAGGTACCATGTCCTTTTCCCTGTTTGTTTTTGTGATTCAGATTGATTAGCTCTAAAATATGTGATCCATTTACAGAAATGGAGAAAGTTGCTTGAGAAACCCAAAGATGAGTTTCCCTGTTGATGTAGAACCCAGTAAGCTACCAAAATACATCAGCTTAGGATGTGACCTCAAATTACTCATAATTTTTTTGAGTTTATTCACAAATTTTTTGGGAAATAAAGGAATAGAGGACAAAGGAGAAAGTAAGAGAAAAATCAGCCTGTTATTTACAATAAACTGACAGAGGACATACATGTTTCAGTCTCTCTGTGGATTTAGGTGTCATGAGTTGGACATAAGTGCATCACAGACATAGAAATCTGAAATCAATTGATCCAGCTAAATCTTACAAACACAAGAAGGAGACCATGCATGAGATCTGAAGACATTTGTTCAGCAGTCATAAGACTCTATAGACATCCAGGAACTGCAGACAAAGTCCGTATGTTGCACGTAGAGGACCTGTAATGAAATGTATGCCAATATATGAAAAAGTAATGTGGGATGAATTTTCCACTAGATAGTTTTTCATTCACAACAGTTATCGCAAAAGATACAAAACAAACCCAAAACCAGAAAAAAAAAATGTTTGTTGGTGTTTTTTCCCAGCTGGGTTCATACAATCTACCAGACTCTTGCCAGTGTATGTAGAGTTGGTTTTAATGTCTGAAATATGTTGCATGAAGCAGAGGACCAAATGTGCACAAACAACATACTTTTCAACAGAAGAAAAATCCCCTTTCATTGCAAAATCTGCATTTCACAGTGCCTAGGAAGAAACCAACCTTCTCCCCAGCAATATAAAAAAGGGATAATGCAGAGAGAGGTACTGAGCTACCATATACTCTGGCATCTGGCTGACACGAGATCTTGGTTAACCTTTTGACTGTGAGTTTGAGACTTCATAGCTGCAGCAATGATACACACAGGGAGCTGTGGGGGAAAGATCTTGAAAAGAAATTGTGATCTATTTATAGGTATGCCTGTTGTAGCAGGATTTCAGTGCAAGGCTTTCAAAATGCATAGTAGCTGTTGTCAGGTGCTGGATGTTGTCTAAGATTTTGAGAGTTGTAGGATTTCCAGCTGTTTTAATTACTAACTGTTAACATGTATTTATGTATTTTATTATTATTTTCTTCGAAATTGTTATTCCACCTGGTAAAAAGGAATTGTTATCATTTATGTTACTTCTTGAAAAGTTCTTTCATCTATATATCATCATTGAATCATGGTATCATTAAGACTGGAAAACACCACTATGATCATCAAGTCCAACTGTCAGCCTAACACCACTTGTTCTACTAAACTAAGTCCTGAAATGCCACTTCTACATGTTTTTTTTTTTAACACCTCCAAGGATGGTGACTCCATCACTTCTCTGGGAAGCCTGTTCCACTGCTTCAACGCCCTTCCAGTAAAGATTTTTTTTCCTAATATCCAATCTAAACCTCCCCTGGTACAACTTGAGATTTTTTCCTCTAATCCTATTGTTATTTTAAATATAAATTTTAGTATAAAAATTAATTATGCCTCTTCTACTCTATCAGTGTCTTATATCCACAGACATAGAGATGGCAGGCAGAGCCAGTATTTTCACTGCAGCATTGCTTGTCCAGAGGGTTTTTTTTCTTCTTTAACATAAACATCAAGTTAACATGCAGCTGTATGTATTTTTCCCCAATATCAGTACTAAAACACCCAATGAATGTCCATTTATTGTGTCCCTTCTTTTGTCCTGAACTAGAGAAGTCCTAACTCTGCTAAAATAAGATACAAGTATGCCCATTTTCCTCATTTTTCTCCCAGAGCTCAATTCCCTTAGGGACTAGTGGATAACAATATCCATGAAGAAATGTGGCTATCAAACCTATCTTCCCTAGAGATGTGGCCATTCTCACACACTTTATTGTCACTATATATTTCTTTGAATGTAAGGGCTCCGTGTACTGGAATCCAAAGCAGAGGTAAAGGGTTGTCTCTGTAGAAATAGATTCAATAGAGGGTTTTGGGGATAGTTATGATAAAACGTACTTAGAGTCATAAAATTAAGCAGTAAATGGACATATTTAATTTAATAGTGACATGCGAGGGGCAGATAAATTAGAAATGGATACATTTCCTTGCCTTCAACTCCCCATTTCTAAAGAAAGAGGATCTCCTGAATGATATCAGAGATTTTCTTTGCCCAGATACCTGTCTTCTGGCATCACTGCTAAAAAAAAAGGGATTTATTTTAACTAAATTTCCATACCCCCACAAAACAGTGTATACATGAATGGTACTTATAGATTGTTCTATTAATTCTTTAATCTTTTGCAATGGAGTCTTATAACACATCTCAGCCAAGTCTCTCTATTGATTTCTTGGATATATCAAGTACCAAAGAAAGCACTATCAAAATCAAGCAGTCTGATAAACTTGTTGGTTCTTAGCACTCTTTTAATCAGATGCATGAGATGAAGGAAAAGTAAGTAACAGCACAAAGGAAAGTGAACTCCAAAACTGTTGTGATATTAAATCCAACATGGTAGTGTCCTTCAGCTGTTCAGGAAAACAGTTCAGCTTCTAACAGGACATTTCCACTGATGCACAGGAGCTTAACCACTGTTATTTGCCACAAACACTGCCATGTGGGAGCTCTCCATCATTTTCTCCTTCTCAACCAATAATACAATTCAGCCTCCAGCATGAGAGCTCCCATAGATGCTCTTTGCCCCATAGAAGTTCAGAAACATTGGCCTGAAGTCGTGTCTATTGTGGGGATGTTCGTTGTCTTTGCTAGGAGCCTTCTGTGGCAGACAGCAGAAGAAGATTAAGCTTCTGGTTGCAACATCCAAGGGCCTTACTCTATGTAGAAAGCTACTGATCTGTTTCATACAGTAGCTGTAGTCAATGCTGAAAAGCTGTTTCTAGAACAGAAAATTGATTAACATGCCTCTGTGTGAAAACACCAGCTGTTATCTTCCCCACTGTTCCTCTTAGCCTTTCATTTCAAATGTGAACAAGAAGAGAAAGGTAGCAAACACATGGATAAAACGGAGGTGTTGAATCTTCACCTAAAGACATGCAGACTAAGCAATAAAATGTGGAAAAAGACCCCATAGTGTCAACATGAGAGCCAGGGTTTCTTGTCCTTTTTAAGAATCTTTATCAAGAAATAAACTTAATCTAAATATTCAAATCTACTTTGCCAGCAGGGATCTTTTTGCCATTATGCTTGCCTTCAGCAAAATCAATTTGTATACTGTACACATTTTAATTTAAAATTGCTACTGTCCTCTAATTGCTTTTGAGATTCATTTTGTATCTAAGCAATGAGAATATTACCAATGTTTTCCTTATGTCTTGAAATGCAATGAATGCTTTCTGTAAAATTTTGCTCCGTCCTTAGGATGGTCTTAATGTAGTAAAGAAAAGCAAAAAAGAAATTAAAAATTTCCAAGTGAAGCTGCAGAATCAATATGCTGCACTTATTTCTCATTCAGATGCTTCCATATAAATTCAGCCCTGCAAAGGTTGTGTTTATGGATAATATTATGGTCTCTCACTGAAATATAGAACAATTCCTATTTGTGCATCTTATGAGATCTCAGGCATATCTCTTGATACTGTTGTGATTATCTGTTCATTTCCTTTTTACCAGTTCCATTTCTGTATGTTGCAAATAACTGATAGGAAAGCATGACACAAACTATGCACAGAACCTTTGGATAGATGCTATGTTGTTCTTGCTGGGGATGCAGGTGTAGCACAAAATAGGAAGAATAAAAAATTCTTTTTCTTTTCCTGGAACCAAATGGCCAGGTGCTATGACCAAGGGGATACTTGTTCTATGAAAGTCATGCTGTTCCATGGGATTTTATCTCTTTTTAAGAATAGCGCTGCTGTAACTGTTGTTGTTCAAGCCCACAAGTGAAGAAAGGCTTGCGGGTAGATTATAAGACAGCATGATACAGTTGGAAAAAAAACTGTGTTTCTAAGCATTTTAGCCTTCTTAGATGTATAATAGAGGTAGAGATCTCTAAAACTAGTAACAGGCTATGAACCTTGTACATTTTTTTTGGTTTTAAATTGTCATTGAAAAGTAAAGTGTTTTAACAGAATACCAGATCCCAGGTACATGTGTTGCTCCTTCCAGTCTTTTGGAAACACAGACTTCAGAGGAAGGTCTCTCTTTTTGGGCTCCAAATTTTGTTTTACTAATAAAGATGGATTTCTGTCCTGGCCTCCTGGTCACCCTGCTCTATGTAATTTATTAAGCAATTTACCCTCCTATAGTAGTTCCCTTGTCACACTGACCTTTCAAAAGATCAGCAGCTGCCTAAAAAACATGTTAAAAACCTAGGCATCATCAAATTTCAGACTGAACTCTGATGTCCCCTTTACAAACAGCATTTCAGGGTCCCCTCACTCAAGAAAGGCAACACTTGTATCATACAGTGGCGCATTACAGAGACAACTAAGACAAGCAGACACTGAAAGCACAGATGCATGTCAGACAATAGTGCGTCAGCAGGAAACTAGCTCAGAAAAGAACCTCGTAATCTGTTGATTATGAATTTATACAACATCCATATTCACTCTCATGAATTATTGACTAACTATGAAAACTTTTACCAATTAGTTTAAGAGGAAGTGCTGTTTGCAATGACATTTCCGATCTTGGGAAGAACAGATCTTAGAGAAGCTTAAGTGGAGACTACTTTTTCTTGCAAAGCTCACTCATAAGACAACACCTCCTTAGAATGCTAAACAGCTCTTTTTGGTCATCACCCAGGTTTTAAGGTGTTCAAGGCAAATTTCTTAACAAAAATTATCATTGCAGAAGATTTGTGATAATTTCAAAGCAATGTTAAAAATTGCTAGATCATTGATGACTACATTAAGTTTGCAAACATCTACTGAAATAAGTTTCACCTGTTGTTTGTTTTTAACTTGATGCTTAGTGCTATAGAATATTGCTACCTGTTATGGTTTGGAGTTTTCTTTTGACAGGCTCATTAGAGCTGAATAACAATAGGTCTTTTGAAATTTAACATGAGATTTATATGATGTTTAATTGCCAAAATCCAAAACTATGGCCAAAGAAGTATGACCAGACCCACATAAATGTGAAGACACCTAAACATCTGCTAATTGGGTTGTATATAGCAGAAATCCTTTCCATGCATCCTTTGTGGAGGCAGTTCAGTGATGTTGTTAGAGAAGTCTTAATGTACATCTGTGGCGTGTTGATATTGGTCGGATGATAGGTGCCCATCAAGCCCCTCCTCAGCAGGACAGAGAGTGGAGAAAATAAGACAGAAAAAAGTGTGTGGGTCAAGTTTAATAGAGCAAAAGCAAAGTCCACATGTGGAAGCAAAGAAACCCAAATTCTCTACTTTCCATCACGAGGGAATGTCCAGTTATTTGAAGCAGGTCTTCAGTATGCATAGCAGTTGCTTCAGAATACAAAAGTCATAATAACGAATGCCCCCACACACACTCCTCCTCCTCCTTTCCCTTAGCTTTTATTGCTGAGCAGACTTCATATGGTATGGAATATCCCTTTGGTCAGCTTGAGTCAACTGTCCTGGCTATGTCCCTGACCAGGATCTTGCGCATTTCCCACCTGCTGGTTAGGGAGTAATGATGGAGAGACAACCTGGATCCTGCGTGAGCGTTACTCAGCAGTAGCCAAAACACTGACGCGTTATCAACACCTTTCTAGCTACCAATACAAAGGACAGCACTATGAAGGTTGCTGTGGGGAATATTCGCTCCATGTCAGCCAGACTCAATATAAAGCTCTTCACAAAATACTTCAGTATTCTGCAAAAATCTACCAAAAGAGGTTCTTAATGTCAAAATTCATGAGGAACAGATATACCTGAGTACCCATGAAGCCAGGTGTTTGGAAATATCTTCCTTTTCTTTCTAAGGTAACTGTAATGCATCAAAGAGAAGTTTAGCGTTGGACTACACAAAGTGATTTTATCAATTCTGAAGGGATATTATCCAGAGAAAACCCCTGTGTTAGGAATTGTAAGCCTCTCCAATTCTTCTTTGTTTCTAATTTTACTGACATTATTATTTTCTGTGCAGGAAAATTAGTCCTATTTGAATATTCTTTGAGAGGCAGAATCAAATAATCATCCTGGATTTCTCTGGGTTCATGAGGCAAAAAAGAGTACTCCTATAGGATGGAGGACATTTAGTATTTTGTATTTGTACGAAAAGGTGATGCCGTCAGCCAGAAGAAAATCTCAGGGATAATATCTGCTTCTGTTGTGGCATTTCTGGGGACATCTGAGTAGCTGAAATTTGCTCAGTAAAGCAATTAATGTTTAACCTAGTTGCTGATAGGTTCTAAACATTTATTTCTTAGGTATATGTAGGTTATACATCACTGTCTAGTATTCCAGTCAAAGGACTAACTGATTTATAACTGGATTGAAGTGAATATTGTTTTGGTGTATCTGAACTCAGCCATAAAAATGTGGATTTTTTTACTTTGTCCTCATATGTCTATTTATCTACTATTTGTTGCTACAGAAAGGTTTACCTAAATATAAGGATCTGAACTGAGTTGACTAGTTTATCTTATGATTGTTAGGGAGGGTACCTCTCTCTAGGTAGTGGCAGATCCATCTCCTATAAGAACTCTTGTCTCTCTGTCACAGTGGTGAGCATGAGTTCTAACAAATGGGGCTACCCTTACCCAATAAGCACCTCAAAGACTATTCAATTACCGCATCCATACTAGATCCCAGTCAATACTTCCAAGTAATGTGAACCAAATATTGAGTCTGTTTAAAGTGGAATCACTCGTGTGCTGCGAATAGTTCTTCCAAGAAATTAGATTGGAGAACTGCTTCTAGGCTTGGTTTTGCAATTTTATATACACTTTTTTCAGTTATCCTAGAACTGGGTAGATGGGAAAGTATGGTCCAGAATTACTTAAAAGTGATGTACCTGACTTAACTGGGTCAAGAGCTCTTTTCCAGAGGCCACCTACCGCACCCACAGCCTGGGAGGCTGAATTTACAGTATTGCACTGCCCTAGATGCACATCCTAGAACATCCCTCCAGACCTGGGCACCCTCTGCAAGTCCACTATTTTTCCATTAAGCTGTAATCATAGAATCATAGAATAACCAGGTTGGAAGAGACCCACCGGATCATCGAGTCCAACCATTCCTATCAAACACTAAACCACGCCCCTTAGCACCTCATCCACCCATGCCTTTCACACTTCCATGGAAAGTGAATCAACCACCTCCCAGGGCAGCATCTGCCAGTGCCCAATGACCCTTTCTGTTAAAAACTTTTTCTTAATGTCTAGCCTAAATGTCCCCTGGTGGAGCTTGAGGCTATTTCCTCTTGTGCTGTCCCCTGTCACTTGGGAGAAGAGGGCAGCACCCTCCTCTCTACAACCTCCTTTCAGATAGGAACTTTAATGTTTTGCCCCCCACAGAACAAGAACACAGACATACTGAAGCAAGTTCAGTAGAGGGCCGCTGGGACTGAGAACTTGCCCACTGTGCAGGTTGAATAATAAATAAACAATAGAGAAAAAAAACCAAAGAAATAATTGGCTTCCATACAAGGACAGTTTTATTTCTCTTATATGTCCATTATAGCTGTATGGTCATTGTCCTGGAATGTTGTGATGTAGTTTAATGTGGTCAGGAGCACAGCAAATTACTATAGCATTAGTTCTACTCAATAAGGCAAAAATGAGTTGCTTTCCATTCTGAAGTTGTATGGCTAATATTAACTGGCCTGAAATAAGGTTTCCCAAACTCTTACCTCCCTGAGCACTGCAGGTTAATTAGAATCTGGAGACTGGTTCTTCATCACAATCAAAGAGTTTGCAAAATCTAGAAGACTATGTTTCATAAACTGCACTGGAAGTTTACATGTATTTATTTCTATCAGCTTCTGTTTCTATTAAAGAATAACGCAATTTAGTGGTATCAAACCCGGTTAAGGTAAGAATTTACCTGATACTGTCACCATTCAAGGTTAGCAAGGATGAAAATTACTATTCCATTGATTAAATTATTATTTTTTTCTCTTTTACTATGTGGAAGATTCAGTCAAGTTTTATGACATAAGTCACATTCTGCATGTAGCAACACACTTCGCTGCTGGCCTTTCTGGTTCATTTGGGAAAATTTGAGTGTGGAGATAAGGGAACTCAACTCAGGTACTGACTTCTACTGCAAATCTTTTGAATGAAAGAAATCATATGTGCTTAAATGGACAGATAATAAATCCCAGCCCTTGACACTTATTGACTACAGCTCCAAAACAGGTAGATCCATTGCTGGTGGCTTATTAAAATAATAAGTTGAAAGGAAATTCCTGTCTCAGTGGTGAAGATTTCTGATATATTACCACTGAGATATGGCAAGGAACTAGAAACAGTTTTGGCTGACATTTCCCATTGGAATACATATTTTTTTAATAGGAGAACAAAGTTTCAGTGAACAAAATCAAATATGATTGTAAAAATTTTCTATATTCTAGAGGAATATCTCAGCCTTTGAAAAAAAATCTATTGAAATGCTGTGGGTTTTTTTAATTACTGATTTCATTGGTAAGAATAAACCCATATTTCTGTTGCTGTTTGGGACTCAAGAAAAAAGCTCACAATCTGAACTGTGCCACTTTTCCAGAGGATGATATTGGAAAAATATTTTTCCTTTCAGATTCCTCATCCAAAACCCATAAATATTGATCTTCATTGTTTATGGGCTCTTGAGTGATAGAAAACACTGCACATCTATGAACAGTGGTTTCTGTACAACTGGGGAACATGAAAACTTGACCGTTACAACTCTTACCAGACTTGTTTGTTTGCAAAGGATGGTTTTGTTTTTCTGTTTATAGAACAGTTATAAGAAAAAAAAGCCTCAGACTTCATATTGCAATATAAAAATCCCTCGGACTTCATATTGCCACCATTGTATTTGTTCTTTTCCCAAAACGAGAGACAGAAATCCCCTCTGTCCTTTGGAAAGCCCTCCTAAAGAAGAGGGTAGATATTTACTTTATGGTAGAGGAAAGGATAATTATGTCCATGCTGAGTGGTGATACAATGACTTATACTTCTAGAATAAAAGAGATATCTTCCCTTGCATTAAAGCACATGAGACTTTTTTATCTTGAAATTCAAGGAGAGATTAAACTTGAGTGACTACAGCAGGAATCTCTCCAACTCCAGCTCCAGGAACAGCATTAAAGTCCAGTTGCCTATGATTTTAGTGTTTGCCTAGGGCTGGTTAGTTCAGCTCACTTGCAGACAGGAATTCAGAAAGGAGAGAGAGCAGTTGTTTTTCTTTTCCTACCTTTCTGATGACACCATCCAGTTGCCAACTCCCTTTCTAAGGTTTTGGGTTTAGTACCATATTTGCCTACCTCTGACCTTGACCTGTGTTCCTTTTCCATGAGAGAGTTGCTGAAGGCTGCTGTCCAACAGGCATTTCTTATGCTGCTGTGGATAGAAAATAATTTAAAATACTTTTCATTCCTAAGTATCAAAGTGAAACAAGTTGTCTTCATGTCACATTGACACATTTATTTTTCTTCCATCCTTGGAAAAAATGTAAAGAGTTGATTAAGTATAAACATAGGAACATCTAGGACTGTATCTGATTAATTTTAGGATAGAAAGTCTAAGGCACAAATGCTACATAACAAGGTTTTGCAGACAAAATAAACTATTTAGTTATCTTGGCTCCCCAAATGGCCCCTGTATTATGATGCTGAACTGTTCAACATGAAAACGTCATTTCTATCACTCTTCAGGCTACACACCTCATGTATTTCCCAATTTATGTATTCATCTCTCGAGAGTGATTGTGGGAAGTTTTGGAGCTCAGTCTCTCAGTTCATGCTGAAGGCAATTTATTAAAACCATGTTTTTTCCTTCATCATATTCCTAATTTGGAGTGGAATTGTATCTTATTATCCACACTTGTATAACAAGGTCATCCTATCTGCAGGTATGTTTCTTCATTTATAAAAAGTCAGTATTGAGGATTTGACCTTTTTTAAAAAAAAACAAAAAAGATTTTTCTTTGTATTTTTTTCAAAGCAACATCTTTATTTAAAACCAGCTTTCACTGAAAAGGAAAGAGAGATAGAAAGAGATAAGTAAATTCTTAAGGTGTTTCTATAACCTCAAATTAAAATTAAAGGTTTCATTTATAGTCAAATAAAATCTCATCAGCTTTGAAATTAATAGAATCTTTGAAATAATATATAATCTAGCTTTGATTTGACCAAAACCAATATTTCTATAGGATTTTTCAATGTCCCCAACTGGCTGAAGGAAATACCCTTCCTGTGAAGGATAAGAGAGCTTGAAAGAGGGGAGTCACCTAGCATATGTCTCCTTTCCACTCACACAGATGGGACTTGCTGCTCACAAATCCTTTTTGTCTTTCAGTCACATCCCTTTATGAAAATATGGACTATGTTTAAAACATCAGTGCAGTTGATGGACACTTTAATGAAGGCTTTTTTAAAGCTTTTCCAAGCTGCTTTTGAAGCATTTGACTGAAATGTCAGAACTTCCTCTCCTTAAAGCTCCCACCCTTCATCCCTTCAGCTTCATCCCTGGTGTTTCAGAAAATCTTTTTCCACCACTTCCACTCATATACCAAGAATAACTTAGTGAAGAAGGTAACTTTCCCTCATGAAGACCTGACTTGTAATATATTTCACTGTGACAGACAGTATTTCAGATTTATGTTTATGTTTTGTTTCTGGGCATTAATTCTGACATTCAAGCTATGAGTCACTCTGTATTTTTCTTGGTTTATTTTCACAGGTGATAATTAATATAGTTAGTGAAATATGTGTTTATTTACTGTCTTGTTTTCAACTCATAGGCTCAAAGATAGGGACTGGTTGAATGTTTTCTCAGTTGTATTAGTCCTGATTTTTTTCTGCTAGAGATGGCTGCTAGGTGTTAAAGTCCATTGTACCAATGCCATATCTAATTCTGCTCTATTAGAGGTTGCAGAATGCAACCATGAGCCTCTGGAACAGCCTCTACATTCTTAAAGCTGGGCTGATTGTCATCAAAAAGCTCTGTCAAAAACCTCCATCACCACCTGACATTTACGTTGCTGGTATGGACTTGGCACAAAAGGAAAGTGTATAATCTGGGTGAGTATAGACTGGATCTGAAACAGGTGTTGTGCCATGTCTTTGGACTTGCTATTTACTTTAATTCTCTATCAAATTTGGGATAAAAAATGTTCCATCACTGCTTTTTTCCTTTCTTTCATCTGTTGACTTGCAACTTCAATTTCAAACATAAACTCATCACTCTTCCCATTCTTGTGACTCATATTCCAAAGTTATCAGATCTTATATTTTAATTAAGACTCCAATCAATGACATATAAGCCAAAATCAAACCCATTTCCAGCACTTATGACTGCTAGTACTACAGGACAAACAGGTTCATTTCCTGGCATTAGGCAAATGGGACTCTACACGTACACAGGAAGAAAACACAAACAGATAGAAAGCTTCACTACTTCCTTCTTACTCTCTCAAACAGAAGTGCCCTCTCAGGTCACAGTCAAATATTATTGAAAATATTTCATAAATAGAAATAATTCCAATGTATTATTTCTATTGAAGCTTTTAATAGAAAACTACTCTCCTTGCCTTTGAAGACCCTTTGCTAATGATTTCTCAATATAAAAGCTTTTTTTTAAATGTAGAAGAGTGGAGGCAAAACAAAGACAAAAATCTCCTGTTTCTTTAAGAGATTGTTTCCCAAACCTTTCTAGGGCAAATTTGCTATTTGCCTGTCAACACATCCATTGTGTTCTAATTGTGCCATCTGTAGTTTCAGAGTTTCAGATTTTTACAGTTGTCAGTATTCCAAAGACTGAGTTTTGCAATTAATTTGGAGAAAGCAAGTACTCTGTAATATGTAAACTTAGAACTAGCACAGCTGAGAGGGAGGGAATACTTGGAATAAATGATATTCAGGAATTTATTCCAACAGAAAAATGTCTTAGAGATTCTCTTGTTTTTCTAAAAAAGAACATGTTAATGGGGAGTGTTTGGTTTTAATATCAAGACAAAATCTTGAAGCTGTGAGCCGTAACTGTAAACTATTCTTCTTGTTGTGGATTCAAGTTCATATTTTGTAGTAAAAGCAATCAGTTAATCTCGTGCTGCATATATATGTACTCCATTATCCTCACACAGGCTGTAGTGTGGCCACTTTATTCATTTCTCTTTTAGTCCAACTTTGGAACATACTAGGGGATCACCTCAGGAAGTATCACCATTCCAAAGCTTAATGCACCCCGCTTTTTTGCTTCCCAGGATCAACTATCCAAGGAAGATGTTTTCTCAAAATAGGGGTCCCATCCTAATATCAAATCCTGTAACATAATTAGGGAGGTTTGGGGAATCTGCTCTGAGGTCAGAGGAGGTACTCGTTTGGTGGCAAAATCTACTTAGGCATATTCCAGATTTGGAGCAAGGACTTAACTGTGAAGGAAGCTGGCCATTAGTTCTCACTTTCTGAATCTCAAATTGTGCAAATATGACACCCATTTTTGCACAAGGGACATTTCAGTGTGTGCTTGTCACGTGTTCCTCTGCACATGGATGATAGAGCAGTTACAATTTTTCACATTTTCTAGTACTCAGATTCATATACTCCAGCTTCTGATGACATTCCCCCTTCACAGTTCCAAATCAAGACACCTGTAAATAACCAGGCAGGAGCCATAATTAACTCCCATTATCCAGCCACTTCACTTCACACCCAATTTATCTGCTTCAAGAAAGAAATTAGAAGAAAGCCCATGTCTCTCATTTGTGTGTGCATGAATGCAACATGAGACTAATGACTCTTCCATCTAGAAAACAGGGGCCTTCTCTTGCATCAGGAATTCCATTCACTAAAACTGCAGTATCTAGCACTGTGGATTTAAAAGATTAAATTCTTCTGATGGCATAGCTAGGGCATCCTGTTGTTGCGCTACATTTTGTGTTCCATATATGGAATTGTTTCTGCAAACTTCTCTGCTGAAAAGCTAATATCTCAAAAGTTAAGATATGCTGAAATTAACTTATTATATATAGTGGAAAGATCATGTAATCCAGCATTTTACCTGTAAGTCAGTTCTTTCATTGAGTTTTGATGTGCTTAGAAATTTATGACTGTTTTTTGGATGAAGCCAGTTATTGGCAAGGTGCTGTTATTGAACCACTATGGCCCGAGATGGAAAAGACTTCTTTGGTCATCTGTTCCTCCTCATTGCCAAGGCAGGATTAGTCTTCATCATTCCACATTTGGCTGATATTTTCTTTCTGTTTGGTTTTCTTTCTGCAAGGCCATGAATTTTGAGAATTTTTCCTGGGAGATGATTATTCAGGTTAATAAATCTGTAAAATTAAATTAAAACTGAAGCTGTTGCATTGTGAAACAGTCTGTTTCTTATGGATGTTCATGTGCCTACTGATTAAAGCTGTGGGTGCTTAGGTTTTCTTTTTTTCCTCTTATAAGGTGCACTTAGGTTTAAAAGATAGCAAATAACCAGATGTCTCTCAGTGTGGGTGCTGCAAATCCTGCCTCATCAATCTGGGCATCTCTTCGTGAGTTGAAATGAAAGCAGCACCAGGACCTCATGGGCTTGTGTTGATGATCTCTTAGAATTATTGGCACCTGGAAGAACAAATCAATGCTTTGGAGCCAGCTCACCAGGTCGCCATTTCAAGCTCAGCCAGAGAGGCTGTAGGTATTACCACCTGAGAGATTTTTGGCAATTAGATCCTCTGAAAAATTAGCTGGTGGAATCAGGTGACTCCAAAGAGGTTCTCACATTTTAGAAAAATGTGCTCAGTTAGCACAAAACCACACACAAATGTAACTCACTACAGAATGTATCTGGCAAGCCATGCATGCTCAAAAACTGCGGTTTCCTTACCTACAAATTAAAGCTTAAGACATGCTGATAGCCTTTTTCCTTTTATAGATCAGCAAGCCTAGGGCAAGTTGATAAAAATGTGAAGGTAGGACATGATTCAAGGAAGTGGGTGAGCTTGGGAGCTTGGGCCCATTAGTGGAGAAGTCAGAAAGAACTGCTGTCACTGTTCAGCCCAGCTGCTTCATATTGAATCCCAGTACCTCCTAGAAACCGTAATAGAGCAGCCAAGGGTAAATCCTCCAGATGGAGACAAACCAAGCAAAAGTAGTTTTCACAGAATTTTTCTGTAGTCTGCATTCATACGGTCAGAGGCTCAGGAACAGAGGTATGGATGAGGTAATTCCTCCATTTATTGTCATTTTACCCTCTTGGGAAAAGCAGTGCAGCTTCTCTCCAATGACCCAGCAGATGCAGAGAACTTAGAAAAGCTGTGGCATGGCACGGTAGGAAGGAATAGGTCATGATTCCCCCAGCTGAAGTCCTGTTCCACTGACCCATGGGATCCCAAGGGACCCTTGTGTGCACTATCAACACAGCTTCAGCTCTATGTCTGTCTTATCCTAATGTTCACATTAGACACATAACTCCATAACTAGGATTTGTTAACGCCACCTAGTGCATCCTTTTATGACAAAGACTTATCTGTGAGCATGTTTTGTGTTTCCAAGAGTTTTAAAGACAAGGTTCTTATTCAGTTCTTTAGATCTGGGTTTTGCAAATGGAACTATAAGGCAAGATCTCATGAGAAAGTAGTAGATGCAACTGCTGCCGAGTCTGCAGTATTTGGGGGAAATCAAGCAAGAGAGATACTTCAGTCACAGTTCCTAATAATTTAACCTCATAATTTCATCCTTTGATTAAACTGTAAAAATGGGTCATTGGGTACTGCATCAGGCTGCCCAGGGAAGTGGTTGAATCACCTTCCCTGGAGGTGTTTAAGGCACAGGTGGACGAGGTGCTGAGGGGCATGGTTTAGTGTTTGATAAGAATGGTTGGACTCAATGATCCGGTGGCTCTCTTCCAACCTGGCGATTCTATAATTCTATGTCTTCCAAGAAGAGTCTACCATGCTCTTATCTTAACAGACAGGTGGCAGATGGGATGTTAGGCCACTCCTGCTAAACTGAGGATGAATTTTCTGACACCTGCTTCTAGAAAAAATTACATCAGATATCAATTCTCCATAGCCTTGACAAGGAAGATAGAATTCTTAAAGATGAGTTATTTCTATTTAAGTAACAGAAACATCAAAGGATTTGAACAAAGAAACAGGATGTTCTGTTATTGCACTGAGCACAAACAGCGCCAAACACAGTGTCCATTAAAAGTCCCTCAGCTCACTGAACCAAGGGCACTCAGGACTTAAGTAGAGCACTCAACATATTAACGGAGCAGGTTCTAAATGTGCTCTTTATTAAGATGATAGACTACAAGGAAGCTACAGAAGGGAGTACATTTTTTAACATGCAGAATTCTGAAAAGGTGTGAATAGCTTCATCAACAAATCACATGATTATTAATATACATATACTAATTTGTAAAGGAATTGCTAGTGAATCAAGCTGGTTTTCTTCAGAGTAGGATGCAAGGATTCTTTCTTGAATCAAGTTTTTTAAGGGGTTTATTAAGTAGTTTGTACCAAAGCAAAGAGGTTCAGATAATGACATTGAGATCTGAATGAGTCAGCTCTGAAAAGTTCAAGTACTGTGATATTTATTTATTTTTTTACCTGATGATGGTGTTTTACATGGTTGGCTAAATTAGCTTTTTAACACTAGTGCAAAAAATGGAATACCTGCAGCGTATAGGGAATAGAGTGTAGATCCTTAAATAAATCTTTGAAGTTTTACTAATCGCTAGCTAATATGCCAACTGATGCCAAAATCACTATTATTGAAAAAAGATCAAGTGAATATTGAATCAAACAGATCAAGGGCAAAGGAAAATACTACATGAAAACTAAAAGTGCTGCTTTGTGTAAAAGTATCAAAGGCTCCTAAAGAAACTTATCACTGTGTCTGTTTCAGATACGTATACAAAGTGAATGTTCTTGCTGATATTTAAACTCTATGGTACCTTGACACCAGGAACAATTCTGCTTTAAGCAATTTTTCTGGGCCTTTCTCTTCTAAATCACTGAAATAGAGGTTTGTGAGCCATAGAAGCTTTACAACACGTATTTAAAAATTGAAGACTTAAAGAAAGAGTCATTAATTTTTGTATAGGTATATAAAGAAATTGCCAAATTCAAAAAGTTCAGTAAAATGTTCAGTAAATTCAAAGCAGTTTGCCCAGATAAAGCTTTTGGGACTTAATTTGCCTGTATGCAAGAGGGAAATAAGTCCCCAGAGCCAGATTCTGAACATGTGGATATCACATATGACTTAAATCAAATGGAATTCAAGTGTCCAGACTAAGAAGGGCTGCTTAGAGTTGCTGCTTACCACAGTGCTGGAGATCCCTATTATAAAATTCCAGTTTGAATTGCTGCATAAGATGGCTCAAGCAACAGATAGCTTAAGGGCATGATTCTGCCCTCCGCTGTGTTTCTAGCACATACGGAGAGGTATTTCCATACCCATAGGCTTACATAGTCCTGTACATATGCTTGGACTGAGTCTACCAAACACTGGAAGAAGGTCCTCACTGACAATGACCAGAAGGGATAATATTATACACTACATCTGAGTGTTAGAATAATAGCTCACCATGGATCAAGAAGGCTATGGTCTAGGGGAATTTGCATTATTTACCTCCTGAGAAAGGCATTTTCACTCAATGGTCAGGGCCCTTGGTCCAAGGAGTGCTTCCCTTTGGGTATAGCACTAGGAGCTGAAACTGGGAAATGAAAGCTCCCTGCTCCCACCAGAGCAGCAAAGCACTTTAATCATCAATAGAGGGGCAAGGACACACAGAGTGTGCAAGAGGCATGGTCACACTTGTAATCTGCCTGATCTGAACCCTTATGTCATGGGAATGTTTAACCTATGTAGCCCTTAGAGGTCCTGATGTTGCCCCAGGCAAAATGGTAGAAATTTATCAGTGAAGTACACCATGAGGTGCAGGTTTTTTCTTTTCCATGAGTCTAAGTTTTTTGCTTTGCTTTTTCCCCTGACAGTAATTTTGTCCCTGAATCATAACAGGGAGATTAGGGAGCATTGCAAGGAGTGAAATCACAAAGGAAGCTCTACTGGGGGTTGGTAAGGCAAAGAGTATAAGCCTTTCACTAAAGCAGCCTGTTAGCTAAGTTTAAGCACTCCCTGCACAGCACAAGGACCTCTTTGACTCCTGCTCCTGGGTGTCTAACAATACCCACATGCTGTGTGAAGTCTTAATACCAAGAAATGCACTAAGGAGGATGGTGCCTTATAGCTAGATACCCCAAAAATCAGCACAATGATAATCAAGCTCCCCTTTTTGAACCCAGTCACCTTTTCCATAATGTTAGTGAGAGTCAAGAACTAGTACTGCTTCCATCAGCAATATAAAGTCACAATTGTGACTGGATAGGTTCCCTAAGAAATTGTGTTGTTCTCTTTCCAGACAGCCACAAAATCAGTATTAAATTCAGGCTGTGATAATGGGTAGAAGTCAATGTAAATTTAGCCACTTTCATTTATAAAAGTAAGAAAGCACTCTCTAGCTCTGACATATACAATTTTGAGTTTCTCTTCCTCTCTTCTATCTCACTGAAAGATTTCTGTTCTGTAACAATCATGTAAAGAGCCTTTCTTTCGGCCTTTGCCCATGCTTAAGTTATTGAAAAGGAGAAAAAAGAGGAGGTCTTGACCAAAGAAGTTTGAGAACAACTGAGTTGGTTGCATAATTTTTAATCAAAAAGTTAAATAAAAAAATGTGAGGAATCATTCTGTTGATTTCACTGAGCCTGAGATCAGACACAATCTGAAAAAAATAACTTGGACTCCCAAGATAAACTGCCTTATTATTTTTTCCATAATTTTGGGGGGATTTTAACAGCTTTAAGGGAATGTGACACAGACAGCCTAGTAAAGAAAAGAATATTGTTATGCGAGGAAAAATAAAACAGAAGAGCATCCATTGATTATGATTTAATTAGATGAAACTCAAGATGACAGTCATTAAAAACACACTCTGCATGCTAGGAGATGAGGAGGTGATTTAAAAACAAGTTTTTCGCAAATGCAAGGGAAAAAAGGCCTGTAAGCTAAGCTTTGTGCTGCATTCAGAAGCTTACAAGTAATCCAAATCTGGGCTAGAAATCATGATACTGAGATAATTCTTATATTTGAAAAAATGCAATACTCTTAGAAAAGGCTAAAATTTGAAGATCTATTAGTTACAAATGAGAATGTAAGAGCTCTTGAATATTAAAGAGCCGAGAGAAGTTTGGGAATGAAACAGATCTTTGTTGTATGTAGTGGGGAACATGTACAAAAATAAATCAGTATCATTACATCTTACATTCTTCTGATATGATACAGGAGTTGAAATAATTTCCCTAAAGGAAGTGGCATTTAATTAGTAGGATATGGTAGGAAGTTTAATTAATTAGGTTTCAGTGACTTTTTTCCATGGAAGTTGTGCTTTGTGAAAGGAATATAGGAACTTCTCTTAATTTCCTGAGGTTATTAATGAAAAATGTTGAGGAATTACAAACAATAAAAAAGAAAAAAGGACTCTTCTCAGGAATTTACATTCAAGTTTTAGGATCTGTCTGTTCCTGAGTTAGCAGAAAAAGATTTTCAGAATGAGCAAGGGAGACTTATTAGAAAGGATTAATATTTATTTTTGAAACAGTATATTAATGAAAGGTCATGCTACCGATATGAATAATTCACTCCTAAGAGATCTGCCATTTCATCTGGCATGAAAAGCCCTATTGCAGAGCCAAGTGCTCTCAACATATGGGACAACAGTTGAAAGTGTTCATAAAAATAATTCTACTTAAAAATGCCCTTTTGGTAGAGTGATCTGCCATCACCAGCTGTGATAGTGGGGTTCCATCACTAGTCCTGCAGAGATCAGATAGCCAGGACTTGTTAAGAAGATGAATATTCTTCTAGACTCAGATATCTTAGTGCCATTAATATCTGAGTTTCTATTTCAATAGCACACTTCAATAACAGAGAAATTTTATACAGTGTGCTATGAAGAGTTTCTATCCCTATTCGGGAGGGCTAGAAGGTCAGGGCTGTTTGATAAAAAAAATTTATGACAAAACTTTTGCCAAGGTTGTAGCCAAAGGTAGCTAAAATGGAGGTGGGCAGTCCACCTTAACTTTTCGGTTATAGAGGAGAGGTCATCCCTGTGTTTTCAGGAAGAAAAGTCCCTGGCAGAGGCAGAAAACGACTGAATGAAAGTAATTGATAAAAAGAGTGAACTGGAGCTCTGAAGGAATACAGCTGGGCTCAAGGAAATTTCTACAGAGATCTTTAGGCTCCCTGCCTCAATCACAGTGTGAGCACACAGTACAGTGCTTCTTTTTTCCCACTGTGGTTTGACAGCTGACTGTCAGCAAACAACTTTTTTTTCTTTTCAGCAACATATGTTTTTCCTTCAGTTGATTTTTCTGACTAAGCAGCCTGCAAGCACAGCGGATACTTGTGTTCACAGTGGTAAAATAAGTTTCCTACTTCCAATCCATTAAGTATGGTCTGTGAAAATGTGTGCACCACATCGTCTTATACAAATACATGTAATTCATCAAACAATTCAAAAAAGTAGAACTCTTCAAAGTTTGTATAACTGATTTATAAATTCTTTTTGTTTTGTGCAATATGCACAGAAAGCAAGTTGACTGAACAGTTGAAAATACACTATGAATTATGCATGAATCAAAGCAGATGTGGATATACAAACCCAAACACTCCCGCCCTACCAGCAAAACAGAAGTGGAGCTTATACTTGAAAGCACTACAGCATCCAACAGTATCTTATGGGTTATGGTGTTCGATCTAAAGTACTGGAATGAGTGTTCTTTGGGATAAACGGGTTTCAGCAATTTTTCATTGTCTTTAATCTCCCAGAAGTATGTCTAAGAGAAAAATAGCAGCCAGGAGCTAATTAGACATCTGCTTTAAAAAACAAAATTTGTGCTGTGGATTTTTTCTGTAGAATTAATACATGTGAAATGTGCCAGACACCAGGGGCTGGAGACAGAAGCTCTCTATTTGCAGAGTAAACGCAGCCAGAGTATGTCTGTGCCAGGCTGGGACAGTTGATTAGCCTTCCCTCAGTATGGCTCTTGCCAAAAAGAAGAAAGATTCCTTTTAGGATCCTCTCCTAAAAATAAGGCATAATCTTAAAACCTTTTTCAGAAGGGCAGCCACAACTTGAGCATGTGTGTATACTACTGCCTTTATCTGTAAATGTACAAGTAAACTGGCAGTGACATACTCTAGAGTCTGCTGTTTCCCAAACCTGTTAATTCTCACCCACACTATTTTCTAAAAGACTGTTCCTTTAAAAAAAACTAGCTCTCCTCTTTCCCAGGTGACTGATCTTATTCTTAGGTTTGTTGGTCCCAAAGCTTTCAGACCAAAATATCTGAAATTTCAGAACCTCTGGCAAACCGATATATACATTGCCAATCTTTTAACTGCACATGCCGTGGAGTCAATATTGTTTTTATAGAATCATAGAATCACCAGGTTGGAAAAGACCCATTGGATCATCGAGTCCAGCCATTCCTATCAAACACTAAACCATGTCCCTCAGATGGGACAGGTTGTGGAGGTCTCACTTGTCGTAGTCACCACTGCTGGAAAGCCTTGTAACACCACATGTCATTGATCATAGACAGATGCTTTCCAGGCCTCAGCATCTACAGGCAACCACCACATCTCATAAGAGTGGGACACCCCACCATATGTCTGCCTATCACACACATCAAAAGCCTTAATCTCTCCATCCAGGCAGTTACGTGTAAGTGTTTAGGATAAGGAGACAAAAAGTCATATTCCTACTCCTCTTTCACACAAAATGGAACAGTGCTGTAAAGCTGGTCTTTTCCACTACATAGCAAGAGCATGGCTGTTGCCTGCCCCAAAGATTTTACTGTCCAAGGGCTATATCTGAGATCAAAGGGTGGCACCTCTGATGTAAGGATTAGAGATACACTCTTAAGTAACAGGTTTGTTTATTATACTACAGCAACTTAAGAATTACCATCTAACTATACAAAATGTCTATATTTGTGCATATAATGTATTTATATGTCTATATATAAATAAGTAGGGTCTGGAGAACAAGTTTTATGAGGAGCAGCTGAGGGTATTGGGATTTCTTAGCCTGGGGAAGAGGAGCTTGAGGCCACTCCCTTCAACTACCTAAAAGGTAGACTGTAGAGACATGGGTGTTAGTCTCTTTTTCCCAAGAAATAAGTGATAGGGTTAAAGAAAATGGCCTGAAGTTACATCAGGGGAGATTTAGATGGGATATTAGGAAAAAATTCTTTACTGAAAGAGTGGTGAAGCATTGGAACAAGCCACCCAGGGAAGTGGTGGAGTCACCATTCCTGGAGGTGCGCAAAAAACATTTAGATGTGGTTCTATGGGACATGGTTTAGTAGGCATGTTGGTATTGTTTTAGTGATTGGACTTGATCTTTTCCAACCTTAAGGATTTTAAGATTCTATAATTCTATTAAATTGGGAATTGTATCTGAAAATTAGGGATTATTTATTTGCTAAAGCTTGGATGACATAAAAGGAACATTGAGTTAAACAGTATGCTGTGAGGCATTCATATACCTGTGTGCCAAAGTTAAATGATTTTATTTCAAGAAGCTGCAGTGAAAAAAAGACAAATTGCTTATGAGATCAAAACTTGAAATATAAGTTTTGTACCCATGAGGCAACACTAATCAAAGTCTGACAATTATCAGTTTGATTCTGTGAAGTCTTAATTGTCTTCAAGTCCATGCCAGTTCTGAAAAATCTGCTGAGTACTTCCAGAACCAAAATCCTCTTGAAAAGCATGATTTCCCAGGGACCGATTTTGCTGTCTTTGTTGCTGACTTCAGTGGCACTGCCTGTAATGCATGTTGGTGGTGTGACTGAGCTGTTTATACTGGTTGTTTTAGGTAAAGAAAGAGACTCGGGCATTATTTTGCATTAAGGTTGTTTGCACATACCATGGAATCTGTTCTGAATATCATCTCTATTGGCAATCTCATTTTTATAGAGACTGCTCAAAGGCATCTTTCTGCAATTTGTGTTGTGATTAATTTTTATATTTTCTTTTTCCTTAGAGTGGATTGCCAAAGGCAGATGTACCTATTAATATATGCTAAAAATGCAACCTGAATGAGGACACTTATCTCTCTGAATACAACACTGATGAGACAACACAACGAAAACCACTGAACGCCCTATTTTCCCAATTCTTAAAAATTATTAAAGGCTTTGTCAATGACAGACTACTGAGCTTGACCTTAAAATTTGTTATATGAAAATAAGAAACTCACTTACAAATCTTGTTCTGCTATATTATTTTTCAAGCAATGGGAGGCACAGTTTTCATAGAATCATAGAAAAACCAGGTTGGAAGAGACCCACCGGATCATCGAGTCCAACCATTCCTATCAAACACTAAACCATGCCCCTCAGAACCTCGTCCACCCGTGCCCCTCAGCCTCCTCTTCTCCAGGCTAAACAACCCCAGCTCTCCCAGCTGTTCCTCATAAGGCCTGTTCTCCAGCCCCTTCACCAGCTTTGTCACTCTTCTCTGGACTCACCATAGAGCTTCAACATCCTTCTTGTGGTGAGGGGCCCAGAACTGAACATAGTATTCGAGGTGCGGTCTCACCAGTGCTGAGTACAGAGGGAGAATAACCTCCCTGGACCTGCTGGTCACACCGTTTCTGATACAGGCCAAGATGCCATTGGCCTTCTTGGCCACCTGGGCACACTGCTGGCTCATGTTCAGTCGCCTGTCAACCGACACCCCCAGGTCCTTCTCGTCCTGGCAGCTTTCTAGATAGACTTCTCCTAGTCTGTAGCTGCACAGGGTTGTTGTGCCCCAAGTGCAGGACCCAGCATTTGACTGTGTTACACCTCATGCCATTGGACTCAGCCCAGTGGTCCAGTCTGTTCAGATCCCTTTGCAGAGCCTCCCTACCCTCCAGCAAATCGACACTTCCAAATATCCCTTGAAGTGCCTTTCAAGGGAAATATCACTGCAAAATATTCCCCATAGCATCACTGTGATCACTTCAACAGAGATGATGAAGTAACAACCCAAAGTGGAGAGATGGAGTGCCAGAAAACATCTTTCCAAATCAAAACAAAATGAGAGCTAACCTCACTGAACTCCCTGAGATCAATTGGGCCTCACTTTAAGTCCACTGATTTCAATTAGTACCCTAGAACTAATTTTTCTTTTGATCTCCAGCATACCTGAGCTGCCTCACTGGTTTATTAGCCCCCTCTCCTTTGACTGTAATTTTTTCTGGCTGCTGGCCAGAGGGAACATTAGCACCTGAATTTCCAAATGTAATTATAGTGTTTAAATAATGACATAGAGCATTGATTCCATCTACTTACAATAGCACAAATCAGCTTTAAGTATTTAACACCTAGGGCACTTCCTGTCTCATTGCTCTCCATTTAATCACCTTCTGTCAATAAGAAAAAATCCCTAAGAGGGTGCTCTGCTTTATGCTGTTAGAGAAACTGAATACCCCAAGCATTACAGCAGCTTTTATTTAGTTTTATGTCCCCAAGACAAAGGAAGTGGAAAGTGGGTATTTGAATCTCTGTATTGCTCATCTACAACTCACACTGAAACTGCTTTGGGTATTGGCACAGTCTGACCTGAGTTCATAATTGGTGCATTGATAAACTCCTTTTTCTGTCTGGCTGCACAAAAGGACTCTGAGGCAGGGATATGTGAATCTTTGCCGGTAAATTAATGTCAAGATCTTTCAAATCATGTCTGATGCAGGGCAGTAATGTGTTCCACTGCACCAAAGGAGGAGTCCCATGTGGAGTGCCAGTTCTCAAGCACCTTGCACCCTTGCAGCCCTGGGATACTGCTTGCCAGTGTCTGTTGTAGTCTAGTGAGGTGCTCTTGGTCCCAAAGTCCTGCAGAGTCACAGAAATGCTGCGTCCTGGGAAGCTGCTCCAGGAGCTTAGCTAGCCTGGGATGAGGTGATGGCTGCCCACTGTCTGCTTTCTGAGCCTTTCCATGTGACTCTAGCAAGAAGCCATCCCACAGCTATAGACAGAGCAATTCCACAGCACATCTGTGCTACAGCGCTTGGAGCATTCTGATTTAAGGAAGCTAAGTAGGATGGTTGCTACCACGCTCACACATTCCCCCAAGGCTCCAGCCAGCTGAAATCTACTTGTCCTTATCACGTTTTCTTTACAACCTCATCAAACCCTCTCTCTCCTCGGGCTAGACAACATCGCATTCAGTGACAGGGCTTCTACTCAGTCTTCCTCCTTTTCTCTGTCTGATGCTTGTATATAGTCACTCCTGCAAGTCATCCACAAAGAACTTTCTCTGCTCTACTCTTCCCCTCGTTGCTGTTGGCATCTTGCTTTCTGTGCCTTGACAGTGATCATGCACCCCGTGGAAGAGAATGACTCTGTCTTCTGTCTGGACATGTGAATAGCACACAGGAAAGTTTGGTTTGACCCTTCTGTCACTGAAGTTCTCTTGGATATGGGTACAATAGGGTTGTACTTGAATTTTCTCTGTGTGCCAGTGCTGCTAGTGAAAGGTTGGAAGAAAAAGGAAGCATGGGGACTAGGAGGGGAAGGCAGCTACAAATGTTTTTCTGTTTATGTCTTTCCCTTCCTGGGACTGAAAACATATGTGTTTTAGCCCAAGTTTCCCATACTGACTTGACCAAACAATCTTCATCTTGTTCTCTGAGCCACAGTTATTTAGCCACTCTCCTAGGGGAGGTTAATTTTGCAGCTTCCGTGAATTGATTGACAGCATCTTTACATAATAAGTGTCTTCCTGACAGCTCTTTTTTTTGCTATGCTGCTGTGGCAGTGGTCTCAACACCTTATCCAGTAGTTGTAAGTGGAGGAGCTGCAAATCTCCATCGTCAACTGCAGCCAAGAAACAGCCCATCCCCTGGTACTATGGCAGGTCCCACCAGCACTGTAGAAGACAAGTCTCTTCCCTCAGCCTTTATGCTGCTAATAATGTTGCAGTCAGGCTGATGCTGCCCTGACAGCCCAGTGAAGGCCTTAGTACAACCACCTGGGAGACGCTTTTCTCTCCTTGTTTACTATTCCATCCACTACCTGTAAGCTTTTGCTGCCATAGAGCTTCACATCCAATCTAATTTGCTCATCTGTCCCCCAGGGAGAAATTTACTCTCTGTGAACATCTCTCCTTTATGTCCTTACCTCCTCCAAGAGCCATCAGCATATTTTCAAGCTCGCTCTATTATTAGGATTGTCTCCTGTCACTCAAGGAATGCGCAAACAAGCTGCAGGCTGTTTAAGAGCTCATTTGGCTTTACATCCAAACACCCTCATGATTTATTTTAATCCTTTCTAACAGACTGAGCAAAAATCTTATGAGCAGCTGAAGGAACTGTGGTTGTTTAGTCTGGAGAAAAGGATCTTCTTGCTCTCTACAACTGCATGAAAGGAGGTTGTAGTGAGGTAGGTGTTGATCTCTTCTCCCAAGTAACAAGTGATTCAGCAAAAGGAAATAGTCTCAAGTTTCACAGGGGAGGTTTAGGCTGGATATTAGAAAAAAATATTTCACCAAAAAGGTTGTTCAGCATTGGAGCAGGCTACCCAGGGAAGTTGTTGAGTCGCTATCCCTGGAGGTATTGAAAGTTGTGTAGATGTAGTGCTTAGGAATGCTGTTTAGTGGTGAATTTGCAGTGCTAGGTTAAGGGCTGGACCCAGTGATCTTAAAGGTCTTTTTCAACCTAAATGATTCTATGATCTGCAAATTTGTTTTTATCCTTGATGGTTCCTAATGATTTATTCTACTGTGCCAGTACCCTGTGCTTCCTTTAATTTGCAGTAGGAGCAATGGGGGTGGAGGAGCTGTTTGGAGGTAGTCATGTCCCCTTTTTGGAAGTTTTGCTCCCCACATGAAGAGAGGGAAATTCCTATGGGATCCAATTGCCCATTGAAAATGTCTTAGCAGACAATCTCTGAAATATGTTTGATTATATCAGTATGATGTAGGTTGTTCAACTGCCCCTATCCTATCTCCTGAGTTTCTCTATTGTCTAAAGCACTATTTACTGGAATTACAATTTTAGCTCTAAGGTGAGACAAGTCTTCCTAGATCTGCTTTTTCTTGGGCTACCACATCTTCATCACTGCTGCCATGGAGTCTAATTGCTGAAATCAGTCTAAATTCCATATACCACATTATAACTTAGGTGCCAAAAATACCTTCTAGTTCATGTGGTATTTTGCTCCTCTAAACTTGAGCTCCCATCTTCCTTTTTACTAGCTGGTTGCTGGTTTTCACACCAGAAATATTTGGAGGCAGTAAAGTGGTTTACAAGGTAATATTTTTCTATGTAATTATTTGCATTTGCAAAGAGATTTTTAACTCTTAAAAGCAGATATTAGTTGAAAGGTGGTGGGGAAAGCCATAATCTCCTCCTTATGCCCCTTATTCTTAAGAATCACAATCTTTTTTTTCTTTGCTTTTTTTTTTTTAACTGTAACTTCATGTCGATGCTGCCACATTTCTTGCATTACTTTCAGAACAAAAGAGGTGTAAAATGTACGCATTTTACTTGAGGGCATCTTTATATTTACTTACAACTCGCATGTGAACGGCTGCACCACAAGCACCATCTGGAAAATCGTCCACTCTCCCTTCTGCTTCCCAGGGCAGCTCTCCAACCTGAATTGATGGAGGGCTGTCACAGGGAGCCTGAGGTGTGAACAATCCCTTCAGCTCAATGGAGCTTTGTATCTTAAGATTTATGTAGGTTAAGGAAAAACCTTTCCCAAAAGGCTTAGGCATGCTCACATCATTTGTAAATGCAATTACCGTAATGGTACGCTCAATTCGGGATAATGTAATTTGCATAAGCAAGTGGTCTATATTTAGTTTAAAGAGAGGCTGCTTATTGAGTATAATATAAAGCTCAAATTTTAGACATTAGGACTACAGACCATGGCTGAAAGTTGTAATTGTCCCTTTCCTGTGAGTGTGTTCGTCATCTCTGCCTTACATATTCTACCTGGGCAAATGAAGAAAAACACAGGGCTCCAATTCCATGGGACAACTTGCAGTAAGTGAGTTAAAGCTATGTACTGCAATTTTTCACAAGGTTTTTGCTGGAAAACTTCTACAGAATATAAAATAGTAGAAAACATCAGACTCATCTATTAGCTTTGAAAAATAGAATGCGAGGGCATAGCAAATGAAAACCTGAATATGTGCATACGTGCAAGGATTTCAGAGGAAAAACCAGCTCCTTTGGCTGGTTTCACAGAGGGCTTGCAACTGAAACAAATGTGGGATTTTATCCTCTTTTATTTTTAAGATTTCTCTTTTTATTTTACATTTCAAAAAGGACAAGTTGATTTTTTTCCAAATGCATTAAGCTTTTTGTTATTGTTATTATAAAGTCTTTTTGTGGAGGCTCACAAATTTCATATGAGGTTATATTTATGTCTAGATAGAGCTCCTGTGTTTTATAATGTAAGTGATAACACAACTAGCTAGAGCAGCAGGCACAGCAACATGGAAAGCCAGAATAAAAACAAAAGGCTATGGAGGCTGCATGCATAAACCAAAATGAGGCAATTAACCAAAAGGAAGCACTCTCAGAAGTTACTTATTTCATTTCTGATGGCATCAGCTCCTACAAACCAGCCAAAAAATACAGACAGATGTAATCTTTTTCTACATAAGGTTTGTCAAATAATAAATATAAGTACTGCCACCTTCTCTCCGGAATCATTGGCATTATTTGAGAGACCTGGGAAAAAAATGTCCTTCCTGGGAAATATTTAAAACAGAAACAATTTGCTGTTGTGGAGAAACTAGCAATAATCACTCTGTTTCTCAGTTTTTCCAGGCACTCTGGTGAATAGTGAATTTTACTTTAATTCGGTAACGAAAGAATCCCTCATCTGGGAAGATGAGAGACCTGAGACCAGAGTTGGAAGCATTTTTACTGCATGGTTTTGACACAGAATATTGCAGTTTGTCCAAACAAAAAGTTCAATGTTCACGGGAGATCATGGAATCAAACGCAGAGACCAATATGATCAGCGAGTGTTCAATTTATTGAGCTTAGGTGTTTCTTTATAAACCCATTTTGGTTACATAACTGGGTGCCCACGAGGGTATCTACAGGGTATTATTGGTTAAAGGTAACTGTCCATAAAGCTATTACTAACATATTATTATTGGCTAAACTACTGCACATGCTAAGAAACCAAGTTACACAAAAATTAACTGTGTTGATAGTTCTCTTTAATTGTTTTTCTTTCAGCTGGTACTCATTCCCACTGAACCAGCTCTTGTATTCCTCCAGCTGCTTATCAGAAGGCTGTCTTTTCTCCTCACCAAACTGGCCTTTGTTTATCTTTCAGTTCTCTGTTTCAAGGCCTTCTTCTCTGTAAAATATTCCCACAACTCCCCCTTTCTTTTTTTCGATGACTAAAGTGTTCAGGTAAAACATATGATTGACTTGATGTTGTATACACTGTAACCCGCAGGATAATTGTTAAAGCAATTAACAGCATTAAAAATAACATTCCTCCTCATTCTCATCGACTGCTTTTGTGACTGAGGCTTAACAGTTGCCGTACAGCAACATCAGCTTGATCCATCTTGCAGGTGTCCAAAGTGGTCCTGTATCTGTTAAAACACAAGCATAACCTCGTCCCCGTGTTAGTAGCTTATACAGACCTGTCCATTGCCTGTAATAACTGTTTTTCAATAGCACTTTCACGTTGTCTTGTACTTGCTCTAATTTGACGACATGGTTTGCATATGCTTCAATATTGGCACAATTTGATCATCTCCTGCTAATCACAAAAAGTTCATTACGTATTGCACCTTCATCAATTTGTTTTGTTTTTTTTTCTTTTCTAAGAATGTTTTTACTACTTGAGGGTTACATTCAATAATGACATGACTTGATAAATGGATATCAATACTTCCTGGATAATCTGTTAGATCTACTTATAAATTCAAAATATTTACCATGCAGCATTTAGCATATTTTTTTGTCATTGGGATATAAATGATTGTCGAGTCTTGGCCTAATAACTGAACACTTCTTTTTCTTCCCTTGGTGACTATCATTGTAATAATTTTAAATCTACTGACTATGTTTTTGTTTGTTTGTTTGTTTATAAGGTTGAAGTGGTAAAATATCCACTCAATAATTTGTAATGAATCATTTGAATTTTCCTCTATCATTGGCTCAATTATCTCTAAAAGTTGCCTGCACTAGGACCCAGCAGTTGCTGATGAGGGACAGTGGAATGCAGAGTATTCTCACAAATTAGCATTCCCCTAGAGAGATAACACGGTTAACTCCTCTGGACTTCTTCAAAGCTGAAAGAAAAAAAAAAACTTAGAAAGTAGGGAGAAGTGGGGAGGGAAGGGAGGGGAGGGGCAGGCGACTCACACACATACAGCTGCAAGGTTAGGCTTTATTCATTTTTTTTTTTTACTTCTCTCTCTCTTTCCTTTTTTTATGTTTTGCTAGGTATTTTAAAATTTTTATTCTGAGACCTTTCATTCCAAAGATCCCCAGGTAAATCTACCTGTTTTCCGTTTTAGTGGACATTTGAGATTGAAAGGTCCCAGAGTTGTATTTCTAAGATTAATCAAAACCAATTTGTAAGTCTTACAAACGTTTGAAGTACTTCAAACACACACACACACACACACACACACGAACACTCGTTTCTCAACTAGCCGAATACATTCATACAATGTTGGTTATCACTATTGGATCCACAATTTTTCAATGGTATGGATATTTAAACTACACACGGTACCTAGAACATACAACACTTAAAATATGTACATGCATTATCTAATAAGGCTTATATTGATTGTCTAACAAATACTTCACTCATGGCAATACATACTTTTTTTTTTTGTAGTTTCTGTGTTGATAGAATCACGGACTGGTCAGTTGAACCACAGCTTCTGTCTCCCCGTGTCTTTCCTTCATGGGGTACAACTGCTGAAAAACAAATCAGCTGAGTGATTCTAGTGCCCTTTGATATAAAGTCTGGAGGCACAGGCATCCAAGCTATTACTTGCATCGCTCTTGTAAAGTCGGCATCAGTCAATTCTGGTAAAACAAACAATCTTTATAACAGGTGATCATGCAATTAACAGTACATTAAGTCCGTTTTTGCATTCTCTAAGGCTAATTGTTTAAGCAACACTTATCTAGCAGCAATATTGTCTGCCTGCTTATTTAAGACCTCTTGTAGTTTGTCTAGAAAAGTCATGTAATAAACGCCATTTTCCAGATTTCTTTTTTATCACAAATACAGGTGTGTTCCAAGGACTGTTAAATGGGACTATATGTCCGTGATCTATTTGCCCCTCCACAAAATTTTGCAATATACCCAATTTTTCACTCGTTCATAGTTCCAATGCCTATTCCCATTGCATTTAACACATCTCTCCCCCACAAGATCTGTGGAACGTGCACAACTAAGAGTTACACTACAGCCATTTTAAGATGTTCTGGCTTTCCTCTTTTGTGCTAATGTTCACTTCAACATCATAGGCTGAGTTTGTAGGGACTAAGCCAAATGTATTTCAGGGATTCTTATGGACTCAAATCCTTATGAGCCATGCTCTACAGAGTCAGCTTTGAACACAGCTGCTTTGAACAAAATTAAATACACTATCTGGCTATCCTTTGGTATTAATACTAGTGGAAATGGTGTTCATAACACTAGTGGAGACAGTATCCATATCCTTGCTTGAATGATTCCAGTACAGCCTGCATCAATGACCCCAGGTAAAACAAAGATTCCCAACGAAATTACTGATAATCATTCTAATTACAAGGCAGTAAAGCCAACCCCAATGGTCTTTTTACGTTCCATGGTATTGTGTGATGTGCAGACGATTGCAGCACTACTGCGATGGTGGTGATCACGTCTATCTCGGTGCTGCCTCTGGTTCTTCCTTTGAGGTGAGAGCTGCTGCTTGCCATGGAGGCATCTCTGTTGGTACATGCCTCTGAACCATGCTTTGATCCTGCTTTGCTGTCAATACTGTCCCGTTCTTATCCTATTTTGATCTACACCGACTGTTTACCCTTTCCACACCAAGGGCAGATTTTAGGCCCTTTATCCTAGCATTGCGTGTGGCAGTCTCTTAAAATGTCTCTCCTTGCCGTGTCTCTAACAGAAGGTATTTCTGCCCCACATTACAGTCAGGGCAGCAGCTACCAGCTGTGCTTGATAGGTAAATGATCCCAGCTGTTGTTGTAGTTTTCAGACCGCACTATATCTTTCTATATTTGTCATTAGGAATTTGTGTTGCAGATTGCAAAATTAAGGTTTCTTTAACTGCTTGATTGTCTACCTGCTTGTCGAGCACGTCATTCTATCTGTCTATAAATACCATATACGGGTCATGCCTGTTTCAGCTTTCCAACATCCAGTATCTTTATAAGTGTTTGATAAAACAAAAAGCCGCATCTGTTGTAAAATTGCATTATTTAAACTGTCTTGATTCTTGAACTGCTACCGATGTTGTTTAATCGAGCCATTTCTTATTGTATCTGTTAAGAGCCCCTTCTGTAATGCTGAAACTGTCTGGGTTTTGCGGTGGTGGCAGCGGTGGCGGCTAGCAGCCCTCGCTCAGCCCAGGGCAGTGCCCCCACCACGGCGAGCCGCACTGTGGGAGCTGTAGGGGTGGGGTGGGGTGGCACAGCGCTTCTCAGCCGGGTGGCTCAGCTCCCTATTACAGTTTTTGGAATCTCCTTTATCGCTTCGTAACTAACTAGTTCACAGCGCGGACTGCCATCCCTAGCAAAGATCAAAGCTTGCAATTTTTCAACTTCCCTGCTGATGCTGACCCAGATCAAAGTGTTTGTCGGCTCCCCCATCGGGGAGTGCAGAGGCCAGCGCAGCCAGTTTAGGGGAGTGGGAGGTTAGTGCAGTTGTCGATGACCCTGCACTCGTCTCAGAATTATCGCTCCACTTTTTAGAGCCGACATGCGCCTTTAACGCTTCAAGACTATCTCTGCTCCATTTCAATAGTTCAGTTAGACAATTCTTGTCACACTTAAACACTCTCTTGGAGAGAATATTTTGGAGGAGCTTTACCACCGCTTGCTCGTCTTTCGAAAGCGTGGAACCCATCCCCCCCAACAACCGTCGCTATGCTTGCCTTGTAACAGACCTAAGACTCTGGAGTCTTCTTTATTTGGATGCACATATTACTCCAATCTTCAGCAGTGCCGGATAGTCATCAGCAGTGCCGGATAATCATCAGCAGTGCCGGATAGTTTCAGTCATCAGCACCAGGTCAGTGCCGGATAGTTATTGGCCGGTCTTTCCACCCTCTACCCTGTCTTCAGTCGTTCAGAGCAACTTCTGCAGGTAATCCGAGGGTCCTTGTTTGGGTGCCACTTGTTGACGGGAGATCATGGAATCAAACACAGAGACCAATGTGATCAGCGAGTGTTCAATTTATTCTTCTCCTCTGTAAAATGTTCCCGCAGTTCAAAACTAGATGCCTGGTTTTAATTGATCATTCACTAGCAACATAGAGTTTGATCGATCTTTGGTTCTAGATGTAATTCCATTTTTTTGCTGCTGTACCATACAAAACTGATTACTTAAATGACTGTCGGACTGACAAGAGTGGGGGCAGATACTTTCAGTGATCCCACAGTACTGTGTTTGGGGTTTTGGGGAGTTTTTTATCATTTATAATGCTTTAGACATCAGAAAAAACAACTTGCTGGAAATACTTTTGCACATAGAGTTAAAAAAGTATACTTTATGTGCACTTATATTTGTTATTAACCCAAAGTGTTTAAAAAACTGAATAGGCTTCAGAGTGGAGCTTTAACACAAATGGACACTGAGCTTGTTAAACCAAAAATGTAGTGAATGGAAGCATTAGAGTGGTTTCTAATCAATCAAAATCTTCAATCTAATGAAAATCTTCAATTTTTTTCTCTCCTGTGAAAGAGTTTCATTCCACTAAGCATTCCTTCCCTGGCATTGCAATAATGTGCCCAACATTTGCTGCCTTTAGCTCTGTTCTATCTTGGCTTCCAGAGAAGATTGTTGTTAGAGTCTCAGTGCTAAGTTTGCATGTTTTCAATGTCTGTTGTAATAAAGAATTGTGAAAATTAAAGCAGGTGCGTGAAACATCCTTCTGAGTCTTGAGGGATTTAGCTGCTTCTTGGGCTAAGTCTGTGACACATGAGAAGCAGAACTCTTGATCACATTTCTAGAATGGGAATGACTTAAAACTGTAAGGACATCACTCAGAAATGCTTATCCTACTGTATTCCTAGTTGATGAGGACAGAGATTTAGAAGTCAGAGGATGCCAAGGTAGCCCACCTCACCTCCGGGGCCATTGAAGAGTTTCCACAGGTGGACGCAGTCATATAAGAGGAAAGTAATGGAAGAGTGGATTTCAGATCATCATATTTTAAGAAAAGATGGAGATGGTCTTCTGGCCAACCAAGACACTATGGAAACTAAGATCACAGAATCACAGAATCACAGAATGACCAGGTTGGAAGAGACCCACTGGATCATCGAGTCCAACCATTCCCACCATTCCCTAAATCATGCTCCTAAGCACCTCATCTACCCTAACCTTAAACACCTCCAGGGACGGTGACTCAACCACCTCCCTGGGCAGACTGTTCCAATCACTAACCACCCTCTCTGTGAAGAACTTCTTCCTAATCTCAAGCCTAAATCTCCCCTGGCGGAGCTTGAGGCCATTCCCTCTCGGCCTGTCCCCTGTCACTTGGGAGAAGCGGCGAGCTCCCTCCTCTCCACAACCTCCCTTCAGGTAGTTGTAGAGAGTAATAAGGTCTCCCCTCAGCCTCCTCTTCTCCAGGCTAAACAACCCCAGCTCTCTTAGCCGCTCCTCGTAAGATTTGTTCTCCAGCCCCTTCACCAGCTTTGTTGCTCTTCTCTGGACTCGCTCCAGAGCCTCAGCATCCTTCTTGTGGTGAGGGGCCCAGAACTGAACACAGTACTCGAGGTGCGGTCTCACCAGTGCCGAGTACAGGGGGAGAATAACCTCCCTGGACCTGCTGGTCACGCCGTTCCTGATACAAGCCAGGATGCCATTGGCCTTTTTGGCCACCTGGGCACACTGCTGGCTCATGTTCAGTCGGTTGTCAACCAACACTCCCAGGTCCTTCTCCTCCTGGCAGCTTTCCAGCCAGGCTTCTCCTAGTCTGTACCTCTGCTTAGGGTTGTTGTGCCCCAAGTGCAGGACCCAGCATTTTGCCTTGTTAAACCTCATGCCGTTGGTCTCAGCCCAGCAGTCCAGCCTGTTCAGATCCCTTTGCAGAGCCTCCCGACCCTCCAGCAGATCGACACTTCCACCCAGCTTGGTGTCATCTGCAAACTTGCTAAGGGAGGACTCAATGCCTTCATCCAGGTCGTTGATAAAGACATTAAACAGGACTGGACCCAGGACTGAGCCCTGGGGAACCCCACTTGTCACTGGCCTCCAGCTGGATTTAACTCCATTTACCACCACCCTCTGGGCCCGGTCATTCACCCAGTTTTTCACCCAGGAGAGTGTGCACCTGTCCAGGCCAGAGGCTGACAGTTTCCGAAGTAGAATGCTGTGAGAAACTGTATCAAAGGCTTTACTAAAGTCCAGGAAAACCACATCCACAGCCTTTCCCTCGTCCAAGAGTTTAGTCACTTGGTCATAGAAGGTGATCAGATTACTCTGGCAAGACCTGCCTTTCATGAACCCGTGTTGACTGGGCCTGATCACCCGGTTCTCTTGCAAGTGCTTCATGATCGCACTCAAGATCACCCGCTCCATGACTTTCCCCGGTACCGAGGTCAGGCTGACAGGCCTGTAGTTCCCCGGATCCTCCCTGCGCCCCTTCTTATAGATGGGCACGACATCAGCCAGCCTCCAGTCCAGCGGAACCTCCCCAGTCATCCAGGATTGTTGGAAGATGATGGAAAGGGGTTTGGCCAGCACATCCGACAGTTCCCTCAAAACTCTTGGGTGGACTCCATCCGGCCCCATAGACTTGTGGGCATCTAGCTGGGCAAGCAAGTCTCTAACCACCTCCTCTTGGACCTTGGGAATCTCATACTTCTCATCCAACCCTTGGGGTTGTGCACAGAGGGAACAATTTTCCTTACTGTTTAAGACTGAGGCAAAGTAGGCATTGAGTACTTCAGCCTTGTCTTCATCCCCTGTTACTGTTGTTCCCTCTGCATCTACTAGGGACTGGAGATTCTCCCTAGCCCTCCTTTTGCTGTTGACGTATTTGTAGAAAGACTTTTTGTTGTCTTTCACAGTCTTGGCCAATCGCATTTCTAGTTGGGCCTTAGCCCTCCTGACTTTTTCCCTGCACATTCTCACTTCCTCCCTGTAGTCCACCCAGGATGCCTGCCCCTTCCTCCAGAGGTCGTAGGCCCTCCTCTTCCTATTGATGTCTCTTAGGACCTCCCTACTCAACCACGCTGGTTTCTTACCCCTCCGGCTACTTTTCCGGAACTTGGGGACGGCTTTCTCCTGAGCTGCTAGGAGTTCCTTCTTGAAGAGCGCCCAACCCTCATGGACACCTCTGCCTTCAAGGAGCGCCTCCCACGGGACTTTTCTGACCAGCCATCTGAACAGTCCAAAGTCTGCTCTCTGAAAGTTGAGGGCAACTGTTCTGCTAACCTCCTTCTTCATTTTACCCCGCACTGAGAACTCTATCATCTCATGATCGCTTTGCCCCAAGTGTCCTCCAACCTTCACATCCCCCACCAGTCCTTCTTTGTTCACAAACAGCAGGTCCAGGAGGGCACCGTCCCTTGTCGGTTCGCTCACCAGCTGTGTGAGGAAGTTGTCTTCCACACATTCCAGGAACCTCTGGGACTGCTTCCTTTCTGCTGTATTATACTCCCAGCCTATATCTGGGAAATATATCAGTTACAGTGCTGAATGTAGCATACTCTGCAAAGTGCAAAATGTCCCTCCAGACATGGGTAGCTGTCTTCTCTTGTTATTTTCTAATTGTCTTATAGGGATGCCCAGCATAAAGAAGATTGTTACACTCTGGAAGGCTAAAGTTTTGATATATGTCTGAAAAGAGTATCCACATCATCAGTGCATTTGAATTCTCTGACTACACAGAGAGAGAAAGTTTGATTGTAAAGGGCTTGGAAAGGACAACCTGCCAAACGTTAGCTTAATCTGTGTAAACCCCTAGTTTAGACTGGCAAAGCCATCATTTGTTCCAGGAGAAATCTTGCTTTGTTTGGTGTTCAAAGTATAAAAGTAAAAATAAAAATGCTTCATAGGTTATTGAAGTTCATTATTGCTGAACTGAAAATCTAGTTGTCATCTACAACTGAAACAACTTCTCTTTTTATTCTGATCGTGCGAAATATCTTCCTCCAGTTAGAGTTCCTATCATCTGATGCCACAAAAAGTTATTATGATAAAAACTCTGCTACCATATAGGATGTGTTCATGCACCTATTCTACAACCACAAGTCATCCAGACCTTTATTTCAGCAGATCAAACCTGAAAAGATAGTAAATCTGTTTCTTTCCAGGCATAACACTGAAGAGCTAATTAATGATGTAAAATATAGATATTTCATATTCAATCCAGTAAACAAATATGATATACAGGTGCGTTAGCAAGCACATACAGCATTGTAATAGAAGAGGAAGTGCACTAGATGATGTCTATGCTATTGCAATTGTCTTTATCTTACAACCTCTCTCATATCATTAATTTTTTTGAGGATGTATAGGAAATATTATGTCTGGATTAACACAAGTCTGTTTCCCATCAGATAAGCTTTCCTCTGTGTTTTTTACTACATTAACATCACAACATTGTTCCTCAACATAGGCTGCAGGATGTAGGTATCCAACCACTATCCATTTCTGAAATGGTTACATCACATATCACAGAGTAATGAAGGAATTGTTTTCCCCTTTAGCTGTAACCAACCATATCAAGAAAGATCAAAGGAAGTTTTTTTCCACAGATGTCGCACTCCATTTCCACTTCATTTCCCCTTGCTTGGTTTGATTGATGCTTGAAGATGAGGAAAAGAGCCTCGTTTTTCCTGAGCTGATTTACTATCTCAAGAGTAAACAAGTTGAAATGTGCAGAACTGGGTAGCACAGGAAGCCAAAAAGCTAAAATCCAAATGAAGGAGATTAGTACAGAGTATACCCTGGAGTCTCTTAGGAACAAGAAAAACATCACCGTTCCCAAAGTTGGCCACCCACACTGGTGGCCTGATAAATGCCCAAAGAGATGGACTATATGTGACAAGCCTATAACATGTTGCAAATATTAACATATCGTGTGCTCCCTCCTGGTCAGGATTTGAGCAGCGCTCAAGTCAAGCACTAACCAGGCACCTGCCTTGCAGGCAGGGTAAGAAGAAGGTGCCTTGGAGCTGAGCCCAAAAGAGGAGGGTACTAGGGAATCACCAAGCATTGAAAACTCCCTTTGGCCTGAGGATTTGAGGTACACAATGCCATCTGACCTAAGGTACAATTAACCCCATTTTCACAGGACATCATATGAAAATATAATAACCTGTGGCTGTAGAACATCTTACCCTCTCCTCCCATGACTTCCTCACTTGAATTTTTGAGGAGACACATCCCTTCCTCTTTGATGCTCAGCTCAAACCATATATCTGATGGCACATACTGGTAGGTGGTTTTGTCCAGTATCCTAGTACAAGCTTCTATGACTGGAGGAGGCCGTGGGCCTGTTGTCAAAAAAGTGACTAGTCTGTGCCTCCCAGAACTGCAAATTCAGGTTCACATCTCCCCCCAGATGAAAACATGCTGTCCTACGCTTCTCACTGTCCTGTCCTTACTTTGCTACAGTTTACAGCTCCTACTTTGGCCCAAGTCAGGACACTGAGGCTTGCAGCTGCTCAGAGGAAGGACAGGCTCTACTCTCTTGTAGACCTCATTGCATGGGGCTGTTGATGAGATAAAAGTTCCAGATACAAATCCCTCTCAAAACCAGCACGTCTCCCTTATTGGCAGCACATAGTATAGGTGCAAGAACAAACACTAAATAGTGTAGAATATAATCTTAATATCAGTTAACTAGAAAAAAGCATTAACATTCAGGAATCCAATTTACCTTATGTCCTACCTGGTGGTTGAAAGGCAAGAAAAGGGTAAACATGCATTAGATCATAAAAATGGTAAGAGTTTTCCCTAATAAAATGCATTAGTGTCATCAGAACCACTTCATAAATTTACAACCAAGTCTCTATCATCCCTTTGCATCTGCTGTGATTTAATTACTATGGTTGCACTACTCTGTTAATATTGTTTTGAGCTGGCTTAATTTGCCTTCTGTAATTTAGGCAAATTACAGGAGGTAAGAAGGTCTGAATAAGTAACCTTATTAGCAGAGAGACTGTCTTTAGAATGCAGATCGAATGAAAGTTAAAGAAAAAAATTTAAACAACATAAAAAGAAAGTTGAATAGTTCAGGAAGGGAAAATTCCCCTTCTAGAGGGCTGCTTTCACAACAAAAAGTTAATTTACTTGACCCCATGTTAGAACCAATTTTTTATTAGGGATAATTCTTTTTCTTTTTTTCAGTCTTTGGGTCAGTATTTCACACACAGAATCACACAGAATAACCAGGTTGGAAGAGACCCACTGGATCGTCGAGTCCAACCATTCCCACCAATCCCTAAATCATGCTCCTAAGTACCTCATCCACCCTAATCTTAAACATCTCCAGGGATGGTGACTCAACCACCTCCCTGGGAAGACTATTCAAATGCCTAACCAACCTATCTGTGAAGAATTTTTTCCTAATCTCAAGCCTAAATCTCCCCTGGCGGAGCTTGAGGCCATTCCCTCTCGTCCTGTCCCCTGTCACTTGGGAGAAGAGGCCAGCACCCTCCTCCCCACAACCTCCCTTCAGGTAGTTGTAGAGAGTAATAAGGTCTCCCCTCAGTCTCCTCTTCTCCAGGCTAAACAACCCCAGCTCTCTCAGTCGCTCCTCATAAGATTTGTTCTCCAGCCCCTTCACCAGCTTTGTTGCTCTTCTCTGGACTCGCTCCAGAGCCTCAACATCCCTCTTGTGGTGAGGGGCCCAGAACTGAACACAGTACTCGAGGTGCGGTCTCACCAGTGCCAAGTACAGGGGGAGAATAACCTCCCTGGACCTGCTGGTCACGCCATTCCTGATACAAGCCAAGATGGCATTGGCCTTCTTGGCCACCTGGGCACACTGCTGGCTCATGTTCAGTCGGTTGTCAACCAACACCCCCAGGTCCTTCTCCTCCTGGCAGCTTTCCAGCCAGGCTTCTCCTAGTCTGTAGCTCTGCTTAGGGTTGTTGTGCCCCAAGTGCAGGACCTGGCATCTGGCCGTGTTAAACCTCATGCCGTTGGTCTCAGCCCAGCAGTCCAGCCTGTTCAGGTCCCTTTGCAGAGCCTCCCGACCCTCCAGCAGATCCACACTTCCACCCAGCTTGGTGTCATCTGCAAACTTGCTAAGGGAGGACTCAATGCCTTCATCCAGGTCGTTGATAAAGACATTAAACAGGACTGGACCCAGGACTGAGCCCTGGGGAGCCCCACTTGTCACTGGCCTCCAGTTGGATTTAACTCCATTTACCGTCACCCTCTGGGCCCGGTCATTCACCCAGTTTTTCACCCAGGAGAGTGTGCACCCGTCCAGGCCAGTGGCTGACAGTTTCCGAAGCAGAATGCTGTGAGAAACTGTATCAAAGGCTTTACTAAAGTCCAGGAAGACCACATCCACAGCCTTTCCTTCATCCACAAGTTTAGTCACTCGATCATAGAAGGTGATCAGATTACTCTGGCAAGACCTGCCTTTCATGAACCTGTGTTGACTGAGCCTGATCACCCCGTTCTCTTGCTTATGCCTCATAATAGCACTCAAGATCACCTGTTCCATGACTTTCCCCGGTACCGAGGTCAGGCTGACAGGCCTGTAGTTCCCCGGATCCTCCCTGCGCCCCTTCTTATAGATGGGCACGACATCAGCCAGCCTCCAGTCCAGCGGAACCTCCCCAGTCATCCAGGATTGTTGGAAGATGATGGAAAGGGGTTTGGCCAGCACATCCGACAGTTCCCTCAAAACTCTTGGGTGGACTCCATCCGGCCCCATAGACTTGTGGGCATCTAGCTGGGCAAGCAAGTCTCTAACCACCTCCTCTTGGACCTTGGGAACCTCATACTTCTCATCCAACCCCTGGGGTTGTGCACAGAGGGAACAATTTTCCTTACTGTTTAAGACTGAGGCAAAGTAGGCATTGAGTACTTCAGCCTTGTCTTCATCCCCTGTTACTCTTGTTCCCTCTGCCTCTGCTAGGGACTGGAGATTCCCCCTAGTAGTCCTTTTGCTGTTGATGTTGATTTTCTTGATAGCATAATATATGGACCTTGCTCAATGGTGATTATTTGTATTTATGGCATTATGTGTTACCCTTTCACAAAGAAAAAAGATTCTAAAAATAATTGTCTCCAAATTATCTTAAAAAAACACGTTAAAAAAATGAAGACACTATTTATGGAAGCTTTTTCTTGTGTCTCTCTCACTGGTGTAAATGCAAAGTGATCTCATTAAAATGTATGAAATTACCCTGGCATAAAATTAATATAGAAGGAGATTTGGGCCTATGATTTTTGTAGATTCTGAAGTATCAAAACTGCCTCTGCTACATCAATATCTG
The DNA here is from genome assembly GCA_033459285.1 of Clamator glandarius. Classification (NCBI taxonomy): domain Eukaryota; kingdom Metazoa; phylum Chordata; class Aves; order Cuculiformes; family Cuculidae; genus Clamator; species Clamator glandarius. Next base: position 301,254 of record JAUNZM010000353.1, on the reverse strand, counting down.
CATTCATGTACTTCAGGAAAAGATGGGATCTAACGCACGGTGATTATTCCTTTATCAATTTTCACTGGCAGCACTAGTCTATACTATTGAATAAGTCATTATGCTGTGATTGATTTTTCTTTCTTCAACTATCTATTTTAAATTTGAGGCAATTCCTGTAGAAGAATGAAAAGCGATGACACAGAACAGAAAACCCAACTTTTCAAAGCAAAAAAAATTGTTAGGGTAATTCTAAAGGAAGAAAAATTTGCCATAATTTGTTTTTCTATATTTGACACTTAAATAAAGACAAGGGGAATTTTTAAGAGAGGGTGAGATTTTTATTCTAATCATCTTTATTTTCTCTGTCCTCCTTACAGCAGGGATTGATGATGGTTGCTCCCAAGGAGAACTGATTCAGATGTATTGAAGATTGTGGCAATCTTTCCACCGACCTCCATGAGTTTTGAATCAGGCCAGGCTGAAGTTTGCTTGGCTTCTGAGGCGGTTGTTTTTTGTTCTTCCTAGATTTCAGCATAAGGAAGCCAAATGTGCTTAAAAATGAACAGACCCTCCTCTCTTGATGGATGTATGTTTGAAGTGAGACAGACAAATGAATATCTGCATGTTAACTGAAAATGAAGACCAATTTTTTTTACAACTGCATGTTCCAGCTTGTTTGACAGTTCTCTCATGCTATCCCAGAATTCCTCAGTCTGTTCTGAACTTTCTCTCTATCTTTGTTGTATCTCTGATTTGAGTAGATGTGGGCAATATTTAACTCTGCCGCCTCTATAAAAAAATTTATTTGTTGGCCTAGTAATATGAAAGAATGGAGGAGAAAAGGCAACACACCCACAATGAGGATATTACTAGGGAAGGAAAGGAGACTGAAAGCAGTATCGTCATGAGAATAATGAATCAAAGGAAAAAATATCAGTCAAGATTACTCTGAACAATGACGGTAGCTGCTGTCTTTGCTGGCATCACCAAAGAAGAATTCAAAGTATGGAGGTGGGGAACCCTTAGTGCAAGCCCATGGTAGTAGGAAGAAAAGCGACATAACGAATAATCAAACTATTTTTGAGCATCTTGAAAGGAATGAAGTAGCAGGTAACTACAGACTTTGATTCATTCTGTCACTTCAGAGCAATCTAATACTATCTGTGACTGACCAAGAGGTCTGGGTTGGGGAAGAAGAAGCAGCTATCCACCTTTATAAGGCTTTTTGATTCAAAGGGTAGTTAGGGAAGCAGGTCCTGAATTGACCAAGGTAGTGTGATCCTCAGGAGAGCTAGTCAAGAAGACCTACAGCATTAAACAGTAGCTCAATGTTTAACTGGAAGAAAGTATCATTTCCCATCACCCTATGCCATTTATTGGAATCCTGTCATTTTCCTCTCATGTCTCTGTGTTACAGGGTGTTTCTGGTTAATAAAAAAAGTATTTATCAAATTAAAGTGAATAAATTGTAGATCTCCATCATCCTTCCCTTCCCCACATATAACAAATGCAGCCCTAGGAGATCAACCCAAACAGAATATGAAAGATGCCTCCCTTGCCTCAGTTTTTAATTGTAAAGAAAGTTGTTCCCTCTGTGTACAAATCCAGGAGCCAGAGGAGCTAAATGAGGCTCCCATGGTCCACGAGGAGGTGGTCAGAGGCTTGCTTGTCCAACTAGACACCCACAAGTCAGATGGGATTCACCCAAGGGTATTGAAGGAGCTGGCAGATGTGCTGGGCAAACCCCTTTCCATCATCTTCCAACAGTCCTGGAAGACTGGGGAAGTTCCACTGGACTGAAGGCTGGCTGATGTTGTGCCCATCTACAAGAAGGGTCACAGGGAGGATCCAGGGAACTACAGGCCTGTCAGTCTGACTTCAGTGCCAGGGAAAGTCATGGCACAGGTGACCCTGAGTGCTATTATGAGGCACAAGCAAGAGAACCGGGTGATCAGGCCCAGTCGACACAGGTTCACGGAAGGTAAGTCTTGCCAAACTAACCTGATTGCTTTCTAAGACAAAGTGACTGGGCTGCTGGATGAGGGAAAGGCTGTGGATGTGGGTCTTCCTGGACGTCAGTAAAGCCTTTGACACAGTTTCTCACAGCATTCTGCTACGGAAACTGTCAGCCTCTGGCCTGGACAGGCGCACACTCTCCTGGGTGGAAAACTGGTTGAATGGCCAGGCCCAGAGAGTGGTGGGAAATGGAGTTAAATCCAGCTGGAGGCCAGTGACAAGTGGGGTTCTCCAGGGCTCAGTCCTGGGTCCAGTCCTGTTCAATGTCTTTATCAATGACCTGGATGAAGGCATCGAGTGCTCCCTTAGCAAGTTTGCAGATGACATTAAGCTGGGTGGAAGTGTCAATCTGCTAGAGGGTCAGGAGGCTCTGCAAAGGGATCTGAACAGGCTGGACTGCTGGGCTGAGTCAAATGGCATGAGGTTTAACAAGGCCAAAAGCCGGGTCCTGCATTTAGGGCACAACAAACCTGTGCAGTGCTACAGACCAGTAGAAGTCTGTCTAGAAAGCTGCCTGGAGGAGAGGGACCTGCGGGTGCTGGTTGACAGCCGACTGAACATGAGCCAGCAGTGTGCCCAGGTGGCCAAGAAGGCCAATGGCATCCTGGCTTGTATCAGAAACGGCGTGACCAGCAGGTCCAGGGAAGTTATTCTCCCTCTGTACTTGGCACTGGTGAGACTGCTCCTCGAATACTGTGTTCAGTTCTGGGCCCCTCACCACAAGAAGGATGTTGAGGCTCTGGAGCGAGTCCAGAGAAGAGCAACGAAGCTGGTGAAGGGACTGGTGAACAGGCCTTATGAGGAATGGCTGAGAGAGCTGGGGTTGTTTAGCCTGGAGAAGAGGAGGCTGAGGGGAGAGCTCACTGCTGTCTACAACTACCTGAAGGGAGGTTGTAGGGAGGAGGGTGCTGGCCTCTTCTCCCAAGTGACAGGGGACAGGATAAGAGGGAATGGCCTCAAGCTCTGCCAGAGGAGGTTTAGGCTGGACATTAGGAAAAAATTTTTCACCAAAAGGGTCATTGGGCACCTGAATAGGCTGCCCAGAGAGGTGGTTGATTCACCTTCCCTGGAGGTGTTTAAGGCATGGGTGGATGAGGTGCTAAGGGGCATGGTTTAGTGTTTGATAGGAATTGTTGAGATTGATGATCTGGTGGGTCTCTTTCAACCTGGTTATTCTATGGTTCTATAGTTAACAACTCTCCACAGCATAAATCACCCAGTTGCTGTGAGGGATGTCACCTTGTATGACAAAAATGGGAGAGCAGGAAATTAGAATAGAGTTTAATGTCATAATCTGATGTTCTTGCACAGAAGTTATATATAATTTGCATCTCTACTGTTTGATCTTTCCTTACCTAAAGTAAATTGGTTTATGAAACATCTAAATGCACATAATGAAAGATTAGACACTGTAAACATTTAAATTAAACTGTCCACTAAGTGTGTTAAAAATCGATACCAGGATGTTGATTTTTAGCATCTTGAGCTAAATTTCTAGTTAATTAGAGGCTTCTTTTTCATTTTAGTATACTACTTTAGAAGTGTTAAAGAGGTAAAAAAAAACCATGCTGAAAAGCTGTGCCTGATGCTGATTTTCTAAACAGAGATATGTTTTCTTACCTCTTACTTACATCTCATCATAAGGAAAGCAATACTCAAAGAATTTCCAAGCCCAGAAAAGCCATAAAGATATGAACTAACAGCCCATGTCTCTTCTTAAATGGAGATGTGTTAAATATCATCTGGGAGAGTGAAGACTTAGACTGGCAAACCTAAACCATTTGCCTTTGTTCTTGCTCATTCTGTGTAATGAAGATCCTTAGGGTTATGCTTTGTGATATGGTTCGTAGAAGACAAAATAAGTGGAAATTATAAATATATTTAAAAACTTTTATAATGAGCTACCTGATCTCCAGAAAACACCTTTGTCAACCTGGTATCTTTCTGATGATATTTACCAATAAGTGCATCTGTGCTAACCCACATCCAGGCCAATGAAACTAAATATTGAAGAGCCAGATCAGTCCCATAGAGTCACCTGCTCCACTTAACAAATCAGGCCCATGTGAGAAAACACTGGAAGCACCTAACGTAAGTCCTGCCCTGGGAACGAATCAGGAAAGTGCATTTCACCATGAATACTGCTGAGTCAAAATCAGTCTGTGGGCAGATAGAAACATTACGATTGAATGCGAGCAGAGAGGTAGTATTACCTGGATAAAGGAAACCAGGAATAGGAAGTTTTATCTAACACCGGTGCTCATAGCATAAGTCAAATTATTTAATCTGATTGTCTAATTTTCCTTTAAATAATATATGAATCTATTAAAATACCTTAGAGAAACCTTTTAAAATACCTTAGCAAAACCAGCTGCAGTTTACAGGGTCAGTCCTCCCAGTTCTTCTCCTGTGAGCTCCAGCTTGCAGTGCCTGTCCCAAGGTATGAGAGCCATTGCGTGGCACTGAACACACAACACACAGATTATAGTGACAGATGGTCTGTTTCACTGGGATTCTCCAAAGAAAACAAATATCGCAAAATATATGGCAAGATCAGCTTTAACCACCTCTCTATATTACTGGTCTCATCTTGAAATGTAGCAGCATGATAGAGCAAAGAAGCTGGTGAAGGGGCTGGAGAACAAGTCCTGCGAGGAACGGCTGAGAGAGCGGGGGTTGTATAGCCTGGAGAAGCGGAGCCTGAGGGGAGACATCATTGCTCTCTACAACTGCTGAAAGGAGGTTGTGGAGAGGAGGAGGCTGGCCTCTTCTCCCAAGTGACAGAGAACAGGACAAGAGGGAATGGCCTCAAGCTCCACCAGGGGAGGTTTAGGCTAGATATGAGGAAAAAATTTTTCCCGGAAAGGGTCATTGGGCACTGGAACAGGCTGCACAGGGAGGTGGTTGAGTCACCTTCCTTGAAGGTGTTTAAAAGACAGGTGGACGAGATGGTGAGGGGCATGGTTTAGTGATTGATAGGCATGGTTGGACTCGATGATCCAGTGAGTCTTTTCCAACCTAGTGATTCTGTGATTCTTAAATGCTCCAGACTTCAGAAGCTAAAAATATGAAGTAAAAATAGTATGTGCTAAGCAGAATATGAATGGTTGAACTTATGTTGTGTGAAAACTGTTTGCTATATGTCCCATACAATTTTCTATTAGAAAGGCATTAGGTGAATGCTAACTACCTCAAGAGCAGAGAGTTAAATGTTGACCTTCATTTATGTTTATTAGACTGCATGCTTTGCGGTCAAGGGGTATGAAATCTGCATGTTACAGAGCAAAGAGCAACAGTCCCATTTGCTAATGCAGCTCTACAACTACTCAATTTGTATTTTTGCTCTGGACCCAGTACTGAATGTCAACAAGATCACCAGGATTTATCAAGTAAAAATCTGAACCACCACTGAGAATCTCATTGTCTTCTATGATGCAGGCTTTGATCCAGCAGAGGTTTTATATCTCTATAAAATACATTTAAATAAGTCCAACGTTTTAGTAGATCAAGATGCATAATGTAACAGATGCAATATTTTATGTGGTGGTTTTGTTTTAATACTTCAGAGGCAAGAGTGAGGGATTGGAGCTGATCACTGAAGGAATTGTGTGTTCTGAAAAATGTTTTCTGTACATCGCATTTGCTACATGCAGGATTGATGTATGTATGTTTTCACTGGAATAAAATGTGCAGTGATATATTTCTTCATTTCAGTCAAATGTAGGTGTCGAGCCTGCCATCATTCATTATTAGATGGCTATATTTATTGCTCTGAAATTATTCTTAATAACACTATTGTTCTCAACCTGCTTCTTAGACCCTAGAAGGCTAATTCTTTTCAGCAATTCTGAATATAATAAAACTGCACACACTGGAATTACACATATGTGTGTTCATAAAAACACCCCACTGCTATAGAACAACTGACATTTAAAATAAAGAAAATCTCTTATATTTATCCATATATCATAAATAATAGCTATTTCTGTGATGGATGGTGTGTGGAATACTGTTTTACTTCTCTCAGCAATTGCTTCTCTTACTTATCTTAAGAATACAGCTCTTACTAACAGCAAAGAAAGGACACCTACTTTGCTTCCATGGCCATTTAAAAGTAATAGCCTCACGCTATTTGTCATTTTCATTGCAGTGTGGTTAATAAAAGAACAGATACTGAAGGCTTATTTCTGCCTTAGCATTTGACGGTGAAATTCCAAAATTGCAGGTGTAATGTTTGAAGTATCCACTAGAATATGTCTCATATGATCCGTCTGCAAAGGGATCTATTCTGCAATATCCAGAGGACTATACCCAGAGATAAATAAGACAGCTGAAGGCAGACTTAATAGTCTTGCTCACTTTTGTGTCTTGGGAGTGTCCAGTTTAAATTCTCCTTAGCTTGTTGCAAATGTCTCAGAGATGAAGACCAAAATCAGCTTCTGGAATAGGACATAGCACTTTTCTTTCCCTAACCTCATACACATGCTGGTTCCTCATTATCCACTTGGAGAAATGGCTGAAAGGGCTTAGTAAAGCATAGCCTGTGCTCCTACACTCATTCTCCTCTGTGCTAAGACAAGAAGGGGTGCTAGGGCATCCTAAAGTCCTTCATTTGTTACCATGAAAAAGGTAAAACTGAGAGAAATGGCCTGAAAAAAACCAAAACAAAGTGAAAAGAAGAAAAATAAAAAAAAGCAAACCACATCACCACCACCCAAATAAAACCCAAGGAACAACAATAAATAATTTATCTGAATCTAATATCTTTCTGTTAACTTATTAATATGTCCATGACCAGGTTGGATGAGATCTTCAGCAACCTGATCCAGTGGAATCCTGGCCATAGCAGGGATGGTTGGAATTTGGTAATATTTAAGGTTCCTTCCAACCCAAACCATTCAATGATTCTATGATTCTGTAGAGGGGTTTAAAAAATGGACATCTTTAGCCTGAATTCACCCCTTCTGTCATTATGTGTCTTAAATTTACCGAATTTGTTTCAGGCTGGTTTTGGGGCTTTTTCTGTAATCAAAGTTGATGTCTCACCTAAAATAGCTTTCCCTAAAAGGCACTTTATTCTCCTAATTATTTTTACTCGGCATTTAGCTAACTAGATGTCAGGTTTTTTTGAGAGAAAAACAGGTGAGACAAATCTCACCTATGGGGCCCTGATCAGCTGCAAATAAATCAGCAATGGACAAATCAACACTATTAAAATAATTTGAAATTCCAGTCTTAATAACTCTTGAGAATGAGACATAAGATCTTCATAGACTTAGAAAAAACCATTTGTACTTGAAATTATGAAGATGCAAAATTTATATATCTTATGGAAGGTGCCTGTTCTCGTGGACTGCCTCATTTCCTTTACTTTCTTAACAAAAATATGCCAAGCTCCTCTCTCCTCAGCACTAAATGATGAGCTTCAGAGTAGATATACTGTTATTTTGCACAAGTATATACTGCATTCATTTATAAGGCTGCAAAATAATTCTTTTTAGCAGCTTGATGTAAGATGAATACGTTGCTTATTCCTAGTCAACAAATACAAGGTAGGTAATTTACACAGAGAGAGCAACATCTGGCATGATTCTTGCTGCTGGGGATAGTGGAAACTGCACAAGGTATCCCCATTATCCTATCAGCCTAATTTTGCTAAACTCATTTTAATGAAGCACAGAAATGTGACTGTCTATTCAGCCTCTCATTCCAGGAACATATTGTAATTAACTGCCTGAGCAGCTGTATGGCAGTAGGAGAAGGCTTTAAATTATGTGACTCTGTTGATATTACTTGTGTTAAAATGATTTTGGAGATTGGAAAGGAAGATCTGATTGCTTTTCATGGCAATGTCTAAAGCCTAAATGAGCTCTCGCACCTGAAGGAGGAAGAAATAACCTGCAGACTTCACACCAGCACTCTGTAAAATGCATTTGGAAGCTTGATCACCATGATCTAACCTCTGTAATTATTTCAGCCCCTCCAGTTATTGTCATGTATTTGATCCTCAGATGCTGTTTAATTAATACTGTGTATTTTAACATAAACTCAATGGCAAAGGAACAGCTATTCACTGTGTAAGCCAATTTCTTCACTATCACAAGAAAACAAGATACTACCTATTACTTTTCTCATGACTAAGCAGTAATATCTCACTGAAAACCTGCAGGAAAAGTGTACTGGGAGAAACTATTACAACAGTTTATTAAATGGGAGCAAATGGAGTTAATCTGGCAGAGAGCTACAGTTTGTAAGGCAAAGATGGGGCAAACCTTGAATAATACTTTAGATGTATTAACATCTATGGTTAACATACTGTCTTCTGTAGGATGACATAATAGTTCTGCAAAGCTGATTGATATCTTTGTTCCTAAAAAAACAGACCGAGAGATAAAGTTATGGTATAGAATCCAAAATGGTGAATTATCATTGAATGCAGCTGTGAGTCAAAAGGCTACTTAAAGACTTCTGCATATCCGTGTCCTGTTCAAGTCACTTTCAAGAATAAAGTGAGATTCCAACGGAATGCGCCTTCCAAGTTACACTCCAACGAACTGACAATCCACTCCTAATGAAATTTCAGCAGATCACTATGCAAAAGAGAGACCTAGCAAGAAAATATATCTTAGATTTTATGGTATGTTCCTTACCCGTCACAACTTGCCACCTTAAAAAGTCCACAAAATTCTTTTAACAAAGACTTTTAATGTAGACTTATGCTACGTATTGAAACTGGGCTTCAGTTCAGTTTTATGGGAAAGCTTTATGCAGCCAGGCTCAGGCTTCCCCTAGGAGGACATGAGATATGTTTCTTCACAAATGGAGTTAAATCCAGCTGGAGGCCCGTGACAAGTGGGGTTCCCCAGGGCTCAGTCCTGGGTCCAGTCCTGTTTAATGTCTTTATCAACGACCTGGATGAAGGCATTGAGTCCTCCCTTAGCAAGTTTGCAGATGACACCAAGCTGGGTGGAAGTGTGGATCTGCTGGAGGGTCGGGAGGCTCTGCAAAGGGACCTGAACAGGCTGGACTGCTGGGCTGAGACCAACGGCATGAGGTTTAACAAGACCAAATGCCGAGTCCTGCACTTGGGGCACAACAACCCTAAGCAGAGCTACAGACTAGGAGAAGCCTGGCTGGAAAGCTGACAGGACAAGAAGGACCTGGGGGTGTTGGTTGACAGCCGACTGAACATGAGCCAGCAGTGGCCCAGGTGGCCAAAATGGCCAATGGCTTCTTGGCTTGTATCAGAAACGGCGTGACCAGCAGGTCCAGGGAAGTTATTCTCCCTCTGTACTTGGCACTGGTGAGACCGCACCTCAAGTACTGTGTTCAGTTCTGGGCCCCTCACCACAAGAAGGATGTTGTGGCTCTGGAGCGAGTCCAGAGAAGAGCAACAAAGCTGGTGAAGGGGCTGGAGAACAAATCTTATGAGCAGCGACTTGGAGAGCTGGGGCTGTTTAGCCTGGAGAAGAGGAGGCTGAGGGGAGACCTTATTACTCTACAACTACCTGAAGGGAGGTTGTGGAGAGGAGGGTGCTGGCCTCTTCTCCCAAGTGACAGGGGACAGGACGAGAGGGAATGGCCTCAAGCTCCGCCAGGGGAGATTTAGGCTTGAGATTAGGAAAAAGTTCTTCATGGAGAGGGTGGTTAGGCATTGGAACGGTCTGCCAAGGGAGGTGGTTGAGTCACCGTCCCTGGAGGTGTTTAAGGAGAGGGTGGATGAGGTACTTAGGAGCATGATTTAGGGATTGGTGGGAATGGTTGGACTCGACGACCCAGGGGGTCTCTTCCAACCTGGTTATTCTGTGTGATTCTGTGATTCACGTTGCCAGACATGTGCTTCACTCTCCCATTCAGTTTGCTATAAGCAGAGAGAAGTATCTGAGGATGTCAAGAATGTTCTGACAAGTTCATGATCAGGGAAAAGAGTATGGGTGAGAGTAATCCAGTTAAACATGTCATGCATCTTTAAGAACCCTCTGAAGATGTAAACCTGCATCCATTTGGGGGACTAATCCGGTGCAGAGGCTATCAATAGGACGTGACTTTGAGTGATCCTGGAGGATCAGCAAGGCTGTTGCTTAGGTAGGGCTGTGATCTTATGAATAGTTTTTGTTTACTTCTGTCTGCAAAAAAGAGGCCTTTTTCTAATTCATATGTATGGATAGCCTTCATCTAGGGCTTCATCATCATTCCTAGAGCCACAAAGATGGTTAGAGGGCTGGAGAATCTTCCCTGTGAGATAGACTAAGAGAGCTGGGGTTGTTCAGCCTAGAGAAAAGAAGGCTCCAGGGAGACCTGACATCAGTATTCCACTATTTTAAAAGGGCCTACGGGAAAGCTGGGGAGGGCCTCTTTATCAGAGAGTGCAGTGGTAGGACAAGGGGGAACAGTTTTAAGCAGAAACAGGAAAGATTAGATATTAGAAGTAATTTTTTTTTACTGTGAGGGTGAGAGGCACTGGCATAGGTTGCCCAGGGAAGCTGTGAATGTCCCATCCCTGGAGGTGTTCAAGTGGGTTTGGTGAGGCTTTGAGCAACCTGATCCAGTGGAAGGTTTCCCTGGTCATGGCAAGGGGCTTGGAACTGGATGATCTTTAACGTCCTTTCCAACCAAAACCATTCTATGATTCTATGGTTCATGACCACGTGTCCCAGCTAGCTACGGTTTCCCTCTAAATTTTCTTCGCAAAAATCACTTGTTGTATCTTGTTTAAGAATATAAGGTGCCCTGTGAAGAAAGCATTTCTCACAAGCTAGTTGTCTGTTTTTCATTGCAGAAGCTTCTGGGTCTTATTAGTCACAGAATCACAGAATAACCAGGTTGGAAGAGACTCACTGAGTCATCGAGTCCAACCATTCCCATCAATCCCTAAATCATGCCCCTAAGTACCTCATCCACCCTCACTTTAAACACCTCCAGGGACGACAACTCAACCACCTCCCTGGGAAGACTGTTCCAATGCCTAACCACCCTCTCCGTGAAGAATTTTTTCCTAATCTCAAGCCTAAATCTCCCCTGGTGGAGCTTGAGGCCATTTCCTCTCATCGTGTCCCCTGTCACTTGGGAGAAGAGGCCAGCTCCCTCCTCTCCATAACCTCCCTTCAAGTAGTTGTAGAGAGTAATAAGGTCTCCCTTCAGCCTCCTCTTCTCCAGGCTAAACAGCCCCAGCATCATTATTTATATTTCAGAGAGCACCACAGAGATTTGAAAGCAGTTGTTCTTTGGCTGCAAGAATGGATTCCCACACGAAGACTTACTTTAGGAACGTTAAAATTAAAAAAGTAAACTCCACTGCACAAAGGACTGACATGATTTTAGAGGAATATACATCACAGCCACCTTAATACTAAGTACTAAATATCAGCATAAATATGTGTCTATTCCAGCTGTAGATTCTAACAGAGATTTGGACAGATAAGTGCTGAATAGTACCAAAGTTTTGTTCTAAGAATATGAGTTTTCATATTTGTGCTGTTATGAGCAATATTAATACTTCACTTGAGGTGCATTTGTCTTCATCATTCAAAGGATTCCTTTTCATTAGTGCTGGAAATTCAGTTAGAAATGTGTTGTATTCATTTCACTGATTATGATCTAAACTTCCTTCTTGGGTGAGAAATGTAAAATACATTTATTCTGCTTTAATTGGACCACTAGCAAATCCTTGGCAAATGGCAATTTCAAGCAGAAGATGAGAGAGCTATTTCCTTTAGTCTCTCCCTACCACAACATCAGGATGACAGAAGGAGCTAGGAGTTAATAAGAAACATTAAGAAAAATTTGCCCTTGTAGCAGCTAGTGGTTTAGCTGCTGTTTCATATTTCTTCTGTGACATCACATGCTCTTCTGTACTTTAACATTTGTCCACGGACTTCAGGGAGTGCACACCATGGTAATAAGATGAACTACTTTAAAAAGATTGTGTTAATACCATCAGGGCTGACACAGCACTGATGTCAGTGGAGGTAAGGGAGAGTGCTGAACTCCTCACCTCAGTTCCTGTTACAGAAAGAATGAAAAATAGATAACATGATACTGCCGGCATTGCAAGCTGCCTCCAGCTGCCCACAACCAGCATTCACAATCAAAGGATGAAGACTGTCAGGACCCCACCATCCACAGCTCTCAATGTCTGAGTGCTGTTCTGGAGGAATAGCAGTGGGGTTTATTGGGATGGGGGGAGAAAGGGTGTTAAAATCTTTCCCTTGCTTTTTCCCAGGAAATCAAAATCTAATCATTGGCTTAAAAATACTGTTGTGCTCTCTGGGAATAGCAGCATATTGCAAAATTATTAAACTGCATTGGACCACCCCCGTGGTTCTTTATGGACTGGCTGGCCACTGATGGGTTAGAGAAACAAGCAGTTTCTTAGCTGCAACATTCCTTGTCCTAAAAAAAGGACACTAGCTGATGGGAAAAGCAGTGACTAAGGCACTGCTGTCATAAAAATTGCTTCCCAGAGTTGCCCTTTGCATGCCCTCTGACTCTAGATGACTCACTGTCATTTATCCTCTTTCTCTTAGATGCTTAATCTTACTCAGAGTAAATCTTTCAGGGCAGGAGTGCCTTCTTAAATGGGTTTGTCTAACACCAAAAATGACCGAGTTCCCCAAGCGCAACTGCAGAGTATAAATAGTAATGAGGTCAGCTGGCTACAGAGTGTAAATGGCTTCTGCTCTGCATTGTTTAGCCTTTCCAAATTGTGTAAACTTGAAAATATCAAAAGGAAAGAATCCAAAGACAAAGGAGAAAGACCTGAAGTGGAGAAGGAGGAAGGGAGGGAAACCATGTACTAATTACTCAAGATAAATCACTTGACAATTTGTCACCTGGATTCTTTGAGATAAAAGCCAATATAGAGAAATCAAGAGCAATTATATCCCTGCCTATGAAATTACTTAGGCTGTGCTCAAGCCTTCTCTTTTGATTCTATATGTTTTACAGTTTGTGTGTTCTGTCTCTTCCACAAATAATTGATTTGATCACCATTATTAGTTATTATTTTCATTAAAGTATTTATTATACACTTACAGGTATAAAATATGGCTGAAAAGTAAGCAGACTGCAGTTGTAGAATATACTAGGTTTTAAGGAGGTGTTTTCATGCTCCTAATGAAGACATAATTGGGATAAGAGGGCTAAATGCTGAAACTTAAATATCCAACCTTGAAGGCTTTTTACCACAGAATCAGAGAATAGTCGTGGTTGGAAGTGACCTCTGGAGATCATCCAGTCCAATCCCTTTGCTAAAGCAGGTTCACCTACAGCACATAGCACAGGAACCAGAAGGGTTTTTAATATCTCTGGAGATGGAGACTCCAAGACCTTCCTAAGCAGCCTGTTCCAATGCTCCGTCATCCTTACAGTTAAAGAAGTTTTTCTTCATGTTGAGGCAGAACTTCCTGTATTCCAGTTTGTGCCTATTGCCCCTTGCTCTGTTGCTAGGCAAAACAAGAGATTTTATAAAGCAAGAACTGCAGAAATTTCTGCCAGAGCCAAGATAAACAGTTGAAAATGACCTCTCTGGTCTTTTCAGACCAATCTGAGTGTGTTTCCCAGCAACTCAGTGACCTTTGTAACACTGAGCATGGCAGGGTGGAATATTGCTATCTTGGCATGGATTGCATTAAAGATCAGGCTAACTCATTACAGGGATCCTTTCTGGGCCTAAAATAGAAAATACAAGTAACAAACAAAGCACCAAGCCTGGACAGATGGGAATCTAAAAGAGCTTTTCTAAAAATATAAGACTCATCTTAGGGGTTAGGATGAGGAAAAGTGCATGCCATACAGTAATGTGGACTCTTCAGAGGGATGAGCATGACAAATAATAGAAGCAACAGATCCCACAAAAAGAGTAAATGGTAGCCTGTAGTATATTACTTTAGTTGGACAGTAGCTCTAGCCTAGTCCTCTTCCTAGAGTTAAACACCCTGCAAGCAGGTTGAAGGGGAGCTTTCTGACTTAGAGAGCTTGGGGGGTAAACATTAAGACAAGAGGACGCAGACAGGCAAGGAAAATGCAAAGAAACCAGAACACAGTGCCAAAGTGATAAGACCACTGGTTTCAAGAAAAGAAGGACCTAAGCCTTGTTTACACAGCAAACACAGATTTTAGGAAGGGATTTCAGAGGATAATCATAACAAAGGAGTTTCAGAGCCATGGGGTTTATGTGTCTAACACAAGGGGAGACTTCGGAGAAGGCATGGAGGAACTTACTTGAAAGCACAAAGCAAGACACTGAGCTGATCCCAAGATCCAGTTGAGGACAGAAAGAAGTGGAAGTTGAGGAAAAGAGGGCAAAATATGTAGGCTGTGAAATATTTTCAACTAATTCCTCCTGGACATACTATAGACCAATGAACAACATGGATGTGATGAGCATTGGTGTTTTGAATGGGTAGGAGAGAGGAAAGAGAAGATGCCCATGTTATGACAAAGAGGCAGGGAGATGATGTCTCTACCGTGAGAAATTTAAGAGATAGGGTAGACAATGGGGCAGAATGAGGGCCAGATTTAGGGCCATTGTGGGACTATATATGCAAAAAAGAGATATAAGAGACAGGCAGAGGTGCTAGGTAGGAGGTGGATTGTGGTGCAGTCTTCCTTTACTGCCCAAGAGAGGATTTATTCTCAAAACAGCTGACAGGACAGATTCTCTCTTTCTGATGTTTTTATAATATATGCTTCAGGAGTCCTGTAGCCAGCCAGCTGATCCAGCCAATGCCAGCCATAGGTGGGCTGTTGGCACATCACAGCAAGCAAATGCAACTCTATTGATTTAAAGACGTATGAGTCTCTTGCTAGAAAATCATTGTATTCAATGGTTTCTTCATTGCATTTAATCATGGGAGTAGGTCTTCCATTATATTCAAATGACATTTTTTCCTTTGCTAGGAGACAGATGGAAAAGCACAGAACAAATGCACAGAGAAAGGCATTTTTAAATAAGTCTGCAAAATGGAAGCAAACTTTAATGACAAGAAAGGTCAGTCTGTCAGGTCCTTTCACACACAGGTGCACAGAGCAGAACTTTCCAACTGCTAAACTACAGTAGTGCTCAAACGAAACCTGCCTTTGTCCTCTCCTTCAATGAGGTTTATTAGCCCAGACAGAAATGCAGTCTACTTTCCCAGAGTAGAGGCAGGTTTGTTTTTTTCTGTATTTCACATGGTCTTTCAAATCTTACCATAGAATCATGGAGTGGTTCGGATTGGAAGAGACCTAAAAGATGTTCCAGTTCCAAGCACCCTGCCATGGCCAGGGACACTTTCCTGTAGACCAGGTTCTCAAGGTCTCATCCAACTTGACCTTGAAAACCTACAGGGATGGGCCATCCATGATTTCTCTGGAGAATCTGTTATAGTGCCTCACCACAAATTCTTCTTAATATTTAATCTAAATCTCTCCTATTTTAGCTTAAAATAATTACCCCTTATCCTATCATTACAGTCACTGATAAAGAGCTCCTCCCCAGCTTTTCCATAGGCTCCCTTTATGTACTGGAAAGCTGCTCTAAGGTGTCTCTGAGTCTTCTCTTTTCTAGGCTGAACAATCCCAACTCTCTTAGCCAGTCCTCGCAGGGGAGGTGCTCCAGCCCTCTAATTATCTATGTGGCCTCCTCTAGACTCACTCTAACTGATCCATGTCCTTCTTGTGCTGAGTATTCCAGAACTGAATGCAATACTTCAGGTGAGGTCTCACAAGAGCAGAGGAGAGTAGAGGGGCAGAATCGCCTCCCTCAACCTGCTGGTCACACTTCTTTAGATGCAACCCAGCTTACATTTTTTTTCTCTGGGCTGCAAGCACACACTACTGGCTCATGTTGAACTTCTCATCCACCAGCACCCCTAACTCTTTCTCCTCAAGTCTGCTCTCAATCCATTCTCTGCCCAGCCTGTAACTGTTCTTGGGATTGCCCTGACCCAGATGCAGGACTTTACAGTTAGACTTGCGGAATTTCGTGAGGTTAGCACAGGCCCACCAAGTCTATCAAGGTCCCTCTGGATGGTATCCCTTCCCTCCAGCATGTCTACCACAACACGCAGCTTGATGTCTTCAGCAAACTTGCTGAGGGTGCAGTCCATCCCATTTTTCACATCTATTATAAAGATGTTAAACAACACTGGTCCCAAAATTGACTCCTCAGGAATGCCACTCATCAGTGGTCTCCACTTGGACATTAAGCCTTTGACCACAACTCTTTGAGTGTGTCCATCCTATTCCTTATACACTGAGTGGTCCATCAATCAAATCCCTGGCTCTTCAATTTAGAGACAACAATGTCATGCAGGAGTGTGTTGATACTTTAACTCCCAGCTGTGCATCCAGAGGGATAGAGTGCATGTCTTTGATGAATTATAGCTAGTGATGTGAGAGACAGAGACCCAAAACACCTCATATTGGAAGAGTTATCTTCCTGGTTTCTGGGTAGTGTTTTCTTCACTGTCATAAGTTTGAACATCTGCAGTATATCAGCCTATGGATGAGGAGCTCTGCAAGTATAGCAGCATGGGCTAGAAGCTCTGCAGACTATTAGATGGAATTAGACATTGGTGCCCAAATGTGAAATTCAAGGGATCTTGAATGTAACCTGGGCACTAACCTGATCTGAATGCATGACAGCAGATATGTGCAATGTTTGTATTTATATGGAAATGGAACTTTGGTACTGACTAAAGAGACATGTCAACAATGGACAATAAGGACGATATCAAGACAAGTGCCATTTTTAAGTACTGCTCTGAGTTGCTATCTTCCAAATTCTGCAGAACATTAGTCTAAATTCAACCTTAATATAGGTGACTTCAATCCTTCATTCACTGCAATTATGTGGAATTGAATTGTGTCCTGTTCTTACTTCTGCAGTAAGATCTTCATGGACACCGAGCTCCTAGATTGATATCAAAACACATTTATCATCCTCCTGTATTTTCATTATTTTTGTGACTGTGCCTTCCTAACCTGATGTACTGTTTCCATTAGCCCTAACATGGAAACAGTTGCTGTAACAGAAGGACACTTCCCTATCTTCTCAATACCTTTTTGACATTTCTAGATCTTGTACTTACTCTAGGTTTGGAAGATAATTATTTGAATCACTTATTTCTTAACTTATTATTTTTTACATTTGGGCCTCAGTGTAATTGTGGCAAGGAACCTCAGATTTGATCAAATCTACTTTCTTTTCTCCTTCTGGTCTTTCAAAACAGTAATTGGATTGTTGTATAAGTCTGGTGAAAATAGCATTTTCCATTTTCAAGCATCAAAGATCTTCTCAAGTATTTGTTGATTGCTGTCTTTTACAAATCCATTTTGAAGCCTGAAAGGTCTGTTACATCTGTTTAACCAATGGATAAACAAGGCTTGGAGTTCCTCTTAGAGTCTGAATGACACACTGGTATCGATATTTTTATTAAATTCCTTCTTTCGTGTCCAACTCTGGTAGGAAACTTCATCCTTCTTGCACAAACCTGGGTCCAGACACCATGGCTCATGAATTTCACTCTCCCTCACTGTTAGCTCAGAGCATTGCAGTGGAGTGCAGACGCTGTGCATTCTGGGGCAGAGTATCCAGGTCTTCCTCTGATTCACGGAGATGTCAACAGACTGTTACTGGGAAGGTTTCTGGAACACTGCAGGTGCTCAGGCTGTGCCTGGGATAATCTGCAGAAGGTGGCACAGGCCAGAAAATGTACCAGAAAGACTTTGAACAAAATACATCAAGACAGTCACATCTCTCTGCTTTCCGATACAGAGAGAGACCCAGGAGCTGAGATCCCGCCTCTCCATTTGATCTCACTCTCTTCCTCCAATTTAATAACTTGCATAGGACAACTCCTTGTTCAAGAACATTTAAAGGGCAATTAAACATTTTTGCCTTTACACAACTGTAATACTTTTTTTCAGAATTGCTTGAAATACTTTCTTCTAAACCATTTGGCACCAAACTGCATTTCTCTACCAGGAATGTGGCACAGAAAGGGATTTATCCACTTATCTGTCTTCTCCCTTTATCTGTCTTCTCCCCTAGAAATTGTGTTCCCTGGATGGAGGCACACACCTATCATAGATGTATTCTGGTATAATTTTTCCCTGTGAAATAAACCAGGCTCTTTTGGTTTCCTGCAATAAAACTGCTGGGTTATCCTTTTCTCTATGTGCTTCAGTTCATAGTTCTTTTTCTCAAGCATGAGAAACATGAAATCCCATGATTTTCTAGATAAAATTTCACTATAGTCTTATATGTCCTTATCTCCATTAAAAGCAACTTGTCTGGTAATACTGATCTTGGAAGCATATTTGAATGGATAGTCAGGTATGTCATTTCTTTCCTGTTGTGATATCCCATGTTGCAGCCAGATTCCTGTTCTCAAGGCCTGTGAGACTTGCATTTCAATCTGATACAGTTTTGGCCACCTCCAATCCATGGTCATTTAACTCTTCCTAAATGAAATGCATAGCCTGCTCTGTGATAGAAGTGCTACTTTATTTTTCTCATAAGTAATTTTCTTATGTTTACTCCTCCTTTTCAGTAGCAGTTGTCAATGCATACTTTTAAATATTCATTTCCAAAGCCAGAGACCTTTCCTCCTCCTTGATAATTTAATCCTCTTCACAAATTATTGTGAATTTTCTTTTAATTTAATCCTCAATTTTCTTTAAAACTCAGTTCAATTTTCTTTATCGATGTCTAGTTTATTCATCTTAAGTAATAATTTCTTATGTGCCAGTAGAAAAATGCATTGTTGACCTACTTGGATAATCATATCTTATCAAAGAATTCTTCAGATTTTCTCTGGAACCTGTTTTTAACAAAGTCTTTTAACATTTGTTTCCTTATGTCTATATTTTCCTTAAATATTTCTTCTAAAGTCTTAGATATAACTGGCATGAAACTAATTTGGGTTTGATTCGCCAGGTTTGGGGTCTTTCTCTACTCACTTCAATAAAACTACTCAAATCATCTGATTTGACAAGACTCTGACAAGAACAAGAGTTATGTAAAGAAGCTGTGCAGAGGGAAAATACTTATCACAATACCACAGGTCAGCTACTTTTCATTAGTCCACTGAAATCCACGGGGCTGTTGAACAGGTTTTTTTTCTGAATTTAAAATCAGTCATTATAGTTCTATCATTAAAGCCACCTTTTTCACAAGATTTGGCACTTCAGGACAGGATGATTTAAAAGCTTGACATCCCCAAACATTCCTGACAGATTACTGGTTAGGTGCAGTGCTGATTTTGCTGTTGCCAGTAAACGTGAACCTTTATCAATCTCAGTTTACATTAAAACATCAAACGGCAAACTGCGCCTGCTGACAACTCAGATTCACAATCACCTCTGAATTATCTGCAGTAGTTGAAGAGTTTGTCTTCCAGGCTAGTAACGGCTTCAGCCACTGCAGGTAAATCCAATGTGAATCAGAGACAGAATCATCCTTGTTTTCCCAATTATCCAGCTATCAATGCATGAAAAGTCATGAGTGTTGATTTGCAAATCTCCGTTCTCTACTCCAGAGGCCTAAGATTTATCAGAAAAGGCATGATTCAAAATGCTACAGGTAGACTTCAGCTATTCTAATTGTCTCTTCAAGCAGTTAGAATGGATTGTTATTAATATTAAAAGGATTTTATGAGATTATTGTAATCCAGATCCTGGGAAAGAAATATGACAGAAAGCAGATCCCTATTGCTCATACGCTAGGGAAAATTCTGACTATTTATTGTTGCAGTTAGTATTTCAGTCACCAGTTGCATCAATATCAGGCTGAGATGCAAAAGTTGCTGCTCTACCATTAGGCTACACTTTGTGGAATAAGCCTCAGTTGAAGAAAATAGCTTTTTGCCTGCTGCTAAGTGATGGGATCAGCTTACATCTCAGTACAGACATGATCTTGACATGCAGGAGGCTTTTGAAAATGGTTTGGATGGAGAGTGAATAAAGGTCTTTGGCAGTAGCTGAGATTTGAAGTGGCAAGTGCCACAGGACAGCTGACAGGAAAGGACATAGCGGGACATACTGGCTGCCTACAATGACAAATAAATATTCCTGGACCTTGAAGTCAAGTAGTAAGCATCAGCCCACATCCGCACTAGTAAACCATGGTAGTCCTCAAAATGAGGTGGCTGCATACAAACCACTCTGGGGAATGTTGGAATGGACAAATTCTTGACAAGAAACAGTCTATGGATTTATCAGCACTTTGAGCCACCCAGGAGTACACTAGTAATTACAGAGGCAGCCTTGGTATGCAAATGTTTGCAGAACTGGTACTTCCCTCGTAGAACAGGAGTGATGATGAAAAGGTTTTGTGCTAGGGCTTGTTAGTGTCTAGTCCTCATGATATGGTTGGAAAAGTCACGAGTAAGTTTGGCTACTCTCTACACATGAATTAGAGCACCAAGCCCAACACGTAGCAGAGAAGTCACAGAGCAGAGAAGACCAGAAAGCATGGACTAGTGATGTGTTTTACTCCCTCCTCAGTGCCAGCACATCCAGGCAGGATCTACCAGATACACACCTCTTAGTGCTGGCTGTAGGGCACTCTCTCACGCTGTCTGCAGAGGACCAGGCAAATTCAAAGCCCTTGGAACGTGAAGTTTGCAAGGTGTATCCTATACAGGTCCATCCACACCCACCCACTCTGCTGGGCTGGAGCAAAGTCTTTGGGGTGCGCTCCAATGTTCATGTATATTGGGAAGTATCCACTGTATTTCAAATTAATTTCATTCAAAATGTTCTGTTTATCCACTAAGTTCCCTCACCTTTGTTTTAGTGTGGTTTGTTTAATAAATTCCTCCTGAGAAAAACAAAAGGCAAAGTTTCATAATTCATGTGTCATGTGTGAACTTCAAAAATGACCTTATAGGCAGAGATATTTAATTTTAACTGGTTAAAGAAGCCTTTTAATAGGAGTCAGCAGAGGTTGTGTTTTAACTCAGCTGGCAACTAAGCACCACACAGCCACTTTCACGGTCCCCAAGAAGCAGCTGCCACCCTTTGGCTGACTCCCCCAGTTTATATGCTCAGCATGAGGTTATATGGTATGGAATGTCAGTTCGGATCAGCTATCCTGGCTGTGTTCCCTATTCCCTGGCAGAGCAGTATGAGAAGCTAAGAAGTCTTTGGCTTACTCCAAACATTGCTTAGCAACAACTAAAACTTCAGTGTGTTATTAGCATTATTCTCATCCTGAATCCAAAACACAGCACTTTACTCTTTACTAGGAAGAAAATTAACTTTAGCCTGGCTGAAACAAGGACAGTAGGAGCTCTGCCGTGCACAGTCCTTTTATACCCAAGAACAACTTCTATGAAAGCTAAAGCAAGAAAGACAGAATCACCTCCATGATTATCCAGTGCAAGTGGATATTTACAAAAGGCAAAACCAGTTGCATTTATAGATGCAAAAGATGTATGCTTGCAGATATATGGCAATTTTTGGGGTTTTGGCTGACAGTAAAAGTAAACTATTTTAGCTTTCAAGTGAAAAATGACTTATTATTTGGCAGAGTTGATTAAATTTGGTTTGTGGTCAGAAAATAAAATGTGCTGCAGTTCATTGATGCAGAAACAACTAAAATAGATTGGCTTTGCTGATGCAATTCCAGACATGAACTAATTATCTTTTTATGCAATCAAATCTGTAAAAGTATAATTTATTTGAATGAGTACGATATTTCATAGAGACATGAGTGAATACAGTAGCTGTTTTTCCTCAACAGTATTTTCTTATAGCCTTCAAAAACTTAGTTCTTAATAGTAACTAACTGGTTTACTAATTGCTTGTTTTTATTTTATACGTACGTATGCATTAATTTACACATTTCCCCCATGTATATATATTTAGACATAAAAATGTTGGGCTTCAGAAAAACAACAAACTAGCTTTCAACACTGCAGAGGAGCCACAGTTTACTTAAATGACACAATGGTATCTAAATCCGTTAAATTTCATTGCTGCCACAAGCTGTCCTGAAGAGTTCATACATGAAATGACTCTTTCTTGATGGGGGAGGCAGCATACTAGGTCAAACAGTATAAATTTCTCCCATTTCTTTTACCTAGTGGGTCTTCTGCCTAGAAAGTGGCATTCTGTACAGTGGCAAATGCTTTGACTTGCAGAAATAGAATCTACATTAGCACCTAAAAGTGTGAGACGAAGTGGAATAATGTCAGACACGGGATCCAATTCCAAGAGAAGAGTTTCAAGGTGTGACATAGAAAAAGCAGCTAAAAAAATTTATGGCATGTGGTGTAGAGAACAACCACCTGACAGATATAGTAATAATATTTAAAGAATGTGTGAAAATAATGTCAGTAGGAATGGAAATTTAAGTATGCTATTTGAAAGTGATTGGTGACATTTAGCTGTCAGGTCAATTAGCTAGCGGAACGATTTATATAGGGCAGTAATAACTTGGAACAACTGAGGAGGAAGGCTGGTTTGAACTTGCCCATCATGAGTGACTGAGAATCACTACTACTGCATCTATGAGAAAGAGAAAGGTGTTACTAGGACGTAGATGAGATTTTTCCAGTATATACAGTGAAATACAAATGTCACAGCATCTTGGCGTCCTTATTTCTGGACAACAAACCTCACCTTTAGTACTCGGAGCCACTGAGGTCCCAGCACTCAAGAGCCAAAACAGGTCAAGGTGAGGAAAAAACTGGTAATCTGGCTAGGCTGCTGTGCAAAAGGAAACTGGGCACACAGAGGCTCATTCAAGCTGTCATGACGAAAGGAGGAAAGATTTTCTTCAAAATTACCCCCTTCTCTCCAGTGTTTCAGCTGTAGAGGGGGAGCACTAGGTTGATGCAGGACAAATAAATTGGGCATGAATACATTTAGACAGAAAGCAGAAGAAACTTTCCAACTCTGGGCACTGAGAGCCTGGAATACTCTCAGTGAACATCAATAATAAAAGAAAAGTTTTGAGACAGATCCTGATTAGCTGTTCACACAGATAATGAACTCTGTGCATCTGTAACAGTAGGAGTCACAGTCTGATGAACCTTCCAGTCTAGTATTCTGTGTAAGGTAAAGTAGCATAGCCTGATCTTCAAAGGTATCAAAGAGCAGAGACCCATGATGCAGGAAACTGACCTTATTTGCACTCAACCTAAAAAATACACAGGAATTAAGCATCTATTGAAGTATTAGACTGAATTAGAGCTTTAAAAAGCACTGCAGGCTCATGTATTTAATTTACAAGTATTAATTTTCATGATGCAACATTATGTTGTCAATAGAAAAAATAATTCATCATAAAGATAATTGAAAATACAGCATAAAATGAATTGAAATTAATATGAAAATAATAGCATAAATGTTGCAGTACTTAATTTATTATTCATAGAAGAAAGTTGTTGGTGGCTTTTCTTAAGTAACACAAAACCAGGTTTTATCTCATCCAAATGTAGAACGTAGAAATGGGCAGAGTATATTGTGTTCTGTGTGTTTATTCTGGTTGAAAGTTGCATCGATTTTGTGTTATCCTCTGTTTTTTAGTGTATATTATTAAATATGCGTGCCATTCCCATGCTGTCAATATGCTGTGCTCTTAACACACTGGCTTTGGCCAGTACATTTGCACCAATCTTTTAAAGTTTTATGAATTTCTACTTGCCATGGATTTTGGTGGAACTAGAATCATCAGTGCCTTCTATTGGAGGCAGCTTACCAAAACAGCAACAAAAACAAAAAAGAAAGGGGGAAAGTTTGGATGTAATTAAAAAGAATGGTCATTCTTTCTATTCTTGAAGCAAAGATTCTTGTAACCTGAAGAATTATTAACAGAGCCAGCATGTTGATCAAAAAAGAAGCTTGAAAGGTGTGAAGATTTTCAGCATCACGCTGTTTTCAGAGTCACAGGCCTACAGCCAACAAAGTTATCTCTTGTGAGTAAGTACAAAGCCAGGTTAAAGAAGTTTTGGGGTTTTTTTATAGAGATATCCTTTCAGTTTTGGAGATATAATTAAAATCAGTTTTCATGCATTACTCAACAAGTGAGAATAGAGAACTTGGTTCAGTTTCATTATTGGAACTACTGAGATATGCTCTTATGATGAAGTCATTTAAATTTAGGTCAATTCTAAACAGTAACATGCCAAGGATCTTCATTTCCATTATTTACTAGAAAAAATCGACTTTCACCTGCCCCATACCCCTGTGTTTTCTGTGGGATACACTAGATTGCAAATTCACATTCACTTAATGCTGTCATATTTCAGAAAAGAAGCCCTGGAAGAGATTAGACAGAGATGGAAAGAATTGCCTAAAACTTAGTATTTTGAGAGAAAATGAAGTGAATGAAAGGAACAAAATGAAAACTTAGAAAGTATCTTTGGTGCTGGCACCGTCGGTAGTAAAACAATCTAGTGCAGTGACCAGGTGGATTTCCTCAAGCAGGGAAACCTCAGGAGAGTGGAGAGACACTGTAGTAGCTGGCAGTTCACATGACAGCTTGGGGAAGAGTAGTTGGAAAGCTGCCCAGCAGAAAAGGATCTGGGGGTGCTGTTTGGCAGCTGGCTGAACATGAGGAGCAGTGTGCCCAGGTGGCCAATAGGGCCAGTAACATCCTGGCTTGTATCAGAAATAGTGTGGCCAGCAGGACTAAGGAAGTCATTCTGCCCCTGCACTTGGTGCTGATAAGGCTACACCTCGACTACTGTGTTCAGTTTTGGGCCCCTCACTACAAGAAAGACATTGAGGTGCTGGAGTGTGCAAAGAAGAGCAATGAAGCTGGTGAAGCATCTGGAGAGCAAGTCTTATGAGGGGAGGTGGAGGGAACTAAGAGTGTTCAGTCTGGAAAAGAAGAGTCTGAGAGGAGATTTTATCGCTCTCTACAACTACCTGAAAGGAGGTTGTAGCGAGGAGGGTGTTGGTCTCTTCTCCCAATTAACAAGTAGCAGGATGAGAGGAAATGGTCTCAAGTTGCACCAAGGGAGGTTTAGATCGAGTATTTAAGAAAATTACTTCAACAAAAGGGTTGTCAAGCATTGGAACAGCCTTCTCAGAGTAATGATGGAGTCTCCATCCCTGGAGGTATTTAAAAGACATGTAGGTGTTGTGCTTAGGGTGGGGTTTAGTTGTGGACTAGGCAGTGCTGAGTTTACAGTTTGACTTGATCCCAAAGGTCTTTTCCAACTTAATTGATTTTATGATTCTGTGAATGATGGGAGTCCTATAACTTCCAATATCTGTTCTCAAAAGATCAGCACCAGATGATATTCAGTCTAATCTCACAACCATAATTTCACTCACTTCATAGACACCTTTGGCATTTGGTCTTGAACAAATCTCTGGTACACAGTCAATAGTATCCCATAGGATGTAACTCTTAAGAAGAGAAGAGCAAAGGAGCAGTTCCTCAGAGAAAATACACTCACAGCAAGAGTGCATACTATGCACATGGAAAAAAATAGAATGAGGTCTCTACAGAGAAGAACAAGAAGCAGAAATTATGTCTACATTAGCAGTCAAAGGGACATCACGGAAATCATCGATCTACTTCTCAATGAAGAGGGGAAGCAGCAGAGATGGTGAGAGACTCAAAAGAGGACTTGCTTTTTTTGTTGAACAAAGGAATCATTTACTGCCAATGAAAAAGAGCAGAAGACAGCTACATGCAGCTGGTTTATGACTACACTGCTTGGCCCTAGTAAATGGTGTTATTTGATACATTCACCTCATCTCCAGCTGCTGGTACAGAAAGATGCAGTACATCTCACACAACATTCAGATGCTCAGACAAGCTCAGGCATCCCAAATACCTCTCCAAGTTAAACAATGTATTTGAGCCTTTGATATTCTCAATAAAGTTTTGCCTTTTAAGGTTAACCTTGGGGGTCTGCTGGTGATCAGCTAAGAGAATTTGTAAAGTGATAGGTAAACTACCAACTGACTGTGAAGGTCCAAAGCATCCCAAGTCCTGAAAAGGGGGAATAGAGAGGACTTGGGGTAAATGCAGACCTTACCATGTGGCTGGAATCCACAAAGAAATTCTGGATCAAATCATCAGACCAGCCAAGTTTAAAAATCTGGAAGATAAGAGTTATATAAGAAAAATGCCGGTGTGCAACAAATTAAATCATGATCGAACCTGTTTAATTTCCTTACAAAACTGGATACAAATTCACATGGCAGTGAAGAAGTTCTAGATTTCATACAGTTTAATTGGCACAGTTTTGACACTGTTTTCCAAGCTATTATACTATAAATAAGAAAGGGCACATTCTGGACAAAAATACATATAGTAGATGCAGAAATATTAATAATTAATAGCAGGACAGCATATCTGCATTTCATACTACTATTATTCATACTATTAGTCAGGACTTTCGTCAGTAGATCTTTTCCAGTTTGAGAAAAATGCAGCAAGTGAGGTGCCAGCCTTAAGACTAGTTTTTAACAGTGAGTCTTTGAAGAATTTTAAAAAAGTATGAGGTCACTGTTGAGCCTCTTTGAGAACAAAGTCAAATTCCCAGATGATCTTGATGCCTGAAACATGCAGGGTGAAATTCAATAATAAAGCATGCAAGATAGGAAGAATCCACTGTACAAACAAATAATATGAACTAACTCCCCAGGTAGCAGCTATTCAGAAAAGAAGATAGGAGATAGAGTGAGTCACAAGTTGGAACTCGGTCAACAATATCCTGGTGTGTGAAAAAGAAAAAATGACCCTTGGATGTGTGAAAAGCAGCATACATCCTACAGAAGATGCGAAGCTGTAGATCTTGGTGTAGATATTGATTAGCATTTGTAATCATATAAAGGCCTTGCTGACACAGTAGTGAGAGCAGGTCTCAATGAAGATGTGATCATAGGTGAACTGTTTGTCTAATGTAATGCTAGGGAGGTCTGAGGATGTCACAAGATGAACAGTCCTCTAAAAACCAGTCAAAGGACATAAATTTACTAAACACAAGGTACACGATGTCCATTACAAGGACTAGACGTACACATTTCTAGATTCTACAAAATAAAACAGGAGTGTTTTGATCATTGTATAATATTAGATTGTATGATAAAAAGGTTCCTTTGCACATGCACAGAGGCACAAGGGCACTGAGAAGGTCCCAATAGCCCAGTCAGAAACACGAGCTGCTGCTCCAGACCCTAATCTGTGCAAGTGGCTGACTGGGAGTTTGGTGGCTGTCCAAGGTTAGCTCACATGTATTGGTTTCATGTGGCAAGGTTTTGGTAGCAGAGGGGAATACCAGAAGCTTCCCTCATGTCCAATAGAGCCAAGGCCAGCCGTCTCCGATATGGATGGATATGCCACAGGCCAAAGCTGAGCCCACCAGCAGTGGTGGTAGTGCCTCTGTGATAACATAATTAAGAAGGGGGCAAAAACTGCAGGAAAAACAGCAGCTGGAGAGAGAAGGGAGAACATGTTAACAAACAGCTCTGCAGGTGTCAAGGTCAATTAAGGAGGGAAAGGAGGTGTTCCAGGTGCCAGAGCAGAGATTCCCCTGCAGCCCAGGGTGAAGGCCATGGTGAGGCAGGCTGTTGCCCTGAAGCATATGGAGGTTAATGGTGGAGAAAGAAGCCACTTGCAGCCGAAAGAGAATCCCATGCCAGAGCAGGCAGGTGTGCCTGAAGGAGTCTGTGACCGTGTGAAGAGTCCATGCTGGAGCAGGTTTTCTGGCAAGATTTATGACCCCGTGGGGGACCCACCGTGGAGCAGTTTGCTCCTGAAGGACTGCAACCCATAGGAAGCACTCACACCATGCTGAAATAGTGGAGGAGCAGGAGGAGGAAGGAGCAGCAGAGACAACGTGATGAGCTGACCACAATCCATATTACTCTTCCCGCCATGCCTCTACTTGTGGAAAGAGGCAGAGAATTCAGAAATGAAGTTGAGCCCAGGAAGAAGGAAGAGGTAGAGGGGAAGGTGTTTTCAGATTTGTTTTTCTTTCACATTGTCCTACTCTGATTTTACTGGTAATAAATTAAATTACTTTGCCAAGTCCAGTCTGCTTTGCCCATGACAGTAATAGGTGAGCGGTCTCCATGCCCTTATCTCAACCTGTGAACTTCTCATTATATTTTCTCTCTCCCGTCCAGCTGCGGAAGGGGAATGATAGAGCAGGTTGCTGGGCTTCTGTCATCCAGTTGGTGTTAACTCACCATGCCTATAAACCTGGATGATTTTTTTTGCTGCCAAACCAAGCCTATTGTCCTGCTGTGAGAAGCAAGACCATGGATCAAAGGATGTGGTGTACCAACACCCGATGATGACAAAAGTTAAAATAGTACATCTTTCCTCCTCATGCAAACCTTGTAAGACCTCAGCTGGAGACTAGTTTGGATAATTTAGGAAAGATACATGTTAAATGAGGCATGGACAGAGATTGTTGTACTTTTTAATTTCAGCATGACCAGTTCAGGCGAGAACACTGGCTGTGAGAGTTGTGAAGATAATATTGCTCAAAGATATTTACGAGCAGATTAGCTCATCACCTACCAGGATGGCTTGGCTAAAGCTGATCATGTCTTTTTTAAGTCAAAATTCACTATAACAGTTTATAAGATTCCCAGTCATTGACAGATTGCAGTGAAAACAGACACCAATTCCCTGCAACAGCTTTCACAGAAAATTATGCTACAAAACCAATCATGTAAAGAGCCAGGACAGACCCCTCCTGATAGGAAACATTCCTAATTACATCTGGTTTGAGACTTACATGAGGAAGGCTGCTTCCTTTGCCAAAAGCATTAGAGAGCTATAGCAAATTAAAGCATAAGTCTCCAAAGTCTAAACCATGCAATCTACAAAGCCATATTTCATGTACATCAAGAGCTTTTCAAAATCAATGACAACCATCTAAAGCAGACAAGAGACCATTCTAAAACTCACGAACAACTGCAATGTATTTATCAGCTCTAAAGCACATGGATATGGAGATAACATATGATGTGGTATAATATATTCTATGAGTTTCATTTCTGAAGAAATATATTATTTAAACTCCAGTTTCTAAACACAAAAGAACAAAATGTGTTATAATAAATACAGGCCAGCAAAAAATATATAGAACTAAATCTGTCTTTTTGTCTAGGACTGGAAAGGCCTTTCAGAAGATGTAGCAAATGCTAGGGCAGCAGATCTTAATCCCAAGAAAGAATGTTCTTTCTCTAAAGAGCATTTTCCACATTTAAAAAATAGAGACACTTCTGTCGCTTTTTTAAACTTGTACATCAGAATTAGAAAACATCCAATCCCAGTGTCAAGTTAAGTTATAACTGCAGATCCAGAGACAGAAGTATTAGTAAAATAGCATTGCTGGAGTAAGCAACACATAGGCCATTTTTTATTTGCTGAGTTCATAATTTCCTTACAAACTGACCAGGCTCTGAGTTACAGAGAGGATTCTCTAGCCCTCTATACAAAACCAGATTGTAGAGGCCAGACAGACCATTAAGAGGTGCCTATGAAAGTATCCTGATTGATAACAGACACTGAAAAGGTCTCTATAGCATGCATGAGGACCCAATAATCTGCCTACTCCACAAAGTGTTGCCTCCTGCAATTTGTTCTCCCAAGTGGCTCGGCTTTAGTTGTGAACCAACTGACTTTTACAGAAAACGCCACATCCTGGTGATGGGGATGCAAGTTTGAGTCCTTTCATTCTGGGGAAGGAAATGAATGGAGATCTCCTGGCCCTGGACATGCTATGGAAAAGGTAGTCACCATCTAACATTGACTCATCCCAACAGAAAAGACACAACGTAGATGTCAGCTCTGCAAGGTGACCAAATGCTACCACACAACAGACCAATAGGCTCAATATGCAGCAGTATATCAAACATTTATAGTTCCTTCACCTCCAGTCTCCTCCCAGTCAGTGTAAACACCACTCCTGTCCTCTACCAGAACATAATCTCACCCCCCAGATAGGGAGTCTGGTCCCAGACTGTATTTTGTGAAGGCACCAGAGTGATCCCTGCTCCCCTGCCATACAGATCTTAGCAGATCTCAAACCAATTACTCTAAAAATGATTAACCACTATAGATGGGGTAAAAACTAGAGGACCATTAGTGAGATGGAGATGGACAGAAATGTGGAGTCAAAGGAGACACATCCTGAATTCCTTTAAGGAAATACCTGCTTTCAAATCAGGGATTTTAAAGCCATGAGAACATGGATTGTTTCTAACTAAATGATTTGCTCAACACAACGTAGGAAGAGTGTGGCCAGAGCAAGGACCAGCATGGCAAAGCAGAGGTATTGTAAAGAATCTATGTTAAACTAGGTCCTTAATTTTGCTCAAAAGTTACTTTCATGTTAATATTCTGTGGCAAAGCCAGACACAACACACAGAGTACCAGACTGCAGGAAACAAACCTTTTTGCTAATGCCTGGCAGCAAGTTGGGATAAGTCAAGGTTCACCCGTTCTCACCTTCCCTGCAGAGAGTGATGGTGGAAATACCA
Source organism: Clamator glandarius (assembly GCA_033459285.1). NCBI lineage: Eukaryota > Metazoa > Chordata > Aves > Cuculiformes > Cuculidae > Clamator > Clamator glandarius. The sequence goes on along the minus strand of JAUNZM010000353.1, from coordinate 270,801 downwards.
AACAAGACACATAAGCACTAAAAAGTGAGATTTTTAAAACATCAGTACACTTTTAGTAATCCCAGGTGTTATTAATAGCAACAATATGAACATTTATTTTCCTTACACTGAAACTAGACTTTTAATCCTCTATTGATTGAAGCTGAAGTATAGGACACACTGTAATTTGTGTGATTGATTCGCATACCTTGAGGGAACCAAGTCATCTGTAAATCAAATTTTTTCTTCTCTTGCAGATCCCTGTTAGATAAATGTCTCTGTAAGCAAAATATCATCTTTAAATTAAGGGCAAGAGGTCAAATACACTGCTAGGAAAAGCAGGCAGAACTTCAGTGAAGTCTAAGTGTAAAATTTTACCTGATAAACACATTTCCTTAAGTTATGAGAAAGTAACTTGGATTAAAGTAAAAATAACTTTTTAAGAGAGAAGTTACACGATACCATGCAGAAGATACACTTGGTAGCACCCATAAAGTGATGTTCACCTGTTTATGTATATTGAGAATGCACATTTTTCCAAAAATAGTAGCTTATTGCAAGAACCCAATCTAGTGTCCAGTAGCTGGGATTTGCTCTGATTTTCAGAAGGTGCCAAGCATTCCTCCTTCTAAAACTGTTAGTCTATGCTCAGGCATAAAATGAGAAGCTTGAGTACCCCAGTCACTTCATGAAAGGAATACTGGAAACTTGTGTAGAATTCACAGATATATCACCATAGGAATAAAGTCAGAAGGACAAGACAGTCAGAAGGACAAGACAGCCACAAGTACCTCTGGTGCTAGTTCCTCTGAAGGACATCTTCTTAAATATTCTCTTTAAAAGCAACGTGTCAAAGTTTTCTTGACTAACAGGGTTTTTGCTACATTCAGCCCAGCAGGGGAAAGTGTGATAACTTAGAAGGGTGAAACTCGAAAGTATTTCTGGTTCATTTGAAATCGCAGCAACCATGACTATGTAGTAGAAAAGAAAGTTCTTTCAGATAATGTCATTGCTATGAATCTCAACGATTCCATCTCAGGCAGGAATAATAAGATTTGATTTTTCTTCTACATTTGTCATGCAGAGACTAAGCGCCTTGGGGGATGGGAAGAAACAACGACTCAGAGCATTCATACATGTATATATTTATTTATATGCTGAATTACAAATTTAAGGAGTTGAGGATGTAATACAGGTGAGCTTTCTGATCAACGCACTCAAAGCCTAGAGCTGAGAAAGTCAGTAATGCAAAGTTTTGGTCTGGTCTGTGTAAAAATCTAATCTATATTTTCTGATTTAAGTACAAATGAGTGACCACCACCCACCCCAGAAGTGAATGGCAGCCTGCCTAGATCCAAGTGTAAAAGACCATTATCATCAAACTGCTTTGGCTCAACGTAAGCTGTCAACTACCGCACTTCAGGTAGACACCAAGGAGCAAATCATTACCGAAGGAGAAGGTAGTGCACAAGTAGGAGGACTAATTGCTGTGTGGAGCATTTTCCAACATGAGGCTCAATCTGTTTCTTCTGTCTATATCTATACTGACTCTTATGCTGTGTTCAAAGGTTGCATTGAATGGCTTCCATTCTGGGAACAAAATGGATGGGAGGTCAACAGAATACCTATATTGCAAATGGAAAAATGGCAAGACATCCTTACCATTGCTAGACATGGGAAATTTGCAGTAGCATGGGTAGCATCTCATCAACAGGATGGTACCCTGGTGAGCCGATGGAATGCTGAGGTGGATGAATTAGCCCGGCTGGTTCCCCTACAAATCACCCAGATAGCAGAAAATTGGGAGAATTTATTAGAATGGCTACATATAAAACAGAAGCATTCGGGGGTTAAGGACCTCTATTGTGAGGCACAAGCCTGAGGGTGGCCAGTTACCAGGAGGAATGCAAAACTTGTATATCTTCCTGTGAACAATGCTGCATTCGTCTAGACAGACACACTTTGGAGGGTGACCCCCTGCACTTACGAGACGGGAAAGGCCTATGGGAGGCCTGGCAGATTGGTTACATTGGTCCCATTCGGAAATCAGAAGGTAAGTGCTATATACTGGTAGGTGTAGAGATAGTATCTGGACTAGTGAAAGCTAAAGCATGTGCCAACGCAACAGGAGAAAATACAATAAAAGCTCTGAGAGAATGGTTTGGAATTTTCCCTGAACCACAGTCAATCCAATCAGACAATGGCTCGCACTTCACAGCCAAAGTGGTCCAAGAGTGGGCAGCCCAGGAGGGAATTTTGTGGGTGTTTCATACTCCATATTATCCACAAGCAAACGGAATTGTGGAACGAACAAATGGTCTATTAAAACGCTTCCTCAAACCTCATAAGCCAGGGTGGGATGAGCGAGTGTGGGATGCAGTGGCCAGCGTCAACAATCTCTGGGGAACAAATAGATGCCCCAAAATCACTGCATTCTGTCCAAAGCCTCCAACAATTATGCCAGCCCTGCATGGTCCTGATCACCCCAGCAATCCATCTCATTTTCCAGGACAACCTGTCTTGGCCAAACTTCCCACAATGGGCAAAGTGCCGCTGGTGTTGGACACACCCCTTAATAAGTACACCTGGAAGACAAAAGATGCCTGTGGAAAAACTCATGAGATTCACACCAGGTGGATTGTTCCTTCTTTCTAACCCAAGAGGAGAGTTTGTTTTTGTTTTACTTTCAGGAGGAAGCAAGCGACGCACCCACGGAAGAAGTGAAGCAGACGCAGATTTTAGTGTACTGTGGTTAATATGTGTAGTTAATTTTTGTTATATTATTTTGGGAAGTCGTGAAACAGATTCGTGTTGTTCACCTATCGAAGCCTGCAGATACCTCTTAATTGTTTTTACTTGTTTTTATCTAAGTTTAGGGTAGAACCACCTAGAAATTTCTAGACCCAAACAGTACATATGCAGTAGGCCTTAAAATCACTTTATAAGGAGGCATGGAAAGAGATTTTCCCTCTGCGCATGTGACCGCCAACTCCGGCACAGCAGAGCAGTGACCGCATGGACTGCCAGGGCCTCAGACACTTCGTGGTATTTTGTAAATGTTTGTATTAGTCCCAATCTTTTATATCCTTAGCATTATAGCGTTGATTATTTTGTTTTATCTTTGTATAAGTGTATTTTTTCCTCATGAATGTCCGCAATGTCCACAATGTAAACTATTGTGTTGCCATGCTAACTCATTGGAGGCATCAGGGGCGGACCAGGAGGCATCCATGGTCAACGAGTCGGAAGTTTAAAACTGTTTTATAAGATGTTGAAGTTTTGTAGAGTTGATTATTTTTAGGATAAGATGTTATAGTTTTGTAGGGTTAAGTAGTTTTAAGATAAGACTTGTGGGTTTGTAAGATGTTTATATTTATTAAGGTTGTAATATTTGTTAAGGATATTGTTAAGAAGATGCTTATAATTGCAAAATTTGCCGGAGATTTTGTTTGTTGTTGTATTGCGTGTTATTCTGGCCTTTTTCTCTCTCTGTCCTTCTATCTTTCACACTGCCATGAAGCCAGCAATGTTGAGCCATGGGGTAGTGTAAGAGACCGTTTTTGAACTGCTTTGGCTCAACATAAGCTGTCAACCACCAATATCTTGTAAGAGCTGTCAACCACAGAGACGAACTGTCCCCAACAGAAAAACCATGACATCCACCCACAGCCGTGCCTATCGAGCTGAACACCTCGGCATGACAATGCCTTCCTGGAAATGGGTGAACTGTTTGGGGAAATCATGGAGACTGGGGTGATAAATGGGGGAGCCTCTTGCTTCTTCCTGCTCGGTGAACTCGGGGTGTTCGGTTGCTTTGCTGCTCAGTGGGCTTGGGCTGCTCGGATGCTTTATTGTTCGGTGGACTCGACCTTGTGTGTGTTGCTGCGTGTGCCTGGTCTTCCTGGAGCTTGGAGCATCGTTGTCATCCTGTGGCTGTGTCTTCATCATCACCTGCACCGAGACCGATCCAACGGAACATCGCTGGATTCATGGTGGTGATAATTAACTGCACCTCTATCATCTTCTTGCTTAGGGATTCTAACTTTTCCTTTCTTTTCCTCTCTGTCCTATTGCTGTTATCAGTTGTTAAAGAAAATAAAGCTCACAAGATTGTACAGTATCTGACCCTGTTTGAGTCTTAATCTTGGCCTCTTGGTATCATTTAAGAACCTTCCTCAATATCAGATCAGGACTCCAAGTCTGACCTCTCTCTGTCCTGCTAGCAATATATCATCTCAAACTGATGAAGCAGGCTGTCATATTACAGAGACACCATTTTGCAACCTGCACATGGAAGTTGTTGTGGGTAAAAGACTTGTTATTATAGGCTTTTTTCTCATCTCTTTCCTTTTTATGTGTTACTTATGGCACAGGCAAAGAGATTCAAGACTCCCCTGTGCACAGTTTCTTCCCAACAGGGTAAGCTGCAGGGAAATTATTATTGGCAGACACCTCTATAAAAAAAGGTAAATTAATCACTTCTTTATCTTCCCCATAGAAAATGACTGTTACTTATTACACCATTACAAAGCCCTTTTTTAAAATTAAGCTACAGAGAAGATGTAGTCACACTGATGGCCTGGCCACCAGGCCTGTGAATAGAGGTACATGGGGCAACTTTTGGAAAACTACTTGTGTTTCCAAAGCCATGCTGAGCTGCTAGAATGAGCCTCGATATTTAGTTCAAGTCCCATCTTGTCTTCCTAAATAAGTTTTCATTTTCATATGTTCCTGTGCAGCCGTGGCTCAGCTGAGTGTAATAGTGCCAACATTTTGAAAGAAAAATTGCTTTCAATTTCTCACAGTATTTCATGCATAAAGCATCCCTAACGATCAGAAAATGCAACTGCTCAGCTTGTGCAGATCAAGGCAGTTGCTGAGGCTTCAGAAAACAGGTGGGCTGAGGTCTTTGTTGCTTTTCCAGTCTCAAACAGGCCAGATCCACAATCCTTACTATCATAATCCAGGACTACATGGGCACAAGGTAGAACTAACAAAAGAAAAAAAGAGCAGCATTTCTGTCCGCCTTCTACAGACTGGAGAGGAATCATTTGATTTTTAAAATATTTGAAAAACAAAACATAGAATCATAGAATGGTTTGGGTTGAAAGGGACCTTAATGATCATCTAGTTCCAAACCCCCTGCTGTGGGCAGGGACATATTCCAAATGGTATATGAATGTTTAGTGTAATGAAAATAAACTGAAAAAATTGAAAAGTCTCAGGTTTTTCAATAGTTGGCCAAAGTGTCCGTTCATTCCTACTTGTTTGTCAGCCAGAATCATGCAAAGAAAGGTTTATTATCTGCTACCAAGAATAGTTTATCATGGCTGTTTAAACAGCTATGAAAGAGCTTTCAGAGGAGCATGAAGCTCTGTTCATGTTATAGGCAGGATGGCAATAGCAGAGGACATATTTCTGTTTGCTTCCTGTGGGAGGTGAGGATTTTATATTTCCTTTTAAAATGTGTTTGCACATAACGTTGTCAGAAGGTGCCAGGCAACACCATAAACACGTATCCTCTGTCCAGCTGTGCCTAAAACAGCCAAGGCAGTACCCCAAGCCCAAGGGGCCACTCCTCTTCCATTTCTAGTCCTTGAGATCAGTGGTAGGAGGGCTGCAGGACATTATCTCCTCACCCACGAAAAGCCCATGCTGTTGCCAGACCAATGTATTTCACTTCCATCATCTCACCCTGTGAGATACAGCCACTGCCAGCTGCTCTTTTGTTAATGCAGATATTTATATCACATTTAACCTCACCTAGATTTATCACAGCATTTCCTTAAAACGGTGTGAAGTTTATCCTTGTTGCTCCTAAAGGAAAGTATTCAGAGCTCAGCAAAACAACTCCTAAGAACAACTATCAAGTATGAACTTAATACCAAAACATTATGTACAGGGATTAACTGCAATCTCCAATAACGCTGCCAATGCCCTGTTTCCTCACACTTTGTTCTGCTGCAGATGGGCTCAGCTGCCTTTCTGTAGCTGTACAGCACAGTACTTCCAAGGAGATGAAATCCACGAGTCATTTTGTAAGCTAAGGATTAGAGAGGGCCAGGAACAAATGCTTGGCAGAAAACCAGCACAAACTGGAAGACAAACAGAGCATTTTCCTTGACCCAGCAGAGCACGAAACCTTTCACTTCCCAGAAGGGTCCCCTAGGTGTCCTACAAACTGCATTTAGGGAAATGATGACTCAGAACTCAAATTTCCCTTGCTCCAGCTCTACAAGTGCATCTCAGAAACAAAGGTGGTGAAGAAAGGGACTAATTGTAACCCATCAAGAATATTTTCAGGTTGCCAGACCCAAGTCTTTGTGAGAGTGAAGGAGAAGAAAGGGACCTAAGAGCACTTGAGAAAACAATAAAGGTCACTGCAAGCAGCTCACTAATTCAAAGATATCCTGTAGCCAGGATTTAGAAAAGCACTGGTAAAAAGTAATAGGTTAATCCTTGAATCCCTTACAACACTCATGCCAGTCATCCCAAGTTTGTTATTTACTGCCTGCCCACACAGCTGCTTTTCAGTTTGAACACTGAAGGAAAAGACTCCCTGGACAACAGACCAGCAGCGATTAAACTTTAAAATCCAATGCATGACTTTAACCACACAATCTTCTGTACTTTGTGAAGAGGTAAGTTGCTATTCCACTTCAAATTTAACAATGGAGCAGACCTGATCTTGTCAGTTTGCAGAAGGTGACAATCTTGTAACTATAAAAAACTGAAAAATTGAACACTCAGAAAGAAAAAGAGGACTTATGTCATTGGAAGGGGGTATGGGGAGAGAAACTGCAATGATGGCGCTCAGGTTTTTATATAGAGGATTTTGTAAAGGGAGAAAGAGATCCAAAACATTTACTGGGGAAAAACTGTGCAGAAGCTGTTCAGAACCAGGCTGTTCCACTCCAACCCGGCTCACTTATTAAATGGAAATAGAAACAACCAACCCAGAATGCTTCATATTCTGATTAAAAAAGAGAAAAGAAGAGAGAAAAGAATTGTTATCACTGTATTTGCAGCTTAGCAGGTTGACTTTTTTCTGTTCTTTTTCGGGGACTTACTTTTACAAGTGCTCCATCAATAATTCATGCTGCTTCTAAACGGCAGGGCAGCCGCTGTTCCTTTGTTGCATTTCACAATGGGTGAGTGACAACAGTGGCTCTGACTCCAAGCTACTATCTTTGACTATCTGCCCAGAGCGACACGTCGCTGTCCTTCCTTTGTCACTCAGTCCCTGACACAGCTGTGACAAATGCTGGCCTGCCTTGTCACTCCCATCACCCTCCGATAACAGAAATCTGCCACTTTTCAATGTGCAGTCTGACCTCTTGCTCCCCAAAAGAAGAAGCTGTATGTTAATGATGCCTGGTGCAGTGCAGGTCTGCTTCTGCTGGTCGCTTTTTCCTCCAGTTACCTGTTTGGATTGACTGCACTTCAGAAAGCACAGACTCTAAATGTTGCTTTGGGATCAGCACCCAGCGAAAGCTTTTATGATAATAGTGTCTCCAAGGGGTTGGGGCGGGGGCAAGGATCTCTTTTTCAGCAAAAGTGATAGAAGGCAACGCCAGGTAATGAAAGACAACAGATGGAAACAACTCTGTATTTCCCACAGTGCTAAGAAGCTTTTGTGCCTGAGCTGGCGGGATGCAGTATAAGCTCTAATGTTATCATAGAATTATAGAATCATAGAATAGTTTGGGTTGGAAGGGACCTTAAAGATCATCTAGTTCCAACCCCCTGCCATGGGCAGGGACCTCGTACTAGATCAGGTTACCTAAGGCCCCATCCAACCTGGCCTTGAACACCTCCAGGGATGGGGCATCCACAACCTCCCTTGGTAACCTGTTCCAGTGTTTCACTATAATACATGGAAACTTCCAAAAAACTATGCAGGACATTCCATGCACCTTCCTTCTGCACTGAAGCATCACAAACTGCTTTGCAGAAGTTCGTATATAAAACAATTCTGCTTCCTTTCTCAGAGGCTTGGAAGTGGTGGGTTTGTTTTCCATGGGCAGTGCAAAGTGTTCTCTGGCACTTTCTGACTCTGACAGCAACTTGCAGCCCTCCTCCCCTCTCCCTGCCTGCAATACGAGGGGCGCATGCTTGATGCAGTCAGACAGAATTGCTCTGTTCAGTTAATGTGCTATATCCATTACTGAGTATCAAAGCACCTGTTCAGGATGCTGATTCCAGGAAGGGGCCACGAGCCTTAATGAGTTTCCTAATTTCCAGCACTTTGATCTTCCCAGATAAATGGATGCAGGCAAGTGCAAAACGGGGATTAAGACATCATTGCTAGAGATGCCAATACCAGTTTATTGAATCCATCATGCCCTCAGAGCAGACTGTAGTGCCTTAATGGGGCATATTCAGTACTCAACCACCATACCCTCCACAAACATTCATTACATGTTGCTATTATAAACACAGGGGACAAGATGTAACAAGGGCGTTCTTTTTTCCCATGGAGACATTGAATGCTGTTTCTTTTATCCTTAGCTACAGCAGCACAGCTACCAATTACAACCACTAAAGGAGAACAGCTGGCACTTGTTCAACCAGAGCGTGCTCTCCAAAGCCCACTGAAGCAGATGGAAGGTCTCCTTTCTTTCATTGGCTTTTGGATCAGACTCAGAGACACCTGATGGTTTAGAAAACGGGGCGGGGGGGGGGGGGGGTAATTCCTTTGTTACCTCTCATTCTTATGTTTATGATCAGAAACCATTTTTTCCCAAGATACACATCCAGCGACAGGAGGTTAGAGCAGCATTACCACCACCATTTTTATAAATTAGGAGGTGTTAATTAAAAAGTTGCACAACAGAGCTGGAACTATTAGAAACCAGAAAGGGAGAAAGAATGAAGCAGATCAACAAACCGGAGCAGAATTTTGATGTCCTTTGCACATGATGTTTTTTCCCATTAATGTACTTTCACAGCTACTCCATGTGTTTCTCAAAGCTCAATTTGTCTTGTGCACAGGATTTACTGAAAGGTAATAAGCAACTCCTAGCTAGAGGGTCAATTAACATGTAATCTTTGACATTTTGAATCATCAATGGCTGCCAGATTGGTTTTGCCTTTATGCAACATGAAACCTGTTGCTTTAGTGTTTGAAAATTTGATTTTATACTATATTTTTCCATATTTTGCTAGACTGTTCTGTCCTCTAGTTTCATGGTGGGAAAGAGCATTAAGTTTTGCTTCTGAAGTTATCAATTTCACTCTTTATGAGTTCAGGGAGCAACAAACTGATCCAAAAATGACTGTGATGGGAGATGAAAATTTATTTTCCTTTCATATTGTCCATTTGGGGCCAAATTTTCATACCTGTAAAGCTCTGAGCAGTGAACAGACAGTGTGCCTGGATGGCTGCAGCAGTTGTTGATGCTGCCTTGCATGAAGGGTTCCCTCTCTTGCTTCATGAATAGCTCAGTGGCTCCTGACAGGAGCACTGAACCCAATGCACAATGGTAATATGATCTAAGATTATCTTGTATTATCAGAATGCAAATCAGGAGAAGTTTAGCGGCTGCCTCACAAGGCAAAAAAAAAATAGGGAGAGTGTGATAAGGTGGGCAGCTGTGTATTATCATCTCTACATCCTTCCCAAGCTGTGAAGACACCAGGCCATTTATTTGCAATGCAATAACAGTTTGAGCAGTTTTAGCAGAATGCTTTACAGGTAAGGTACCTTACTGGACAACACAAGTACCTCAGCATTCAATCTGCAGACTGACAGACTTGGACTGTAATTTCTCTGGTGCACAGGAAGCACATTCTGTGAAGGACTGCAACTGACGATTCAGTTGCCATGGCTACAGAAATATTTAATGATAGCAAGTAAATGATTATCATTGCTCTGTAATTCCTTTATCTGTAATGAAATTTCATTATGCATAATTAAATGGTGTCTGTTAGTTAATGATATGCACATATCTAAATACAGCAGTCGCAATAAGATCCATCTTGCTCACCTTTCTGTGTTACTGTTGGATCTTCACCAGCCTCAATGTGGCCGAGATTCCATGTCAGTTCAAACAGCTCTAATTATCAGTCCTCGAAAGATTAACACGGAAACAGGATTAGATTAACACGGAAACAGGATTATATAAAAAGATTAAACATACACATAAAAGTAACATAGAATCATAGGATCACAGAATCACTAGATTGGAAAAGACCCACTGGATCATCGAGTCCAACCATTCCTATCAAACACTAAACCATGCCCCTCAGCACCTCGTCCACCTTACCTTTAAACACCTGCAGGGAAGGTGACTCAAACACCTCCCTGGGCAGCCTGTTCCAGTGCCCAATCACCCTTTCAATGAAAATTATTTTCCTAATGTCCAACCTAAACCTCCCCTGGTGGAGGCCATTCCCTTTTGTCCTGTTCCCTGTCACTTGGCAGAAGAGGCCAGCTCCCTCCTCTCTACAACCTCTCCTCAGGTAGTTATAGAGAGCAATGAGGTCTCCCCTCAGCCTCCTCTTCTCCAGGCTAAACAACCCCAGCTCTCTCGGCCGCTCCTCATAAGGCCTGTTCTCCAGCCCCTTCACCAGCCTCATTGCTCTTCTCTGGACTCACTCCAGAGTCTCGATATCCTTCTTGTGGTGAGGGGCCCAGAACTGAACACAGTGTTCGAGCTGCAGTCTCACCAGTGCTGAGTACAGGGGGAGAATAACCTCCCTGGGCCTGCTGGTCACACCGTTTCTGATACAAGCCAAGATGCCATTGGCCTTCTTGGCACACTGCTGTAAGATAGTAAGTAATGTTAGAAAAATTCTCTGACAACTGAAAAGTTGTGAAATTGCCCTGTCTTATAGAGCTTCATGTTTTCTACATCTTGTTCAACTATGCAAAATGATTGCAATAAAAAATCACCTGTGCCCAGAAGGATACAAGAATATTCTAATAACTTCAGTTATTCTGGGTCACTTGCTAGAAACAATCCCAGTTCTGCAAGTTGTTCATTTCATCTGAAAGTCATCCAAAGATATGTACACATTTGACATCAAGTGATGACTTTGCTCCCTTCTCTTAACACTTCAGAAAAACAGGCAAGATAATAGTAACACTCTCATGAAAGAGTGATTACCATCATTGTGTTAATGATGGTCACAGAAGAAAGGCTGAGGCTCAATAAGCTCTGAATTGGAAATGAATTTTGCAAAAAAGCTAAGGAATAAATGAGAAAATCTGAAACCCAAATCCACGAGGAAGTGATTTACTGCTACTTTCTGTGGACTATATAATCCTAAAGTAGAATGGAATTCAAGTCTTTTATTTTTCAGAGATCTCTGTCACATCAATATGTTTGCTGCATCACCACCTTGAAGTGGCTCTACCCACTGCAATATGCTGTCTCCCAGTCAGACGAAATGGCTCGCACCTTAGGTGCACTGGATGGTCAATTAAGTCAAGCTGATAAAGCTGATGAACTCAGCCAAAGGACAAATTAAGCAGCACAGAATGTATCGTTGCCAAGGCAGAAATGTAACACATGGAGCAGATGCAGAGAAGCTGCTCTACTCCCAGAGAGAGAAGTGCTGGCTGAAGCAAGGCAGTGCTACCAGAAATTAATGGCAATATGGTCTAACATCCTGAGCACAAAAACTGTGCCATGAAATGCATGACCTGAACATTGCAGCTGATTAAAGTAAAAATGGGAGAGAGAGAGATAGTATTTAAAGGGTAGTCCAACAAGTAAGAGTTTACCATCTTTTGTGAAGTGTAGATCAATGCAAAAAGGTTCCCAATGAAAGAAGAAATTAATGGCAGTCAGCGTTGCTGGTGCATGAGCAGAAATGTCACAAAGAGTCTGGAGCAGGAGATGAATGGACTGAAGTTTGTATTACACAGTGTTAGATGGAAATGCAGAATAATTACTTTTGGAAATGAGAGAAGGATTAAACTGATTTAAGTAGGATGAATCTAGCTGCAGCCCACTGTCAGCTATGTGACAGTAATTAATATGCAGATTAAAGAAAAAATGAAATAGAGTAGTTTACTCTGCATTAAAGCAACAATTTCCTTTCAGAATTTCAGTGACATCTCAGGCCTCAGCAGAGATATATTGCAATGTGGATGATGTCTCCCAAAGTTCAAAATTCTTAATGTACAGATAAATTAATCTTCTAGACTTTTTTTTAATGCTGAACAACATAATTTGGCGGTTAGGATCAAAGTTCTCATTTTACATTATAAATTTAAAATATGTTTAGGAAACAATGTTCAAATGACTTACAAATATACAAAATGAAGTTTGGATAGATGTACTTGCTTTGGCTTATGTTTGTGTTTTGTAGCTACATAAAGGCCACAGATAACATTAGGCATGCTTAAATGGTCAATCAAATTATTCCCAAATCCCCATATTGTAGTTGTACTGACAAGCCCCAGTCATGCACTAGGGTCCATCTGCTTTATCAGGTCTGTATCACCTAAAACTGTATGGGCAGAACTGAGCGGTTGTGACAGGGTCCATCAGCAGTCCCAGACAAAGGCAAGGTGATTAATTAGGTCCAGGGTTCATCTAGGGAATGCAGGGAGGAACAGCAGGAGCCTGGGCAAGAGGCACAGCTGCAGACAATGCTACAGTGTACATCTGAGATGCATCCAGGAGACAGGAACAGAGGTAGGATTGCAGAAAAGCTACTGACAGCCAAGGTCCTTTTAGGAAACAAGGCCAGAAACATCTCCAAAATACACGCAGCATTTTCAACATTGATCCTGGCGCATAGCTGGGGCTAAGCAATAGCCTGTTGTTTTATCACCCAATAATTCATCCCCACTCAAGACGGGGAATCATAGAATCATAGAATCACTAGGTTGGAAAGGATCCACTGGATCATCGAGTCCATTCCCATCAATCACTAAACCGTGCCCCTCAGCACCTCATCCACTCGTCACTTAAACACCTCCAGGGAAGGTGGCTCAACCACCTCCCTGGGCAGCCTGTTCCAGTGCCCAATGACCCTTTCTGTGAAATATTTTTTCCTGATGTCGGGAAAAGACCTGTGGGTTGAGACAGAAACAGTTTTAATAAAACAAGAAAACCTAATACTACTAATAAAAATAATGATAATATAAACAAAGCTACATTCAGCCTGCACAGTGACTGTGGACTGCATGCTCCCAGCAATGACAGCCAGACAGAGGATACAGAGAACACAGAGGTTCGGCTGAAACACAGTGCACACCAGGAATGAGATCTTGTATTCCAGATATTGCAAGAGCCCCACAGCCACCTGTGTGACAGGAGCACAGGAATTACTACCCAGCTCCCTCCTCAAGCCATTGTGCAGTTGGATTACCACATAGTGGCAATCAGTTCCCAAACCCATTGGCACTGGAGAATTAGCTCTGTTGTGTACCGATGCTTTATAATCTCTACATATGCATAGCTAATTTTGTTTTTAACCACACTAGCTGTTCCTTTCAATCTCTAAAAACCTCATGAGAAATGGTATAATCCCATTGGTTCCCATTTTCATGATACATGTTCCTAACACATGCAATTACTGCATGCATAATTGCCAGCTTGCATAGGCTCAGTTATTAGTTTCTAACTCAAGTATTTAGCTAGTCCTTCTAAATCACTGGGAGAGTGATTTAAACACAAATTTATATACCCTTGTGATGTCAGCCTCAGTGAAATCGTTTGGGTTTGCAGTAAATCGCAGTTTCCAGGTTTTAGTGCCTCCTGTTTTATAAGCAGGATCTATTGTCTCAGAACAAGTAAAATGCTTTACTACACAGAATTCTTTAAAATTTCTGAATATGTGGCTAAAGCAAACTGCCTTGAACAAAGGCTGAAAAATGGATCAAACTAAGCATTTCAGAGCTCTAAAAGTAGATGAAAAGTGGCAAGCATATTCTTCTGAATATACAGCACAAGAGAATAAGCATGAATGTACAATTCAGATGGATCTTGGCTCAACTGCAAAATGTGCAATTAGATGAAAATCTCAGCTTTATGCTGAGCTGTGATGTAGGGCATTCTGACATCTATAGAAATCTTATTGATGCCTCACAGCACTCAGTGCCCTAAAGTCTTTGTGAACCTACTTAAGCATAAAGTATAGATGCTAACAGCTAGTGAACTAGGCTGTGAAAAGAGGGAAGAAAGTAAAAACCAAAATTTGTAGATTAAGACAAAGCACTTTTATTTCTTCAAGGGGCGAAGAGGGGGAAAAAGTCCTAGTGGACTTATATTAAAGTACGGAATTTTGCTACTAAACACACTGATATTGTTAAATCAAGACAGACATAGTTCCCTCTTGCACTACAAAATCTGACTTTTCAAGAATGTCCCTTGCATGAGGTTTTGCAAGCTGTGCTTATACTTGCCTTGATGTTACACTCCTACCTTAACATCTAGTAATGTCTACTTCCCACCCACTCTGACTCCAGTCCCACTGGTGATGACTTCAGTCCCCTTGGTGAAGAGTGCTCTCTCAGCAGCCTTTTAAAAATTCCAGTTCTGGCAGGTTGGATAGGATGAGATGTAATGGTTTAAAGTGAAAGAGGGGAGAGTTAGATTAGATATTAGGAAGATATTTTTTACTGTTGGGGTGGTGAGGGAGCACATGTTTCCAGAGAAGTCATGCCTGCCCCACCCTTGGAGGTGTTCAAGACCAGGCTGGATGAGGCTTTCAGCAACCTGATCTAGTGGAAGGTGTCCCTGCTTATGGCAGGGGTGTTGGAACTGGATGGTCTTTAAAGTCCTTTACAATCCAAACCATTCCATGATTCTATGAAAATACCTCTGTAGTGGATGTTAGCACTCAGACAGAATGATCTAAAAATCCAAATACCTGACACTTCAATCATCATCAAAAATGTAAATCTCAGTGTTCAAAGAAGAAAAGGTGTGTCACAGAACCTGCATCACAACAGCCACGGAAACTTTCTCACTGATCTATGAAGGTGTCTATCCTATTTTTTAACTACGTCAGGCTCTATGTAGCCATTTGATATGATGATCTTTCACTAAAACTGACATGCTACTTCATTCCCTATTACACAGTGATTTTTCACTTTGACTTTTTCTATTATTACCTTGGATCTAACAACAAGCTACCTAGCACCAAAAATGACTGTACTCTTATTTTTAATACCCCAAGCCCATCCAAATTTAGTTCCCAGAAAGTATTTTCACTCCTAATGCTAGTGGCAAAATAAATGCTATCAAGGCTCCCCAACTCAGTTGGGGAGAAGCCCTATTACGAAGGCTGAAGCTACGCCTGCCCAGCTGAAGTGCATTTACACTACTGCACGCAGCATGGGAAATAAGAAGGAGGAGCTGGAAGCTGTGGTAGGGCAAGGAGACTACGATGTCATTGCCATTGCGCAGACGTGGTGGGATGACTCGTACGACTGGAGCGTACCCATGGTGGGGTATAAACTCTTTAGGAAGGAGAGGAAGGGCAGAAGAGGAGGCAGGGTAGCCCTCTATGTTAGAGAGGGCTTTGATACCCTCGAGCTGGACTATGGTCAGGATGGGACTGAGTGCCTGTGGGTGAAAATCAGAGGAGTCCAAGGTAGTGTGATGGGAGTCTGCTACAGACCACCCAGCCAAGAAGAAGCAGCTGATGAGCTCTTCTATAAACAACTGAGTGTAGTCTCAAAATCGCTAACTCTAGTCCTTGTGGGAGACTTCAATTTCCCAGATATAGGCTGGGAGTATAATATAGCAGAAAGGAAGCAGTCCCGGAGGTTCCTGGAGTGTCTGGAAGACAACTTCCTCACACAGCTGGTGAGCGAACCGACAAGGGACAGTGCCCTCCTGGACCTGCTGTTTGTGAACAGAGAAGGACTGGTGGGGGATGTGAAGGTTGGAGGACGCTTGGGGCAAAGCGATCATGAGATGAGTTCTTGGTGCTGGGTAAAATGAAGAAGGAGTTTAGCAGAACAGTCGCCCTCAACTTTCAGAGAGCAGACTCTGGGCTGTCCAGAAGGCTGGAAGAAAAAGTCCCATGGGAGGCGCTCCTTGAAGGCAAAGGTGTCCATGAGGGCTGGGCGCTCTTCAAGAAGGAACTCCTAGCAGCTCAGGAGAAATTCGTCCCCAAGTTCCGGAAAAGTAGCCGGCGGAGTAAGAAACCAGCATGGTTGAGTAGGATGGTCCTAAGAGACATCAATAGGAAGAGGAGGGTCTACGACCTCTGGAGGAAGGGTCAGGCATCCTGGGTGGACTATAGGGAGGAAGTGAGAACGTGCAAGGAAAAAGTCAGCAGGGCTAAGGCCGAACTAGAAATGCGATTGGCCAAGACTGTGAAAGACAACAAAAAGTCTTTCTACAAATACATCAGCAGCAAAAGGAGGGCTAGGGAGAATCTCCAGTCCCTAGTAGATGCAGAGGGAGCAAGAGTAACAGGGGACGAAGACAAGGCTGAAGTGCTCAATGCCTACTTTGCCTCAGTCTTTAACAGTAAGGAAAATTGTTCCCTCTGTGCACAACCCCAAGGG
Organism: Clamator glandarius; assembly: GCA_033459285.1. Taxonomy (NCBI): domain Eukaryota; kingdom Metazoa; phylum Chordata; class Aves; order Cuculiformes; family Cuculidae; genus Clamator; species Clamator glandarius. The sequence continues at coordinate 254,339 of JAUNZM010000353.1, read as the reverse complement.
TTGGATGAGAAGTATGAGATTCCCAAGGTCCAAGAGGAGGTGGTTAGAGACTTGCTTGTCCAGCTAGACGCCCACAAGTCTATGGGGCCAGATGGAGTCCACCCAAGAGTTTTGAGGGAACTGGCGGATGTGCTGGCCAAACACCTTTCCATCATCTTCCAACAATCCTGGATGACTGGGGAGGTTCCGCTGGACTGGAGGCTGGCTGATGTTGTGCCCATCTATAAGAAGGGGCACAGGGAGGATCCGGGGAACTACAGGCCTGTCAGTCTGACCTCAGTACTGGGGAAAGTCATGGAGCGGGTGATCTTGAGTGCTATCATGAAGTACATGCAAGAGAACCAGGTGATCAGGCCCAGTCAACACAGGTTCATGAAAGGCAGGTCTTGCCAGAGTAATCTGATCACCTTCTATGACCAAGTGACTAAACTCTTGGATGAGGGAAAGGCTGTGGATGTATCTTCCTGGACTTTAGCAAAGCCTTTGACATGGTTTCTCACAGCGTTCTGCTTCGGAAACTGTCGGCCTCTGGCCTGGACGGGTGCACACTCTCCTGGGTGAAAAACTGGTTGAATGACCGGGCCCAGAGGGTGGCGGTAAATGGAGTTAAATCCAGCTGGAGGCCAGTGACAAGTGGGGTTCCCCAGGGCTCAGTCCTGGGTCCAGTCCTGTTTAATATCTTTATCAACGACCTGGATGAAGGCATTGAGTGCTCCCTTAGCAAGTTTGCAGATGACACCAAGCTGGGTGGAAGTGTGGATCTGCTGGAGGGTCGGGAGGCTCTGCAAAGGGACCTGAACAGGCTGGACTGCTGGGCTGAGACCAACGGCATGAGGGTTAGCACGGCCAAATGCCGGGTCCTGCACTTGGGGCACAACAACCCTAAGCAGAGGTACAGACTAGGAGAAGCCTGGCTGGAAAGCTGCCAGGAGGAGAAAGACCTGGGGTTGTTGGTTGACAGTGACTGAACATGAGCCAGCAGTGTGCCCAGGTGGCCAAAAAGGCCAATGCATCTTGGCTTGTTTCAGAAACGGCGTGACCAGCAGGTCCAGGGAGGTTATTCTCCCCCTGTACTCAGCACTGGTGAGACCGCACCTCGAGTACTGTGTTCAGTTCTGGGCCCCTCACCACAAGAAGGATGATGTGACTCTGGAGCGAGTCCAGAGAAGAGCAACGAAGCTGGTGAAGGGGCTGGAGAACAAACCTTATGAGGAGCGACTGGGAGAGCTGGGGCTGTTTAGCCTGGAGAAGAGGAGACTGAGGGGAGACCTTATTACTCTCTACAACTACCTGAAGGGAGGTTGTGGGGAGGAGGGTGCTGGCCTCTTCTCCCAAGTGACAGGGGACAGGACGAGAGGGAATGGCCTCAAGCTCCGCCAGGGGAGATTTAGGCTTGAGATTAGGAAAAAATTCTTCATGGAGAGGGTGGTTAGGCATTGGAAGAGTCTGCCAAGGGAGCTGGTTGAGTCACCATCCCTGGAGGTGTTTAAGGTTAGGGTGGATGAGGTACTTAGGAGCATGATTTAGGGATTGGTGGGAATGGTTGGACTCGACGATCCAGTGGGTCTCTTCCAACCTGGTTATTCTGTGATTCTGTGATTCTGTGAAGGCTAATCAAAAAGGGGAACAATTTCCAAAACAAATTGTAAAACCATTGACTATCTCTGTAATCCACTGTGATATTTCACCCTTTATTTCACTGCTTAACCCATAAAGAATATTACAAATGAGGCAGGTGCTATGGTCTCATTCTCATATATCTTATATGTTCCTGTAAAATACACTTACACTGTGTTTCATTTAGGTGCACCACACAAAATGATCCCCTATTTTCCAGAAGATAACACAGCTTAAATTGAAGAAAAAACCCCAAAGCTTGTTCTATAAATTCCCATCCATTGTTTGATTCCATTCCAAAACACTGAAGACCTTTTGATCCCTTTTCATTTACCCAGGCTGATAAAGTTATTTCCAGCTTTTCAGAAATTTACAGCATTTAAGAAATCAGGCAGAGTTATGTACAAAGTATTGACTGTTAATGCCCTCTTCATCCACTTTTGGCAAACAAGACTGTAAAAAATATTTTTATAGAGAATAAAAAGGTCATTTATGGCACTGCTAGAAATGTTTATTTTGCAGTTTTCTATTTCAGTGGCAATCACTACTCGGTTTAAGTCTTATGCTGGATTTTTCGTGAAAAGTAAGCGACATAAAAATAAGAAAATGTAAGTGACAATTTTACTCTTATTTAACATCCCATCAATGCCCATCCCATCAATTCCTTCAGAGCAAGCTCTGACAAGCATCCTTGTTAGGTGTAGCTCTGAATACAAAACAGGTCTCATAATATTTCGTTCTCCTTTGATGTTACTAAAGGCCCAGAAATCCGAGGTGTAAGAGAATCATTTGAGGTCAGCTGCCTTGTTCTTCCCACCAGGATCAATCCTAATGTCTGGCTGTATTTTACTCAGTGCAATAAGAAATCAACTAAAGATGAGGAGCTTCTACTGTTTCAGGTACTATCATTCATGTTAATGCTTTTCCCCAACAGTGCATCAATACTGTTATTTGGCCCAATATTTACTTTGCTCAATGACATCCCATCATTTCATGGTTTTCTGTCACACTAAGCCCTGCTATTCTCTAGTTTTTTCCTTGAATATTGTTGATCACTGTACGCATGGGCAGTTGGCATCGACCACCAGGTCAACCTGCATAAATTCAGTTCAAGACAGATAGAGGGGAAAGGACAAAGAATGTTTTCAGAAATCCTCAGCTCCAACTTCTTCCTGTCTTGGTTCCTGAGGAGCTGCAGCTGATATGGAACCAGTTGAACTCAGCAGAAAAATACTTAAGAGAGTTAAAAAAAGGCCAATCCAGTTACATCGAACTCTACTAAGTAAAGCCGCCCCCTGAAGAAACTATGGCCTGTGGGGAGCCCGAGCAGGAGCACACTGTCCCTGAAGGACTGTGGGCCAGGGAAGGGCCCACGCTATAGCAGAGAGAGGTGTGAGGAGGGAGAAGCAGCCAAGAAGGGCTGTGAAGGACTAACCCCAACCCCCATCCCCACCTTGGTGCCCCACCGGGAAGAGGAGCTTAGAGTGTGGGTGTGGGAACATTTTACAGAGAACAAGGCCTGGATGCTGTGAGACTGATTGATACTGAACAATTCTAACAAGGCCTTGAAACAGAGAGCCAAAAGATAAACAAAGGCCAGCTGAAAGAAATACAAGAGCTAGTTCAGTGGGAACGAGTACCAGCTGAAAGAAAAACAGTTAAAGAGAACTATCAACACAGATAATTTTAGTGTAACTTGGTTTCTTAGCATGTGCAGTAGTTTAGCCAATAATACGTCAGTAATAGCTTTATGGACAGTTACCTTTAACCAATAATACACTGTAGGTACCTTCACGGGCACCCAGTTATGTGACCAAAAAGGGTTTATAAAGAAACAGCTAAGCTCAATAAAGTGAACACTTGCTGATCATATTGATCTCTGTGTTTGATTCCGTGACGGTCCCGTCAACATGTGGGAGCATTGTGTGCATGGATGAAAAAGATTAGTTTTCTAAACTAGGATAACTATTGCCATTCTTCATCAAAAGAGCTTATAAATTTATTTAGGATTGATTAGACACTTTAAGTTTCATTTGGAGAGCAGAGAGAGGAAAATGTAGCTACACTAAAACAAGCACGCAACTCTTGAACTCTAAAGTCCCTTCCTGCACATAGTGCTATCAGGTCAGAAATAAACTGCCTGGCTGGAGTCACTTGACAACCAGATGTTCCTGCAGCTGCAGTAGTCTCTTTCTAGCATTCTTGTACTGAACTTTAGCTCCACTACAACTGAAGGCTGAGTCTATATTCCCCCAACTCTGGGATTGTGAGTTTGCACTGTGATCCACTTGGTATAACTGAAAGGAATTAGGTTTACATACAGACAGAACATTTTTATCCATTAGTACTTACCAAGAAAGATGTAGTGGCCTCCTTTCTCTGCCTGAACCATCTTAAAGATTGACGGAGACCACAACAGCCTTGAATAGATTTTTTTGTTAACAATGTGTAAGTGTTCTGCAATTTGCACTGTCCTTTGAAATGTGTGGCACTGCTTTTAATCACTTAAAGCCCAGTACAGGCAAGTTGAGAACAGGAACACATGAAAGATCACCTAACCAATTACCTGTACTTTGTGGAATTACAGCAGAGATGAATGGGATCCTACCTATTTATGTCATAATATCAAGTTTGATACTCTCAGGATGTGCAAAAATACATCTCTGTAACTGAGTGAACATGAAAGTTTTCCAAGATGAATAGTTGTCCTCATTTCAAAAAAAGAAAAAAGACGAGTGGTGCTGCTATTGATGGAAATGATGTTTGCTAATGATGGCAGAGCTGGAAATGCAAATTGAGAAGTTGTCAAGCCGTGTGCAGCACAACTCAGTAACCTCACTGTGATCAGATTACAAAAGGGAAAAGAACATCTGCAATTTATTCCGTTATGAGCAAAGACTGTATTGTTAGCATTATCTAAAGAAATCATACTTTTGCTAATGATGCACTCTGCTAATGAGCTCATGCCTTTCTCTGTTTAAACTTTCAGATAAAGCTCAAACATAACCTACAAAAAGCAGAAAACTGTAATCTGGGGTAAAAATTACAGCAAAACAAACCACAAAACAAAGTACAACAACTCATACACTATGATTCTGTGTACATCATCTGTTTCACTCAGCTCTGCTATGTGCACTCTGGTTATAGTCATTATTTTCAGATCAAAAGAATTAAAAAATAAGTTTTTTTTCAATTTAATTGTTGAATAGTTTTCAGCTGAACCTCACTGTAATTCGCACTGACATTTCTTACAGAAATACAACACCGCATTTAAGAAAGACAATAAAAGACAAGCTTACAGTCTTTTAAGGCACAAGACTGGTTGCAAAGTATCCTATCTCCATAAAAGATGAGGCGTGACTTTAGAAAAAGTTCTCCAGAAGTAGTAAGTTTCATGTATTCAGCAATCTTTCATCCCCAGATTTTATTTTCAGAAGGACTTGGTGCTTAAAACTTCCTTACTGGGTGAATATTTACATCTCCATTGACTATACTTTCAATAGTCTTCGGTAAGAATCTTCTGTAGGCAAGCATGAGGAATTCAAGCCAAAAATCAAGTCCTCATCCTAGAGCTGAACCCATCTCCAAAAGCTTCATTCACATGCCAAGCTCTCTGCCCACTTGGAGGTTAAAATGCTTATTGAAACATCTGAATATTTTGCAATGTTATTGTTGCTTTCTTCCTTTCTCTGCTGTGCTAACAGTCCTTGCTTATTCTTGAGATGCAGGGGTGGGTTTTGTGGATTCTTTTTTTGGTTTTGGTTTGGCTTGGCTTTTTTAATTTCGTAAAGCATGTATTCATATTCTGAACAAATTTATTGGAATGTGAAAAGCATTTTTCTTTTCCTTTATTAAGACCAAACGGATTAAGAACCATATTCTACGGTGCTAAGATGCTGTGTGGACTCAGAACCATTTAGAAGAACTATATTAAAACATTTAAAAAAATGTTAGACTTCCAACAATGTCACTTCTGTAATCTTATTTGAAAACATGCCATTAAAAGCTTTCATTTCAAGCATACATATCCAAGGAGTGTAATTCCTTATTATAGTAGGCATAATTGGTCTAACATTATCTTCACTGTAGTACTCTTGCCTCTAACTGTGATTTCATACAACTCAAAATTTGAGGCAAAATGGCATAGCAGAAGTATGCAGTTCCTTTCTCTTTTCATCCTATGAACTTTCCAGATAAGCAATAAAGATCTAGTAGAAAGCCTCTATTAGAACTGGTTAAAACCAGCTTTTTATCAAGAAATGGTGCTCGGATTGACAGGTACCAAAACTGGCCAGAGAAACCAAACCACATCAGAGGGAAAGGCAGATCCCATTCTCTTCTCTACTCGGGAAAGAGAAATTACTCTCTCTGTGGATGTAATAAATCAGAAAGAGATGTAAAATTCTTTTGCAATCTACATTCCCCATACTTTGTCCTGTGTCTTTTGCTCTGCGAGGTCCAATTTTTCCTCTTTGTGTACAGATGCTTATTCCATTCTGTGTAGTAAATGCTAATGAGAATTACTAGTGTGTGTGAAGAATGTATCATCTTCAGAAACAGGTGCTACTTGACTAACTTAAAACTACAACTGCTCGTCTCCCATGAACAGAAAAGGTCACCTAACCCTCAGAAAAATTAAATCCCTCAAAAGGAGTTGAATCTACACTGAAAACTATCTGTGCTGTTTAGATGAGAACAGAAGCAAAGCTTCCCAAGTAAAGGATTCAATTCTTACCTTTTTGGTGGTTCCAAATGCAGCCAAAAGACTTCTGGAACAGCTATGGCCTCTCAAAACAAACACCTGGTATAAATAAAGATGTTTCTGTTTTCTTTACCTTCTGAATAAACACAGATCTTTGGACAGTCTCTGTGTTAAGCACAATGGCTTACATTAAAGATGATGTACTTATTTCCTCATGGCATTACAGACTTTGAATTTTCTCAAATGTAAGAGGCATTGCAGAGGCATGAAATCAATGTGCAGTACTCAACACAGCTGAAGTTCTTTCCTGACTTACGCCCCATATGTTTCCAACCGTTGCATTTCCAAGAAAAGCCGGGAAAAAGAAATGGAACCTAAGAAAAGAGCTGAACTGAAAAAAAGTATTTTTAAAATTAAAAAAAAAAAGGTTAAAAGAAATCTACACAAATGTTTAAGCTTTCATATAGGAAAACTAATACATAGTGATGTAAAGTGTGAATATATACAAGTTAAGTTCTCCATTTTGAAATTCATAATATTTAGTAAAAGGAACTGGACTTTTTCCTTCAAATCAGGAGGAAGGACAACGCTTCTACCGCTGACTAAAAAAAAAGGCAGGTCAAGCTTTAAATTACAGCAGTTACACATGGTTGTGGTATACTGGAATTAAAATAAACAAAAAGCTAAAACCAACCCCCTTCCTCCAAATATACACACATCTCATAGACTCGGTACGTCTCTCTGGAAATAATTTACTTAAGAAATCCTGAGTGCTTTACTGGTTTCCTGCTGCCAGTCAGATAATAATGCGGTACATTGCTGAACTGATGCATAAAGGTTTTACATTAAAAACACAGCTGTTACTGTGAATAATGTGATGCTCTTCCAAATGTGATTTTTAACAGTGTGGTGTGAATAGTTCAATAAACTCTAAGAAACTTTTTGAGGCTGTTTTCCTCTCTTTTAGGTAATAGAGAGCATTACTCCTGAAAATCAACACTGAATTTCAACCAGTAGATACAAGCCCAAAGTGCCTTATGAAGATTAATCAAGTTGATCTATTTTGTACATCTGTTTCTATCACACTGCAAATGTTATTAAACGCTTCATGGCTCACTCTAGTCAAGTTTACTGAGCAGGATAAGAAATCAATGCTGACATTAGTCACCAGCTCCAGCCAGTTACACCAAATGGCAAAAAGGTCTCCATACTATAACGTAACAGCCCTGGGGCTAGTTGTGCCCTTTCAAGATTAAACCAGAGGAAACACAGCTACCACCAAAGCTGAATGATTTTCAGGCCTTTTCTGTTCACAAATTTAAATTTTCCATCAGCAGAGTTAATGGAGAAGCTACCACTCACTGTTTGTACACTGATTTTGTGTAGCATTAACAGAATCCAGTAGACTTAGAAGAGGCAGACAACTAACTCCCTAAGTCAACTTAATTAAAAGCTTTTTTTCCACTTTTCTACCCAGAATGCCCACAAGTAAGTTCAATCACATAGAAAGGTCTGCCTAGACTTCATTATGCTACTTTCTTGATTAGAGACTACCAACTGGAGGAATAATTTGTCAGAGTCACTGCAAACCAGCATTTTTTCCTTAGCTGTGAAAGGGAAGCCAACACTTAAAAAATTAGAGCATTAGAAGAAAACATGACAGTTTTGTTATTAATTAATAACTTTTATAGCTCAAATTTAAAAATATTAATTCAGAAACAATTCAAGATTCATGAAGAAAAGTCTGGCACTATATACATGCATAATTAAGAATATCTAGATTCAATATTTACTTAATTTTTTTGTACAAGTTCTTTCACACAATTGTATTTACAAACATGTCTGTTTAGAACATATGAACATACATATTTTATAGGATTTACAAATAATTTGGATACAATTTTTTTAAAAAACAAAGGAATATTTCACTGATCTGACAGATTTGGTTTCTCATATGGTACTGGAAATGTATTTTTCCAGTGGGAGGGAAAGAATTATCACTATTCAAGTATCTAAATAACAGTCATCCTATGGTACCCAGAATGATCATATATGGCTTCAAACACCCCCCAAATTCAAAGGACCATCTCATAAGGACGAACTACAGTCCATCTGTGGTACATTTCAAACTAAACACTTGAACCTTTGTTTGGGTTAGATCCACAACTTGGCAAACACACTCTTAGCATATAACCAGAAATAAGAAGCTCTTCTAATTTAAAGAAAACCAACCCTCCTCTCAGTTAAGTCAAGCACATATGGATAATATATAAAATGGGATGTACAGACTTTTCTAGACATTCTAGCGACCTTTATAGATGTTTCATTGTTGGAAAGCATGCTATTGAACAGATAACATTCATGTGGATTTACAGGAATCAAGTGAGAGATCTTCTTAGAAGGGGAAGAATATTTTTTCATCAAAATATGAACACTTTTTAGAAAAAAAAAAGTCTGAGGAGGTTTTGTACATAATACATCCAAGTTACTGATACAATCCAACCAGGCAGATCACTATCTAGCAACAAGGTCTTGCATCACAAATGAAATGAAAATTTGTCAGCTTGCTTGCTTTTGGCTAGGAAAAAAACCCCAAACTTCTGTCTTTGGCAAATCAGGTAGTCATCTCCTCTGAACATTGTTCTCTAGAGCTCCTGCACAGATTGTTCCACTGTTTGTTCTTCTACAGGCTGCACAGCTTCCTGAACATAAACTATGAATTCTGAAGCCTCTCCACCCTGTGTATAGACAGTCACTGTCTCAATTCCTTCCACTTCATCTGATGAAACTACCAGGTGATGCTGTTCAGACAGCTCCACTGAAGCCTGCTGCAGTGTCTCCTGAATCATCAAAGTGTGATTGGCTGATTGCTCCTCTTCTTTTACCTAAGGAGAAATTGAAGAGGTTACAGAAATGTCACCTTTCTGAGAAGTACCTGGTATTGTGATGATTAATGGAAATACAGCACAGAAATTAGAAATCAGATAGTTTTGAAAGACAATGTCAGTTCTACAGAACTTTTGTTGCGAGGACTTTTGATTAGTAAGTGTATAGGTAGACAGAATACTGAATGCAGAAGCTCAGTTATATGCAGAGAGAGCTGTAAAGTTCCAGGAACACGGGTCTTTGGAGACAGCTTTTATCTCTCATCAGTCATTCATTCAAAACCACTCTTATTTAAATAAATCTGAAGTCAAACAATTCTTATAGTAGCACTGAGATGAGAATCCATTGAAAACCACATGAAAAAACATCTACTCTAGCCATTTCTTTATCTTTTTCGTTTTCCGTAGCCAACAATGGCTCACAGAAGTAAAAATGTAATTGTAAACTTTAATGGATTATTATCAGAAAACTTTGAAATATAAATATTACCGAAATAGATTCCTAAGACCGATCCTTTATGAGATAGTATTTTTTACATTATTGAAAGGACAGTTACAGAAACAACTGAAAATAACATATTTTTTACAGAACATTTTGCTTCTTGTCAAAAAGAAAAAAACCCCACAAATTGATATCAAATTTCAAAGAGATTAAAGAGGTTTCTGTCTATTATTAAAATACAGTACTTAGTAGAATTCAATAAAGAACCTGAATTCTTTATCAGATCCATAAAAATTTCCTATGCAAAGTACTCCAGGCCAGTAAAAACACATCAGAAAACCGTAAGTCATGTGGAGGAAATACATTCTGTCAAGTGTTAGTGACAGAAGAATGTACTTGTGAGAAGAATATGAAATAGCAAGTTTTTGCTATGCAAAGGCATTTGCTAGGCATTTTCAGTACAATACCCTGTGCTCATTGAAGAGATCTGTTTTATTTGCTGGATCATAAATGCCAAGCCACCTAAAACTGCAACATGCAGTGAATCAAATCCTTACTTCCTTCCCTTTTTCAGAAAATGGGATGTTTTTGTTAAGGCCTATTTCTCTTCTATTTAGGCTTAGCAAATGTATTATGAAGTAAGCTTCCATAGATAAATCATGTTTACTTCTCACTGTAAGAAAGCAGCTGATTGAATTTGTAGAAGACCACATTCTCTATAACAAATAATTTCTTTCATATCATCAAATGCATCTATAAATTGTCCACTTACACAAACAACGGGGAATGGAGACAGAATTGCTGGCTCATTTACATCTCATGATGGAAAGTAAAACCCCATAGTATTTCCAATAACCATACAAAGTGTAATAAGAAGATAAAAAAAGGATTGATAGGTATCAATTTACTGGATCTTGTCGTACCCTTGTATGTCAGAGCAGTACAGAGTGTGCAGCACTGAAATCGTAAGTGATTTTAATAAGAATAGGGCAAATATGGTAGCGTCTACAAAGCGTGGAATCTAAATTGAGCTAATTAGAAAGGGGCTATTTTTTAAAAAATTAGAAGCTGATTCAATATTTTAGTGTTTTGTAAAAAATACTATTAGAACAATTAAGTTCAAGGAAATATAACTATGATTAGTATGGTTGCTTATGAGAGGAGTGGCAACAGAAGAGAAGAACTATAGAAAGGCTTCCAAGCATGTGTTTTACTCCTTACAGACCATCAAGGAGAAAAAGAAGTTATATGTTTGTTTTCTCAATGTTCTTTTCTAATTTAATTTCTTTTCCTAAGCAACCATTCCCATTGTTGTTTACTGACTTTTAACTTGTTTATTCTGTGTTTAAAACATCTGTCAGATGAAGATTTCAGAGATGCACAAACCCCTTAGGACTTTATCTCACTTTACACTTTCTCTCAATTCATTACGCTGTACAAAGCTTCTTCTTGAACAATGGGTTTGATCAGGTGTTAAATTATTCAGAGGTCCCAGCATGCCTATAATATTTGTGAATATATACATATATATAAACATACATGTGTATTTCATCTGGTAAAAGATTCAATATCTAAAGAGAATCTTGCCATTTTCATCAACCTTAATGCAACAGCAAAATTGTACCTACTGATGCTGACTCTGGCTTCAGATTACAGGGATAAAACTACAGGAATGGTCTGAGTCCTTTCCATGTTCTGTTTTTTTTTTATCAAACATATCTGAACATTTTACTGGAAGTTACTTTAAGCAGCTTCTGCTGAAGTGCGACCTCAACATCTCACAGAAGTGGGTGATGCTGCATTCTTGTTTTGACACAATAACTCATTCATGTTGTCACAAAACACGGGCATTATCAAACTACCCTTTACTAATGGAAGCCTGAGCCCCTCTTCAAAAAGCAAGGAGATAAATTATGAAAAGAAACAGTAATATTAACTTTCTTCTCTTGTTCCTCTCCATGCACCCCTGTTTTTTTTTTTAAAAAAAGAAAATAAAGAAAGCCCAAGTCCTACTGAAAGCGAATTCGTACACAGGACTCCCTTTTCATAACTGTTTTCTCCTCTTTCCAGAGGCTACCTGCTCCATTGTCAGTTCCTGTGTGAAAGGAGACGGCATACACAAGATCTACTAATGAAGATAATTACAGGCAGACGAAAGTCTAATCACTAGCGAATTCAGATAGGAAGATGCAATTAAAAATATTAGATAATTAAAATTCCATGGCTAGTTATGAATCAGCTGACAATTACCAACCTCAGTGTTAGAGATTCTCAAACAACAAACAAATAAGGGTGTCTAAAATTTGGCCCTTTAATTATGTAATACACACTAACTTCTCCTGTGTTAGTGCACTATACATAACCCTCTGACAACATGCCTCAGGCCAGAAAAATTACACTGCATTTCCTACAAGTTGCTAGAATGCATAACACAGTCTGAGAAGGATCTTGTATAGCCCCACTTCTGTCGCTTTAAATCAAAACCCATAAATAAATTTAAATATAGTTTTGTGAGTGTACATAAATAATGAAGAAAGGAAAATAAATAAAGCACAGCTGACATGAAAATGAAATGAATCCAGAACCTAATTCAATTCAATAGCAGCAATCTAATACTTACTCAGTTTGATATGCTTTTGAAATGAAAATGGCCTATAAAGAAAGGTAATTTAAGCTCCCTACCTGGCTTTATTGATATGGCTTTATTACCCTTGTCATGCAGGGTAAAGAAGACTCATGTCCTTATTTCTAGTGTCTCTAGCTTCCAGTATCCTTTTTTGGACAGCTATCTGTAATCCTTTTAGTTTGATAAATCACCACATTATTTTTGATATTTACATTTCAAATCAATTCAATGTTTACGCGCTTCTGCTTGGTTCCGACAAGGTTGTTCCACAGGGAATTATCTCAAAATGTTAATTTGCATTGCTCAGATTGATGAAACAGTGGGACAGCTGCCATCGGAATGAATGAAGTCACTACACACTTCTTTCTATTGGCATGTGAAATCTTTTGAAGAGTAACATCCAAGATCTCTCTTCTGTTTGAGAGCCAGCTGAAAAGCATCTGGCTGCTTATCCTTTGCTAAAGAATGACAGCAAGAAGCTGAAGCCACACACAGCTGGCATATTAAATCAAGTCAGTACCTGCATAAATATTCTTTATTAGTTAAATGTGTCACTCACAAAAACCGATGGGACTATCACCTCCATGTCTTAATAAGAAGCTCAACATTTCTAAATTATAAATGTTCTTAATTTAAATATCCAAGGACCATCCAAATACATGTAAGTGACACTAGAAATGGGTGTCTCTTAGAGCAATCTCTTCAAGACAAGAAAGTTCTTTTTAATTTGAGAGAAACTAATTAAAGCGATTAAAGAAAATATACTCCTTCTCTTCCCTGAAAGGAAGTAAAACAAAATATTTGCAGTAAGATGCTAAAGCTGTTTTCTTATTCTACAGCTCATCCTGAGAAATAATGAATATCTTCCATTTTTTTCTGAAGTTTGCAAGTCCTCAATGTTTAAAAGTCTTGCTGGGCTTGACCCAAAATCCCCAACAGAATGTCTCCCTTGATTTCAGACTGAATGCTGCCCTTCAGCTTACCATGAAGAAGAAAAGTTAACCAGAGAGATCTTTCAGGATTTCAAAACTTTACATTAGGATACAGATGCTCTTTTTTTATCATAAGACATTACGGTACACAAAATATCTACAGAACAGGTTAAGAAGAAAAGTGAATATAAACATTCTAGACTACAGAAAGCACCTGGATATATGATATGCCAGCTTACATTGGTGCCAACAGGTCTGTCTCTATCATTTTGTTCAGTGTCATTTGAATAATCTGATCTCTCTCTCTGTCTCAGTTCATATATTGTGTGAAAAGCACAGCCAGACACACAGAAAATACTGTAATTTCATCACATGAACCTCTATAATGCGCTATAAACCAAAGACAATCTGGCACACAATACTTTCAGGATAATAAGAGACTTGATATCAAAGAGTTGCTTTGCATAAAATAAAAGGTACAAGGTGGCAAACAACTCTTCATACTATTTATGTAGGATTTTTAAATGTTTTGGCAATTGTCTGAATATATCCCGACAGAGAGCCTGTGACTGGCAATTTCACTCATCTGGCAAAATGCTGTATCACCAGACTTCTTTCTGAGGATGTGCAGCAACATTGGCATCATTTCAAAAGCTCTAACAGGAAAATAATCTTGATATGACAAATATCTAGATGTTACACATACGACAAGAACTCCACAGAGGCTGAGTAAACAGGGTCATCTGCCTCAGTTAAAACTTTCTTTTGCTGGTACCATTAAGCATCAAATTGCTCCATGTCCTAAAAGCAACAGCAAATTTGGCAATCAACCTATAAATAACTCCATGTATTGGCAAATTTTCTAGATGGACATCAGCATCCAGCATCATGTAGGTACAAATCAGAGCCAGATTGAAATATAAGGTGTGTTGATGAAGTACAACACGCAGCAGCCTTTGACATGACAGGCATGCTAATATTATTAGATATTTATTTTTGAAGATATGTTACACTATAAAACTCTGTTCTGTGATCAGCTTCAAGCCAATGTATAATCTTTGCTGTGGATTGCTACAGCTGTGTCTTTGAAGAAAGTGACTGTTACCATGGTAGGATTTTACTAAAGCCTGAAGAGATCACAGAATAAAAAGACAAAAGGAAGTAAAATAAAGGGTGAAATGCATGGAAATACAGTGCTTTCTTAACCTTGATAAAGACCTGTTTAGTTAGTGAAATAGTTGATATTCTTACTCTTCTGAGAAAATTACGTAGAAGTCTAGGTTGAAAACAGGTTACTGTGCTTTTCAGGAATAGAGTTAACCCTACACTCCAAGCCACAGAGGTTTTAAGAACATCAGTCCTGTCTCTTATTTCTAAATGGGAGAAAAAGAGAAAGAATCCAGCAGCCAATTACTGCTCTTTCCTGTTAATATTAGAGTGGTGCTTTGGACCAGGACCTGGAATATATCACGTATGCTACATGCAAAAAGTATTTCATGCCCCAAAGGCCTTCTTATTTCAATATAAAACAAGAGACACTAAGCAGACAGAAAAAAGGAGGTGGTGAAGTATAATATAAATGAGACAGTGGTCCTTTGTGTGACAGGCAGTAGTATCAATATAGCCATAGCCTAACAACAGAAAAGTACTATCATCATATTTTTGAACAGTAATCGAGAGAGAACAATGAGATATAAATCACTCTTCATTAAAAATCCACAGAACTAAGCACAATATGGAAGAAGGCATTAAGAAACTTGTTTGAAAAAGGTAATGAGCAATTAAATCTTCATGGACTGAACAAAGGTAGGAGTCAAAGTCTTTACAGCTAACGAGAAATGAGACATTATGAAAGGAGTAAAGAGCGTCAGAAATGAAAACAAGGTTTTGTTTGATGTGCCAAAAAAGGAACATGAAGTAAAAAATTAGATATTAAGGAAAAGAACAGGGAGTTGACATGGCAAACAAGACCATGGGCACAGGCTAGTTGTTTTTAGGGGTGTTGGTTTTGTTTTGTTAGAACAAAGAGTACTGCTTTGCTCTCGGGCAGTCCTGTGTATACAAGGCAGTCAGGATTTGCTCTGAGTGAAGAGGGCTTCAGTGGCTTGTTCAGACATGAAAAATAGTATTGAGGGAAAGAATTAAATCTTTACATAGTCATCTGCTGATGAGTTTCTCACAGCAGGACAATAATCTCTGGTTCAGTATGACACATAAAACATATTGCAGGTCAAAATATGTAAATTAGCAGCATATTTGTCTATCAGTATCTAAACACAAAAAGGTTGAAAAACCACATAATATACAATCAAAGTTAACTGGTTGCAATGGTATACTGATTTAAAACTCTAGTTAAGACCAGGAATACAAAAATCTACTGCTCTGTTTCTGTAATTTGAGGTAAAAAGAAAAATCCAAATTTGGAAAAGAATTATATATAGTTTCTAAGAGATATGTTAAAAATAATATTTTTTTTATGAAAAAACAGTGATTAAACCAGAAATTATCTTGCTAATCTTACACATTCCTGCTAATGAGCAATGGAAATAGAAGAGCAACAGCTATAATAAGAACTACAGCTGATAGAGACAGAGCAATAAGGGGCCACTCTTCTAATGTCCTGGTCAATGCAGTGAGGGATTCAGGAAACAAGCTTTCAAGGCAGTTCATATTATGAAACAAAGAAAATGGACTTTGAATCTTCTCTTAGTGAAGAATAACTTACAGATACTCAACAGTGAAAGAGTCCCTTCTGCAAAAAATAAGATAACAGAAGTGCTCAGTTCTGAGTGAAATGTTTCTTCGGAAGAAACCCAGTATTTAAATCAAACTTGTAACAAACTTCTTCAGGTTAATTAATATCCTTATTTGATATATCTGCTAACTGAAAGAAATAACTATACATCAAGCTAGCTTGTAGCTAAACACACTCTGTTCTAGTCTACACACAGATATATTGTGTGAAAACCAAGCCTTTGAACTCAGACCTGCAGACACTGTAAACCAAGGGTGGCTAAGATACTGGCATGACTGCTCATCCTCCAATCTTGCCTTTATATTCAGCACATGGGCTAGGAAAACAGTCCATCTATATAAATAATGGACCAAAGAGCATCTGCTAGTAAAATAAAAATACAAAAAATAAATGAATCAATCTCCCTGCTCTGGCCTAAGGACAAATTTATAACTGTAACAGGACACAGCGTGTCAAATAGCCAGAAAGTGAAGTGACTTGTTTTACATCACCAGTCCCTCCACTTTGCTATTTACGTGCACTGTTCTGTTCTCATTAAACTGCTTTCTCCTTCATTTCTTGTCTGTGTTTGCCATCCACTGTGGACAGTATTTTCTCAGCATTTATTAGCCTCTTCCCTAGTTATTCTTCAACCTAAGCACTCTTTGCTTACACCTTCTCCCCCACCTTTTTACTTCTCTTTTGTACATAAAGCAGTTCAGAACAACTCAAATATCATGTCATAAAATAACATCTTCGTTAGCTCTGCCAGAAGAAGATGCAGACTGGATCACTAGTCTCTCAAGAAGACTCATACTGACAAGGACACACTTCTCCTGCCATGTTGTGATCAAAGCTTCACTGTGATTTTTGTCAGTGCTGGATAATATTGTTAAAACTTCATATTATTAATTGTTTTTCTCAGGCATTTGGTGTGTGTTATGTTCCTTAGCAGCTGTGTACTTTCATAGCTGTCCACAACAAGATTTCTCCCAAATAAGATACCAGGAAAAGTGTTATCTTTGATAACAGGCTAATATACCAACTCTCAGGCAAGAAGGAGCTAAAGCCATTTCAAGCACTGGACACAACCTTTGAAAGGCCTCATACATGTGACGCTATTAGCGCCAGCAAAGATTCCTCTTTTCACAGAATCACAGAATAACCAGGTTGGAAGAGACCCACTGGATCGTCGAGTCCAACCATTCCCACCAATCCCTAAATCATGCTCCTAAGTAACTCATCTACCCTAACCTTAAACACCTCCAGGGATGGCGACTCAACCACCTCCCTGGGCAGACCGTTCCAATGCCTAACCACCCTCTCCATGAAGAACTTTTTCCTAATCTCAAGCCTAAATCTCCTCTGGCGGAGCTTGAGGCCATTCCCTCTCGTCCTGTCCCCTGCCACTTGGGAGAAGAGGCCAGCACCCTCCTCTCCACAACCTCCCTTCAGGTAGTTATAGAGAGTAATGAGGTCTCCCCTCAGCCTCCTCTTCTCCAGGCTAAACAACCCCAGCTCTCCCAGCCGTTCCTCATAAGGCCTGTTCTCCAGCCCCTTCATCAGCTTTGTTGCTCTTCCCTGGACTCGCTCCAGAGCCACAACATCCCTCTTGTGGTGAGGGGCCCAGGACTGAACACAGTATTTGAGGTGCGGTCTCACCAGTGCTGAGTACAGGGGGAGAATAACCTCCCTGGACCTGCTGGTCACACCATTTCTGATACGAGCCAGGATGCCATTGGCCTTTTTGGCCACCTGGGCACACTGCTGGCTCATGTTCAGTCGGTTGTCAACCAACACCCCCAGGTCCTTCTCCTCCTGGCAGCTTTCCAGTCAGGTTTCTCCTAGTCTGTACCTCTGTTTAGGGTTGTTGTGCCTCAAGTGCAGGACCCGGCATTTGGCCTTGTTAAACCTCATGCCGTTGGTCTCAGCCCAGCAGTCCAGCCTGTTTAGATCCCTTTGCAGAGCCTCCCTACCCTCCTGCATTTCGACACTTCCACCCAGCTTGGTGTCATCTGCATTTCCAATGTCATTTCCAATCATAATCCATGTCATTTCCAATCATAATCCAAGTGAAATAGGGCTAACTTTACATTTCTGGGGTTTAAAATCATAAGTTGAATCCCAATTCAGGCTATGATTGGATACTGCTACGTTGTTAAAGTGTGTTCTTTTACAAAATCATTCTTATGAACAAAAAAATATAAAGTTTCTAAATTCAGAACTCAATTTTTTTTTCTTCTTAACATCCAATTCAGGAGCCCAGGGTTTTGAACAGACAATCTGATCTTGATTTCACCTTTATTATTTCACCGATTATACTAGGAGAAGCCTGGCTGGAAAGCTGCCAGGAGGAGAAGGACCTGGGAGTGTTGGTTGACAACCGACTGAACATGAGCCAGCAGTGTGCCCAGGTGGCCAAAAAGGCCAATGGCATCCTGGCTTGTATCAGGAACGGCGTGACCAGCAGGTCCAGGGAGGTTATTCTCCCCCTGTACTCGGCACTGGTGAGACCGCACCTCGAGTACTGTGTTCAGTTCTGGGCCCCTCACCACAAGAAGGATGCTGAGGCTCTGGAGCGAGTCCAGGGAAGGGCAACAAAGCTGGTGAAGGGACTGGAGAATAAATCTTATGAGGAGCGGCTAAGAGAGCTGGGGTTGTTTAGCCTGGAGAAGAGGAGACTGAGGGGAGACCTTATTACTCTCTACAACTACCTGAAGGGAGGTTGTGGAGAGGAGGGAGCTCGCCTCTTCTCCCAAGTGACAGGGGACAGGACGAGAGGGAATGGCCTCAAGCTCCGCCAGAGGAGATTTAGGCTTGAGATTAGGAAGAAGTTCTTCACAGAGAGGGTGGTTAGGGATTGGAACAGTCTGCCAAGGCAGGTGGTTGAGTCACCGTCCCTGGAGGTGTTTAAGGTTAGGGTAGATGAGGTGCTTAGGAGCATGATTTAGGGAATGGTGGGAATGGTTGGACTCGACGATCCAGTGGGTCTCTTCCAACCTGGTCATTCTGTGATTCTGTGATTCTGTGATTTATTATAACATGTATTCATTATTTAACATACTTGCAAAAATACTACGTACAACCCAGGACAATAATTTAACAGAAGAACAACTCAGACATGGTAATCGTTCTGTCTTGTCACTTAGTAGAAAAAAACTTTAAAAATATAGCAGTCATAACTAATGCACTGGACAACTTGCCATATGCTGAAAAGGATTTGGGATAAATGCAGAGTTTGTTTCATCAGGCAAAAGTCCTGCATTAACCTGAAACACTGAAAGTACCGCACATCGAAGGTATCTGAGCAGACATGTTAGGGGAGTGCTAAAGCATCAAGGCAGCATCATTACTGATAGATTTGTCTGGATTCACATGCAATTTTAAAGATCAAATATTGCTTTTGAGTGAAAAGTAAGGAAGAGCAGAGTTGCAGGAGAAAGTTCTAGGAAAGAAATGAGAGAAGATAGTGACAATATAGTGTAACATTTACTGCAAAAAATACTTTTAATCGTTCTAATAATTTGGGATTTAGAAGAAATTTCTTGATACAAATATAGAAATGTGAGAGCAACTTGGAAGGGCTGGCTAAAAATGAGACATGAAGGTAAAAACTGATGAGAAACTGGGTAATGTATGTCCTTAGAGAAAAAGAAAAAAACCTACACAAGAGCATAAAATCAGAACAACTGCAATAAATGCTGTTAAGGAAAAAAAATGGAACCAAGCTGCTAAACAAGGACTCAGTGAGGCCATTAAAGAACAAGTGTGGAGATTCAGTGACAGATGATGCTGATATATTGCTGACACCCTGAATGAATTTTTTGTCTCACAATTCACAAGAGAAGCTGAAGGTCACAGAAGAAAGTGCGGAATAAATTTTCCAGCAGGAAAGTGAAATATGAATATGTCTTAAGATCACTTCAAGGTTAACAATTAGGAACACAGCATAATTAAAACCTGACAAATTCGTAGGTATAAATGAGTGATATCCCACAGAAAGCAACTCAGTATTCATGAAAAAAGAAAAGCTGACATTTCTGAATAGGAGAATTATAGTCACGTTAATAACATTTAAAGACTTCTTTCTCAAATTAATATGGGAGTGGCTATAATTCTGAATCAATCCTCTGGTAGGAAGACAAGAACATGAAACTACCTAAAGCTGTGTAACAGCTCAAACAGACTTCGATATAACACTGCTTTATATAGAAAACTGTAAGAGAAAAAAAAGAAAACAGAAAAATAAAGGGAGAATAAATTAAAAGAGAAATAATCATCATCATCTACAGACCTGCCTTGGTCCTTTACAGGTAACTAAGCAGTTGGTCAGCTGTCAGCAGGCGTATCCCCACCTTCCCCTCCACCTCCTACCCCCTGGGAAAGCACAGATCTGCACACTTTTGCACAAGCAAAGTGAAAGTCTCTGAGGCTACCAGAGAAAGAAACACGTAGGCATTCTCGTACATGCAAGAAACATGTACTAGAATGTATAAGAAACATATACTACATGTACTTGGTGCTTCAAGCAAAATCCAGCATAAACAGAGGTAGCACAAGATCACTTGGTTTGAGCTGTACTTAAATTCTTCACTGATTTTGCTTCTGTGAAACTTCAAATTAGGTGATAAAAGTTTTTTTTTATATTAACAAGACTCAAAGGGGTAAGGGTTTTGGGGGGGGCAAAAACAGAAAAGCAGCAAAAAGATTCTGTGCTTTGAGAATTCAATATTTGATTTGATATAGGAGTGGAGCTTATAACAGTCTGACACCAGACCTGTGAGAGTCATTGATGTACACAAGGCAAGGGAAAAAGAAGTGCTCAATGCGTCGCAGCTTGTAAACTCAAAAGGCTAGAAATACAGATTAAAAAGTGAGGGAGAAAATTAATTTGGAATATAAACACTTACTTACAAAGAGCTAACAGCAAATTCAGATGGTCTGACAAGGAAGACAATAGATTGTAAGATGAATCTGACATGGAATACATTGAATAATCAGAGGAGGAAGAATCACTGATTTTTTTTAATTATATGTTTACAGTTTAACATTCAAATAGCAAAATATAATTTCTCATTGGCAGCTGCTACTTCAACAGGTATTTTCTCCAATGCTTTTTTGTAGAAGGGCCTTAACAATGCACTTTTAAGGGAAGAACAGATTTCAATAATATTGACAGACAGCACAAACAACATTGGCTAATATCACATTCAACCCTTAAAAAGGTCGTATGTACAGCACAGTGTGCATTCTAGCAGTGACTCTACTGTTAAAGTTGTTATTAAACTTGTACCTAATAGGATTAAAATGCCTCTTCTCTTTAATCACTGAATTCAGTTTCCAAATCTGAATCTGTTATTCTTCAAAAACCCCAAAACCTCCTATGTGATTTCTTATCAAAATACCTGTTAAGCACTACAAAGTAACATCTCTGAAAGCTTTGTCTTGAAATTCAGCCTTGTTTCCCTGACATGTGGGCATCAAGTCAGGAATTATACAGATACTGCCTTCACAGACTATGGTCTTCCCACTTCTACAGAGCTCTCTTGAATTCAATGCTCACAGCACACAGAATAATCACAGTTTGGGTTCATTTAAACAAAAGGGAGTTACTTAAACTCTTTGAGACTCCAAAGAATCAATGAAGAGAATAAGAAATGGGATAAGCAGAGAAATAGAATGAAAAAGGAGGAACAAATGGAGCTGGGAAAACATTGTGAGAGAAATGTAAAATGTCAGTAACCAAGTTAGCAGACACCTGTGAGGAAGAAATACTGAGCAAAAGTCTTGATGTTTGCACTCAGTAGCCACCTGAAATTGAAAATTATTTCCTTTTACTGCTGATTTTGTATAGATTTTTAATCTTAGTTTCTAAAGTGGTTTAGAAATACTGTACATTGCAAATATTTTGAGGAAAACGTGTAGTACCAGACTTGAACAAAAATATGCATACATGAAAGTTACTTCTACTAATACCTTATAAGAAAGATGATTTCTGTCATTTTAAGAGGACCTATACTGTCTACCACAAATTATGTCACTTAATTATCAGGTGAATCCTCTATTTTTATGGAAAGAGAATTTGTGTAAAAGCCTGAAATTAACAATGAATCATACACATTTTTTTTTTAATACTGATCTATATCTTCTGGTCTTGCACAATTTCCCTGGTAATAAGAAAATTAATGACAGATCTTCCCAATCGAAAACTCAATTGAATTTTCTTTATTTATCTCAAATAAGGGTGGTCACACTGACTTTCACCTCCCATAAGTAACTGCCGTAAGGAGCACCTGCAACATTCTTCTCGGAGATGCTACATACCTGCAGTCCACTTATGTTTCATTAGAAAAGTAGAGTGAACTCAAGACTGAGGATATGTCTCTTTTGATCCCAGGGTACATGAGTTTAAAACTCTAGAAGTCTGTCAAACACAGGATAGCATTGCAAAGATCAATGATGAGGGTTCATCTTCGGGTATGGCCCTACAGCACTATGGCTGCAGAGCATGCACAGTTCTGCAGAAGCAATGCCCTTGCATGCTCTTTCATATCTGGATGTAAGCTGTGCCTAGGACCTCCTGATTCTTTTAGATGACAGTGGAACCAAGTGTCCATGCGCAATGTAGACTTTTTATTTTAAAAGCCTGAAAACACTTGCTAGAAAAAAAGCTGTGTTTTCACACACATGTACATATATTCATGTATTTGTTCACTCATGTTTTATATACATGGAAAAATATATGTATTTTAATATGCATAAACATATGTAAGTATTAAAACGTACGTGTGTGGGCATATAAACACACATACAAACAATATGTAGTAAAAAATCAGTTTAGGAAAAATTCTGTATGTCTTGCATTGACATTCAGAATTTAGCTCTTGCAAAATAATACTCATTTCACAATAGATACATGAAAATTGTTATATAGCTGGCATAGAGAAGAAAAGGGTTCTTACCTGCTTTACCACAGTCACAGTGCCAGGTGCCATGGTAACTACAGAAGCAACTGCAGTAGCATCATGGGTTTCTGAACCCAACTCAATGATTTGCTGCAGGATGTTTACAGCTGTTGGATCGAGCCTTTCACCTTATCAGAAAGACAGTAACCATAAGATCATTACAGTAAAACAGCTCGAAGGGTATGTGAATCTAAGTGCTATAGGCACTTTTTCCCCTGCTGCCTTAACCCTGACTCCTAGCGCTCTTTATAAATTTCCAATAGCTCAATAACATGACACTTTAATAATAGATCTATGGCAGGAAAGTATTCACAAAACAAGTTGCCCGAGGAATGCATGAACCAGCAAGTGAAGCCACACTGATCATTTTTATGCCTATTTGAAAGACATCTAAAAGAATACATTGAATAAACAAAGGAGAGGTGCAACTCACAGCAGTAACTGTGAGACATTGAGCTGCTGGAGCATGTGCAAAGAGCAACAAAGCTGGTAAAGGGTCTGGAGAAAAAGTCTGGAGCAAAATCCCCAGCTGAGGGAATTTTGGGAATAGGAGGCTCAGGGGAGACTTTATCCCTCTTTACAACTACCTGAAAGGAGGTTATAGAGAGGTGGGTGTTTGTCTCTTCTCCCAGGTAACAAGTAATAGGGTGAGAGAAAATGGCCTCAAATTGTGCCAGGGGATGTTTGGGTTGCATATTAGGAAATATTACTTCACTGAAAAGGTTGTCAAGCATTGGCTGCTCAGGGAAGTGGTGGGGTCACCATCTCTGGAGGTTTTTAGAAGACGCATAGATACAGCTCTCCAGAACATGATGTAGTGGTTGACTTGGCAGTGTTAGGTTTACATTTGGACTTGATGTTCTTAAAGGTCTTTTCCAACCTAAACAATTCTATGATTCTGTAACTTTACACCTATAACCACAATAGTTATTTGGTACATTATAAACCTATGTTTACCACCTGCCTGGTCATCTGCAATATCTCTCAAACTAAAAGAAGTACTGCTATCATGAGCATGCTTAAAGGAGAAATTAATTGCTTGACAGAGCTCGTGCTTATAATTTTGTAAGAGATGTTTGCCCTTTTTTTTTTTCCCCAAAATCCTCTTGATGTGTTGCGTCCTGCCAAAGGAAAGGCAAGTTTACAAAAAGAACTGCCTTTAGACAAGATACTACTGCTTTTCATACCTACAGGGAATATTCTGGAAGAGTACCTGAAGCCGGATGCATGAAATCAAATCATTCTACTCTGAAAATTACAGACTCGTGCTCAAAATCATAATTGTTATGTGCAGCATATTCCACGATCATGTTTATTTTAATTTAAATATATAAAAGCTTAAGAGAAATTTCAAGAGGCTTTTACTCATTCAGAATCCCCAGTCATTAAAATAAAATAATATACAGAAACTGTCAGTAAACATAATTGACTACATTAATATAATTAATTAATGGGAGGTTTTGAAATGTATTTGTATTACTAACTACAAAGACACAATAGTAAATCAGACAAATGCTATCTTCATATAACAAACATGTTTATTTATAAATATCAACCCAAAGCATGTGAACACCTTCTCTAATCTCTGATGTTTTAACACTTTCAGAAACCTGAACATATTTTCTTTCAGCTTTCATTATATCCCACTTAACAATCATTATCTAATCCCACCCTTGTTCTTCCTCAGTCTGATACAGAATAGCTTCCTTTGATTTGTGTAGCATCAAATTTAAGTTTGTTATTACTGTCTTGGGAACATGGTAAATAAGTCATTCCACCATGTCACTTCTGTAGGCTTGCTGACTTAAGCAGGGAGAAAAATAATAGCTAGAGACTTGTCATTAGATACACACCATCTACTCTGCCAAGATAGCTGATTCTTCAATATATTTAATAATACAGGCAGAATATTCCACACACCTAATAGGAAAGTGCAGAACAGAGTGTGGTATGTATTAATGACTTAAAGACACAGAAATTCATGAAGAACAGTTGTTTCTCATTATTTACCTTCAAAGAATAACATAAACCCCAGAACTAAGTTCTAGATGGCTAATCTCAGCATTTTTAAAAGTTTCACTGGAGATCACGTATCGCCCAGTCTACTCAACAGAATTCGATGCTTATGAGAAAAAGATATATTTTGTGTTCCAACCTAAGGAAGGTAACTTACCATTCTCAGAAGTATATCTCAGGTTTTGTAATGCAGCTACTGCAGCTTGAGTGCCTTGAACATCTTCTCCAGCCTCTGTGATATGGAGATACTGAGTGGATGCTTCTTCAGAAACTTCAGCAGTTAACTTGAAAATGAAACCCATTCAATATATGAATAATCTCACTCTCATTTTAGCAATTTAGAGAACAATAAAAGTTCTGAGTTTAAAGGAATGAGTTTTGGACAACAAATATTGTAACCAGGGTTACAGCAATACAGGGTGAAATAGAAGACAAGAGGAACATTATGTGGAAGTAGCGATATAATCCCATAGTCTTCTAGATTCTACTTCAAAAGTTGTTTTAAGTATGCTAAATTATCTTGACTTCATTTTTGTTGCAGTTACTTTTGAGCTAACAACAGAATTCTATTGTATCAGAGTCTAGTAAAGAACTTTTGGGCAAAATTAGTTTATAACGAATGTTCTTGCAGATCTGGTAAAACGTCTCTGATGCATGAAAACAGCAGTTTGTTTTAGAAAAATGATCCTTTCCATGACCACATTTCCTCAAGACAAACTGTCAACATGTTTTCCTGCTCTGATAGGACTTCTTTATTTATAGCTGTTTCAACAGCACAGATGTACTTGCATCTTGGATGTCCTCTTATTATTTCCAGTTTGGGCATCTACCAAGAGAGTATACAGAGAATCATTTGTGAAATGCATGTGGATATAAGACTTTGAATGACTATATTTTAAAATGCTTGCCTTGTCTTATTTGAATAACTGCCCATATAGAATCTTCTTTGATATTTTTCAAGGATTTAGCATTCTGTCTGTGGATACTCAAAAACTGACAAGAGCTGTAGGATGGCTCTTCCAAATGAGGTATTAGGTTTATAACGAGGGCTAGACTGCCTGAAATTTAGCAGAACAGGTCTTAAACTGTGGAGGTCAGCCAACTGCAGTTGACGTCTGGCTTTTTTCTCTCACTGGACACCAATAATAGCTTTGTCGGGCAGTGGAAAAGAATCAGCTTGCCAACTGTAATTTTTAAAATAAAAGTTCTACAGTTTGCCTGTAGCTTCTGCATCTACAGTTAGCTCTGATAGGTAAGAATAACAGTTTCATTTTAAAACAAACAGCCACAGGGATGACAGCAGAGAAAAGTTTGAAAGGATAAGCCCTCTCAAGGTAGCTGCTCTAGCCCACTCCAAACTGAGAAAATTCAGGTTGTTGTTTTTTAATAACCCAGCTTCTTAAGTCTAACTTAAATTTTTTAAGGTCTGGTCTTAGTGATACTGTGCTTGCCTATATAACTTGGACTGAAGCTGCAAACAAAACAAAAGACAGAAGACTTACTCTGTTTAATAGTACTATTTTTTTCAGCTGATGAATTTACAAATTCAGTTTTCCAGATTCCAACTTTCTCTGGACCAAAACATAAGCTTCCTTCAGTAATTCAACATAAACATGTAGTTTGTGTATCTTGCAGTTAACACCGGTGAATATTTAGCATATAACAAAATGCAGTAACTTTTTCAATTTCACATATTTTGCTAGAACTGTCACCCTTTCTGTTGCAAATAGAGGACTAGAGCCCTAAAATTAATAAATAAGCACTTATAATGTTAATCCTAGTGGATATTAAAGCAGTTAAACTTAACAGTCATAGCAATGTATGCATTCAAAACGGAGATCAGATCACAGCTCCTCCTGCTCTTATTTTACGTGTCAAGAATACATTTTTAAACAATTCTCACTTTTATCCTTACTTTTCTCCCTAGATTGTTTAAAAATCTTAAGGTCAAAAACATGGCAACTTTGTTTTACCTCCCACTTGGTCTCCCCATCATGTTCCACTAGCTTCATTCCATGTTTGTTTTTAAGATGTCTGTTGAACTCCCACTTTGTACCGTACACAAAGCTGCAAACAGGACACTTTATGCCACCTGTTAGGAAACACAAATAAATCTTGGAGTTATTTTCATATAAATTATTTTTCAAGGCAGTAAGGATACATTTAATTTAACGCCATCTCAATTAAGCCACAGAACTGTAATTTAAAAGGGTTTTCCTTAGCCACGTGGCCAAATAAAAAAATGTAGGGGTGAAAAATAAAGTAGCTGAACTCTCATAATGCTTAAAGGGCAATTTTGGATAATGGTAACGGAAGGAGTCTGGAACAACTCATTTATCTGGAAAGACATAGCAATGCTGCTTCCCTGCCTGCACACCTCCCTTTAGTGGACATGAAGTTGCAGGAATGCTGTTCCCATCTATCCCTCCTTCTACGCTTCTATCCCTGGGAAGCCCGTGCCACAGATAGATTAAAAAGAAAGAATAGAAACAGACAACTGTTTTCAATAGTCTCAGATACGGCATCATTTCCACAATTAGGAGCATATAAGAAGCATTTGTTTCATCCCTCAGGAGCCAGATGTTAAAGGAGAACATAAATTGCGAAGTAAGTAACAACTTAGCTACCATAAGAACTTGTGCTTACTTTGCTAACAAAAGCCATTCTAGAAGTAGGATGCACATTCGAGAATGGGAAGATTTCTCAAGAAACAGCAACATTCTAAGTTTTTACCAACCTCACTCCAGTTTTTCCCCTAATCACAACAATTACTAGCAACTGCAGGGATGCCTCAGCCTGGGAAGAATCACTCTCACAGACATCATTCTGGCTGAAATTCAAGTTTAGCAGCACCAGTGAAGACTAGTAACAGTTTCCAAGTGAATTTTTTTTAAGTCCGAGAGTTTGTAAGACATTTTCTGTTTTAGGCCCACCAGAAACAAAGACTAGCACATTTTAAATAATTCCAAACTAATGCTTTTGCTCTGTAAGTACATTTTTATTTAAAATTATAGAGTTCCTTGTAAACTAGTTTTAATGCCTACTCTATTACATATTATTCCAGATAGAAATGTAAATTTTATGTGTAGTCCAAAAAGCTACAAAATGGGACTCTGATAAGCTTCAGCTTTAAATATTGTTTCTCTGTTGTCTTACAGAGCCCTGCGTGCTGACCTTCAGGACACAAAGCAAAACAGTGAGCCAATGTTTCTTTCAGTAAGGCCTGGGATTTTTTTTTAAAAAATAACACTAAGATCTTATTATTTCACATACACAGTAGTGGCATGCCTTAATATTTTTTTCAAATTGATCTTAGCTCTAAGGCAGCTGTTCTGTTTTTCTAAAGTTTCAGACAAACACTATTAAGATTTTTAGCACATTATCAAAGAGAACCAGAACAGTTAACAACGTAACATTATCCTCACTCAACTTTTTGCTTTTAAGAGTTCCTACTCTTTATGTTAACATACAAAACTGCAAACCTAAGTTTTCTCTCTATCTACAAAATGATGCACAGCATGAATTTAGCACAATGTTTAGAGCATTACAGGTGAAAAAATCGAGCATGAAGAAATCATAAGGATACAATTTTCTACACTAGATTAAACAGCTTTTACTTCTTTTTCTTATGGAAGTCATTTGCTCAAATGTCAGATCTCAGACGTTTGTAATTATGCAAATAAGTACTTTCCCTCCCTACTGACTAAAACAGAACAGAAATTATCTGCACATGACAAATTGCTGCATTAGGTGACCAAAACTCACTTGAACAAATCTAATGGCTAGGGAAGGGTGTTACACCACTTCAGGAGCTATGCCACCAGATGGCTGTCTCCACATTATTATGGCAAATGATGACTTTTACCCATCACATTAAAACACTTCAAATATACTCTCATAAGCTGGTCATAAGCGAAATCCTCATTGCACACAGTCTTTTACAAATAAGGTGATTAGAAAAAAGCATTCTGTTTTACAGTAGTGGTAGCCTACTATATGGTATTCTCCCACGTGAAAACAAATAAACTTTTTATTTTGATATAAGTGAATATAACCACACGCAGTCACTAGGGTCTTTCACTGACACGTAGCATTCTTACACAATTTCTCCTCTTTGCTCTCAATCTATTGCAAGTCTTCATCAAACTTTGTTCTTACAGCAGATGTTCAATACTCCATCCCTAGACAAAACTGAAATAATTTCCCCACTAAGGGAAACTCAGAAGTTCACAAAAGTAAAATACTTTTGTTCACAGAATCACAGAATAACCAGGTTGGAAGAGACCCACTGGATCGTCGAGTCCACCCATTCCCACCAATCCCTAAATCATGCTCCTAAGTACCTCATCCACCCTAACCTTAAACAACTCCAGGGACGGCGACTCAACCACCTCCCTTGGCAGACCGTTCCAATGCCTAACCACCCTCTCCGTGAAGAATTTTTTCCTAATCTCAAGCCTAAATCTCCCCTGGCGGAGCTTGAGGCCATTCCCGCATTCAGATTAGAGCAAAGATATTATTGGTTACAGAAAATGAAATTAAATATTCATTTCACACCAAACTGTAGAATTAGGAACAAACTGCTATTGTGAAAGAGGGGAGACTCTTTTGCATTACTCTGATATTAAATCTGTTATAACAATACACTAGATAAATTAAAGCTGTACCTTCTGTCATTATGACCTTCTGTCATTATGAATTTAAAGAAAGAAGAAATTATGGAAGAATAGAATTAAACAGGTAATATATACCTCCATGTCAGCGATTTGATACAAAAGCTCATGAAAATGAATGTCTAGGAGATTCTTGAAAGTAATGGGTAGCATATAGAGAAAGTCAATTATCACACACCTTACCTACTTTCAAAACCAAATCTGATTTTTGCACCAAAATAATGAACACAAATATTATACTGTTCCACATCATTTTTTCTACCATGGCATTGACACCTGCTCTCCAAGCAATTCATTCATTGGCCTAAAATATTCATAAGACAACTATTATTTTATGTTAAAATAAAACATTTTATGATAGTGGTATAATAGAGCATAGAGGCCACAAGTGGATCAGCACATATGTACTGCACAAGTTTTTGCACAAGCACAAATAGAAAATCTGTCTCTCAAGAGAGCGCAGAAATATGCAAACAAAACAATGGATGGTAGGGAATAACAGTGAAGAGAAAAGAAACAATTCTGGGAAAAATTTTACATGATTTACCTAGCGCAGAGCAAATAAAACTAAAAATGGAAGCTTCAGATCAGCAAGCAGGCAGAGCCTTACAAAAAAAAAGTAGTAGGCAATGTATAACATTGAATCATGGAATAGTTTGAGTTGGAAGGGACCTTAAAGATCATAGAATCATAGAATAACAAGGTTGGAAAAGACCCACCGGATCATCGAGTCCAACCATTCCTATCAAATACTAAACCATGCCCCTTAGCACCTCGTCCACCCGTGCCTTAAACACCTGCAGGGAAGGTGACTCAAACACCTCCCTGGGCAGCCTGTTCCACTGCCCAGTGACCCTTTCTGTGAAAATTTTTTTCCTGATGTCCAGCCTAAACCTCCCCTGGCAGAGCTTGAGGCCATTTCCTCTTTTCCTGTCCGTTGTCACTTGGGAGAAGAGGCCAGCACCCTCCTCTCTACAACCTCCCCTCAGGTAATTATAGAAAGCAATGAGGTCTCCTCTCAGCCTCCTCTTCTCCAGACTAAACAACCCCAGCTCTCTCAGCTGTTCCTCATAATGCCTGTTCTCCAGCCCCTCCACTAGCTTTGTTGCTCTTCTCTGGACTCGCTCCAGATCATCCAGTTCCAACCTCTCTGCCATGAGAAGGAACACCTTCCACTAGATTAGGTTGCTCAAAGCCCCATCCAACCTGGCCTTGAACACCTCCAGGGATGGGTCGTTCATGACGTCCCTGGGCAACTTGTGCCAGTGCCTCACCACCTTCATTGTGAAGAAATTCCTCCTTATACCTACTCTAAACCTGCCTCTCTCCAAACTACAGCCATTCCCCCTAGTCCCATCACTCCATGCCCTTGTAAAAAGTCCCTCTCCAGCTTTCTTGTAAACCCCCTTCAGGTACTGGGAGGCTGCTATATGGTCTCCCTGGAGCCTTCCCTTCTCCATGCTGAACAAGCTCAGCTCTCTCAAGCATGTCTTTGTATGGGAGGTGCTCCAGCCCTCTGATCATCCTTGTAGCCCTCTGATCATCCTTGTAGCCCTCCTCCGGACCCTCTCCAACAGAATGTTGAGGATTCCAGAACTGGACACAATACTCCAGGTGAAGTCTCACAAGAGAGGAACAGATTCTTGTCCCCTATGATGAGTATATGAAATTCTTACAGTATTTTCTTTATTACTTTAAAATACTAGAAATACTGTCAGATGGTAGATTTTATTTAAATAAACAATACCCTCTGCGCCTCAAGCATTTTTCTGGTGCTGGCTGATCATAATTTCCAATATAAACTCAGGAATTAAACACTGCTTTCTATCCTTGGCAACACATCTGCTCAAATAAGCTTGTTCCCTCTCCTATTCTATGAATCATTCATTTATTTATAAATTTATTCTAGGAATCTTGAGTACAGTCCAGCAGTCTACATTCATATAAATATTTCTAATTAAGATTATTTGCAATGTCTGCAATGCAGTCAAAAACCTGTTGAAAGTAGAGAACAAAAGATGAACAAATATGAGGCAATTCACTCTAGGCTCAGTGGGTAACTTAAAACAAGCAGAATACAAGAAGACAAATAAAGATAGCTTTTATTAGATGTTAATCTTTGTTATTTTCCCTTCTCACTTCTTCCTCAAACCCTTTGCTTGCTGGTTTTCCCGCCTTTTCCTTTTCCTCCACAGTTCTTTAATTTCAAAGGACTTGTTTAATATCAGGTCTGAAGGGTCTTCTTTCCTTATATGAATACATGAATAATTTTCCAAAATCACTTTTCAGATCTATGAATATCATAAATTGAAACTTGATAGAGCCTAGTCAGGCAGCAAGTTGCAACTGCTGGCTCAAGCAGCTCAGAAACACATAGCTTGTCATACTGCATAAGATGTCCACAGTGATCTGTTTGTGCTGTGTGACCCAGATACAGAACATTTGATTCCAAAATCAGGAAAATTTTAATTAAGTTCAATAGGACTCATGTTTCACAACCCCAAATGCAACTCTTAATTAACTCAAGTCTCCCACAAGGAATACTTTTTTTTTTTTTTTACCAAGTGAGAAAACAAAATGTTGAGAAAAATTGACATTTCTACAGTGCAGTAAGAAATCTACAAGTGTCCTGTTTCTATTTTGAGTCCACATGTAAGATCCATGTGATGCATCATATAGCAGGACATAGAGCTGGCAAAGTAGGTTGCATGTGCAAACATCTACTAACATGGCTTTCCTAATGGCAGAGACCTGGTAAAAGGCACTGACTTCACAGCTGCTACATGGATTTGAAGTCCCTGGAGGAGTTTAAAGGATGGGTGGACGAGGTGCTGAGGGGCATGGTTTAGTGATTGATAGGAATGGTTGGACTTGATGATCCGGTGGGCCTTTTCCAATCTGGTGATTCTATGATTCTACTGCTCTAAAATTCTACACAGCATGTGAACGTGTGAAAAGCAGGTACAGCGCTAGTGGTAGCACAGGAAATATAAACACCAGTTAAGGAAGGGAAGAGAAAGAAGGATGCAAAATCAGAGATGAAAATAATAGAAAAGAATATTTTAGCTGAAAGGGACCTACAACAATCATCCAGGCCAACTGCCTGACCAGTTCAGGGCTGACCAAGTTAAGTCATGTTGTTAAGGGCATTGTCCAAACATTTCTTAAACACTGACAGGCTTGGGACATCGACCGTCTCTCTAGGAAGCCTGTTCCAGTGTTTTACCACCTTCCTTGTAAAGAAATGCTTCCTAATGACCTCCTCTGGCACAGCTTGAATCATTCCCATATGTCCTATCACTAGATAACAAAGAGAAGAACTCAGCACCTTCCTCCCTACTTCACCTCCTCGGGAAGCTGTAGAGAGCAATGAGGTCACTCCTCAGTCTCCTTTTCTCTAAACTAGACAAGTCCAAAGTCCTTGGCAGCTCCTCATAGGAAGTTCCTTCCAGCCTTTTCACCAGCTTTGTCACCGTTTCCTGGACACAATGAAGGTCCTTCACATGCTTCTTTAATTGTGGAGCCCAGAACTGAACACCATATTCAGTACTCTTCAGTGGAAAAGAATTATTTTCAGAAGTGCATTAATCTAGCTCACAAAGGGGAACATAAGATTAATTTTATTTGCTCAAAACTTTATAAATATAATCCTTAGTTTCTTAGTAACAGAATTCAGTCCCAGGTACCTATTCTTACCAGTGGCTATGGACAAATAACTTCTCACAGTACACAGTTATTTGGAAAGTTAAACAAAGCTCCCCACGGAGCACAGTTCTTCCTTCACCAGCATGACTATAGAATAGAGGCTTTGAGTACTGATAAGTAAATACTACACTTTTAAAACAACTGTAGGTTCCCTGACAACTTTCACTGTCTGTGAAAATAATTGTAAAATTCTACTATACATTCCTGTACTGAAGTTTAAAGATATTATTACTTTTAAAGTAATTTCTTTTTTTTGGACATAAAAGAAATGAAATGTCATACAAAAATAATACAGGCTGAAACTTCTTGTAAATACACATTTCTCCATCACAGTGCAAGTTTAAAGGGAAAGTCTCAGTCTTTGAATGTCATTCTCTGTGTCATGATTTCAGTATTACTTTAATATGAATTAATACCTTCAACAGATAAATATTCTACATTAGATGAATAATTTGGAAATACTATTTAGAAATAATGTTACCTTGTAAGAAATATATTTATTTCATTATCAAACACAACAGCATTATTTTGTTCTGTATTTGTATTCAACAAAACCACAAATACTGAAGATCCTAAAAGATATAAAATGGATGGTGGTTTCCACTAAAAACTAGAGAAAACACTTTCTAAAATCATCACAGAATCACAGAATGACCTCAGTTAGAAGGAACCTACAAAGATCATTGAGTCCAATTCCTCTCCTCACATAGGACAACCCCAAAATTTATGCCCATTGTGTCTGAGGATGTTGTCCAAATGCTTCTTGAATATTGTCAGGTTTGGCACTATGACTGCTTCCATGGACAGCCTCTTTCAGGGCTCCATTACTCTCTGAGTGAAGAACCGTCTCTTAATATCCAGCATAATCCTTTCCTGGCACATCCTGCCATTCCCTAGGGTCCTATCATTGGTCACCAGAGAGAAGAAGTCAGCAACTGCTCCTCCTCCTTCTCTTGTGAGAAAGCAGTAAACTGCTATGAGGTTCCCTCTCAGTCTCCTCTTCTCCAGGCTGAACAGACCAAGTGACTCCAGCTGCTCCCATACAACTTCCCCTCTAGACCCTTCACTAACATTGTGGCCTCCTCTGGACACTCTCCAACAGCTTGATATCCTTTTTATATTGCAGTGCCGAAAACTGCACACGACAGTTGTGGTGGGGCTGCACCAGTGTGGAGCAGAGCAGGTAAGAGACTTAACTCTATCAAGCACTAAAATATTTTCAACTTGATTTTATATTTAATTTGGCTTTCTCTTCTACTTCCACACTTTCCCTACACCAAGCACTAGAAGTGAAGGAGCTCTGTGCTTCCTGAATGTCTAATTACATTTTACATCCAAAAAATATATTTGACTGTGTAGTCAATTGTTTGCTTTGGTTCACCTGCCAAGTGTGCAATAACGAAACTACTTACAGAAATCAATAACCTGTACAAGTCTCCTTTGCTAGCACTCAGACACTGCAAGGAATGAGATATAATTTGTGACATCTGTATCAATCCGAAACAGCAGCAGTGAAGCAACTGATGTTGTGGACCACCTTTTCAGAAGGACTTCCACTGGGATGAAATTTATGACCAAAAACCAGCAACAGCCAGAGATAAAATTGTTTATGCTACTACACAAATGTGGTAAACCCAACTAAAATCTAATTTTCTCTTTCCTCTGGTGTTACATGAGCTCTTCTATTTACTCTTGAATTTTCAAACCTCCCCAAATTCCTTGTTGCCTTTACTTAGTTATCTGAGACAGCAATTTCTCTAATTGACCAGATGCCTATATCTGATTAGTTTTATTTGTCTTTATTTTTGTGTGGTAGTTTTACACAGAGAACAGTAACAAGCAGCTGTTCTAAGCAGAATAAGATACTTGGGACTCTAACACAAAGATGTAATGCAGAGAAATTGCAGGCCTAGTACGACAGCTTTGATAAGCAGAGCCCCAGGATGCAGCTTAGAATGTGACAAGTGTGGGATGATAAGAAATACCACAGTCTTGGCACTGAAGAACCCACAGCTATAAACAACTCAGAAATGATCAGTTAAAAACATCCAAATCAAGAACTGGATAAAACTAGTTTTAGGGGGGAAAAAATAGTATTTAACATACATGAAGAGCATCATAAGCAGCAAATTTGGATTTAATCTTTAGGTACAGACCAATGAAAAAGCAAAGGTGTGTAAGCAAACATGTAACAGTGGCTACAAACAGAAGAGAAGAGGAAGATTGTAGTAGCACTTAGGTTGGAAAAGACCTTTAAGATCATAGAGTCCAACTGTAAATCTAATACTGCCAAGCCCACCACTAAACCATGTCCCTAAGTGCCACACCTACCCGTCATTTAAATACCTCCGGGGTGGTGACTCAACCGCTTCCCTGCACAGCCTGTTCTAACTCTTTACAATCCTTTCTGTGAAGAAATTTTTCCTAACATCCAGTCTAAACCTCCCCTCGTGCAACTTGAGGCCATTTACTCTCATCCTACTATTTGTTACGTGGAAGACGATACAAAAACTCACCTCACCACAATCTCCTTTCAAGTAGTTCTAGAGAGCAATAAGATCTCCCCTCAGCCTCCTTTTCTCCAGCTCCAGTTCCCTCAACTACTCCTTACAAGATTTGTTCTCCAGACCCTTCAACAGCTTTGTTGCTCTTCTTTGGACATCAATATGAACAACACACTCCTCCCAGTGAAAAATCCAGATGCCAACAACCTACTGAAACCCCCATCCCACTGCTGGCATCAGAGGGAAACCACCCATTTTAGGACTCAGAGAAACAGAAAGGTGCCCATACGACCAGGAAAAGGAGTAGAAAGAAAGTAACCTTCCAGTACCTGAAAGAGGTCTACAAGAAAGCTGGGGAGGGACTGTTTACAAAGGCTTGTAATGATAGGACTAGGGGCAATGGGCATAAACTGGAGAGGGGCAGATTTAGTCTAGAGATAAGGAGGAATTTCTTCACCATGAGGGTGCTGAGACACTGGAACAGGTTATCCAGAGAAGCTGTGGCTGCCCCATCCCTGGAGGTGTTCAAGGCCAGGTTGGATGGGGCCATGGGCAGCCTGATCCAGTGGGAGGTGGCCCTGCCCATAGAAGGGGGGTTGGAACTAGATGATCTTTAAGGTCCCTTCCAACTCAAATGATTCTATGATTCTATGAAACTAAGAAAACTGTGTTACCATTTTAACTGTAATAATAATACTATTGAGATTTCTGTATGTATGAACTATAATTCCATTTTGGTTTTTTTTTAAACAGTAATTAGATCTGGACTTATGGTGATTGTTGAAATACACTGTTAAAATTTCCATTGTATTAACAGTAAATTCTTGACTTTACTTACAAAGATAAGGTCTGCTTCCTTCGTCCAGAAACTGATTATGAGAATAAAAATTTGTAACTTGTACTCTCTATTTTCTAGCAGAGGAATAATTTGCTGCCATTTACTCTTCAATCTCTTTCCTTACATTTGCCCAATCTTACCTTTACTTCAACCTTGCAAAACTGTCATAGAAATTTATCAATAGAATGATAGAAATTTATTATTTGTTTCAACAGAGAGTGATACTTTACTTACAAAAGGAGACAAATAGGTGAAAATGATAAATGTATGCAACCATGAATACCACAGGTAAGGTCAGTCAAAACTTCACTCACCCTTAGAAACCAAGAAAGAGGGACACTGAAGGTGAGGTAAAAGGTGGCCATTTCAGGATCACTGAAAAATAGTAATGAACTGAGGAATGCATATCACACGGATGTTTACCTTTACATCAGGTTTGCTTCAGAAAAAAAATAAAGTTTTATATGGTAGAGATGTACCTTGCTGAACAAGGGCTTCTGCTGCAGGCTCCCCAGAACCTGCATTTACATATTCTTCGTTAGGATGCTTTCTGTTGTAATGCCTCTTCAGGGAACCAGATATGTTGCAGGAATAGTGGCAATGTGCACAACGGAAAGGCTAGAAGCAAAAATGAAAATGTTAAACCATACATCCTGACCTCTTCAGTCTAAGATTCAAAGTTTTGATCCCAGGAAACCATTTTCATTTCTGGTTTAGGCATCTTCCAAATAGGTCTTCTAAAATTCAATATAAATGGATGTTGTAGGTAAACATTCCCTAAAATTTGGTATTTTTTATTATGTGCAAGACACCAAGTACTGCCAACATTATAAGATTATTACCTTCCTTTTTGTAATTCAGTAAACTGTGTTTTCATAATTGATGATCACAGGTGTGACCACATGGAGGCTTTCTGCTACAAGGGAATGACTTGGTTGTCATAAGCTTTGGTCTGAAGAGGGTTTGTAAGAGATCTAAAATAACTGAAGTTACAAAATTATTGCACACCCAAACTAATTTAACAGATAACTGTACTTGGCAGGGTTGATAACTTTCCTTTCCTTTCCTTCTGTCTCCAACATGCTCCTAACTGCTTCCCTTTCACTGTCACTTGTATTCATCTGATCATTTAGGGAGCTAAGTTTTGAGAACTAAATAAATTCATTAACATTAACAGAGAGTTAACTAATAGAGAGTTACTGACATTAACTAACAGAGAGTTTTTGAACTCTTTTGCCAAATATTCCTGACTGACCTGTTTCAGTGTTTTGCAGTTCTCTGGGTAATGAATTGAATAGCCACACTTATAAGCAGGCTGACGGAGGACTGAAAAGAAATGTTGAGTTGGCAGTTCTAAAGCTGATCACGAGGTCACAGCTATATTTCAAAAACTGCGTAAGTACATTCATCCCATTAGCCATTGAAAAAAGTCAATTGATGTATTTTCATTTACAAAAAAAAATCCTTTAAAAATTAAAGTCCACAGCAAAACTACACACTTAAGAAAGAAAAAATATTAGTTCAAAATGTACCATCACTTTAGATTCCTTGCTTCATTTTCTTATATGTCGTCTTCCAAATTTTAAATCATGAATCAAAAGGCTGTCTTTGTGGAGGTATGAAACGTTGATACTTATTAACAATGGATAAAGTATACTCTCTACAGAAGCAAAATGATTTGCTAGATAAAGAAAGATGTTGAAAATAGTATAATGCTCATTGAAAAGATAAAGTGTGACATTAAAATGAATATTTTCATACGTACAAAATACTAGATTTTTCTGGAAAAGAAACCAGTATCATTGCTATTTCCTGACTATGACACTTCACAGTTCATTACGTCAAGACCTGTCGTGCTGAGAACCAATGTGAAATTTAGGAATAAAATACTAGTTTATTAAACTAAATTGTATCTCTAATCTAAACACTTTATAGAAACATTTACAATCATCAAAACTCTTTCCAAGACACGATTCAGGTAAATTAATGGTTGAAAATGAATTCTCTTCAATTTTCTCATCTATACTACACTAGACTGGCAAACTTTCAGAGAAAATTATGGTGGGCGATGAAGAGTGACGTATGGGGTTCACTTTCCTACTTCCTTAGGACATTTTAAGGTACATTTAGGTCAGTTCTCTCAAGGAATGACAGTCAAAAAACCCAGTAATATCTGCTTCATATCGCAGCATATGAGTATTTTTGGCAAGTAAAGATACTAATCACAAATTGTTCAAGAACAAAGTAACCCTATCTCAAAAGTCTGACTACAAAGTCAAAATTCCTGAAATTTCCAAATGTTGAGATGTCACAAGTGTCACCAAACAGGAAAACGTGTCAGATTTAAAACTATTTTCTGAAGTTCCATATATTTCTAAATGACTTATGAATAAGCATCATTTATATGGTTTCTTACCTTGAAAGAGACATGTTGTTCCATATGACGTAGGAGCTGTGGCTTTTGGGCAGCTGTATAGTCACACACTGTACATTTAAACTGCTTTCCTGAAATGGGAACAGAACAGGGAATTTTTTTTTTTATTTAAGTTCAGAAAACCACTGATTATATTTCCTCATAAAGATGACTTCACAGTGCTAACAATGAACAATAGCAGAAGTCAGCCACTTGGTTTGACAAATTTTGGTTAAATAGATCTAAGAGCAGTAAGAAAGGAAAAAGGCTCAAGTGTCAGCTCTAAATTATAAGCATTAAATAGTCTAGATGCCTCTGGGATAGTCACTTGGGAAAGAAGAAGAATCATTATTGTGTAGCCTAAATGGAATACAAAAATCAATTATTTACAACTGTAGACACAGTGATTTTGCTATTTATAAAAGAGATTTGGAAATCCTTAGAATACTGATGTTTAGTAATGTTTGCAGGTTTTTACCTACTCCTGTCCCGAGCACTGGGTTGTTATGAATCAAATACATTTATATTCTCATGCTTTTTTAACTGTACATTTTCTTGATGTAGTTTGTGGTAGGGTATGACATAACATTTTATTTTCCCCACAATTTGTTACGTGTTCAGTACTACTCTTCTAATGATATCTCAAACTATCCTAAAAAGGGTCTTCTACACTGACTTACAATAGATACTGAGAGAAATAAAATACACTGTAAATGAAAAATAAAATCAGAATGGCAAATAATACACAAGTTTTGTGTTTCGAACTCTCACTTCTGCTTACACAATTTTAAAACAATGGACAAATTGCTCCATCGGGACCAGGTTGAATGATGCCTGCGTGCCTTATTCATCATGACATTCTGTTATTTCTCATCTAAATCTCTGCAGTAACCACAAGCCTCATAAACAATCACAAAGGCAAGAGAAAGCACATAATGGGACTAGTTCATATTTTGTATTTGGTGACTTAAAGGATGGTGTCTCATAGAATCATAGAACGGTCTGTGTTGTAAGGGACCTTAATGATCATCCAGTTCCAGCCCCCTAGCATGGGCAAGACACTTCCTACTGGATCAGGTTGCTCATAGCCCCATCCAGCCAGGTCTTCAACATCTCCAGGGATGGGGTAACCTCAGCTCCTCAGGGTAACCTGAGCCAGTGCCTCACCACCCTCACAGGAAAAAATGTCTTCCTAATATCTAATCTAAAGCTCCCCCCTTTCGGCTTAAAACCATTACCTCTCATGCTATCAATGCACTCCCTGATAAAAAGCCTCTCCTCAACTTTCCCATAGGCTCCCTGTAAGTACTAGAAAGAATAACAGGTAGGTTCTGTGATCTGTTCTTGAAGAATACTGATTCATTATTTATTTTAATTGGGCACAAATTTTCTCAAAATGTAGAGAGAAAGTAACTGTTGGATTTCTGCTCTTCTGCATCAATTGTTTACAAAATCATAGAGTGGACCAGAAGAAGGGTGAAGACAATCAGCGCATATTTACATAAACATCACTCCTCCCGACCAATGCAAAAAGTACTGGAAGATTTGAGAGAGTATCTGACTCTCGAGTACTCAGCAGACTGAAATTCTGCATTGCAAGGTCTTCTCTACAAGAGAACACAATTGAATAGTCAATACAATTTATATATATATTTCCTTTTGCAAAAAAAATACATTACTTCAGAAGTGTCACACAGAGAAAGGTGTTAGAGTTTTACTGACAAGATATTATACTTAAAATTTGTTTACATGTTTTTGAGCTTTTTAGTCAGGCATTGATACTGAAGGTACTAACCCTCCAACCTGAAACAGTGACAGTAAAATTGAAGAACAAGAACTGGAATTTCAGCTAATGAAAGCTGACAATCAGAATATTCAATCTGAAATCGTCAGTATTTTTACAGAAAGTATGATTAATGACGACAATTAACTTAGAAATCAGATGGATGCCCTGTCATACGAAGACTTTAAATCAAGTCTGCTTAGCCCTTCCTAAAACTATGTACTATGATCCAGCAGAAAAGTGATGCAAAATGATAGGATTAAGTTATGGCCTGTATTCTGCAAGAGATTAGACCTCGTGATTGTAAGAGTCTCCTTTTGGCCCTGAAATCATTAGTCTGAGTGCTTCTTAAGGTCACCCTTTGTCATGATGGTCAGCTTTTGTCATGACATATTTCTAGGATCCTGTAACAGGAATGAATTCTTTCTGACATTTTTGAGAAACATCTGTTGCCGTTTGTGGCTTTGCAAAGAGTGAAAATCGCAAACATCTTACCATTCTGTAGGTTTCTCTTACAATTCAAAGCATTCTCTCTCACAACTATTTTTCCCTTATCATTTAAAATAACACAATTCCCTTCCTTTTATTCTCTGCTTTTAATACTCCCTTTCTCCATATTTTGGCTTTAACATTATATCAGTCCTGTTATCTCCAACCAAATTACAAAGTGAATTAAACACAGAAAGACTGCATTCCTGTATTAAATGCCCATGGCTGACAAACTGTATTTGACTGGCATAGAATACATTCTGTATGTGTGAAAAAATACTTCAAAAAGCAAAAGAACCAAAACGAAGGATGGAGAGGTACAATAGAGGATATTGTGTATTATCCCAAAGAGAATAGGTTTATATATATTCTGGATCTTGCTCAAGAAAGTTACAAGCATTTTATCCTAATTGTGAAAGTTTCCATGAAGAAAAAAATATGAAAATTAAGTAGTCTAAAAATAATGAAATCCGGATTTTCTGGTTTATTTCTACTTGCAAATAGAAGTAAGCCTGCTTTATAGAACTGTTTTCTGTGGTGCTCCTCCTGAGAAGTCTGCCTTCTGGAGAAAAGAACACATTGAAAACTACTTTATATTCTACAGGTTAAATTGACCTTGTAGGGCTGATATTTGAACAAGCACTGCCTGGAAGACAAGACTCATAAGCAACAAAACATCTTTACATATTCATTTGTAAAATAACTGAGGAACACTAGATGTGTGCTGGTAAGAACTTCTGAAGTGCTGTCAACAGAGAAAGGGACACTGGGCAAAGAGAAACTGTCAGCATTCAGTGAGGAATATTACATAAGACTCCAAAGAGAGTGAAATTTTGTTCCCACTAGAGCCAATGGCAAAATCCATTTTCCAAAGTTATGGGGAATCTCCTAGAACATTTTGGAAATGTAAGAAGAAAGGCAAAAGAACATTAAGTATTTGATTTACTTATATCAGTCAATAAAGGAGGTAAATCAACAAGGAACATGCAATTAGCTCAATTATTCCAGAAGATGATGACAGTCTAAAACCAGATAAGAAAGGCTCCTGGTAATAACGTTGTCAGCCTTACCTAGCTGTAAATGATCAGAAAATATAGTTCCTTGCATGCAATTAAATGTTTAAAACTAACTTCACACCTTTAAACCAAATCCAGATGAGGCTCCATACTCTAGAGACTTATGCTTAGCAATGCCGAATTTTCAAAATAGACAGAGCTGAATTGCAATAATTACTTAAAAATATATATGTTCTGTTCAAGAAATAGAATTAAATGATGGATAAAAACAAATTCAACTTTCATTGCTGAATTTCACTATTTGGACATGCCACATGGTGAAAACAAAACAGAAGGGTTTTGAAATGTACACTCATGCAGGGATCCATGTAGATTTAGATCAGGTATTAGGAAGACATTTTTTACTGTGAGGATGGTGGGGCCCTGGAACAGGTTGCCCAGAGAAGTCATGAATGACCCACCCCTGGTTCAAAGCCAGGTTGGATGGGGCTTTGAGCAACCTAATCTAGTGGAAGGTGTCACTTCTCATGGCAGGAAGGTTGGAACTGGATGGTTTATAAGGTCTCTTCCAACTTGAACTATTCTATGATTCCGTGACATTTTCGAGCATTATAGACAGAGGTCTTCTTTTCTTTGCAGTCTGACTGTGCTGCAAATTTCCTTTTAAATAAAATACAACCTTCTCCCAGCCAGGCATCAGCTGAGGGTTGCTCACTGATTCTTGCATATGAAATTTAGATGTATGCGCAACATCTGCTTGTTGCAGTTCAAGTTATTTTCTCTCAGTTGCTCCTCATAAGGCCTGTTCTCCAGCCCATTTACCAGCTTCGTTGCTCTTCTCTGGACTCGCTCCAGAGCCTCAACATCCTTCTTGTGGTGAGGGGCCCAGAAATGAACACAGTATTCGAGGTGCAGTCTCACCAGTGCCTAGTACAGAGGGAGAATAACCTCCCTGGACCTGCAGGTCACGCCATTTCGGATACAAGCCAGGATGCCATTGGCCTTCTTGGCCACCTGGGCACACTGCTGGCTCATGTTCAGTCAGCTATCAACCAACACCACCAGGTCCTTCACCTCCAGGCAGCTTCCTAGACAGACTTCTCCTGGTCTGTAGCACTGCACAGTGTTGTTGTGCTCTAAATGCAGGACTCGGCTTTTTGCCGTGTTAAACCTCATGCCATTGGACTCTGCCCAACGGTCCGGCCTGTTCAGATCCCTTTGCA
The DNA here is from genome assembly GCA_033459285.1 of Clamator glandarius. NCBI lineage: Eukaryota > Metazoa > Chordata > Aves > Cuculiformes > Cuculidae > Clamator > Clamator glandarius. The sequence goes on along the minus strand of JAUNZM010000353.1, from coordinate 210,776 downwards.
GAGCCTCCCGACCCTCCAGCAGATCCACACTTCCACCCAGCTTAGTGTCGTCTGCAAACTTGCTAAGGGTGCATGTGATACCTTCATCCAGGTCATTGACAAAGACATTGAACAAGGCTGGACCCAGCACTGAGCCCTGGGGAACCCCACTTGGAACTGGTCTCCAGCTGGATTTAACACCATTTCCCACCACTCTCTGGGCCCAGCCATCCAACCAGTTTTCCACCCAGGAGAGTGTGCGCCTGTCCAGGCCAGAGGCCGACAGTTTCCGTAGCAGAATGCTGTGAGAGACTGTGTCAAAGGCTTTAGTGAAGTCCAGGAAGACCACATCCACAGCTTTTCCCTCGTCCAGCAGCCGAGTCAGTTTGTCATAGAAGGCAATCAGCTTAGTTTGGCACGATCTGCCTTTTGTAAACCCATGTTGACTGGGCCTGATCACCCGGTTCTCTTGCATGTGCTTCATGACAGCACTCAAGATCACCTGTTCCATGACTTTCCCTGGCACTGAGGTCAGACTGACAGGCCTGTAGTTCCTTGGATCCTCCCTGCGACCCTTCTTGCCCTTAAGCACTGTCTCCCATGAGACTTTGCCAACCAGCCTTCTGAAGAGTTCAAAGTCTGCCCTCTGGAAATTTAATGCTACTGTCCAGCTAACCACCCTCTTCACTTCACCTAGAACAGAAAACCCTGTCATCTCATGATCACTTAGTGCTAGGTGTCATCCTACTGCCACATCCCCCACAAGGCCTTGTCTGTTCACAAACAACAGGTCCAGAAGGGCACCCTCCCTTGTCGGTTTATTCACCAGCTGTGCAAGGAAGTTGTCTTCCACACACTCCAGGAACCATGATAATACAAAAAGACTCATGATAATACTAAAGCTATGTTAGTAATACTATAGTAACTACATGCTTCCTGTACCATGTAAGTGTAAAAAGGGATTTACCCTTTCACTAATATTATATAGATACAAGCATACATAAAAAAAATCTTTGATGCAAAAACTTTAAACATATTCTAAATGTGTGCTTTCTGTGAAAGCGCAATGCTAATGAATATGCATTTTTTTCAAATATAAATAAAGAGCAAAATGAGGCTTCATAAGATTGCATGAGTAACAAAGATCAAGCTATTAAGTCATAATGAAGGTCTTTACAACTTATCTTGCTAAATCATTTACTTTGATAATCATAGAGGAATAAAGTGTTGTTGCATCTCAAATGTTGAAATAAAAGATGATATTTTTCCAGATTTGCACCTCACTTTTTTCTGTTATCATCACAGAAATATTAAAATCACAATTCAAACACATGTGCTGCATGTGTGCCCACCAGGATTTTATGCTCAGGCTTGCCACAGACTTGACCTGGGAACACAGGTCAAGTACAGCAGCCCTGCAGCTACTGGATTTGGCAACTCCTAACAATATTCTCACAGACAAAAGTAGTAACAGACACAAACATGGAATTATCTGTATTTTCAAATTTCTATTGAGATCAAAAGTTCTCTGTTGGAGGGCTGTAAGGCCAACAGAAAATTTCAGAAAAATGAAGTATTCCAGACACAGTTGTCTTAATTTTGCAAAGTCTTGAATTAATTCACAACCAGTGTCTCCCGAGATTAAACAAAATGTGTAAGCAGCACTTAGTGTTCAACCTAAAATACTTGTTAATAAGGTCCCATAGAACAGCCAGTATTCATTGACCTAAAGTAAACTTGGATCTAAGAAACATACACATACCATCAGCAGTGTGAAGGAGTTTATGGCTCTTCAAAGTGCCTTTTGATTTGAACTTTTTCCCACACATATCACAAAGGTGTGTCTTCTCGGTGCTGTGACGATTCATATGGGCTTTCAAGTTACTCTTGCTACGAGTGGCATACTCACAGAGAGAACATTTGAAGGGCTTGACACCTGAAGTTGAAAAAAATAGACTATGAGACAAACAACCTGTACCTTCTGGAGAGAGGGTGGACGTTTGCCTGAAAGAAATTTCAAATCATGTGAGCAACACAGCTAAAAAGTTCAAAATCTTATAATTCGGATATCTATGGTTAAAAAATTCATCTATAACTTCTGTGCAAATGATGCTGAGCTCTTGATTGCATTGTTTAACTTACTAAGAGAAAGGGTTCTTCTAGAATTAAATATTTCCCTACTGTAGCCTGGTAGTGAGTTTAACAAAATGAATACAATTTTTTTGGTCTTGGTATGTCCATCCCTCATTTAAAAGTAAAATACAGACTGCCTGAATTGACTGCCTAACAATTGCAGCAGTTATTCATTGGAAGTTACAGATAATTACTTGCCTTAAGAGACTAAGCATGTATTTAATTCACTCCATCTCACTCATCTTTATTATAGAATTTTTCATGGAGATTTAGGAAACAAATTTGTAAAAAAAAAAATAGAACCATATTATTAATACTATTTAACATTTAAGGTGTCTATTTAATCTGGTGTACACACCAAATATCCTTCTAAAAGTCTTCAGACACCTATCATTCTTTTACTGCAATAAAGTGAAGAAACCATTTTAGGAGGTCTGGTTCATTAGATAAGTAATATGTAAGCACAAGTTAAATGTGCAAATCTGTGTTTTATTGTTAATTAGCATAAGATTTGGTAAGTGCTCATAGAGTAGCACTTTTTCTTTCTTCCCTTTGGTAATATGCAAGCACTTAAAATTTCACTTCTCCAACACTATCTAAAACATGTAAAAGAGAGATGCTCAGCATGTTATCTAGCAGAAGGTCTACAAGTACAAAGTAAATCCTTCAAAGAAAAGTTGAATAAATCTGAAGTGGCAGAGTAGTTCAACAGTTTCATGAGGTTCTGGCAGTTTTAGATTGATATTCATGACCTTAAAACTAGATTTACAAGCATGAGGAATTATAGCCCACTTCAAGCAGACTTGATTACATACTTGGTTTTGGAATAAATTTCCATTCACCTCTTTCTCCTGCTAGTTAGATGAGATGGGTTCCTAGCTTTCTTGGCAGAATAAACAAACCGAATCTACGGAACACACAAGTAATTCCTCTAAACCAACAATTTTGCATTTCCTAAACTCCTTAATGTAGTAAAGGCTAATGGATAGTACACATGCAGGTAATCTCATAATTAAAGCTTTCAAATAAATATGCAATACTAGCTTAAATAGCTGAACTACCTGCATGGCACACACAAACACAAACACTTTTGAACCAAAATATCAGTTTGAGAGCACCAAATCCCATTATCCCTTTATACAGAGAGATGGCTAAAGAATCCAAAACAATGCTCAAATGCCGTAGTCAATACGGTCCGTAAATTATTAACAGACCAAAGTGCACTAGTGGTTTTCTACCTGTTATAAAAATAGACAGGTCGAGTAGACACAAAGTTTTACTGGGTATAGATTTTATCTCTAAGGAATCTTTAACCTGTGTGTTGCCATATTACTGGATTTTCTCCCTAAAAAAGTGATAGATAAAATCAGCATTTTCTTATAGATTTTTCATTACTGTTTATGTCCATGTTAGCCAGATGCCACACTCATCATAATTCAATTAAAATATACAGAGATGTCATAGACAGGCAACAAACCAACTGAATTTCAGTTGTTATAGATTTCCAGACCCAGTGGTTTTGGATAAATAAGTAGCAGCTATTCATTGGAAGTTACAGAAAATTACTTGCTTTAAGAGACTGAGCATGAATTCACTTCTTCTCGATCACATTTATTAAAAAATATTTCATAGAGATTTAGGAAGGAGTTTTGGAAAAAAATGGAATTATAAACTTATTAATATTATTTAACATTTAAGCTGTCTATTCATGTTATGACTGTGCAGTTATATATGTGATTCAGAATCTACTAATTATTTAACCTCTACTGTAGCCTATGGTTTTTGTTTCAGATATAGTGATAACTTTGAATTCCTTTTCATGTCAGCATAGCTTGTGTGGAATATGAGACCGAATATATACTCAAAAAACTTAAACCCAGGGTTTTACCTTCGTGAGCCCAGATATGACGCTGAAGGTCTGATCCATTCTTCATAAAATAAAAATCACAGTAGGGACATTTCACAGCTCGTTTTCCAATAAGTCCTTTCAGCTGAACTCTTCTGCCAAGAATCTCAGAAATAGTATTCAATGAAACCTCTGAGAAAAAAGTTAAAGGTAATAAAAACCAGAAGGACATGAAGGAATTTGTTCTATGTTGTATAAGTAATATTAAAGAGTTAGATCCTGATTAATTTCAACTTTTTAAAAGTTTTATTTCCCCTACTGCCACTTAGATAAGACCCAAGCAAAGAACATAAGGATTTTTTTGCTTTAGAGCTTCTAGGATGTTCTGTCCTTCCTCTTCTGATCTGTGTACTCAATGTTATCACTGCCTGGTTAAAAAGAATAGATATAAAGTACAAAAAAAATCTTGGGTGTGCCACTGTCTTAGAAATAATTTTCCAACTATGAACTACCCCAATAAGTTAATTTCTTCAATATTTTCAAAAGACTTTCTTCAAGATTTCACCCCAGATTTCCAGATGTCAAGTATTCAAAGACTCCCATTCTCTGTAAACCGAGAAGACTAAAGGATGCTGTTTTATTTCATGCTTTCTACTTGATAAACAGAAGAGTTAAGAGAGGTCATGCTGAATGATATTAAGAAAAGAAGGACAGTGATGCTCCGGAAATAGTATGTTAATGATAAATATGGCAGCGTTTCAGTTTAAATTAATTTTTGATATGTAGTTTTAAAATTCAATTCCTTTTAACAGTATCTATTTTTCCTTACATCTTTATTCTTTTCCATTTACGTTTTTAAAACAATTGCACTCATTGATAGTTTACACCATCAGATCCCTCGCATTTATTTGGCTTACTATTAAGTTTGTTGTACAAATAAAGGATTTCCTCCTGATTACAAGCAGAGTACACACAGGAAAGAAAAGATTTGTGCATTAATTCTTCTCTGTATATTAAAATAATGTTGTTGTGTAACTACTGCATAAGCATATCTTAGATGTCGTATTTCTTTAGTACCATGGAGGTGTATTTAATAAATCTGGTATTTTGCTTCTAAGTTCTATTCACCTACAGTATATGAATTAAAGATTAGGAAAAAATAAATAATAGGATATGCAGATTTTCTTTTTTTAGCTTTACTACTATTATAATTTAGAGTTTTAAAGAATCCACTATCCACTTTCCTGGATCAAAAAATTTATCCTACATTTTAGAATGATTCAGACACAAAATGAATTGTTTGAAAGTATTTAAATACACGAGTTTAGTATATCATGGATCCAGTTAACTGGTATTTCTGGACCTTAGACATAGCATACACTAATAACTCAGGAGTCAATGGACCAGTGCAGACCAACGGCAACCTGTGAGGGCACAGTACATAACATACTGTTAGCGCACAGATCACATTATTTAGGGAGGCCTGTTATACTCCCTGGATGAGACAGCACAAAGGCTTTATAGGCACAGCTCTTGAGATTCAATTTCTGTGTTTACTGGGTGACATACCTCCTGATTACAGTATAGCACAGAAGCCTTTCCTCATCTCAGTTCCCTGCAGTAGATATATTCCCTCATGTATGAAAAGCCCTCAAACCACACTGTTGTAGAGCGGTTTGCGAATAAAGAGGTTTAGTAACTAAAGAGCTAACATAAGAGTTAGTCTGAAATTAAAGAAAAGGAAACTGTTTAAAACACGGGTCTAGCACTATCTAGTGGCAGTGGGAAGGCAAGAAACTACTGCTTTACCGATTATGTTGTATTTCTGATGCAGAGAAGCTACATTATTTTAATTGGACTTTTGCTTCCCTAAATTCAGTTTGAGCATGGATGGTATTTTCTTTCCTAATATCAAATTACATCAGGCGAAAAGTAACACCATAGACGAGTTCATCAAAATACGCTGACGAATGCAGTCAGCTCTCGCTTCATCCACACTAGCTGTGGGCCTTTCTATCCAGCATAATATAGATACTGAGAAGGAGTGTACTGAGGCACCAGTGCGGCTCTACCAAGTATCAGTCAGATTTATATCAGTCCCTGCACCAGTGCACTTGGGCGCTTTTGGCATTGAGTTCCCAAGAAAGGATTGTTTACTCAGGCACAGCACACTGCCTCGCCACATCCCTTTCATGTTGTGCTTGCACTGATACGGCAGGGCACTAGAACACAAGATATAAAGAGAGTTTGAACAGACTGAAGTGGTTAGCATGCATCCAGGCAGGGCTGCGAGCTCCAGCTCAATACTGGCCACACCGTAGCCCAGCGGGTTCAAGGAAGAGCCCTGTGCACACTGCAGTTGGCCCTGGAGGTGAAATCCAGCCGCACACTAAGCATGCAGAGAGTCAGTTCATTCACATGTTACCTACAGGCAAAATAATGGGCAATTAAATGCATTTCTATCAGTTTATTTATAGCCAATAGGAACTGTAGGTCTCATGGGTTGTTACATAATGTCTATATGCCCAATTCCAAAATTCCCAATGCTTAATTTGAATTAACTAGGCCCTTTTTTGGAAATGAGTTCTTCACTAGATGAAGAGGGAATTCCTAGCACAATTACCTAATATATTCCACAACACACAAGTTGGAACAATAACTTTTTTCACTCTAAATTATAACATCTGCAAGCCAAATACAACTCTTACTTTAAACTAATTAAATTAGACATAGACTCCTCTCTCTCTTTGGCATGTAGTCACAATATACTGCTCACTCTAAACCTTTATCCATTTATTGCAATAGACTGAGAAATTTTCCTTTATTTTTTCTTACCAGGGTGATTTGTCTTGATGTGTGATTTTATAAGCCGATCTTCAGAAAATGACTTTTCACACACAGGACAGGAATAACTCTTTTTATCCTAAAGTAAGAAAGAAAGAAAGAGTTGCATTATCAGTCCACTGTTGTAATCACTATAGTCATTATTCAGTAATACATGGTTCTCAACAAAGTTATAACTGAAGCTTCAGTTTTTATAGAAAAAAATGAAAATATTTATAGTGAAATAAGTGAAGGGAAACTACTAAAATATTCTAAACACATCATTAATCCTCATGAATGAAGTGCTCCAAGATACAGCACATGAGAATATGCACAATAAATGTAAACATTATCTTCTGACTGACTCTTTAGAGAATCAAGATTTGAAAGACTGAGACATATAACAGAAGAAAATGTATTTGATATAAGCAGTAATATCCGGGTTTTATTCAGGTTTTTCACAAGTCCACTCTTCCAAAACCTAAGGATCAGATCTCATTATTCTGAAGACATCTGCCAGTACAGGTATATGTAATACTACTTAACGGTCTGAAATTGAATTGAAGAGTTAAGACAGATGCCATTACTTATTCAGTGTCTCTATTTCTAAGTACTTTATAAATATTCAGCATTTTATGTATTACCAATAAAGTATTATTCTACTATTTTGATTTAAAAGCTTACAGACTACTCTGGCTTTTGTCACTGATGTTATACAAGGTTTGACACCTCCAAAAGAAGTTGGAGAGTTTTGATGCAATTTCTTCCTGTACACAATTTTAGTGTAATTGGAAATCTAATGTTTTTACAATCACATTGTCATGTTTTAACTCCAGGCAGAAATTTAAAAGCATGTAGCTGCTCACTCCACCCTACAGTATATATACATTTATATAAAAAATATAATAAATGGGAAAAAAATTCAGCATATATTTAACGTACAGATGGGTGTTGCTGGCCCTTAACACCCATTCATTGTGTGAACTACGCATATATACTTCATATAGCGGGTGCCCAGAACACCAGGACAAATAAATACACCTTCCTGTTTCAAGACTTGCATTAAAAAAAAAAAAAAAGAACAAACCAGTCTCCACTCCAGTACACAGTGCTTTAAGTAAAATGCTGTAATTGTGACAACTTCTGCAACCTGACCTAGTGGAGAGTGTCCTTGCCCATGGCAGAGGAATTGGAAGTGGATGATCTTTAAGATCCCTTCCAACCCAAACCATTCTATGATTCTATGACTCTGTTCAGAAAGGGAAGGCTATGCTAGGGACAAAAACCTCAAAATTATCTGTAAACACATCAAGTGGTATATAGCAACATGACAGTATGAGTACCAAGAAAATATTTTCAACATGATGATGGCAACAAAATATTACAACCAGCTTTCTTCCAGCAGTTAGAAAGTTAGCTATACTGTGATCTACAGTAAATGGTTTTCAAAAGTGGCATCGTTTGTAGTGTAACGAACAGGTTGTCCTTCTGAGCACAAACTCCCTTCTAAGTGTATCTGTCAAGCTGCAGTCTCAGAGAAAGCATCGAGCTGAAGCCAAACCTTTCACAGTTGCTTGTTCAGGTCAGTGTCACAAACTTTTGGAGTTCACATTATTAGTCTGGAATGTTTAAGCGTTCTTCTGTCATCGTCCTGAGAGTTTGTGACAGTGCTAGTCCTTCAGTGTAACCCCATCAATCTCAAAACTATTCTTTAAGAAATCCTCTGTTGTAAATGATGAATTTTAGAGCATCCAGGTCACAATAAAAAGCCTCAAAGAAGGTCCTCCCCACCATAGCTTTAGCTCTTCTGTGTGCCCTTGTCATAGGCGATGACAGAGACACTTTGAAGGAGTTAGGCTGAGGTGGTAGTGATACCTTCATCACATTCTCAGCATGAAAGATTTCTTCCAATATGAATAAAAGTTATTCATCCTATGCCTTATCAGAGTGCCTGTCTTTTAAATGTCTTTGAAGGTTTTTTTGAAGGACACAAACAGAACCAAAGTATCACGAGAGCTGGATCCACCTATGTTGCTGCATAGTCCAATCAGCTACTTAAATTTCGAAGCCACATCCACACTTCCTGAGATTTGCTTAATCCCTCTATTAGTCAACTTCAGAAAATATAAGAAACTTAAAATAATTCCAAGAGAAAGTCAGTTTTCTGACTGAAAGTACTGTTCACATTCCACAAACCTGGAATGAACTAGGTCCATAAATATTCTTAAACCTAGTGAAAAAAGTAGGCTTATACTATCACTGAATTTTCTTGTTTATGCTATGCTTCATTACAAAATAAGGCCACTTACATAGGAATCACAATGCCTTTCTCTTTACATAAATGAATTAAAATGGTGCTAAGAAAGCATCAGCTATATTGCATTACCAATTTATAGCTCTCCAAAGTGAATTTTGTTTCTCTAAGGCATGTGTGTCAATGTAATTCAAGGCGTAGGTGTACTAGTATACAGTCATGAAAAGAAAAGTGAAATTAACAATCCATTCCCCTCCTTTTAGTAGCAGTGCTATGATTTTATGAGAAGGATATAAAAAAAGCTCTACTAAATATTGGTACTGAGAGCATTTTCAGCAAAAGTTCCCACAACTCAATTAACAAAACATTTGATTGTATAATTTCGTACAGGAGCAGAGAGCAAAAGCCTTCCCCTGCAGCTACTCAGACCAGCAGAAATTTAAATTCTAATGCCTATGGGAATGGCATTAGGCCCCGGAGTCACGCTTCTGAGGAGTGAAGATGTCCAGAAATCTTCACCACAGTTGTCTTGACATACAAATCAAAATGTTCACGAAAGATTCCTGAAATCAAACTGATGTCCTATTAAAATGCAACCTAGGTAAATGGATCTGATGTACCCAGGAGGCAGCTCTGCACACATGTGAAGAAGGCTACGGAAAAAAAAATGCAAATGGTTAGACAGACTTTTATGAAGTCTGGCAAGCAGCAGAAATCACAGCTTACAAAATGACAAGCACCTGCATACAGTACTGCTTAAGCATTCTTTCGTGAAATAACCACTAGTAAAAATGAATAGCTAGCTGACATTCATTATGGAGGCAAGGACCAAGAAAAAAAGCCATTTTCCAACTGAATGCTCAATCATTGGAGCGTCGATTTTTTGGTTAATTCCTTCCCTTTCCAGTACCTTGCATTCTTAACTACATAGTGGCACTGCTCCAGAGGCCAAGGCATCGCAGCCAGATCAGTAATGGTCTGAAAATGAACACTTGCGGGAAGGGGAAATAAGCAGTCACAGTTCAAGTATCTCTCTACCAAAAGCTCTAACTACACTATTACACGAAAGGTCAGTAGCATAATGAAATTTTTAAGCACCCTTCTGAAGTCAAGAATCATTTTCGTCCAAAAATATAAGTGAATGCAGATTTAGGCACCTGAAAGCAAGTGGCAGCTCTGGGTCTGAACTCTACACTTACAGAGACACTTATCTTGGAGTATCAACTATGTACATAGATTTCAGATACAAATCTTCCTGCGATGTTTATCTGATCAGCACATTGACTATTTTAAAACTCACTGGAGGTTGTAAACAAACTCTGGTACCTCCATTAGCATTGTTTAGTTCCACAACTGCTCCCTAATTTTTACCACTAGCTCATTTTTAAGTATACATTATTCTAAATCCATTATAAACTGCCCACTCCTTTCCTAGGTACTATGATATTGAAGTAATTCACTTGTTTGAACTTCTAAAGAGTCCATAAATGCCAAGAATTATCTAAAAGCACTGTCCAAGCTTTAGAGGCAAATGACAAGTTTCAAAAATGAGAGAATATACACAAAAGTTTGGTTTTAAATCAAGGTGAACCTCAATTCCCAGACTTCAGAAGTAAAAATCTTCCCTGTAACAACAATGTGTAGCAAATACAGAGTAAAGAGGCAGCATATACACAGTTCCCATCATCACCCTCCTGGGAATAAACAATCCTAAATTCAGTGTAAGACTTGGCTGGTGTACACAGAATGAGTGACAAGGATGAACACTAAGCTGCTTTTTAATAACCATTATTTATCCTGTTAACCAAATAGAAGAGGGATCCAGTTGAAAAAGCAGCCAGCAACAAGGTAAGGAGAGATATGTATTCATACGTGGATCTAAACTGAGATTTTGATATGTTCTATCTCCAGCAAAGCTTTATTTTTAATAGTTATTAAGAAAAAATTTTGCAAACTATAACTAACTTTAAAGTAGCTTTCCAGATCTAACAGTGAACAGTGTGTTAAAATAATGTATTTTGGAATAAATGGTCTGGTTCACTGAGGTATACAGTAAATAAATACACCAAAGGCCACTATGAGCACTGCCAAGTTTGGTTACTGAGTAAATTCTAATATATGAATTTTTCAGTTCATTTAAAACCTCAAACATATTTGACAGTAAGCATCAATAAGCATACTTCTGAAAGATCTCGCTGTCACACTGCTTTTAATCATGAAATGCATTTCCTCGGTGCTATTTAGTATGATGAAAATGAAAATGACCCTTCCTGTGGGAGCTGTCAGACATTCATCACACTTGAACCACAGTTAATTACGTAATGGTATAGGATATGTAATTTTAGGCTCTTTTTCTTAGGTATTCTTCAATATAATTTACGCAGATTTTTGCCATCAGATGGACATCATAAATATAATAAATTCCAAAGCAGCCTAAAATAATGTCTGTTATGTGAGCTTTCTGCACATTTAATAACAAATACAGGTTCTGTTTAAAATACTACAGCACTAAGAGACAAAAGGGGAAAAAATATTCCCTTTTGTGTCACCTGATTTGTTATGTTTTTTAAAGCTGTCCCACAGTCACCAGACTGGCACTTAACAAGAGCAGAAGGTGCAGTGTTCTGCTTTATTATTGTACCAACGTGCTTCAAGTAACTTCAGCTATTAGAAATACTGGGCAAGCGTTTACCTGCTGTTTGCAGAAGACAACCTGAAACCACACACAGAGTAAGTTAACAGCATTTTTAAGTAGGTATGCAAGAAATTGTCCACATCTAGGGAAAAGTTAATATGAATCCTTAATTTGAGCAACCCATTTCACTAGTACGAAGTGCGACAATAATATTTATCACAGTACTTCAAGTGAGTTGTGATGCTGCTTTCTCACATGATTAGGAGGAATGTGTCAGATAGGGTGCATTCTATCTGTAAGATTTATTTACAGGACAGTGAAAACAATAATGTTGTGTAAAGAATGAAAGAAGGCCCATCTGTGTGAATATTTCCTTGTTCTGAAAGGACAGATGAGTGAGCACTGCTATTAAACAACTGGTGTTCTTTAATCTTCTGCTGGAATAAGAATAAATAAAAATTCAGTAGAAGGGTAAACCACCTTTGGGAAGTATTTTACTGTATAAATTATTAAAAAAACAATTGCAAAGGTTCATGGGTTCATGGCAATTTTAAGGCATTCTGGAATCCTCAGCACAGAAAGGACATGGATCTGTTAGAGTGAATCCAGAGGAAGGCCATGAAGATGATCAAAGGACTGGAGCATCTCCCATATGAGGACAGGCTGAGAGAGTTGGGGTTGTTCAGCCTGGAGAAGACGTGGCTCTGAGGAGATCTTACAGAAGCTTTCTAGTACTTAAAGGGGGCGTAGACGGGATCTTTATCAGGGAGTGCAGGGACAGAATGAGGGGTAATGGTTTTAAGCTGAAAGAGGAAAGGCTTAGATTAGATATTAGGAAGAAATTTTTTTACTGTGAGGGTGGTGAGGCACTGGCCCAAGGTGTCCAGAGAAATCATGGATGCCACATCCCTGGAGGTGTTCCAGGCTAGGCTGGATGGGGGTTTGTGCAATCTAATCCAGTGGAAGGAGTCCCTGCCTATGGCAGAAGGGTTGCAACTGGATGGTCTTTGAGGTCCCTTCCAACCCAAACCATTCCACGATTCTATGATTATCAGTCAAGAAAGTTTAATTTCAAACAGCATGCTTGTCAAACATGTTCTGGAAACTTAAACTGCACTTTATTCAATACCAGTATCTTCATAAAAATTGTTACGAGGTAATATGCTGCACCTAAGCTTTCCAGGTAGTCTTCAGGAAAGACTACAGTCAAAAGTGGCATAAATTTATTGTTTTGGGAGGCACTTGCCAAACACTTTTCTTGATGTCAATTTGGAACAGGAAGGAATTGACCTGTGTTCATACACAGTCTGACTGTAGTATGCACATTATAGCCTGGCTGGGTATACACAAGTCTAGAATGTCCCAGATCAACTGTAACTTGGAAAGAGAAAGATCCTGCCATGTGGTAGGAAAAGAAGTCCATGTCACGTAGACCTCTTTTTGACAATAGCTTAACTTACTTCAGCTACCCATATAAAATAACAAAAAAAAAGAAAAGGCAAGGCAACATCAATGTAAAGAAAATATTTGCTTTTTCCTAATCATGCAAGAAAAACATGTAAATTATTTGACTTGTAAAAAGCCATTCAAATTAACAGTGAAGAATAATAGTCCAATTTGTCTGATAGGTTTAAAATATTTCATGTTCTGGCCAACACAACTTATTTAAAAAAATACTTTTGAATCAAATGCAAGCAAAGCTGAAATAGATCTATTTTTTTTTCTTGTAGAATCATAGAATGGTTTGGGTTGAAAGGGACCTAAAAGATCATCCAGTTCCAACCACCCTGCCATGGGCAGGGACATGTTCCACTACGTCAGGTTGCTCATAGCCTCATTCAACCTGGCCTTGGATACCTCCAGGGATGGGGCAGTCATTGGATCAGAGTCAGATCACAAAGCAGTGTCATGCACAAGGCGGGCTTCCAGTCCAGCAAGCAGCTCCTTGCACAGTCTCAAAGAAAACACACAACAAGGCATCTTGAAGGAGACCAGATCTCAGTTTATCACAATGGCATTCAGAGATAGAAGGCTTATTGAATAAAATAGGAACCTTTAAAATCTCTTCATCTTTCTAATTACAACAGAAAATAGCAGATGTTCAAAGAGATTGGCTGCAACTAGTTGGAAGTACTGATAAAAAAAATTTTGTCAACTACTTAAATTTCCTCTGTATATAGTAGTTAAGATAGGAACATATTTTCATTTAACCACAATCACAGAATCATAGAATAATCCGGTTGGAAGAGACCCACTGGATCGTCGAGTCCAACCATTCCCATCAATCTCTAAACCATGCCCTTCAGTACTTCATCCACCCGCACCTTAAACACCTCCAGGGAAGGCAAGTCAACCACCTCCCTGGGCAGACTGTTCCAATGCCTAACGACCCTTTCAGTGAAGAATTTTTTCCTTATGTCGATCCTGCACCTCCCCTGGTGGAACTTGAGGCCATTCCCTCTTGTTCTGTCCACTGTCACTTGGGAGAAGAGGCCAGCTCCCTCCTCTCCACAACCTCCGTTCAGGTAGTTATAGAGAGCAATGAGGTCTCCCCTCAGCCTCCTCTTCTCCAGACTAAACAACCCCAGCTCTCTCAGTCGCTCCTCATAAGGCCTGTTCTCCAGCCCCTTCACCAGCTTTGTTGCCCTTCTCTGGACTCGCTCCAGAGCCTCAACATCCCTCTTGTGGTGAGGGACCCAGAACTGAACACAGTATTCGAGGTGCGGTCTCACCAATGCCGAGTACAGATGGAGAATAACCTCCCTGGACCTGCTGGTCACACCATTTCTGATACAGGCCAAGATGCTGTTGGCCTACTTTTGAAGGAAGGGAATTTGGCTCCAAGGAATGAAGTAAAGTAATAATAGTACCAGACCTCATTTTACTTTCAGGATCCAAAAATACTAGGAAAATAATACTAGGGAAAATGAAGGGAGGAAATGGATGCAGACATACTTCACTGGAAACTGCTGCGAGAGGGATAGAATATCTAGTTGATGTAACTCCTGTATTTCTTGTACAGAATTACACAAAGAGTGCTCAGGTATGTTCTCATACCTATGTCTTCAAATACTGGCACATGACTGCAAACATTACGACGATGACACTAAATTTAGACAAACATCCAGTTTGTTTGTTACTTACCAGATCTGTGTGAACTTTAAGATGTGCCTGAAGCTTGTATTTATCTGGAGTAGAGTAGTCACAATGTTCTGTGGGACATTTCAGCAAAATACTACTGTGTTTCTGAATGACGTGGCGCTTAAGGCAGTTTTTGGTGATGGAAGAATAATTGCACTGGGAGCAGTAATATAAATGTTCTCGAGTATGTGTACGAACATGCATGTCATAATGCACTTGGTACCAAAACAACTTGCCTGAAAATAAAATTAGACATGAAGGAAATACTTTCTAAACAACTGTTAGTGAAAATTCTAATATATACATATTTTTCTTTTAGGGCAAAACACGCTGTTTGAATTATGTCCTTTTGTCCTTAATGAAAACTTGTCCTGAAGACCCTTCACGACTGAAAATACATTTACAAAACCCACTTCCGTCTAAAAAGATTGTGTCATATGCCCTGAAACGCCTAGCCAGGGCAATTTTAATACATACCAATGATCCTTTCCCCATGAGAAAGTCCTTTAAGTCTATCCTTCTATACAAAGAATCTCAATGCAACTGTACACTACGAGAGACTGTCAACATCTTTTTTGTTACTTCCTTTCCTGTTAGTCCTTCCTAAAAGCCTTTCTGACATGAAGGCACCAAAAAACTGCATAGCAATTTAACTAATGTACAATGTTATGGCACTTCAGAAAGTCTTCTTTTTAAAATTTTGATTCCTTTTCCTTCTCAAGAATGTAGACTACAAGATAAATCTCAAAATGTTTCCTCTCCAGTTATGTAAACACAAACATTTTCACTTAGAATAAATGGGAATGGTGTATTATCCCCACTTTCATAAATTCAAAAAAAACAATTACCATCAGAACAGCCTTGCTCTGATACTCTGTAATGAAAATTTTCATCTCAAATAACCTGGTTCAAAAGAAGTCACAACAATATGCCAGTATATATATTCCATTGTGCAAAATGTATATTATACATCCTCCCGTACTATATGAAAAAGACTAGATTTTATACTAAGCTGACAATCAAGCTTAAGCATTAAAGCATGACTGACTAATGTTGATTACATGGCTGAATCTGCTGTGCTTGGTCCCAGTGAATACTGAGGTAGGGAGAGGCACAAGGACAAAAATAATCTAATTCTATCGAATTTCCCATCAACAGAAAATAGCATTGCTTTGCTACATTCTGCCAGTGGTGTTTTAAGGAGCTCTGAGCCATTTCACACTATTTATGCAGCCCAAAGTAAATCTTGCCGGACACCAGAATCCATAAGGAACTACAACCTTAATACTGCTACAAAGAAACACAAGCACATCAAAATCTAAATCAGTGGAGCAGGAAAAACATGGTCCACTATATAGCACTAAAAAAAACCCAAAACAAACAACAGAACCCATCATTCTACTGCTCCTTACCACAATATTCACATTCCAAATCTCCATAAACTTTTCTTATCCTCTCACACAACTCCATGGTCATTTGTCTCTTCTGCAAGCTATCCAAGATCTGCATAAAAGCAACCGCTGTGCTCTGACTCTCTGATGTAACTGCATTAGAAGAGGCTGCCTGTGCATCAATGGCTGCATTAGCAGCTTCTGGTGCTGGCAAAGGGTTTGTGTTTTCTGTTGAATTTTGAATTGTCAGATTGCTTGTTTCTGATTCACTAGAAAAAACAGACTGATTTTTCTCTTCAGAGACAGAAAGTTTCTCAGTCAATGTGTCGTTCTGATTCAGATTTAAACTTTTGTCTTCAGCCAGCAGAATTTCTTCACTCTGCTCATTCACGGAACTGCAGTGATTAACTTCCTCTCCATTTGCAGGAGAAACATTTAACTCATCAGAACCAGAAGTACCATTTTTCAGCAGAAAACAATCTGATGTTACGCAGGATTGAATGTTTGGTTCTGCTATGTCTGTTGTCTGACACAGTGTCTCTGTTACATTCTCCACCGGAGGATTTTCAAATTCTAACAAAGGGACCCTATCAATTTTTATGTCAACATTATATTGACCATTGTGGTTGACATCTACAGCTGTTGAATCACTTTTACATGCAGATGGTTCTGGTGTGTTAATAGCATTAGTACTCATGACGGTCAATTCATCCGCACTTTGTGCTAGCTGTTCACCAAGGGCTTCTGGCTGGATATCACCTCCTGGCTCAAGTAGGCAGAAACTTTGATTGATGGAGCTATTAAAAACAGAAGTCTCCTGCAAATCTGCATGCACATCTTTGATGTGAACACGGAGCCTTACAGAACTGACAAATTTCTTCAGGCACACAGAACACACGTATACAAATGGGTGTTTTCGAACATGAAGCTCAAGGGCTTGGTATTTAGTGGCTCCATGGCCACAAAGCTCACAAGCAAAGGGTCTTTCATCACCATGAACAAGCATGTGACGGTCTCGATCAAGTTCATTTTTGAACTTGCGTTCACAAATATGGCAGTCATAAAGAAGTTGTCTTTTGCCCTCTCGTGTCATCAAGCGAAGCTCATCAAAAACATCTTTCACCTTTTTATCTTGAAGGTCATGTGCCTCCTTGATGTGCTTGATCAAATTTTTAACATCTGAGTATTTCTTTTTGCAGAAGCGGCAATGCTGCTTAATTTTCTTATGAACTCTTTCAATATGAACCTTGAGATGGCCTTTGCTGAGACAAGTGAATGGGCAGTAATCGCAGCTGAACTTCTCCCCTGTATGTTTCCGCATGTGAACATTAAGGTTGGCTTTGATGGCACTGGCGTAATTGCAGTGTGAACACTTGTAAGGCTTTTCATTTGTATGAATCCTCAAATGTGCTTGAAGGGAGTGTTTAAATTTGAACACCTTGTTACAGTATTCACATGTAAAAATTTTCAGCTGAGTTGGACCCAACCTAAAAAGAAAACAAACCAGTTATGTTTACAATATGGAAAACGGTGATACAATATGTGAAAATGTCACTAGATATTCATAATGTACAGAAAGGTTTACTTTAATTTATTTTTTAAAAGCATTCTCTGCAGGCTTTTTAAATTCTGTAACTTATACACAAATTATTCTCAGCTGTTCTTTTATTTAAAAGGCTCAGAAAATATTTCAGTTTAATGAAAATGGATAGGGAAGCATTTAATTTATATTTTGCACGAACACAAATGTAAGTACTTAAAAATTACCGGCTTGATTTCATTGCCTGTTCATATGGTGTTTGCTGAATGGCATACTCTTGATATCCTCTTCGTTGTGATGGGTCTTGAGCTGTTGCCTCTGGAGTTGTGGGTTCACTTTCTTGGGGAGCAGCCTCAACAGGAACAATTTTTGTGGCTCCTAAAAGCAAGAGCAAAAAATGCTTATTAAAAAAAAATATATTAGAATGTGCATTGTCTATAATATACAAGTGTAAACAAAATTTTAACTCTGTAATCATTAGTTCAACTATTTTAGTTTCTGTGTTCAGAAAATGATGGCTATGCTTCCAGAAGACATCAGTACTTACACCATAGACATGCTTAAATGACATCCTAGGACTGCTGGTCCTGATGGTTATTTACAGTTCTCTGTTATGAGGTCCTATATCCAAATACTTGCACTTTTACAAAACTGTAACTTTTCAAAATGGAACTTTATTTTTTCTGCTTCAGCCCCATACTACATCCTATGAAAACATCAGCCAAACTGTTTAATCAGTTCCACAAATAAGTCTGGGGAAAAGACACTGTTTAGTCTATATTTAAATGTCTGCACATATTTCCTTAAACGGATCTTTTAACTGCTTATATTTTGAGGCATGCTGCCATTACCTCAGAATGAAAGAATACAGGACAGGCAACTTAGGAAGGCTGGTGGGAAGTTATGCACAGAGAAAATCAGAAGGGTAAAAGTCCAGCTAGAACTTAATCTGGCTACTGCAGTAAAAGAATTAAAAATGTTTCTATAAATTTGTTCACAACCAAACAGAGCCAAGGAGAATCTCTATCCTTTATTGCATGCTGGAAGAAACAGTGAAAAGGGATGAGGAAAAGGCTGAGGTATTTAATGCCTTCTTTGCCTCAGTCTTTATGAGTAAGACCAGTTGCTCTTTGAGTACCCACTCCCCTGAGCTTGAAGTCAGGGAGGAGTTCAAGGGAGCCCCCTAATCCAAGGGGAAATGGATAGCAACCCGATACACTGCTTAGATACTCACAAGACTATGGGGGTAGAAGGAGTCCACACACAGGTACTTACAGAAATGCTCACTAAGCCACTTTCCATAATTTATCAGCAGTCCTGGCTAACTGCAGAAGGCTCAGTTGCCAGCACGTTGGCAAACATTATGACCATTTATGAGAAGGGTCAGATGGAGGATCTAGGGAACTACAAGCCTGTCAGCCTGACCTCAGTGCCAGGGAAGGTTACAGAGAAGATCATCTTGAGTGCTGTCACACTGCATGTACAGACAATGAGGTGATTAGGTTTCAGCCTCCTAACCTACTTAGTGGATGAGGGAAAGGCTGTGAATGTTGTCTATCTAGACTTTAGTAAAGCCTTTGACATCGTTTTCCATACTATTCTCCAGAAGAAACTGTCTGCTCATGGCTTGGACAGGTGTATGCTTTGCTTGGTAAAAAAATTGCTGGCTGGCCAGGCCAAAAGAGTTGTGGTTAATGAAGCTGGTGGTAAATCCAGCTGGCAGCCAGTCATAAGTGGGGTTCCTCAGGCCTCAGTGCTGGGGCCAGTTCCGTTCAATATCTTCGTCAGTGATCTGAACGAGGGGATTGTGTGCTCCCTCAATAAGTTTGCAGACAACACCAAGCTGGGCTGGAGTGTTAATCTGCTTGAGGGAAGAATATGGACAGGCTAGATCACTGGACTGAGGAGAGCTGTATAGGATTCAACAAGGCTAAGTGCTGGGTCCTGCACTTGGGACAAAAGAACCCCGTGCCTGTTGCCCAGGTGGCCAAGGCAGCCAATAAAATCCTGGCTTGGATCATAAACGCTGTGGCCAGCAGGACTAGGGAAGTGATTGTCTCCCTTTACTTGGCATTGATGAGGCCACACCCCAAATACCATGTTCAGTTCTGGGCACCTCAAAGAAAAGCAATAAAGCTTTAAGGGTTTGGAGCACAATTCTTATGAAAGCAGCTGAAGGAACGGGGGTTGTTCAGACTACAGAAAAGGAGGCTGAGGGGAGATCTTGTCACCCTTACAACTACCTGAAAGCACACTGTATCAAGGCAGTTGCTGGTCTCTTTTCCCAAGTAATAAATGATAGGACAGGAGAAAATAGTCTCAAGTTGCACCAGGGGATGTGTAGACTGGATATTAGGAAGAATTTTTTCACTTAAAGGTTTGCCAAGCATTGGAACAGGCTGCCAAGTGAAGTGGTTGAATCACCATCCTTGGAGGTATTTCAAAGATGTGTAGATGTGGTTTAGTGGTGAGCTGGGCAGTGTTAGGTTTATGGTTGGACTTGATGACCTTAAAGGTCTTTTCCAAGCTAAATGAGTCTCACGTTCTATGAAATTCCTACTAAAATCTATCTAAATTCCATGAACCACGTACAACTTCAAGAACAGGAAACAAAAAGGATCTAGAAGAATTAGAAAGCAGTAATAAAGACAAAATCAGAAGTATTTTGTATGAAAAAGGGATACATATTTCTGAGACCTTCAGCTTGGAAGAGAGATAAATGAAAAAAAAAAATCCCTCTAAAACTAGCAATACTGTGAAAAATGTGTGAGTAATCATTCCCTATCTCATAAACCATGAACAAAGAGCAGTTCAAAGAAACAAGCACTGAGCAAGCTTCAAACAAAACAAAATAATGTATGCTTTCACCTTGCATGTAATTAAATTATAGAACAATTATTGTAGGAAGTCACAGAGACTAAAAATATAAATGTATTCAAGGAGGGATTTAGACAAATTAATAGATGTGTAGTAAATATGATGATTCAGATGCAAACATCAGCTCAATGGCTGTCAAAATCTGGGAGGCTTTACATAATAGTTTCTTATTTCATTTCTATGGAGATACTGTAGGCTGCTTTTTGAGGCAACTGATCCAACTACATCAATGTTTAAACTATAAGTGTTGGTTTTTGGGTTTTTTTAAGTTTGTGAAAGTTCTTTTTAACATGGGAACCTTAGTCTGTATAGGTGAAATAAATTATTTAAGTTCTGAAATGAGTCTTTGCTTCTTAAGAGTCTCTTCTAAAATGACTATTTTTTTCAGCTTCTGTAAGACCCTAAGTAAGACAGTTCTGAAAGTGAAATCAAAAGAAACTAACCCTACCTATAAAAATCCATGTTCCCCATGAAAAGCTACCCCTCATTGCAAAAAAAACCAAACAAACAAAAGAAAACCAACCCAGAAGAATCATAGTCTCATAGAATGGTTTGGGTTGAAAGGGATCTAAAAGATCATCCAGTTCCAACCATGCGCATGTACATCTCCACTGGGTTAGGTTGCTCAAAGCCTCATCAAACCTGGCCATGAAAACCTCCAGAAATAGAGCATCCACAGCTTCTCTGGACAACCTGCCTTAGCACCCTCACAGGAAAAGATTTCTTCCTGATGTTTAAGCTAAATCTAGTCTCTTAATATTTTAGTACCTTCTAATATTTTTACAGGCTAGCTCATCATGAGTTTAAACGCATTTTAACTCAGACAAAGAAATGGAAACACAGACCTGTGTATGGTGGGACGAAGGTTATTACCCCTTTCATCAGAGCTGGACATTAGATGGGCTGAGCTTAATCAATCTGTAATCCCACAGTAATATAGATACCTGCTCACAGTCAGAGGGGAAAGCTTTTATTTTCTTAACCTTGCTGAATTCCTCATTTT
Organism: Clamator glandarius; assembly: GCA_033459285.1. NCBI lineage: Eukaryota > Metazoa > Chordata > Aves > Cuculiformes > Cuculidae > Clamator > Clamator glandarius. Next base: position 189,154 of record JAUNZM010000353.1, on the reverse strand, counting down.
CTTTAAATCAGTATATCATTAGCTTCTTTCCTCTAACCCTCCACTCACCTACAAATATGATCAATCAGAGAAGGGATCTGGCTAAAATCTACACCATATCTCTCCTTCTATAAATATATAATTAGTTTTCTGGTGTGTTTTGCCACGCAACTGTATAAACAGGTACAACAATGAAAAGGACAGGGACGTGTGTTCAGAGGCTGCGGCAAGTTGGTTGGACTCGATGATCCGGTGGGTCTCTTCCAACCGGGTTATTCTGTGATTCTGTGAAGTGCACAGTGCTGCCCCTGGGACAGCAGTCTGTACTTAATGAGCTTCATGACTTAAGCCACTGACATAACTGCTTTAAAAAGGGGTAGTCCCAATCCTCCTCCTTTCCACTGAAAGGCTCATTTTGTCATCATTTTCACTCTTCCCACTTTTAAAACTTGTGTGTCCCCAAAATGAGACATTTCAAGTAAGTAAAACTGGTAGAAAGGAAAAACCTTCTGACAGAGAAAATGTCTGTGTGTATGTGTATTTATTTTATCATCTTCTTGAATCAGTTTACTGCAGTCTGACACAAGCACTAGTGCTGGAGAAAGAAAAGGGAAGTGAACAGGGAAATAAAGACAAGCAGGAAAGGTCTCTTGGTAACAGTCTGATATCAAATGCATTCAGATGAACCATAAGCCCACAACCATCATTCTGTGAGCTACAAAAATAAAATCATCTTCAACAAAAAAGATGTATCAGTTAAACAGAAAAGATGGTCATTAGTAAAACTACATCACTTAGTACCTATATATTAAGCAAAATTACATTCTTCCCCACTTCACAAAATCTCCCTGGGAGAAGGAACCAAGTCTTCATTAGACACATAACATTGTATAGTAGAAGAATGCAGCTGGCCTTCCATGGATAGTGGTTCCTCAGAAGCAACTGTGGAGAGAAAACTTGTGAAATCTTGTACTGACATTTGTAGGAGGAAGAAAATACAGCTCCTTTAGAAATCAAAAAATAACTAGCATCAAGAATTTACTTTAAGTTAGTTTTTTTTTTAATAACCTGAGCTTTACCAAAACACCCATGAATTCTACCATTGACCATTTTAACAGGAACTTAAAACCCCTGTCCTAGTAACAAGCTGTTTTTAGAATATTACAGGATTCAAATAAAACAACAATTTAAATGCTCGAATTAGAATCCAGAACCAAACTAACTGAACATGAATAATAAATGAGTTTTAGAAGCTTTGATAATATTACAGAATTAAACATGGGAAATGAAATGCATTTAAAAAAAAAAAAGAAAGTGGAGAATTTGGCAGGGTTTACTGATGTGTTCTTAAAAATAGGCTATGGACAAAAGTTTCTGCCATTCAAATCGAAGAATTTTTAGATGTGCATTTAATCTTTGTTATTGACTCTTATTATTAATTGTGGTGCTTATGAAAAACTGCACTCAGTTTAAGCTGATACAAGGCACATGTGTTCATGAATGTACTACTCCTCTTCAGGGTCTTTGGGTCCCTCCAGTTATCAGATCATATAGTGGTTTGGGTTGGAAGGGAACTGAAAGATCATCCAGTTCCAACTCCTCTGCCATGGGCTGAGACACCATCCAAGAGATCAGGTTGCTCAAAGCCCAATCCAACCTGGCACTGAACATCTCCACGGAGGTGGCATGCAGAACTTTTCTGGGTAACCTGTTCCAGTGTCTCACCACACCCATAGTAAGGAATTTCTTCTTCACACCTAATTTAAATCTCTTTCAGTTTAAAACTATTACCCCTTGTCTTATCATTGCACTCCTAATAAAGAGCCCCTCACCAGCTTTCTTGTAACCCCCTTTAAGTACTGGCAAGCTGCTATAAGGTCTCCCCAAAGCCTACTCTTCTCTAGGCTGAATAACCCAAACTCTCTCAGCCTCTCTTCACAGGGCAGGTGTTCCAGGCCTTGGATCATTTTTGTGGCCCTCCTCTGGACCCACTTGAACAAATCCATGCCTTTCCTGTGCTCTGGGCTCCAGAGTTGGAAACAGTATTCCAGATGTGGTCTCACTAGAGCAGAGTGGAGAGATCGAATCACCTTGCTTGACCTGCTGATCACACTTCTGATGCAGCCCAGGATACGGTTGACCTTCTGGGCTGTGAGCGCACTGTCAGCTCATGTCCAGCTTCTCACCAACCAGCACACCAAAGACCTTGGCAAGGCCACTCTCAATCCATTCATCCCTCAGCCTGCATTGATACTGGGAGTTGCCCTGACCTAGGTGCAAGACCTTGTACTTGGCCTTGTTGGACTTCATAAGGTTTGCATGGGCCCATCTCTAGTCAGTCCAGGTAATTCAATCCCTGCACAGAAAAAAGCCGAACACTTTTATTCAAACTGTTTACTCTGTGGGTTAATGCAAGCTTTCAAATTTCCAAAGCTGTAAATCTATTACCTTTCATATGCCTCTCAAGTAAGCATTACAGGAAATGAACAGAGGGAAAAAAAATCAATGTTGTCTGACTGTCCTTCCTGGGGCATTAAAAACCAACTGATCTGTTTGTTTGAAGGGATTTTGAAGAGATCAATTTAGTCATCATCTACCAAACACACGATGTGTCCCACACCTAAATAGCGTATAGTAAAATTACAGCACATTGTTAATGTAATATTCCTAAAACCATCCTCCACTTAGGAAGAGAGACACACAGCCTGAATATTTCCTCTGTGCTTGGATAAAATACAATTAATTCTTACAGCCTTCTCTACAGTTCTAATTGATAGAGTGCTTATCTGACACCTAGAACAGGATTTTACAGCACTGGACATGAAAAGGGATATTTCTATGCATTTCTAAAGCTAGATAACAGGTGACTACAGAACGCTGATACTTGCAGAAAGATGACAGAGTTTTGATAGTGCTTAAGCACTTTTAAGCTTTATTTCAAGTTAACTCTACAGATGATCCGGCACGTAGTAAGTGGTGGAGAGGAGAGAAATGTCTTATCTATTTATATTCTTCGACTGTGGCCTACAGCAATAACTCATCTCTTCAGCACATGATACACCTCCAGAAAAATGGAATAAAAGACTATGAAAGGTCTTTATAAGAACTCCAGACATGAAAGTATTACTGAGGAATTGGAACGGTCTAAGAATTGCTAATGACACTAAAATACAGGTAGAGCATGGGAATTAATGAAAAAAAAAAAAATAGAAGGAAAAGCAATGAACAAATTAAAACATAACTGCACTAAATGACATTATTTCTCCTTTGAATTTTCAAAGTTCAAAGTTTCAAAGAGTTCCCAAATTCTGAAAAGTAGGATGATAACTGTCTTAACAGCAACGACTTTTTGATTACACATATTCTTGAACTTGAATGTAATAAGATTACTAATGGTCAACCAAGTAAAGCCGAGAATCTTCAAAAACAGTTGCAGGATCACATTTGACTGTAAATTTTTTCAGTTCATTGAAGCTTTTTGAATTACATATGTACAAATAGCTCCAAAGTTGAAGTTGTTTCAATATTTTGAATCATTCAAAATGTGTACATATAAAGAAAACCCAAACTTTTGTTGTTCGAAGAAAAATTTTACTAGGTTGTAATTAAGGCAACAACCTCCTCTAGGTTTTTGTTTCCTCTCCCACATCACATCCTTGCCATGTTTTCTTCACCAGCTCTATTACTATTATTTTGTTTGTCTCTCTAGACTCATTTCCTAAGAAAATTAGTCTTTAATTGCACTGCCTACCACATCTTTCCTTCTCTCTTAAAAGCTGTCCCTAGTTCTTGCCAGAGATGTAAAGATCTCAAAGACAAAAGATTGTTAAAAGTTTCATACAATTTAGCCCCCAGAGGAGACCCCAATTACAGCTCTACTTAAAAGCCTTTAGGCAGGGAGGATGTGTGTGTATAAATCCATAAATGAACACCTCCATGAACCCATATAAGCCCCTTAATCAGCCACTGTATGTTCCCTGTAGTGGACATGAGGGAAGCCTTTTGTGTGGCAGCGAGTGGAAGAGGCACCAAGGCAGGGGAAAAGGTACAGGTAGGCGGAACAAGGCAAAAGAGGTGGAAGACATAGTGGGAAGGGAGACTTTAGAAACAACTAGGAAAGAGCCCATCAAATGAAAGAAAGGGGACCGTGGTTATGAAAGAGGCTGTGAAATGAAAAAATGCAGACTTCAAAATACCCTGAAGCCAAATTTCCACACTTCCAGTGCTCAGCTGGCCTCTTCCACCTTTCCCTGTATTTACACTATTGCAAGATTAAATTTTAGCAGCTCAGTGTAAGTCCAAAACCCTGTGTGATATTTCTCAAGCAATAAAAAATACAGGTGTTTTTTAATTCTTTTCTAAGCACACAGGATGGTGAGCTCATCCAGCTTCCTCTACCACTGGAATTAGAAAGGCGTTTTAGCAAACAAAGTGCAAGCATATCACAGATCTCAATATTAAAAGATATTAAAGAACAACACAGCCAATCCAGCTAGCTTCCAACCTACAACAATAAATACATAAATACATTCTGGTTGTTCCGAGAGCTATAAGCAAAACAAATATTTAGAAATGTTAGCAATAATGAAAAGGAGAACAATAAAACCACAAGGCTGAAAATAACACACAAAATATTAAAAAGGGATGGTGAGAGTCAGGTGAGTGACTGGTTTATGTAAACAGGCAAATACGAGTCTAGTTTTAAAATAAATAGTTTGAAGTTATTCCAAAATCTTTAGATGAAAAACAATATAGACATTTACAGATGAAGACTCCTTTAATCGTTATATAGCAACTTTACTTGATTTTCAAATACATATACATATTTTCTGCCAAAGTATTTGTATTCATAAATACTAATGTAAGTACACACTAAGTTGTTTGTGTTTTCATCAAACTTATGCCTCAAAAATATACACATTAGACCAAGATCTGAAAAAAGACATTACAGGGAAATACTTCCCTTCTCCTTGGTCACTGATTTTTTCAGTTTCTTCTTCACAGACTAAACACAGCTGCTGTTAATGTAAATAGCTTCGCTCAGGTCCAGCATACGTCATAGCTATGAAGAAATGTGATGGTAGTTCTAAACGATGTAGCTGTCACATGCAGAGATTCTCTATCCAAATAACCAAACACTACTAAATATTTTTCAGATAATAAATATCCTAAACAGCTGAGTTTTACACCAATTACTATTTTATACAATGTCAGGCAGGGACAAAAACACATTCAGTTATATAATCCATGATTCTCATTACCTGGAATAGCTTCATGGGCTGTCAAAACCACACTTATAATAGGATTTTTAGCTCCTGAAACATGTTCAGTCTCCTTAGCTGATGGAGTTTTCTCTGTTTTCTGAACTCTGGGCCTCTTTGGAGTTTTTTCTCGCTCATCTTCCTTCCTGTCAAGGTCAACGTCAGAATCATTACCTGAAGAGTAAACATCAAAAAGAATATAACTATGTACAAAAGAAAAGCAGGTAAGACAGCCACTAACACTACAAGATAGAAATCGGAGAAAATCAATGCTATTGTGGAAGGAAACGCATGATACCAAAACAAGACAAGATGCATGAGTCTCTAAAGGGGAAGTTTTTCCTCTCTTTAACAAAACCAGTGAGATACTTACACAAACAGATAAAAAAAGACAAAATAAAAAAACAGTAAAAATTTTAGAAAATGAAATTTCAGAAACATTTGTGTTTCTAAATTATCTTGATATTATTGTGGATTTTTGTGGGAATTCTACAAACGTAGAATTTCTTATGATTTCACAATTAATTAAGAAATTATTTTCCTCTTTTCTACATGCAACTGTTGTCATGACTTCAGGATTATTTCACCTAGTCCTAGATTCATTATCCATCTTATGTAATGGGAAGTACTACAATAATCTCTCTGGATTAGGCCCCAGTTCCCTACTCTTACTCTGAATCAATAACTGAAACACAGTTTTGTTTTTCAATGTAGATTCAAAAAGATTTAAAGTTAAAACCAGTTCTTTGGTTCAACCTAACTCCAGACATGTAACTTCTCATTTTGAAGAGCTGCACTTCTAACATTAACTTCTGTTAATGTTCAGACTTTCTTCAGCCTCTTAATTTGAATAACTTCTGGACCAGATAACTAGAAAGCATAATGACAGTTGTATTCAAAACATTCATCTGAAATAAAAATGAATAATCAGTAATCAGCTAAGTTGTCCCTTCCTCCATAAAACAAGTTAGGAATTCCTTACAAAAATTCTACAATAAAAGGCTTAGGAATAAAGAATTTGCAGCACAAAGAATAAAACCAGAGGGCTGCAAGTTTACACCAACAAAATTTCTTTATATTAGATGAAGTGGTAGAAAATGGAGGCTGAAGGAAATATTCTTGGCAAATTACGGCATTATGCAAACGTTCCAGAGATAATGAATACGGAAAGCAAACACTGACTGATGAAAGAAAATTATAAATTAAACAAATGAATTTTGGATTTTTTTTTTTATTTCTGCATATAAAATAGCTGACGCAATCTCCAGAATAAGTCATTCAAAGGATATTCATAACCTGCTGTAGCTGCTCTACTGAGATAGGGAAACTATATATAAATAAAAACCAGTAACAGCAAAGATGTAGTGTATCTAGATTTATTTACAGCATGCAAATAGCAAAAGCAGTGGAAAGATATGCTACATGGAAATGGTTATGGTTTAATTTTGGTTAAAATTTCAGCTGAGATTCAAGCAAGTCTGTCCTCCAGGTTCTTACCTTATTTCAACAAAGGCTAAAGGTGTCCTGACTGCTCTCAAAAAAAATGAAGGCCATCAGCAGAAACTAAAGTATCATTGTTAGGACTGATCATGTAACTAGCATCTGGATAAACTGCAAGCTCTTTATTAGAAAGAAAACCAGAAGGAAACAAGGCACGTAGGAATTTGTTTCAATTTCTCAGGCATACTGAGGCAGAAATGTGCATAATGACAACTGTTAATCATAGAATCGTAGAATGGTTTGGGTTGGAAAGGACCTTAAGGCCCATTCAGTTCCAATCCCCCTGCCATGGACAGGGACACCTCCCACTGCATCAGGCTGCTTAAAGCCTCATCCAGCCTGGCCCTAAACACCTCCAGGGAGGGGGTTTCCACTACTTCTCTGCACAACCTGTTCCAACAACTCGATGCTAATCTGTAAATGAGAAATTCACATTTACAACACCAAGAATGAGCGACAACAACAACAGAGCAAACCGAAACCAAACACAGCTGGCAAGACATCTTCGTATGGAGTCACATAAACAATATTTTTGGCCCAGCTTCCAATTTCTAGATTAAAGAAAATTATACTCTGCCCAGACAGCCTTTATTTCTCAGTGCCTGCTAATGATTTCTTCAGTTTCATTAAAGAAATTCCTTGATAGGTCAGTCTTCTCAACTATATTTTCCTCTGTAGATTTCTAGGATTTCGGAAAATATTGTTGCTTTATAGGTGTAAAGGGTCGCATCATGACCCCATTTAACTCCTTAACATAGTTGCGAATTATTGATTTATATTGAAACCATATAACTCTAACAACGGTACTTCTCTTCAAAACCTCAAAGGGATAGTTGAATAAAAAGAAATATCCCCTTCAACCATTAACTGTCTTTGCCATGTTTTCCTTTGGTGGGATGAATAGGGATGGCGTGGGAGGAAACAAACAGTTCAATACATTTCCTTCAAGAAACACCCTCCATTAGTTTGGGACCAACAATAAATAAATCTTCATACATTTCACAGCAGGACCAGGAAATCAGCAGAGGAAAAAAACTACTCATAAAGAATCTGAATATACGAAGAATGTGAACATTCTTATTACATTGTGTTACCTTGAGACTACTTCACATACAAATATAGAAATTAATTCGGGTTAATTACACTGCTTTTTTTCAGTGGACAGTAAGAGTTAGTGATAATTTTAGGGGGAAAAAAGGATTTTATACAGCTGTGGATAAAACTTTAAGTCATTTTTTTGCATGTTTTAGGTAACAGAAATTCAAAACCACAGACTGGAGGGAAAGCTGCAATTAGGACAAGGGAATTCTCATTTTGCTTGGGATCACATACTGAATTCCTAGTAGGCATGTGAGTAGAATCCAAGCACCATACTCCTAAATCCTCTTTTCTAATCACTACAAAACAAGACTTAGTCAGTTCAATAAGGAAATAAAGTGGTTGAAACCAAATGACAAAATCATTTTCATGTTTTTCAGGTTAACCTGTAAGTCTATTAACCTTTGAATAGTGGAATTCTACTAAAAATAGAAAAAGATGAACCACAGACTTGAGTTTGTTAGTGATCCACACTAATGAATAACTAAGAACTATTACTATAGTAACAACTTAACAAATGTTTCATGCTGCTTTTCTTTCCTAATGTGCCTCTATCAGGCAATTGAGTTTGCTAGTTCCTTCAGACTCAGCTGTGGGAAAGAAAAGACATGCTACAATAAATAGAGCTGACTATGACCTCCTGCTTTCAAAAGAGAAGTTTCAAAAATGTTATTTAAAAACATTTCAAAAATAACATACAGAACCGCAGTACAAAAATATTCCTTTATTAAAATGTTGCTATTTCATATGGATACAAACCTTGTACATGAAAGCCAAGCACTAAATATGAAGATTCTGGCCACGTGAAAACATTTTCTTAAGAAACCCAAGGCTGGTAAGTACTTAAAACAAAGGTCTGAATCTCAACTTCCATCTTCTCAATATGAGAACATCCAGTAACTAACAGGACAACATTCAGGAAGACATTTGCAGAGATGAGAGGAACATATTGAGGGTTACGCAAATCCCATCAACACAAAAAAAGCCCAATAGTGGAGAAAAACAGGCAAGCGAGACAATTCAACTGCTGATTTGTCAACTGTGCTGAAGATGTGTATAAACATTCTCAACACTCACATGATACATGAAAAATAAACCCCTATCTTCTCTCTACAGAGTGGCCAAGGCAAATTCTGATCATTAAACATTAACATTTATTCACTAATCTGATGCATGTAGATGGCAGCAGCCTCATTCTTCCCCCTTTTGAGAAGAACGAGCATCTTCCAGAAACGATTTGCTGATGAAGAGCTAGGGCTGCACACATTGCCAATACTTTTAGCTACAAACAAACTATTTTGTAATCTGTGTGTAACATGAAAAAAAGTCTTGGAAAAAAAATCCAGACTGACACTCCCCACCAAATCACCAAATACAAATGGTCTCAATGAAAGCTGCTTTATTCCCAAATTCTCTCTACACCAAAAGATCCTGAACTGGAAGATGTGCTTTAGGAAAGGATTAAGAGGGAGACAAAAGCATGTTTTAATGAAAAAGTAAGAGCTTCAACTTTCACCACAGGGCTCCAATTGCCTTTCCATAACATGGGACCATCTCACCAGTAATTTAGTTTTCTTCCTGAAAAATTACTTAAGTGCATTACGCTGTGGATTAGAGAGTCAAAATAAGTGTTTTGTCTCTCACAACTAGGATAATTCACCTGTACAATACAACAGTTCTTGTTGTATTATAAAGGAACACCCATAAGTGATTTTAAGACAATTTATGAGAAAATGGAGTATATGCAACTTGTGGTAAGGGTCTTTGCTTGCTCCTAAACAGATTGATTTAGATGAACTGCCTCATTTTGCATCTCCCTTGCTAAGCAGCCAGCTGAGCACTTTGTCAGTGGGCACTTCAATTTAATAGATGAATAAACTGACCTCCCCTGTCTAGAAACAGGCTTTTTAAATGCCTGCTTCTGTCTGTACAAGAAATACATCATGCCCATGCACCCTAACACATTTAAGAAATGGTCGTATCCGTGTTGACAAGTAAAGCTACTGTCAGTTCTGGATGAATCACTGCTTTCAGCTTTTGGCTTGCCCCATGATTCTACTGCAGTTGTTAATTGAAGGTACTGCTCTCCATATCTGTAATTGGTTATACGACATTTGGCTGGCACAGCTACACATTCCTAACTGGCACGTTTTTAAACCACTCTTCATTCAAACTATTATTTTTCATGCCCTAAAAGAGGCCGGTATTTCGTAATAGCAAGAGAGCAGCTTGGAAAAAAAAAAGTAAACTGGCCATTCAGAACACCCAATTGCTTCTCCTGCAGAGCCTGACATACTACTCACAGAAATAATTCATTTAAATTAGAAACCAGTTGATAGCAAAACCATTTTAAATTAAGGTCAAAAGTGCCATCTTTAAGAACAATGCAGGTTTTTAATTCAGCAGGAATGAATGGTTCACTCTAGAGTGGAGAATCTGGCCTGTCCCTATGGTAATCCCTCCCTACGCTGTAATCACTCCCTATGCTGTAATCCCTCTTCCACCCAAATCCCATTCCCCAGCCGTCAAATGTCACAGAGAATCACAGAATCATTAAAGTTGGAAAAGACCTTTAAGTCCAACCATCTGCCTGCCCAATACCAACCTGCCTACTAAACCATGTCCCAAAGCACCACGTCTGCACGATTTTGAACACCTCCAGGGGTGGCAACTGCATCAGTTTCCTGAGCAGCCTGTTCCAATGCTTCAACACTCTTTCAGTCAATAATTTTTTCCTAGTATCCCATAAACATCCCCTAGTGCAACCTGAGGCTATTTCATCTCATCCTGTCGCTTGGTACTTGGGAGAAGAGATAAACACCTACCTTGCTACAGCTTCCCTTCAGGGATTCAGGCATGCTGCAGTGTGGGAGAAGGACATCGGCGCTTCCTCAGAACAAGCAAGTTTAGAGGCAGCTGCTGAGAAACTGATCCAATCTTGCAACACCCAAACCCCCAAACTAATTCCATCCTAGAGCCAAGGGCTGAAGCAGCTTCATTTTCTGTCTGGGAGCAGACAGAGTGAAGACACATAGCTGTTCAGGAAGAAGCTCAACTCTTCTAGTTTTGTCTTAGGACAAAAATAAAGTCTGGAAGTACCTCCAGCCAGCCAGATCTAAACCATTAGCCAAAACTGTCAATTTGGTTTAACCAAATAAAAACAGAAATAGGTGAACACACAGCTCTACTTAAATCACAGCAACTTTCCCATGCAAATAAGCTCTCTATTAAAAAAGCATATTTACTAAGCAAGTACATAGGGAATCTGTAAGCACAATGTACATTTTTTTAATTCTATGCAAAAAATTATCACACTTTTTCCTTGCTGTTCTAATGAATACACTCATAAGCTGTTAGCAATCATCATGCATCAAAGAATTAAGTTAGATGCACGCAGGATGTCAGTAACCACCATGGCTTGGTGGCTCCTGACAGAACTATCAATGAGACGCTGCTCTCCAAGAGGTCTGTGTGGATCACTAAGCACTGAAGCAAACAGCAGCAAAGGCCTGTTACAGCCACCACTTATTCCTCTGACCAATACCCACTGCAGTCTCAGTACAGTTTTACAGTGATTTATTCATTGTAATTTTAAATGTCCAATATGATGAAGATTTCCACACTTCCCTTGTTGATCTATGAAAGACAACAGAACATTTTATCACTTGGAAACCTTTCCTAATATTTCAATTTCAGGTCAACATATATCTTATGTTTCTCTCAAAGAAAATCACAGAGTATAAATATATAACTTTTCAATATTTATGTGTTTAGCACAGGTTAGCAATAGCTAAAATATTAGTGTGTTATTAGCATTATTTTGGTCACAAATCTAAAACACTGCAACATAAGAGCTGCAATGAAGAAAATTAACTTTATCCCAGTCAGACCCAGTGCAAAGTGAAAAAATACTTGATTATTAATTAAATGTCCATCCAGTGCTAAACTTTGCAAGAAATGAAAAACATGAGAAAGCAGTAAAAAAATACTGCAGAAAAATCCCAGGTGCATTAGAAAAGCAGATGAATGTAATTTCAAGTTGGAAAAACATAAGGGGAAAAGGTGAAAAAAACCCACCCCGTAGGTATTAGGTACTCTAAACTACCATGCATGAGATGCAAGAGAAGCTTGCATTGTAATTCTGGAAGGTTCAAAAACCCTCAACAAAATTCTTCATCTCGGTCTAAGAACTTCAGCAACAGAGAAAACTCATGAAATAATAGTTTCAGTATTCCTTTTCTCATACACACCAAACTGTGATTTCAAGATGGTTTTGTCTCAGGGGTAGTTTACTCTAGAAAATGTAGTTAGCAACCACATCTGTTCAAGTATCTGAAATATTTGTTGAACATTATACACATACAAAATAAATAGTGGATGTAATACCATGTGCTGAGGCAGCTACACCACTGCCTGCATGTAATACATTTAGATTCAACACCATTTGACAACAACTAAAATACAGAAAGATCTCCCAATAATCAGTAACTGGTGACAGAATAACCCAGAATTAAACCAGATTAAAGCACCCATGAGCTATGTTTCTAAATTGCCATTATAGACAGAGCTCTAGTTAACGGTCAGTGGAGCATATGAGCAATTTGGCTAATCGAACACTGCTCCACAGGTTTCCCTAAAAGTACTGACTTGATCTTTGCCAAGTATAATTAAAGCTCAGAAAACCTAGTGCATAAACACATATGTACAGACAGCTGTCAGCTTGGAACAGACTTCTACCTATGGTGACAATAAGTGCAGAGCAAAAAAACATAAAGAAAAAGAGTTACTGATACAATTGTGGGCTCTAAATTGACTACAACATAGGAAAGATCTGGTTCACTGTCTAAATAGTAACCTGAAAACATGAGTCCCATACTCAGCAGTAGTCAGAAAAGCAAACAATCTGAGGAATGATTAAGCAAGAGTAGAACAGAAAAGAAAAATAAACAATTGATGCCGTCGTGTAAACCAGAGATGCTTTTTTGTCTTAAACATCACTTATAGTTCTGGTCCTCCATCTGATTCCAAGGAAAAATTATCCATTCAGGACAAAATAGTTCCCAATACCTTCACAGTCTGCAGTCAAGGTAGGCAGCTTTGGGCTAGAGACATACTAGCTGCACTAGACACCAACAACTGGAAGCCTTCATTACTTGCTGCTCAAGAACAACTTATTTCACTTGATTGTTTTGCTTTTACTAGACAATAAATTAAAAAAAAAACAAACTTCCATTGCCCAAAATTGCACCTGTTCTCTTTTTAAAGAGGAAAAAGGCTGAGCAATTTACTTTGACAAATCTGCCAGTATGTTTTGTAGCAAAGCAGATCTACATAAGATTTAGGAGCTCTAATGAACTAAGATGTGAAGAACAGTTAATTTGAGCTTATAGTTTGATCTGAGTTTTTATTTTAAAAGGACATTAGACAAGGCAACATTGTCAAAATAATGCAAATGCGGACACTGTCCATAGCACATAAAATCAGGAAAGGACACTTGTGATGTCAGAGTTGGGATAGCTGGAGTGAAAGTCACTACACAAAGCTGAAAAATCCTGTCACTGATGGTAGTAAAATAAAACCCAGATACTTTATCAAACTAATAGTTTGCGTGTTATGTCAACATATCCTAAGCCTACTTCCAGTATTCTTTGCACAGAAGTTAAACGCTATGTCTCACTGAAAGTAAAATAGCCTACTAGTTGTGTACCATAATGACAGATTGGACAAAAAAGGGTAAGAGAAAACTGGAGAAAAAATCATGGGCAAATTATGTCTACAGGTCAAATCAACAGAATAGCATGCCAAGAAATTACAGCAAAAGCAAAAACCTAATTTTAACAAAAACACAAAAATCATATGAAGTTACATAACTTAGACAAACATATTACTTTTTATGCATCTTATAGCAAAGTTAAACAGGCAGCTAGACTACATGATCGTTGTAGGTCACTTCCAACTGTTCATTTCTGACCTATTCTATTCTAAATGAATATTTACTGCTGTCTTTTTAAACAGGCTTCCCAGAGGGGTGTAAATGCCCCAAGGCTGTCAGTGTTTAAGTGGCATTTCGACAATGCCCTTTAAAATCCTGTTTTGGCTTTTGACCAGCCCTGAAGTGCAGTTGGACTAGATGACCATTATAGGTCCCTTCCAACTGAAACTATTCTATTCTGTTCCATTAAATTTCACAACTTTGAGGGACTGAATATAGTCAAAGTAATCTTAAAGCTAAATTTAAACAATGAACTTTCAAAGACAGTCATTCACATGAAGTTTTGTACAACAGAACAGAATGTGCCTTTATTTTTACACAGTAAAACAAGTAATTCAGAAAAGCAGTCTTTAAATCTACCAAAGAACAGGACAGAATTCAGGTTTCCCAAGTCATATGATAGAAACACCTCTATAGGATCATTCTTCCTCAACAATGTGATACTTACCTATGCGGTCCATACCACTTCTCGCTAGAGAACTGTAATACTTTTTGTGAGAAACAGAACAGTTGCTTATGCAAAAGAAGTGTTTCAGGGAGTTTAAGACAATCATTAGTGCAATAAGGTCTTTGACATTTTGAAATTAAACTAAAATACCTTGTCTAACTTTATTCTCAGTTTTGTTTTAATGTACTTCATATGTTAAGGAAACAAGACAATTCAATTCCATTCAAACTTAACACTGGGAATTAGTAGCTGTTACCAATCAGGTTCAAGGATGGAAACATGGAGTTTCACAATATGCTCCATGTATTTTTGTTGGATATTCTCTTACCTCCATCTCCTTCTTCATCCCCTTCATTTGAAACAATAATGCAGATATGTTTTCTCAACTGACGTGTGTTGCAGAACTTCCGATTGCATTTCTTACATTCCAAGCTGCCTGGTGAGACCTCAGCTGGTTCCAGAGCTTCTTCTGTCCCAGGCAGAGTTTCTTCACTTGGAACAGAGTTATTTTCTGGCATATCTTCATCCATACAAGACTTCTTAGTGGACCCCTTTGGTCTGCCCCTTTTCCTCTTCGCTACAAGAAGATCTAGAAAATAATGTAAAGTTAAAAGAAGTCATAATTAATTTCCACAGCTAATTTGCTAACATCCTTCTGATCTTTGAAAAACAGGAATATTAAATAAAACTCAAGAGTGTCTTTCCCTAAAGCTTAAAAAAAGGTTAGCTTCATGCAAACTTATTTTTAAGCCATGGTATTTGTTGACACTTCTGCTAGCTGCAGAGTAGTAATGTTTATGCTACTGAGATCAGCAGATGTCAAAGTGCCATCGTTTTGCAGAAATTACACTGCAAGCACTCTTTTCAATTGTTGTGTAACTGTATCAGCATGCATATTCTACAAAGTTGCTCTGCTGCATTCTGACATTCTACAAAAAGACCTTTTTAATTTAGATCACTCTCAAAGAAATTGCTTAATCATTGAAAAGTCTTCAGAGAAAAACAATTTATCTTTTAGAATGAACAGCTCATTTTCCTTTTAATAAATTGAACAATTACTCTCTAATAAGTCCTGTGGTTCTTCATTATTGGCACTTTCAAGACACAAGTTGGTATAAGAAATTGCTGACAACAAATAAATTCCAGAAGTCATGCAAAATACGTCTCCTTAATGAGCATTTCAACTAATTAAAACCAGAATTCATCCTCAAATCCTAATAACTACTACATAACTTTACATCTTCAAATTTATATAAGAGAAAACATTGATAAAATCAATGACACATAGTGAACATGTATTAACAGAAAAAACTTCATACTCATATTCCCTAATGAATATTTCCCATGTTGCCAATGTAGTTATTTCCAAAGCCAACTTGCTACCTTCTGCTCACTAATGTAAACATTGAACACTGACCAAATGAATTAGATCCCAACAAAAAGTTTAGTCAGAAAAAGGAGATACTCAGAGAGAAGGAGGAATTTTCCAGATAATCTCCTTCAGGAGACTTCATCCTAGCTAGGAATTACTTTCACCCAATAGGTTCATAAGAAGAGAAGCATCAATCTCTACCCTTCCTGTTTATCTCAGAGGCTGTCTGCTTGGTTTTTAGTCCTTCTATTATGTTTCTTGAGGAATTATTGAGCTATTATTGTAAACATTTCTTAACTTTGAAGCCACTCTTCTGCAAGAAAATGTCAGCTCACAAACAGCAAAGTATGGCACCATTTAAACGATCTTTTTAAGTCTGGGCAGACATCAGGTAAAGTATAAGATCTACTCTGCATATCTGCAGAAAAATACAGATCCAAAGAGGGAAAAATCAGTATGCATCTAAAAGCTTGCCTGAATGTGTGTAGAGACTTCTCCAGGCTTTCAGAATTCATTTTATCTAATATTAGACACTTGAGCTCTCAAATTAGTTAATAATTGTCTTCTATATTGAAGGAACAGAGAAACTGCTCTCCAGAGTGCAGTTCAAATCACGTAAGGCCTGAGTCATCTCCAGATGCCATGGAGACTAAGATCTCAGTTTAAGAATCCCCAGTTACATGCAGTGAACTCCAACGTGGAGAATTAAAAAGTAAGAGAGCTTGATAGAGTCATAGTAATTGCAAAAACCACACAGAATACAACGTGTATTAAAACTTGATAAGTTAAATAGAACAAGTATGAAGAACCTGTTAACCATCATCTTTGCAATATCAGAAACAAAGGACAAAAAAATTATACAAAAAAATCAGCCAAGGACTCTAGTTGTAATGCTCAGCAAGAAAGAAAGCAAACTTATGTCTTATGTATGTTTCAGCTAATGGCAGCCAGAGCAAAGAAGTCCTTTAATGGGTTTGGGGTTTTTTATATCAAAATATTTCACAATTTTGAGACTTGTGTAAAAATAGAAAATAAAATTATCCTGTATTTCATACTTTAACTGTTTGTTTGGGTGGTTTGGTTTGCTTGTTGCTTTTCTTTTTTCACACAGCATACATGGGAGAAACATGAAATATGTCTTCAGAGTTATGAGAAAGAAATGTCCAGTAATTAAGCAACTGCTGCAGTTCCAAAGGCTTGAAAGTATCTTGAGATCATTCAAGCTAAAAGGGACTGGCAGTAGTACAGGTAAATTGTGCCTGCCATGGGAAACTTATATTTATCCTGCTCTAACTCTCACCAAAATCTGTGTATATCAAAAATAAAGATTTAGAGCTGCCTAAAAGTATTCATCTGCCTTATTAATTGAGGCTGACAATGTAAAAGTCTGAAAAATAATGAAAGGAGAAAAAAAAATATAAAAACCCCAACAGATAATTTCCAAGTGCATGTGCCAAAAGACCTTATTACATTGGTTGACTTAGAGCATATGGAAAAGTAAATGACCTCAAGGAATCTTGATGGAAGATCTTGATGGAAGAGAACAGGAGGTGGTGGCAGCATCTTACTCAAAATCTGTTCAACATTTCCCTTAAGTATACCAGACAAAAACCCACATGCTTAGACCACAGTTAATTATGTAATTAATATCAAGTGAAAATAAGGCATTCTGTCTTGTTATAGGAGTAACTGATTATCTGCCTACTTAAATATAATGCAACAGGAACACTAAAAGCCTCATTATGAACAGGTAAAAAAGTAACCCTTTCACCTAACTTTTAACAAGCTTCCATCATCACTGTTCTGAATGCCTGCCCTACCGCTCTCCTGTGAAAGTGGTTTTGTCGATTATCAGTCAAAAAGAGAGGAGTGGTTTCAGAGCTGTCAAAATTTCTCTTTGCTACCATTCACGTTATTTTAATATCCATCAATCACAACAATCAGTATTTGGTGCCTTGAGTTAAAGAATTAATATGCAATTAAAACAAGCAAACAACATTCATCTTCAAGTCAACCTGTAAGGAGGTCACAGTTTGCCAATGTTTCAAACATAATATGAGGAAAACAGAAGTTAATAATGCTCAGGTTACTATAAAACAATTAAATCTCAGGATATGAGTAGTGAATGCAACCACCATATTCTTGGTGTATATTTTTTTAATTTCTTTACAACACAATCATCAGATTATGCAACAAAAAGAAATTAAGCAGAATCAGGTAAATGAGGTGTGCTGCTTCTTGACCGTTTTAATGTAAACTTAATGAAAAAAAAAGAAGAGCATTTTCACATTAAGACAGAAAATTACACAAAATCTTATATGCCAGTGGAAATGTGAAAACTGCTCCTTTAGAAGGTTGGTGGTAGATCTACTTCTAGAGAGTACAAAATTGTAGTTCTTGCCACTGTGACAACTAATGATGTAAAAGAATACACAAAATGTGTAAATTTAGGTCTATTTGTAAATGAGCCTGACCGAAGGCGAATTTAAAGCAGTCCCCAAATATTTGAGAAGGTTTGGTGGCAAGCACTGGCTACCAACATACACAGGAACAGGAGGATTCATATGGACAACTGCTACATCACCAGAACTTCTGAGCCATATGGCAGTCGTTTGAATCACCGTCCCTGGAGGTGTCTAAGGTGAGGGTGGATGAGGTACTTAGGGGCATGATTTAGGGATTGGTGGGAATGGTTGGACTCGACGATCCGGTGGGTCTCTTCCAACCTGGTTATTCTGTGATTCTGTGATTTCCTTGCCTGGTTTTCCTCTTTCCAGAGCCAAACATATCACCATCTACTTTGAATCAGCAGTGTCAGAATTAAGTTTTTAACAATGCACATGACCATAAAATGCCAGCTGCCTCTCTCTATCCAGATTACCTGAAGGTAGCCACTCAAGCTGTATTGCACCACTCACAGATGAAGACGTCACCTAATATGAACACTAAACAGTAGCTGAATGGCACTACATAGTTATTCCTCTGCTAGCACATAATCAAGTCAAATAGAAGCATTATCACCTGCCAGAAAAAAAGAAGCCAATTCATTGTTAAAAATAAAGTAGTATATTAAATAAGTAAATAAATAACCTCATTTATTTCCAGGATGCTTAGTCAGAAGTAGATGTTCTAAATTGCTTATTAAGAACATCTCAAAAGTAAGATCCTGTTCCGGAAGAACATCTTAGTTGTTTCTGGGGCTTATGTTGACTGGTATTGGATGCACACAATATTCAAGGAAGACATCCTGTGCTATGCTATATAATTATTATGTACTCAAAGACATTTATAAGGCACTTAGAAATAATAATAATGTAAAAAAAGTAAGTCTATTTTTGAAATGTTTCTTCACAAGAATTATTTCAAATCAGTCTCTTTAATAATCAATTGTCTCAAAAACGTTTAGAACATGAATAGCACAAAACATTTCCATTTATGAGGCCTTCATGTTATCATGCACCAGAACTACATTTAATTAATCCCTTGAAGCTTAGCTAAGCAAAACACAGATAGATAGATAGATATTTAAATAATATTCTACCAAGGTCTATGATAGTCCCCATGAATTACTTGCCTGGGATCATGCTACATGAAAACAGAGGTCTACAATCAGGCCTCCAGAGCACTAGGGCCTAGACAAATTAATTTAAATTTTATTTTTTAAATAAATAAAGTAAGCATGAAATTGAAATAACTTCATTGTTGAGCATTTTTAACTCATTTACATTTCAACCTTAGACTACGTAGATCCTGGCACACCAGCATTGTAGATTCCACCAGGTTTAATGATCCTTAGTACAGTGTCTGCCGCAAAAAACAGGCATTACTAAAACTGGTTCACTAAAGGACAACACCCTTAAAGGGTATGATTTTCCCAAGTTACTATATTATGTACAGGAAGAAGTAATAAAACATTAAGATTATACACTCCAAGAATATAATGGAATTTTCTCCTCTGGTTTTCTACCTCTCAGTTTTAACTCAATTGTGTGTATAACCTCAAGCTATATATGTACAAAACATCTTCAATAAACAATTTTAATGCTGTAATGGGATAAATATCTCTGACTTCAGAAGAGAAGGAGATCCCATCCCTGGAGGTGTTCAAGGCCAGGTTGGATGGGACCTTGGGCAGCCTGATCTAGTGGGAGGTGTTCCTGCCCATGGCAGGCGGGCTGGAACTAGATGATCTTTAAGGTCCCTTGCAACCCAAACTATTCTATGATTCTAAGAGGATTCTATTCTGTGCTAAGTGATCCTTATAAAATGGCCCTTTTTTTCTCCAAACCCTAGCAAGTACACAGGCAACACAGTCACCACTCTCCCAGCTGCAGCATGAGTCAAATAAAAAGTTCATCAGAAGTCACAAAGCACTCACACAAACATTCACTTAAACATCCTGAGTAAATTTTAAGAACTAGATGCATTATGCAATACAAATCCTTCCTCAAATGTCAGTATAAAAAGTTTGTATTTTATTTAATGAATTACAGCAGTATATGGTAGTATTCAGAATCTTCGGCACAAAGTGCCATACATATCTAAATACAAACAAATCTCATCCACAGCCTTATATTGTTACTGGTACATGCATACACCACGGCACCTATGAACACTTATTATCCCCAAGCCTGAACGCATGCTGTAGCTGCATGCTGTGTTCAAGTAAGGATGAGATCAATTCTTTAAGTGACCTTAATGAGTTAAACTCCTTATGATACCTAGATGTTAAGTTTCTTCCAGGTTTCACAACCACTAGTTCAGGCCTGGCAACTGTGCTGCTGTGAGTATGTATCCTATAATGCAGTCATAGCCTAAAACTAAACTGCGATCCATGGGGAATATTACGACTAGATGAAGCTAGGGTCATCATTATGAAAAGTTATGAAAGGAAACCATGTGCAGAAGTGGAGTATGAGCAACTACTGTTAACCACTAAACAATCACCATTTCCCAAACAAAGATGCCACACTCCAGTGCTGGACAAAATGTGACTGAGGTATAATTTGTTTAACAGAAACATCTGCCCAGTACCCTTAGTAAAAAAAAAAATGCTAATCATTCTACCAAACAAGTTAGGACAAATCAATTCTAAAAATATCACAACCTAACCAAGGGAAAGTGGCGTGACTCATTAAAATTCAGCAGAGAGCATTGCCAACAAAATAACATTAAAGTAACAAACACGTATTACATGCCTAGCACTTTACTTGTTCACAGTCCTTATAAAATCATTAATTTATTACTCAGGCAGAACACAGAGCTCCATTAACAACTCAGCTTTCCCTGGTCAATATCAATTCTACAGTGTTTAAAATCACAGACTCATAGAATAGTTTGGGTTGGAAGGGCCTTAAAGATCATCTGGTTACAACCTCCCTGCCACAGGCAGAGACTCAAAGATGTTCATCTATCAGCCGACGAGTATCAAAAGAAACTGTAATATTTAAGACTGTCATTCATCAATGATTTCTTCTGAATTTCTATGAAGCAGGGTCCTCTGAGGAAAATACTGAAAACTATCATCTTTTCTTTTTTTTATCTGCTGTGGATTCCATAACAGGAGGGAAAACATGGTTGCCTTGAAAGAAATCTTGAAATGTCTATAGTCAGCTGTGAAATAACCTTTTTACAAACAAACAAACAAACAAATAAAAAAGAACACAGGAAATAATTGAATAGGACTTCAGACAAGAATATCCATGAGAGAGAAGAAATATTAAAGTATGAGTGGAAACATGTGTGAAATTTACCTTGCCGTTATTACCGACAGCAGATGGCAAAGAGTTGGGCTACATAATCTGAAAAAGGTGGCACCGTAGCATCATATCAGATGACAAAAAGTATTCAACAGGAATAATGAAAAAGGTAACTTATGAACATGTAACTTAACATATGAGTGCTGTATTTTACAAAATGCAACTTTCAAAGTTATTTTCCTGAATGCTGCATAAGTCTAATTTCTGCTGCTTGAGACCATAATGGTAATTATATACTACTCTCATAAATGTACAACACATCCCTAACAATATAGAATACAGAAAGTACAGTCTCTGACACAAATGCAAAAAGACATTAACAGAAGAACCTTTTTACCAACAGGAATAATAAACACAGAATCACAGAATCACCAGGTTGGAAAAGACCCACTGGGTCATCGAGTCTAACCATTCCTATCAAACACTAAACCATACCCCTCAGCACCTCATCCACCTGTCCTTTAAACATCTCCAGGGAAGGAGACTCAACCACCTCCCTGTTCCAGTGCACAATGACCCCTTGTGTGAAAAATTTTGTTCTAATGCCAAGCCTGAACCACCCCTGGCGGAGCTTGAGGCCATTTCCTCTTGTCCTGTCCCCTGTCACTTGGGAGAAGAGGCCAGCACCCTCCTCTCTACAACCTCCTTTCAGATAGTTGTAGAGAGAAATAAGCTTTCCCTTCAGCCCCCTTTTCTCCAGGCCAAACAACCCCAGCTCTCTCAGTCACCTCCCGCAAGACTTGCTCTCCAGACCCTCCACCAGCCCTGTTGCTCTTCTCTGGACTCGATCCAGAGCCTCAACATCCTTCTTGTGGTGAGGGGCCCAGAACTGAACACAGTATTCAAGGAGCAGTCTCACCAATGACGAATACAGAGGGAGAATAACCTCCCTGGACCTCCTGATCATGCCATTTCTGATACAAGCCAAGATGCCACTGGCCTTCTTGGCCACCTGGGCACACTGCTGGCACATGTTCAATCGGCTGTCAACTAACATCCCTAGGTCATTCTCCTCTTTGCAACTTTCTAGCTAGACTTCTCCTAGTCTGTATCACTGCATAGGGTTGTTGTGCCCCAAGTGCAGGACCCGGCATTTGGCCTTGTTAAACCTCATGCCGTTGGTCTCAGCCCAGCAGTCCAGCCTGTTCAGATCCCTTTGCAGAGCCTCCCGACCCTCCAGCAGATCCACACTTCCACCCAGCTTGGTGTCATCTGCAAACTTGCTAAGGGAGCACTCGATGCCTTCATCCAGGTCATTGATAAAGACATTGAACAGGACTGGACCCAGCACTGAGCCCTGGGGAACCCCACTTGTCACTGGCATCCAGCTGGAGTTAACGCCATTTACTATCACTCTTGGGCCCGGCCATCCAACCAGTTTTCCATCCAGGAGAGTGTGCGCCTGTCCAGGCCAGAGGCTGACAGTTTCTGTAGCAGAATGCTGTGAGAAGCTGTGTCAAAGGCTTTACTAAAGTCCAAGAAGACCACATCCACAGCCTTTCCCTCATCCAGTAGACGAGTCACTTTGTCACAGAAGGTGATCAGGTTAGTTTGGCAAGTCCTGCCTTTTGTGAACCCATGTTGACTGGGCCTGATTACCCAGTTCTCTTGCATGTGCTTCATGATAGCACTCAAGATCACCTGTTCCATGACTTTTCCCAGCACTGAGGTCAAAATGTTAATTAAATAATGTTACAAAGTACCATTCTCACTGTGCTTAGAAATACAGTTTAGTGAAGGGCTAACAAGAAAGAAAGATTTAAGAAAGTAAGATGCAGTCTGCCTGCCTTGGAATGGCGTTTTGAAACGATGTAGATCTGATATCTATTCATCTTCTTCTAATGTACTGTCTCTTTTAGGCTTTGTGTTAAATAACAATCTGGTGCAATTTTTACTCACCAAATTGCATCTCAGGAGATAATACCTACAGCTGAATATTACATGACCATTATTAGAACTATCTTCTGATGTTCATGAATGTTAATATAATTACTGCTGTTAAATAAATGAAAAACTATCACACACATACGCTAATGATTTTCAGTATGGTATTAGAGTGGTTTTTATTCATAAGCACACAAGAAAATGCAGAAACCATGATGACTGCAAAGTCATAGTTGTTGTGATAAGCAAGAGATTTGCCAACAATATAAATCCATTGCTCAGTAAGGATATAAACCAAGATATAATTATGAGGTCTGAATTATTTTGAACTCATTGCCAATACTACAAAGAATTGCAATTATAATCAGTTAAAATGGAATAAAAGTAACTTCTTCCACTGCAAAGTAAAATTAATCCAGCCTTTGGCTACCAGACTACTTTATTCAGTAGTGCCAATATCAAAGCACAGTTATAAATTTATGGATCATGCCAATTGCTTTTGGAACAAAACTATTAGTATTATCTGAAGCACAACAAGCAACAAGTTAGACACCTCAAAGTGCAACATCACTCCTAAGCCTCAAGATTTCTATCCGTCCTGTCCTGGTTGCTTTTTAGTACTATTACACAATCTTCCCACTGCAATCACACAGCTCAAATTAAAGGTGTAGGAGGCAGACATTGCTGTACTTGACATTTAAAATTAATGGACCAATGTAATCATTCCCTATCACTTCCTGAGTTTATCCACATCTGTCCTCTGATCTGTTCCACACTGAATGAAATTCAGGTTGGCAGTTGTACAGAAATGTTAAGGAAACTAAGGAGGTATAGTTGCTAAAGAAAATAAGGAGATATGATAAATATATTGACGTAAAACCTAAATAGTAGTGTTAGTGGATTGTGATAAACAGAGTATTGTGTTAAGAGTATAACCAGAAACAGTTGGGAAAGTAATCTTTAGGGCAGTTTTAAGAACACTGCTCAGTTATGCGTAGCCCTGAACACTGTTCAGTTTTGCATATCCTTTTCTATGGCTGGTTTAAAGCCCAGTCCAGATGAATCAACACATTGTATAAGAAATGTCAGACCTAGATTAGGTATTTGATTTAGTCACAGAATCATAGAATCATAAGGGTTGGAAGGGACCTTAAAGATCATCTAGTTCCAACCCCCCTTCCATGGGCAGGGAAAAGTCCCACTACATCAGGCTGCCCAAGGCCCCATCCAACTTGGCCATGAACACCTTCCCTGGGCAACCTGTGCCAGTGCATCACCACTCTCACTCACAGTGAAGAAATTCCTCCTTATGCCTAGACTAAATCTGCCCCTCTCCAGTTTATGCCCATTGTCCCTAGTCCTATCACTACAAGCCTTTGTAAACAGTCCCTCCTCAGCTTTCTTGTAGCCCCTTCAGGTACTGGAAGGTCACTATAAGATCTCCTTGGAGCCTTCTCTTCTCCAGACTGAACAACCCCAACTCTCTCAGCATGTCCTTGTAATTAATGATAACTAATGATTAAAAGGTTAAATTACTTTAAGTATGGGCATAGAATAAATACAGGTATAAACTAGTGGAACTGCTTGAGGTTTTCTTTAAAAGTTTTAAAGAATAAATAGAAGTTTCTCAAGAAAGAAGATAAGCGATTTTTATGATCAGTGGAAAAACATGAAGGACTCTTGAGGTAGAACCAAAATGAGACAGAGGAGATGAATTATCAAGGTGGGTTTTAAAGAAGAATAATGAGCAGTAGAGAACTAAAAGCCTATGCGAAAAAAAACCATGGAAAAACACCAAGAACTTTCCAAAGAAAGAATACCTACTGTACAATGTATATAGACACCTGATGGTTTTGTGTGGGCCTTTGCCACTCGCTGAGGTGATGGCCCAACTCTGAATTGTTAATAAAGCATGTCTTGAGTTACCCACAGTCTGGTGAAAATCCTTAAACAAGTGATCATTCTAAAAATAGTTATAAACAATGCAGAATTATCACATCTCACAGAATCACTAGGTTGGAAAAGACCTCCAGGATCATCGAGTCCAACCATTCCTATCAAACACTAAACCACATCCCTGAGCACCTCATCCACCCATCTTTTAAACACCTCCAATGATGGCGACTCAACCACCTCTCTGGGCAGCCTGTTCAGTGTCCAATAACTCTTTCGGTGATTTTTTTTTTTTTTTTCTGATGTCCAGCCTGAACCTCCCCTGGCAGAGCTTGAGGCCATTCCCCCTTGTCAATCAACACCCTCAACTCAGGTTTTATTACAAAACTAAATGACCTTGAAAATTACATTCCTGTCAATTTATGACTGTACCTTCTCCATCTTTGTTTATGTTTGTCGGTAATGTTAGAGGCTGGAGCGGAATAATGATGTCATCCACATTGGTCCCTTCTTCTGTATGCTTCTCAGAGACATGAGACAATATTTCAGATTGGTTTGGTGAGAATAAGTTACAAAGCTTACACATGAAGATGGAATTGATCCCTGGAAAAATAAGTTTAAAAAGAGCAGTTAATATTTTCAAATTGAAGTTATTTTACCACTAGCTATAGCAATTTCAGTTGAGGTAACACAGTACTTACCAGGTAACTCAGTACACTTAACAGCCAGTAATGAATCAAAACAAAGATTGTTTTATCTTTTACAAAGTAGGTCTGAAATACAGACAAGCCAGGCCCAAAATCCTGATTTATGTTCACAAACCTCACTGTTTGTTCCTATATGTACTCAATATTTCTACATAACTCCCCTAAGCAAGTCTAAATCTCCAATTATCTATGTAAGTACTGGAAACAAAAGAAGGTTAAAGGAATTAAATACCATAAAAGATAAAAGGAAATCTTTCACAGAATCACAGAATAACCAGGTTGGAAGAGACCCACAGGATCATCGAGTCCAACCATTCCCACCATTTCCTTCACTATAGTAATATTTATCAGAAATTAAACATATTTTGTAACAAATGGATGCATTCATGTGTCATTTTCGCTTTAGCACATTACCCTGAGCATACACTATGAGTTACAGATGTTAAGTGCTTGGTTTTGGGGGTCATTATCCTCAGAAGTGGCTCCACCACTGATTGGGGAGGAAAGTCAAAACACATGCAACATGGTAGACCACAAAAATGTTGCATCATATGATAGTGACAGCTATCCAACTACATCATCTTCCTTTCTCCTTCTTGTCATTCACTTTCAAGTCTGTACAAACCCAAAGTTTTTTATTCTTTTATCCCAATATTTAAAAAAAAAAAAAAAAATCAAGCCTCACTTTGACCTATGTACATGGAGAAAAGTGGGCAGGAATAGGAGGAATTTAAGGAAGGGAAAAAAAATTTTGCTTTCAGAACAAAAAATGTGAAATCAGACTCAGAGGTCTTATTAACATTTGATATCAACAAAAGCATCTAGCATTTCATACGCGTACAAGTTCTATCAAAAATTCCTATTGATTCAAAACAAACCACAACAAATTGAAAACCTTCAAAGCAGCAGCAAGTGAAGAAGTTTGTTAAAGCTTTAGCTGGTAAATCCTTTACACAGAAATTTTACAGAATATTTTTGATAAAAACTTTCTGTGTTTTTTTCATAATTTTCAGGTGTTAGGAATGTGATGTGAAAGCAAAGCTATAAAAGAATAGATGACAATAAAGAAGGGTTAATATAAAGTAAATAATTCACAAAAATCCACCTAAAAAAAAAAGATCACAAGCTTTTGGCAGAGAGTTAATTCAGAGGACTTTGCTTTTTCAAACTGCTGCCATTTGGTTTAATCCTCTGATTTTTCAACAGTCCTTGCTCCCCTCACTGTTCAATGAAACTTAACAAGAACAAGGAATGAATTTTAAAGTACGCTTGTTCTTCAGCTGCATATATAAACTCCTGGCCCAGAGACTGGTTTCAAATGCTCCTTTCCCCTCTACCTCCCCAGGGAAAACTAGGGACGTAGTAGGCTCACTGAAATCAAATTGGAACAACCAGTGCTATTTGAGGCACAAACCAAAACACAGATTAACTGGCTAAGTACAGAAATAAAGTGATATTTTGTGAATTTTGGGGTGAATCTGGGGAGAAGTGAGCAGGGAAGCTACAATTTGGGACCTGTTTTCAAAACAATTCCAAGCAAAGATCACCACCCCATTCAACATTACAGCACGCCCTTCAGGACACACTAATTATACTGTTCACCCTCTCAATAAAAATCCATCTTTAAGATATTCTGAATGTTAAGAACTACAAAGCTGGTTCTTTTTCACACTTTGTTGCACATGGAGCTGCAACAAAAGCATCTTCATCTTCAGAAATAATACAACTACTTCAAAACTTAAAAGGCAGGGTATGCCTTCAACTCTTTCAAAATACCTCTGAAAACAACTCTGTACCTGTTTGTTTTTATTTTTAAATCCCCTTTATTTCACACACAAGCAACTATGTGAAATGTGTAGTACACTTAACGCGTTCTAATGAACTCAGCAGAGCTCCTTCTCAGGCATTTTCAAGCACATGCACACAGCTATTTTGATTGCAGTATGTTTATAATGAAAATGTTCCTTTGAATCAGTTCCTTTGAACTAGTTCTGCTCCACTTAGTATAAGTCTTTCTTTTTGAAATGCATGCAGCTTGTTATTGGCCCAGTGGAGCACATTTATGATTCACACTGCAAAACCTATAAGCATTCATTCAAAAGCTTAACTAACACTGAACATTAGAATTCCATGATTTAGCTCATAGTTCTACTTTGAGGCTTTATTTGGCACTGCTTCTGCTTCCTGATCTACTCGTCGTTTCCTCTAAAAGCTCAGGGTTACTGCTTTGGGGCTCCTGCCTCCTCCAGTTTTAATCAGTACTCACACCACTTTATCTCTTCTTCTCCCACTGAGGACTTGGAGAGGGGCAGAAGAGCAAGAATGAGTGTCACAGAATGCTCGGAGTTGGAAGGGACCTCTGGAGATCATCCAGACCAGCTCACCTGCTAAAGCTGGGTCACCTACAGTAGGCTGCACAGGAAGAAATTTAGATATATATATAATTCACATAATAGGAAAATTTTTTTTTTACAGTTGAAACTTCATGATCTTCAAGGTCGCTTCCAACTCAAACTGTTCGATGGTTCTATGAATGTGTCCAGGTGGGTCTTGAATATCTCCACAGAAGGAGACTCCATATCCTTTCTGGGCAGCCTGTTCCACTGTTCTGCCACCCTCACAGCAAAGAAGTTTTTCCTCACGTTAAGGTGGAACTTCCTGTGCTCCAGATTGTGCCCATTGCCCTTGTTCTGTCGCTGGGCACCACTGAAAAGAGTGACCCCAACTTCTTGACATTCACCCGTTAGATGTTTATAAGCACTGATAAAATCCCTTCTCAGTTTTCTCCAGGCTGAACAGACCTAGCTCACTTAGCTCATTAGAGGTGCTCCAGTCCCTCTACCATCTTCATAGCTCTCCTCTGGTTGCTTCGAGGGTCTGGTTACACAAACACTTGTTTAAAGTCTTTCCAGGGAACATTCCGGATTCACATGCAGTAATAAAAACATGGGAAACCATCAAGCTGGAACAAATCTCGACTGGGTGGCAGAAAGTGTCATGAGAATGTGCAGAAGACACGTGCTTTGCTCTGAGGTGAGATGGAAACAAAACTGAGTAAAGGAATTATTTTAGGAAAAATGACTGGAAAAGAAGGTTATAAAGCAGAGGATGAACTGTACTACTCATAGGCCTAAACATCTGTGTTAGAAATAAGCAAAAGGTAATTGATTAACCAGTTGCTAATTAGGTGGTATAAAAATAGAGCAATGAATTACAGTCAATTAAGTGTAAAAATCAAATAAGCAATAAGTTAATTAACTATGCAGAGAATCAATGATTAATTAGTGAATAATTAATTATGTAGGAAATCAACAGAGCAATTAATTAGAGAGTAAATAAATATGCAGAGAAAGAAAGGAACAGTAATCAAGCATGCAGGTAAACAAACAACAGGAATTTCAGCCAAAACTAATTTAGAACATTCAGTTCACTAACCATGCTTTGTGTTAATTCATTATCTTCAGTTTGCCCATATGAACTGTGCTAAGTGTACTTATTTTCTTCTTAAATGGAAAAGTGCCAAATTAAGCTATAAGTGAAGCCATTTTACTTTTTTTAATTCTTCCAAAGACCTCAGTGTATTTCTTAATTAGTCAATTTTTTTTTGTTTATACATAGCATGCACACGGCAAAGGGAGATTATCAAACTGATTACTAAAGACAAATAGTAAATTGCAGACTAGACCTCCTTATTTCCAATCCCCTCCACAAAGCATAAAACACTACTTGTCCTGATTTCCTTTAAAGTTGGAGAGGGGAGAAGGAAGCACTTACATTAGACAAATCCCTGAAATCAAGAGTCTTTGAAGGAATTAGATAGTGTATTATTGCCATGTATACTTTTAGTCACTGTATGACAAAATCTAGTCTAGAGTTAAAATTAACTAGTGAGAAATGTACATTTTGCATAAAAGGTAGGCATAGGGTTGGGGGTTGTTTTGCAAACACAGAGGAAGGAAAAAAAAATTATCCGTCTGCATTTATACACAATAAATCATCCTAATGTTTCCAAATCTCTTCAATGCAGGCAACAGTTAAAAACCTTTGTAACAGACTTTGAACTTCTGCAGTAGTTAAAAGGAAACTGAACTCTGCAGTTAGATGCAAAAATTAAAAAAAATCAGATATCTACTGGTCTGTGGAGTAACAAAGTTGACAGCACATATACTTTGGTACCTGCTGAACCTTCCTACAACACACAGCAACAGAATTCAGAACATGAATCCAGCAGATGTTCCTGCCCCAGGCAGGGGGTTTGGAACTGGATTATCTTTAAGATCTCTTCCAACCCAAACCATTGTATGATTCTTTGCATAACTACAAATGTCCTTCAAAACTTAAAATAGAGCTGAAACGAACCTTGCTCCCTCATCACTATCAACCTCTCAAAAATAAGAACTTCCCACTATTAAAAATCTTACACATCATTCTTAGACTAGGACTTTGTCTTGTTTGGGCGTTGTCTTAGTGTTTGGGGTTTTTCTTAATGACAATTAGGCATTTGTGACTGTTTTA
This sequence comes from Clamator glandarius, assembly GCA_033459285.1. Lineage (NCBI taxonomy): Eukaryota > Metazoa > Chordata > Aves > Cuculiformes > Cuculidae > Clamator > Clamator glandarius. Next base: position 158,746 of record JAUNZM010000353.1, on the reverse strand, counting down.
CAGACAAGTAGCGATGTTTATGGTAAAAATGAGAAAAACAACAAGGTACATCAAATCAAAAAGATTTCTTTCCATCTTCAGTATATATAATATAAACTTTATCCTCAGTTTACTCACTCCTTTATCTCTCAAGTTAAATCATACTAGGGGGTTGGACTAGATGATCTTTAAAGTCCCCTCCAACCCAAACAAATTCTATGATAAATTCTATCATTCTCTGGTTCATTTCCAATTCTGTTCTTTTTCCCCCACATTTTATCATGTATTTTTAACTTTTCCCTTTCTCTCTCCTGCATCTCTTATGTCATGCCCTCTTACCAGACTCTCTCTTCCTGTTCTCTACTCTACACTTCCAAGCTCTCAACCTACCTACTAATGTTAACTTGTGCTTCTATTTCCACCTGTCTTTCTCTTGCAGTTACAAGAACTTGGCCTCTCTCTGTTGAGGACTCTCTCCATACTTACTCCTTCTTAGCTTAAAAACTTAGAGGTAAACATAGCTACCAGGTTTCACAAGAATTAGACAGGTCAGATCTAAAGCTACCGCAGTCTTCATTGGGTATACTACACCACTGCCTCACTGAATGCCATCAGCATATTCAGGTGTTCTTAACTCAGGTTAAGCAAGAACCATATATATCTTTATTTCCAGGGCTAACACCCAGTTACACCACAGAGAAAACCACTACATCTATTCTGCAGCAGTACTTCATCATGTCAAGACACAATCTGAGACACTGCTTTGCCATTTTCTACTCCAGCAAAACAACTAGAGGATCTCAACATAGTTATCTGCAGATGTGGCTTCTCACATGCTTGATCTTAAATCCTCTTTGCATCTACCCTCCTATCTACCTATGAGCACATCAACGTTTGCAAAGAAACGTCTTGTGGCTGGGTAGTTTCTCTAAGGAACCTGCTAAAAATTTTTAGAAACAGACCCATGCCTTCAGCTCAGATTCACGTCCTTGTGTCTATTATTTTCCTGGTTCCACAATACTGGCTCTTTCTCCAGTGTCTGACTGCATTTTCAGTTTGCTGCAGGCCACTTAACTCGATGTTCCAGTTCACCAGCATGAGCTAATGGGGAGCAGTGTGACTAGAAGAACACAGCAGCCTGGATGCCCCAGTGCTCCACCTGATGTGCAGGTATATGCGACCACTCTCTCTTCACCCCTAAGGTTTTCCATCTCTGGATTAAGTCATACCATAGCACACAGGACTTGTTGAAAATGCAATTACTAGGTGAGAAGTTTGGGTATTTTACATCTCTGTATGAAAGTTCTTAAAAATAACTGTGTGAAAGTCCTTCTGTTGTGCATCCAAGGGTACAGCCAGGAAACAGTATGTAAGCCAAGAATGAGATCAGAAAAATCAACTTATTTAAGATTTTAGTCTTATCATTTATAAGGGCATGAAGTAGGGGAGAATCTCCTTCATTAAAGCTATTTGAGCAAGGATGTTTTCAGTGCAAATGAGGTAAATAAATCAATGGGATAGGTGATGAACAAGAATACACAGAGACACAAAACTGGAAGACAAGATACCAGACAATGCTAAGGACCAAAAGCCTCCAGTTACTAATTGATGGGACACCAAAAAAAACTCAGGCACAGCTTTGGAGAAGGCCATTTGGAGTTTGTAACTGGTAAAAAACAAAACAAGAGGAATAGGAAGGCATGGGATACTTTAGGAGCACCTGAGGGACTATATGTATTTAGTTTTCAGGAGAGGCTTCTGTGAGAAGACACTGGGAGCTGCCCCCATGTCAGACGGAGCTGGAGCCAGCTCCAAGACAGACCCACTGCTGCCCAAAGATAAGCCCACCAGTGATGCTGGCAGTGGCCCTGTGAAAAAATATTTAAGAAAGGGTAAAAAAATATTACACAGCAGATGGGAGAGAAGAGTGAGAAAAATCTGAGAGTAACAGCCCTGCGGACACCAAGATCAGTGAAGAAGGAGGCAGAAGAGGTGCTCCAGGCACCAGAGCAGAGATTCCACTGTAGCCTGTGGTGAAGACTGTGGTGGGGCAGGTTGTCTTCTTGCAGCCCATGGAGGTTCACAATGAAGCAGATATCCACCTGCATCCTGTGAAGGTTAGTGGAAGAGCAGATACCCACCTGCAAGCCGTTCCTGAAGGACTGCACCCTCTGGAAAGAACCCACACCAGTGCAGTTCATGAAGAAATGCCTCCCGTGAGAGGGACTGCATGCTGGTACACAGGAAGAGATTGAGGAGGAAGGAGCAGCAGAGGTGAAGTGCTATGAGCTGACCACAACCCCAATACTCTGTCCCACCCTCCAGACACTGGCATGGGACCACTGCATGTCCCAGGTACAGCTAGTGAGGAAACTGGGGTGAGCGACGTGAGAGGCTCAGCACCAACAACTGGAGTGGGACCACAGGTCACAGCCTGTGTGCCTGGTGCCAGCCCTGGCAAGAGGCACAAGTGTCTGCACTGTCCCCAAATCTGGGGTGTGGTGATGTGGTACCAGATGGACAGTGGGGCCATGCTAGTACTTGGGGGATCTGTGAATGCGCAGGCGCTTGTAACCTAGGGAGCTCATGTGTGCTGTCACTCGTGAGCTTCAATCTCTGCCCTCCAAAGAGGACTTGGTTGTCCCACTTTAATTTTACATGGATCCTATATGTAGAAAGCAGTGCCTCCCACGTTGGTGTCTCATGTGTGTGGTGTCCGTGGAGCGTGTCTCCGGGACACACACACTCAGCTTTGCCACTGGTTGAATCCTCAAGGAGGAAGGCAGTAGCCACCTCCAACAGCCTGTGATGGGGACTCCCACAGGATACCCATACAATGTTGCCTTCGATCTTGCTCCAACAAGTTTTATTTCCTTACTTCCCACTTTCCTGGAGGACTGCGTTCAGTTTTGGTCAGAGAGGGCCCAGAGAAGGGCCACTAACATGATCAGAGGACTAGAAAACCTACCATATGAAGTAAGGCTGAGAGAACTGAGTTTGTTCCTCCTTGAGAGGAGAAGGCTTAGGGGAGATCTTATTATCATGTACCAGTACAGAAATGGTGCCTACCAAGAGGATAGAGACTCCCTTTTTACAAAAACTCACATGGAAAAGACAAGGGGTAATGGGTATAAGTTGCTCCTGAGAAGATTCTGTCTGGATTCCAGAAGAAACTTTTTCATCATGAGAACAGTTAACATAGGCATAATCTCCCCAGTGAAACGGCAGATTCCTCTACACTGAACACTTGTAAGGCTCAGCTTGACAAGCTGCTGGGCCATCTTGTTTATACTATATATCACCTAAAAAGGTAGGACCAGATGATTCTCAAGGTCCCTTCCAACCTGGCATCCCATGATTCTAAAATTAAGATGTGCTACTCTTCAGTCTCCCTGTCCACAGCTACAGAAACAGCTGTGCATTTAAAAATATTGCTAAAGGAGCTACTTATCCTTCTAAAAACTCCTGACACCTTAACAACGTCTACAGCTAGCTAACCCAACTATTACAATGCACTCAGAAACAGACTGCAGTTTCATCTACCAACAAAGCACAACACTGCTTTGCTGTCCAACAAGCTTATAAAGAGGAGGTATATAAGTTCCCTTAGTACCTGACTCCCCGCTGTCTTGCATTGTTCTCCCCCATAGTGTGCTATCTTAAAATCTGCAATTATTGGATCACAGCTCTATTAACTACCAGCTCTCTTTATTCAACCGAATTAAAGTCTCCATTATAATATCAAACATGATAATAAGGTACTGACATGAGAATTACTGAGAAGAGCCAAAGGTATTCTTTTCAAATAAAGAACGCTTGCTTTCTAACACTCCAAAATGAGTCATAAAGAGTTTATTTGAAGGCATTTTCAGTATTATTAGGAGACCCGGGTGTCTGCCCAGGTCACCTCAACACCATTAGTTAAATGCCACAAACATTGTCTATTTTAACATTAAGGAAGAAAGCTCTGGCAATGTTGATATAGGATGCATTCCTGCAAAAATTAAAAGATGATACTAAAATCAATACTGCTTAATATGGTTAGGTTAGGAAAACCTAATCATATACATTCAACGTTTTTTCTAATAAGACCACAAGTTTTTTTTACAAGCCAAACTTCACCTGTAGAGGCTCTCAGGCATTACACAAAGGTACACAGCACATAAGACTAAATTATAATAAAGTCTGCAACTGTTTCTGATTAAGAAACAAACTGCATTTAAAAACCTATGCAATACAAACATACTATGACAGAGAAAACAAAAGTGAAAAGACAAGCGCTAGCTGTGGTGCTTGGGCCATGATCGCATGATGGTGCTGTTGTGAGCAGAGCTAAATATAAAGTTTTGTGCATCCAAAATTTAAGAGATTATGAAAATGTTTTTAAATTGAAGACTGAAGGGGGGTGACGAGTGCAAAAGACCACAAAGATCAAGGTGGTTCACCTTACTGTGGTGAAATCACAAAAGCTGTACTTAAATGAAAGATGACACAGAATTTGGTACAGGAAACAAATGAACAGTTGAAAGAAATTGTTGGGTTTGTTCTTCTTTGTTGTTGCTTTTTAAAAGATACATCTACATAAAATTATAATTATGGCAGAAGCCTAGTGAGGTGTCACACCCAGAATGTCTCGAAGCACACAAGGACTACTGACAGACACACATTCAAAGGAGTTTCTAGAAACTATTGTTGTAATGCCAGTGGGACACCACCACCTTGAAATACTGAGAACAGAGTAGGATGCATTGTTTGTAAAGCAACGCCATCTGTTAGAAGCAGCTTGGGGCCAAATCTAATTAACAGGCTACTATTACAAGGAACAGAATCCCTGAGGACTGAAATATTCACATTGTACAGCAAAGCTGAGAGCTTGCACTACATGTGCAACAGTGATCACAATGGTAAGAGTGACTGCCACACCGAAGGGAACAAAAGAGGTTACAAAGGCAGAAACAACAATATGTTGTAGGCTTCAGCTGCTCTTTTGCAGATTGGTTAAATGTCAGATTGGGAGAGGATGCCAAGATTAAATGTTTTGACACCATTAATGAATGCTTCAACCAGCAAGCAGAAAAAATAAATCGGAGAAACAGTTCTTGACTTTATCAGAAGTAAAACAGAGAACAGCATTTAAAAAGACCCACTCTGTAATTGTGATTAAAGAAGCAATAAATAATCCTTTAAGAGTGTTAAAAAGCCAAATATACATGTTCAACAATTTGAATTATATAAAGATAAAAAGCAACTTTAACAAAACAAAAACAAAAACAAACCACAAAAAGGACTAGAAAGGTTCCAAGTAGAGTTAAATCCTTGAAAGCAGCATGAAGACCATTTAAAAGCATCGTATTTGATGCTAATCATCAAAGATGTTAGAAAGGCGATGAAAAAAAATCTAGCACAGCTAAAGAGAGGAGAAAGGAAGCTTTAGTAGAAGAAAAAACATCACTATAAATGCTAAAGTTTTGTCAAATTAGGAAAACAAAAAAAATGATTGGAAATTGTGACATATTACATGTGAAAACACAGCAAGGCAAGTCAATATGGATAATTTTATCAACTTGAAAAATAAAAAGCAGGATGCAGCATTTGTTAAAAACACAAGAGTAACAGCACTGCCTGAGACCAGTGCAGTAAAAAACAATTTGTGTATGAAAAGACCCTTCAAACAACGTGAGCCTGTAGCAAAACTAGATTTTCAATTTTCTGTCATAAGGTTTTGGAGAGGTTTTCTACGAAAGATTTCTCAATTCCAGCAAACACTTTAAAGACAGTCTCAAACCAAAGTGAAGAACTGCACTTGTCAAAGTCAAAACCTAACGATAGACAGCTCTTTAATACATGGTTCTACAACATGCAGAAAATATTACTGCGGCAAAACTCCACACCAGGCTCCCATCTCTGGAGAGTGTTCCTCTAATTTGAAAAACTAAAATAACAACAACAACAATAATAATAATAATATTGAAAAAATAATCCTGAAAAGGTACAAAGATAAGGACAATCAACAACACAGCACAGTTCTATACAAGAAGTAGGCAAGTAAACACGAATCTGCCTGGGAAGGATACAGCTGAGGGATCAACAAAAAGCAAAAGTAAAATGAAGTATAAAACACGAGTCATGGAAGAGATGAACAGATGATCTCTTTGAAACTACTGTCTGCTCTTTTCAGTCAATCTCTCTCAGTACTGGAACCACAGAATTATAGAATGGTTTGGGTCAGAAGAGACCTTAAATCATCCAGTTCTAACCCACCTTCCACTGGCAGAGATACCTTCCACTGGATCAGGCTGTCCAGAGCCTCATCTAACCTGTCTGTCCTTGGACACCTCCAGGGATGGAGCATCCACAACTTCTCCGGACAATCTCTTCCAGTGCCTCACCACTCTCAATGTAAAAATTTCTTCCTAATACCTATTATTAAGCTCCTTCCTTCAAGCTTAAAACCATTAACACTCATCCTATCTCTGCACTCCCTGGTAAAAAGAAGAGAACACGGAAGGAGGCAATCATTCACATAACTGTAAGATAGGAACACAGCCATTTGGTGTTAAAATTCTTGGAAGGTATGTCAGTGAAGAGCTAATAAGTAGAAAGACACTATTTGGGGCTCAGCAATCCCACAATAAGGCCTAAGAGAGTATTCTGGACAAATATCCCTGTGTGCTTGCCCCATTCTTACACTTCTCTACCTGGACATCCATTATAGGTTACTGTTAGAGACATGATGTATCAGGCATGCCACAAAATTATGATCTAGTTCTTTTACACTTTCTTAGGTTTCTTTTTAAGTCACAACAGCATTGCACAGAGCTGAGTTACTACAGCATTCAAACTTCACTGTATATCACTTACATAACACAGTACCTCTGGAAATCTCCAGATATTTGACATAAAGATATCAATATCTCCAATACAAAGGTAAATAAAAGAATTAGTACCAGGCTAGAGTTCTGCTTTTTTGATAGACCAATTTTAGATGCCGAGCTGAGTTACTGGAAAAACGAAGAATCCAGGTTACATTGACCCGCTCCAGAGCTACCTAAGAAATCAGAGCTCACCTCATGCCATCTGACAAAACAACTGTCCCAACAGGACACAGGCATTTCTTTTAAGTGTGCCCTCACACTCTCACCATAACCAAACATACTATGTAACTAATCTGTTACTAGATTTGTCAAAAGAAACTTGAGTCTAACCTATTGAAATTTAGCTAATGAAAACAAATGTATTTTTTTTCCTTTTAAACACATCACCTTTATAAACATTCCTGGAAAAAATTACATCAAGTTCTTCAAAAGAAGATACTGCCCACACCCACTTCTCTTGGCTAGAATATATAAAATTCAGACTGGATTAAAAAGGATATTCTAATAACTAGGAAATAAATTTATCTGCAGCAGTTTAGAGTAATCTGTTTATCAAACATATAAACAAAGTATCTTTCCATCATAAAAAAAAGAAGTGCCTCAATATATACACTTACAGTAAGACTATGTTTTTTTGAATGTTCTAAGATTGCCCTCATGTGGCTTAATACAGTATTGCTGGAGTTAAAACTAACACTATTGAAAAGCATCATCACTCAAAACATGCTGCCATGGGTACAGAGAACATTTGACACCTCTCAAAGAATCAGCAAAAACTCTGTAATCAGCCATTGGCTTCAGGATGCTCTGGCTGGAATGCTCTGAAGCACACTTAACAGAAAAGCATCTGTAGTCAATACAGTTCTGCAGTTGCAACATCAAATGTTGTGGACATTTCTGACAATTCTGGGTTCAGCTTCCCTCAGAACATTTTTACATTTTTTTTCATTTGGACAAATGTGCTTGAATGAATATGGATTTATTATGAGTAGTAGTAGTATTGGTAGTAAGAGAACTAATTTCTCATCTAAAGATGGATCAGAGAATAAAAAAGCAGTCCTAGAATGCTTTTACAACAGTAAACAACATAGGACTTGTAAGATATTCTGCTATTTAGGTACAAGTTTTCTCCTGATACTGTCCTTCTCTTTGGCATAAAATCCTGTCTGTTGTAAACTGATTGTAAACACTTCACAGGACAGCTAGAAATAACTTAGGATTCTAAAAATCAGAACATCATCTCAGGGAATGAAAATGAAAAGCCAAATTTAAGTATACAGGGTAATTAACTAGTGCCAAATTATTGCAACATCACTTCCCAGACTTGTGCTGCAAGGAACACACCTGGATTGCAAAATGCAGAAAGCACGTATGCAATATTGCTACGGTTGTGATGTCTGTGTAACTTCACTTACAAGTAGAATCACTGAAATACTTAGTTGGAAAAAAACGTTTGAGATCATGGAGTCCAACCATACCTGTCCATGACTAAATCATATCCCTGAGCACCTCTTCTACAGGTCTTTTAAGTACCTCCAGGTATGGTGACTCAATCACCTCTCTGAGAAGCCCATTCTAGTGCCTGATAACCCTTTCAGTGAAAAAATTTTTAACGATACCTGATCTAAACCTCCTCTGGCACAACTTGAGGCATCCCCATGAAAGTGAGGAACAGAAAGGTCTGAGATGCCAGTGCAGTCAGAATATCTCACTTTGCTACCTCTCTTCTGCAGCTGAACTTGGGCTCTAGGGCCAGAACTATTTATACAAGCTGTCAGAGGAAAGCATGAGCGTCTTAAACCCAGGTGTGCATCAGTCCCAGAATGACCTCAGTTGGAAGGGACCCACAAGGATCACCATGTCCAACTTCTATCCCCACACAGGACAACCCCAACATTCACATCAAGTTTCTGACAGCATTGTCCAAATGCTTTTTGAATATTGTCAGGCTTGGTACCATTACTGCTTCCTTGTGGAGCAACCTTGGAGTGAAGAACCTTTTCCTAATATCTAATCTAAACCTCCTTTGGCTCATCTTCCTGCTCTTCTCTCAGGTCCTGTAATTAGTCGCCAGAGAGAAGAGATCAGCACCTGCTCGTCCCTCGTGAGGAAGCAGTAAACTGTGATGAGATCCACCCTAGCCCAGTACAAATAGCAAGCAGCCCAGCAGCTGCTCTTTTCCAGGTGTTCCCAATGTACTCCTAGGCAAGGACAATGGGGCAGACACCCAGGTCTCCTAGTAATACTGAAAATGCCATCAAATTAAACTCCTTAAGACTCATTTTGGGAATTTTAGAAAGCAAGCGTCCTTTATCAGGCCTGGGCATTATAAGGGAGTGCTCTCTAACAACTGAGTGCAGTGACACAAAAGCTAGTCAGAGAATCTACTTCCCACTTACCATGCAGTCGCCAGTATAAATTTTCCCAGAAATCTTAAGCATATTCTACTACTTCCCAAGGACTAATTTAATGTTATTATGAAGTTCACACTAGTCAAAACTCCTGCTAATTTGGATCTGCTCCAACTCTCTGTCTAACCTTGTATTTGAGATGTACTCCAAACAGAAGTCACTGCAGAAGACACATCTGTTGAGCACAGATCGTACTTCACACAAGATGTTATCATGACCAAAGACTGAACAGTGTTTGGAAAAACACTTTTTGAAAGAAAACACACTATCAGAAGGATATTTCTCTAGCTTGTAAAAAATACAATTACTTAGATGAAACCCACCTCTACTTTAGCTTAAATAAAAAAATCCACTTTTTATAATAGTAACTACATCTTATATCACAAAGACTAATTTTAATGTTATTATGAACTTTGCAACAGTCAAAACTCTAAGTTGGAGCTGACTACAATTCTCAATCTGACCTTGTATTTGGGTTAGAAAGAGACACCACAGGTGATTACAGAAGACACACCTGTTCAGCACAGATGATTCATAACACAAGATGTAATGATACCAAAAACCCTGGCAAGTAAACTCTCCTAAGACTCATTTTGGAGTTATAGAAAGTGAGCATCCTTTATCAGGCCTGGGCTACACGAGGGAGTGATCTCCATCAATCGTGTGCAGTAAGACAACAGCTGGTTACAGAATATATTTCCCCCTTTGTAAGTGTATTTGTGTATGTGTATGTGTATATATATACATGTGCCCACGTGTATAAATTTTCCCAGAAATCTTATGTGCATCCTGTTACCTTCCAGGGACTCATTTTAATGTTATTGTGAACTTATCAACAGTCAAACCTCTTGTTAATTTGGAGCTGGTTCCAACTCTCTGCCTGATCTTGTATTTGAGATTTTGAGTCCAAACAGAGGTGATTACAGAAGACGCACCAGTTCAGCACACGTAATAATTCACACAAGACATAATCATGTCCAAAGATGCACAGTGCCCGGAAAAACACTTTTTGAAAGAAGATGTGCTGTTAGAGGGACGCTAACTTTCAGACAGAAACAATTACTTAGATAAAACCGTATTGTACTTCAGCTTAAATCAAAAATATTCCACTTTTTGTAACACACACCACCTCCTGTACCACTGGGGCTGTCCCTGATCGGGGTCGCAGCCGCCCCCACGCAGGGAGAGCGGCCCCGGCACGCCCACGCCCCGCCCCCCAGGGCCGCACTACTTCGCGTTGCGGAAGGAGCATGACGACACGAGACCTGCCGGAACTACTTTACCCCCCCTCACTCCCCCTAACCCGCCCAGCATCCCAGCGGAGCCGTGCGCGCTCCCCCGCCCTCCGGTTCGGCCCCGCGCCGCTCACCTGCAGCCGCAGCGTCCATGGCCGCGGCGGAGCGGCGCGGCCTGGCTTAGGAAAGGAAAAGGAGGGCAGGAAAAGACCAAAAATCACTTTCGGGGTCGCCAGGGCCCCGAGAGGCTCCCCGTTCGGTAATAAAAAAAAAAAATTAATGGGAATTTAATCGGTGGGGGCGGTGGGGTGAGACGGGCCCGGCGGCGGGTTATGGCGAATCTGCCGCGCCCGACACAGCGGCTTCTTCCGTTGGGGGGAGAGGGAGGGGCGGGGGCAGAGCTCGCAGGGGGCGGGGCAAGGGCTCAGGGGAAGGTGGGGGTGGGGCCAGTGAGGGGCCGAGCGGGGGCAGTGCTGGTTCCGCCGCGCATGTGCAGTGTCCGCGCCGGGGCCGCACGCACGTGGTTGCGCGGCTCCCTATCTGCTGCTGCCGGGCTGCGGCTTAAACGAGGGGCACCGCCGCTTTTGTGTCCCAGCTCCTGCCGGCACAGCCCCTCCAGCCCGGCTCCCGTCACCACCGGGAACTGCAGACGCATGTCTTAGTGACCCTTGTGCATCCGTGTGTTTCCTACAAGAGAGTCAAAGAATCGCAGGTGCCCGGCAACGCCACGGGTATCCTGGCTTCTGTCACAAACTGCGTGGCCAGCAGGACCAGGGTTGTCCTGTCGTCGCAAAGGGGTGGGAACTAGATGCCATCTTTAATGTCCCTTCCAACCCAAACTATGTAGGGAGGAGGGTGCTGGCCTCTTCTCCCAAGTGACAGGGGACAGGACGAGAAGGAATGGCCTCAAGCTCCGCCAGGGGAGGTTTAGGCTGGATATAAGGAAAAAAATTTTCAGGGAAAGGGTCATCGAGTGCTGGGACAGTCTGCCCAGGGAGGTGGTTGAGTCACCTTCCCTGGAGGTGTTTAGAGGACAGGTCGATGAGGTGCTGAGGGGCAAGGTTTAGTGTTTGGTAGGAATGGTTGGACTCAATGATCTGGTTGGTCTTCTCCAACCTGGTAATTCTATGATTCTCTGTTTCTGTGCTTCTGTGTAGTGATAGTAATACTGAAAATGCCAGCAAATAAACTCTTTTAAGACTTGTTTTGAAGTTTTAGAAACCAAGCATCCTTTATTGAGCCTGGGTGATGTGAGAGCGTGATCTCCATCAGTTGTGTGCAGCAAGACAAGATTTGGGGACAGAATCTATTTCCCACTTTCATGCATATGTATAACTTTTCCCAGAAATCTTGCACAGAATCTGTTACTTCCCAAGGTCTGATTTTAATGCTACTGTGACACTTCACAACTACCAAAACTCTTGCTAATTTGGAGCTGGCTCCAACTCTCTGCTTGACCTCACCTTTGAGATAGGGAGAGACTTCAAACAGAGGTGATTACAGGAGAAGACACATCTCTTGGGCACAGATCATATTTCACACGAGACCTTGTCATCTTCAAAGAATGAACAATGTTTGGAAGAACACTCTTTGAAAGAAAATATGCTATCAGAGGGACATTGTAACTTTCAAAAAGAAACAATCACTTAGATGAAACTTCACTTTAGCTTAAATCAAAAATATTTCTCCTTTTTAATAGTAACTACTAGTTGAATCAGTAGAAGTTGGACTTGACGATCCTTGTGGACCCCTTCCAACTCAAGTCATTCTGTGACTCTGAGACTAATGCACACCTGGATTTAAAGCGCTCATGCACTCCTCTGGCAGCTTGTATAAATAGTTCTGGCCCAGGAGCCTGAAAGTTCAGCTGCAGAAGGGAGGTAACAAAGTGAGATGCTCCCATTGTGCTTGATGCTTCCACTGCACCTGGCAACTCGGTATGTTCTGAGCCTTACATTGGCCTGATTTTCATGGGGATGCCTGGCAGAGAAGAACCTGGGGGTGCTGGTTAACAGAAGCCAGCAGTGTGGCCAAGAAGGCCAATAGATCCTGGCCTGTATCAGAAACAACCCCAACTCGCTCAGGTTTTCCTCACAGGAAAGGTATTTCATCCCTTTGATCATATGGGACATAAAGTCTCACAAGAGCAGCGCAGAGAGGCAGAATCACCTCCCTCGACCTACTGGTCACACTTCTCATGTTGCAGCCCAGGATACATTTGGCCTTCTGGTCTGCAAGTGCACATTATTGGCTCACGTTGAGCAGCATCCACCAGTACCCCCAAATCCTTCTCAGCAGGGCTGCTGTCAATCCAGTCTCCTTCCAGCCTGTATTTGTGCTTGGGATTGTCGTGACCCTAAATCATAATAAATGTGTTATGTATTCACTATTAATGAATTCAGTGTTGAATTCCGTAATGTCTGTTATTGTAGTTAATTTTAGTACAAATGGCCATGCAAGAATCTCATTATCCTTCCCAAACACTAACAGTGTTGTATTAATTTTTTTGCCATACCGCAGATGTACTCAATTAAGTGTAAAGAGTAAAAATTATGAAAACAAGAATTTATTTCACTATTAATTACAGTAATAAACTTAAATTATTTTCTGTTGCAAGAGCAGTAATGCATATAGATTAACTGAGAAATAGCTTATAAAAATATTTTTATAGAACAATATTGTGATAATTAAATGCAGCCACAGGCAGGAGGCTATGAAACCAATATTTCTTACAGGAGAAAGGTCCGTGTTATTTAACTCACTAGGACATAGGGAAGCTGCTGTCAAGCATCTAGGAGGGGTGGAAGCACAGAGATTTGTAAGAGAAATATTGAAATTGGTACAAATGGAAGTGTGAGTGTGTCGGCAGCAGAAGGAGCTGGAGAAGGGCATGTGCTCTGCAGGTTGTTGATACTGTGGCACATCTCTGTGCGGCACATCTGTTCGTGGCACATCTGTTCATGGCTCCTCCCAGCCCAGGAAAGGCGAGAGCAGACACCATCCAGGAAAGACACAGGGCAGTAAATCAGCAGTGTTGCCTAATGACCCATGGGATGGAGAAAGATGAACACACAAAAGATAAAAACTACTGTCTGCTCCTAACCAGCAAAAAAGGTCCATCCAGACACTGAGATTGCCATCAAGGAACAGCCGGGAGATATGATGGGGACTCAGCCTGGGTCCCTTGTCCTCCATGTCACCACAAGTAATTCTATACAGACTACCTGAACAAACATCCCTGGTGTTTAGGCATATGGCAGGGTGAATGTGAGGAACTGCATTAATCTGTGTGTGAAACAAAGTCACCTCTCCTAGCTGATGTCACATTATTCTCTGTCATAACACTGACAGCATTAAACAGCTTTACATTGAGTTGCTGCAGTTGGAGATGGGAAAGGAGAGAGAAAGGTTACTGCTGAGGAGGGCTTGACCAGAACCAGGCTGAGCCTTTGGCCGCAACAGAAGGACTTCGTGCAGCTTTATTCCACCGGTGTTCACTTCTCCAGTATTCCTCTTGCTCAGAATGAGTGGCATGAACGAGCTCATACTGAAACATGTTCTTCAGAATTTATGTCAAGGACCCAGACACAAGTCAGAAGGGAAGGAAGACTAGACCTTTCCAGAGGCTACAGTCACATTCCTCTGCTAATTTACTTAATTTGTCTTGTTTGATCTGAATGATAGAGAAACATCATAGCAGAGTCATGCATGGATATTATGACCTGCATGTATATTCTGACCTGATGAAAAGCAACATATAAGAGTCTGCTTTTGCCTCTAAGCTTGCTGCCTTGACTCATCCTTTCCATATTCTGGACTCCTCATGCCCCTTTTTGTCCCATCATTCAGAAGTATCTTCTCAAAACGGGACGAACAGTGTTTATGAATCTTGAGTCAGGCTTCTCAAAGCGGTGTGGTGTCTATGTACTTATTCCTTCCCTCACCTCAAGAGGGAATCTGATCCTATCTGTTCATCTAATTCTGTCCTAGTTTCTTTATGTTCAAGGTCCACTCCTTACCTGTGCGTTCCCTGTCTCTCCTGAATATATCATTGTCTGACCTCTTCTGCTGCATCCCAGCTTCCAATCTCAGTTTTCGTTTGCATAAATATCTTCTGTGCTCACCTTAAAGTCTCTCTGTAGGTACTTTATGCAGCTACTTTTTCACCCCAAATTCTGTCTGGCCACTCCCAGATAAGCTGCTGCATGCACAAGTGCTTATCAAATACAGCTATCAGTTCCCTCTCTCCAGTCCACTTAGCAATTCCTGTTCTAGCCTCTATGTCTAAGCGGTTATCAGTCAACTTCCCCTCAATCAACTCTCCTACAGTAATGAAAAACCCTTCAGAGCACGAGAGAAATCAGAGTTCATGTATAGAGCAAGTTAAGTGTTGCATGGGGCTTCCAGCCTGCTTCTGGTGCTGGAATCCATGCAGAGAGTGTACATACCCTTATTGATGGTACAGCAGATACCGACTCCTTGTCCCAGTTACGTGGTTTGGCTTTGTTCGCAAGCAATAAGAAAAGTGCTTTACTGAAAATGTGTTTTTGCTGCTATGAAACCCAAGTGTACTTTGCTTGGCTTTTCAGTATGACTGGTTCCACAGAAAGGAGTAAAAACATTAGAATTAATACTGACTTGTACAGCTTTCATTTCCATTTGGTTTTGGATGAGCTATTTCTGGGAATCTTTAGGATCCCAG
This sequence comes from Clamator glandarius, assembly GCA_033459285.1. Taxonomy (NCBI): domain Eukaryota; kingdom Metazoa; phylum Chordata; class Aves; order Cuculiformes; family Cuculidae; genus Clamator; species Clamator glandarius. The sequence goes on along the minus strand of JAUNZM010000353.1, from coordinate 143,544 downwards.
TCACATATTGCATTTGTACAGAATCTGACTTATTTAGCATTGTCGATGGGCCTGACCTAGACATGAAAAACAAGTCTATAGAGCAAGACTCTGCCTCATTTGTTATAGAAGCTGGAAAATACGGAGAAGTAAATGTGAGGTTTTTAAAAGAGAAATTACGTATAGATTTTTCAGGAGGGTAACACTTTCCTCAAAGAGCTCCTTTATGATATAGAAACAGTGTTCAGTAACTATGTCTTCCTCCTCTTCTGGTTGCTTACCATGGCATCTAGCTTTAAAAAGTATCATGCAGTTCTATATCTAAAAATGTTAACATTTGTGCTGAAAAGTGGTAATTGTTTTAACCCCCCGACCTCGTCCTGTGTGTTTGAAATTGAATATAAAAAGATAAGGAGACTTTTTACCCTAAAATTCAGTGCATCACTTTCCCTTTTTTCTCCCAAACATTTTGTGAAAAGCTATTTCTGTTGAAGAAATAAATCAACAAAAATCCCCCTTAAGCACCCACAAGAAAAGTAATTAAAGCCATAGGGGTGATGCAAAGCTTAATAGAGGACACAAACTAAGTGCTATTTAATTGCTTAGATGTAGCAGTAGTCCAGTGAGAGAAAGCAGTAAATTATGTGATCACAGACCTAAGGATCTGCAACAAAAAATATCAGCTAGAGGGTAAAAACGTGCTGACAGTTTGGGCTTGGCCACTTAATGAGCTTCCAGTGCTTGACTTTCCAACCTTACAGATTTTTATTATCATACCAGTATTTTTGAAGTAAAAATCCTTGAGCATTTTATGAAATAGAACACACAAGGCATTCTAACACAAGGGGCCCAGAACTGAACACAGTATTCAAGGTGCGGTCTCACCAGTGCTGAGTACAGAGGGAGAAGAACCTCCCTGGACCTGCTGGTCATGCCATGTCTGATACAAGCCAAGATGCCATTGGCCTTCTTGGCCACCTGGGCCACTGCTGGCTCATGTTCAGTCGCTGTCAACCAACACCCCCAGGTCCTTCTCCTCCAGACAGCTTTCCAGCCAGGCTTCTCCTAGTCTGTAGCACTGCTTAGGGTTGTTGTGCCCCAAGTGCAGGACCCGCCACTTGGTCTTGTTAAACCTCATGTCACTGGACTCTGCCCAATGGTCCAGCCTGTTCGGATCCCTTTGCAGAGCCTCCCGACCCTCCAGCAGATCCACACTTCCACTCAGCTTAGTGTCATCTGCAAATATGCTAAGGGAGCACTCGATGCCTTCATCCAGGTCGTTGATAAAGACATTGAACAGGGCTGGGCCCAGCACTGAGCCGTGGGGAACCCCACTTGTCACTGGCCTCCAGCTGGATTTAACTCCATTTCCCACCACTCTCTGGGCCCGGCCATCCAACCAGTTTTCCACCCAGGAGAGTGTGCGCCTGTCCAGGCCAGATGCTGACAGTTTCCATAGCAAAATGCTGTGAGAAACTGTGTCAAAGGCTTTACTGAGGTCCAGAAAGACCATATCCACAGCCTTTCCCTCGTCCAGTAGCCGAGTCACTTTGTCATAGAAGGTGATCAGGTTGGTTTGGCAAGACCTGCCTTTTGTGAACCCATGTTAACTGGGCCTGATCACCCGGTTCTCTTGCATGTGCTTCATGATAGCACTCAGGATCACCTGTTCCATGACTTTCCCTGGCACTGAGGTCAAACTGACAGGCCTGTAGTTCCCTGGATCCTCCCTGCGACCCTTCTTGTAGATGGGACTCTTGTAGATGAACTCACAGTGATGTGCTCTGATGTGATGTTTTTCAGCAAAGCAGTTTGAGCAAAAAGCAGGTTTGGATAAAGATGGGAAGTATGTTCTTAATACAGATAAGATCACTTTACAAACTTCTGTGAAGATTTTCCTGCTTTTTCATGACAAGAGTATTGCAACATGGGACAAATGTGAAATAAATCAGATAATTCAGAAAGAAAATCTCATGAACAGCACTGTTTTTATACTTTTTTTCCCCCTCTTTGATTAACACATCAGGAAGTAGGATTTTTTTTCGCTAGGGATAAGAAGTATTTTATTGGACGTTATTTAAAGAATAAAACATTAATATTGCCCCATCCATGGAGGTGTTCAAGGCCAGGTTGGTGGGGCCCTGGGCAGCCTGATCTAGTGGGACATGTCCCTGCCCATGGCAGGGGAGTTGGAACTAGATGATCTTTAAGGTCCCTTCCAACCCAAACTATTCTATGATACTATGATATACAAAACTGTTATCCTTTCATGTAATTAAAACCATTTTAATTTAGCCTAACCTTTGATAAAATTGTGCTTTCAAGCTGACGATTCAATACTAATTGGGGTATTTACTACTTGAAGTCCCCCTTTCCTTTCCATGTTCCCACTTTGAACTGCATTATTGCTGAACTTAAAAAATAAAACCTTCCAGATTTTTACTTATTTTTTTATTTGTTCATTAAAGTCCTAGAGCAAAAGTTTCTTCCTCCTCAACACTGAATGCTTGAAAACAAAAATACAAATATTTACCAAAAAAACTGACAGAATCACAATATTGTCAGGGTTGGAAGGGACCTCTGGAGATCATCCAGTCTAACCTGCCTGCTAAAGCAGGTCACCTACAGCAGGTTGCACAGGAATGCATCCAGGCAAGTTTTGAATATCTCCACCAGAGGAGACTCCATAGCCTCCCTGGGCAGCCAGTTCCAGTGCTCCATCACCCTGAAATCAGACACACTAGTCACTTGGTCACAATTCCAGCCTCTCCAGGTATGGACATGTAATGCCGGGCTTAACCCTTTCAGTGCAGACTGTTACAGTCTCCTAGGGGCCAAATGGTTCAATGCTCTTTCCACGTTTTTCCCCTGAACTGTTCAGCCATCCTTGCCAGTGCAATTATTGCCATCTAACCATATCTCTGCACAGCCACATACTTTATATTCCATTTGCAAAACAACCCAGGCACAAAGAGTTATTTGTTACCTGGATTAGCTCTCTCAGCCAGCCCAGAGACAACTGCATTGAAAAAAACAGACTAGAGAGAGTGGGAATGGGAGTTGTATTACCACGCATTGATCCAGACCTCCTATTCTTTAATTTTAGTCAATTAAACAAGTTTTAAACCAATTAGTGCAATTATCAGCTTTCAATTTACCCTGCAGAGACAGTCTGAGTCACCTTCACCTCCAGCTCAGAGACCTGGGCTTACATATATTACCATGTAGGGAACACTTTTCATTAGTTTTCAAATAAAACCGACATTGTTTAACAAGAACAAAGAACTGAAGTTTGTTAAGTAATTAAGTAGTTCCTCCTGAGTTTTGTAAACTGTTTCTCCACTAAGGGAAAACTCTAGCCATATTTACAGCTGTGAAGGTATTCAACAGTGTCCATTTAAGATAAATTATTGAAGAGGACATGAAGAAGAGCACTCTTAAGGCATTTTAAGTATACAGTTTAGGGCATATAAGGTACATAATTGAAAGGGGCTTTAAAATCTAAAGAAAAATATGGAATTCTCCAAAGAGGAGCCCAAAGCACTATATTAAACCAAGATATTACATGCTTAAGGTGAAGTTACCTTCACCTTCCTGTGTATAACATTGCCCCTTGTCCTTATTCAGGCAGTTTGATCATTCATGTGCTAAAAGTCAGCCCACCACTACACAGGTTTAAGAGGAATTCTCAAAGCTATTCAGCACATATTTTTTACCTCATTTTTATTTCCCTTTTGATTTTAAGGGGAAAATAACTCAAGTGGATGCTGCAAGTCCTGCTTGAAAATGCAAAGGAGATGAATACTCAGAAACTGTAGGAGGTTGTTTTGAAACTAGTTTTATGTTAAAAAAAGAAAAATGTTTATTGCTTTAATATAAATACTTTGTTTTTTCCCCACAGTATCTGTTTGTAGTAACTATGTCTGCTTTTTATTTTTATCTGCTATGTTTAATGTGGAGTTCTGTGTTTAGGACTGCATAATTGCTGTTTTCTTGTTACAGAACATTAACTTCATGCTTCTAGTAACAACTTTATAATGAAAATGCTAATAAAAACGGGGCAGTGCAAACTACGCATTTACAAATCTCTGCAGAGTTTAGCATGAGGCTTATCATAATTCTTGCCATCTGAGGATTGTGTAGTCTACTAATACTGATTACATTGCACAGTTAATTTAAAAAAAAATATCTCCTGCAGGCCTGATAGAAAAGCAACACTTATAAATAACTTCAGAAAAAAATACAAACAGACTGAAAATGTTTCTAATAAGCAGATCCTAGTTTTCTCAGTGCAGCAACATAACCACTGCAGGACTTACTTAGAAACACCCCATATTAATCACATTTCTGCTTGCAGATTTATACTTTTTAATCCTATCATGATTGCACAGCGTGTTTTTTCCTTTGCTAGGTGATGTCAGACTATCTGGAGACAGCAGCACAGCTGGAGCATTGTGCAGATTTAAATGGTGTTTTTCCTTGTTCTTTTAAGGACTTTTTGACTGGGGGTTGCTTTCTAACGCACGCTTCTATGAGACAACAAATTATGTTAAAAAAAATAAAGTTAGGAAGAAACATCGTTATGTGCTGTATCTTCAGCCTAGTACAAATTGAACACTACACAGGTGGACTGAGACAGAAATGCATGTGAGGAAGCAAACTTTGCCACAGGCTTTTCAAAATGTAGCACTGTCAAAATAGAAAATTCTTTATTATGATATATACAAAAATACAGTGCACCATCCAAGCAGCTCTCCGATTTCATTCTCTTCACCTTTACTGTAATTCAGGGGAAAAGGAAATATGCATGTACCAAATAAAAAAAAAATTCATAGTATGAACAGCATATTCTCAGTACCACTAAGAGACGGTGGTATCGAAAAGGCACAAGGACAGGTGTAGCGGACAGACATCTTTGTTATCCTGTTCCTACTGGGAAAGTTGCCACAGCTCTCACTGAACAGCCAGCTATTTATAGGGTAGTAGAGGAGAGAGGAAAAACAGCACCAACCATGCTAATTTTGATTTATTAACTCAACAGTAGGAATTTGACAACCATGATTTATCAGACTGCAAAGTATGCAAATCTGACAGCTCCTACGTGATTTGCATGATTTTTATTTGATTTGACATTGCATCATATGTTGGGCTTCAGCAGACTACTGTGCTACTCTTAATCTTCATCAACTTTCTACAAGATTAGCATGTCATTACATACTTCAGACCTTAAGTTCCTTCCTAGGAAAGTGAGAACCACCACTACTTACCCGAATAATTTTAGTTCCTCCAATTTAATAATACAAAGATATATTATGGATGAGGCTTTGAGCAGCCTGATCTAGTGGAAGGTGTCCCTGCCTATGGCACGGGGGTGGAACTGGATGATCTTTAAGGTCCCTTCCAACCCAAACCATTCTACAATTCTATGATTATGATTTAGATGCACACCCAATTAGCCGCATTCTCTTTTCCAAATGCACTTTATTTGTGCTACTGAAATGCATGACTTTATTTACTACTGGTACTTTTTTTTTCCCCTCACAGTAAACTTAAGTAGAATGTGATTCACATTCATCCATCCATAATACTCAGTGGTTAAGGCAAGAGTAAGTTTCCTCAGTGCCCATTTCTTCATTACTAAAAATGTTTTAAAATTACAAGAAAGAGTATGCATACATTACTGTATCCTTAGGACTCTGACCCACAGCGGGAAAAAGGAAAAGTAACAGGGATTTCCTTATAAACAAATAAAAGGCAGTTTATTTATTGAGAGCTCTTCTTTTCTGGTAAAAAATCTCTTTTACTTAGAAAAAAGTAGTTAAAAATAGCCATTGTTGGTTGTAGTCTGACAGTTGTCTATCAAATGCATGAAACTGAATGTTTTTAAATCAAAGACCACTGTTCCTCATTCAAAAATCATCAGAAATCAGGCAGTTTGCAAGTGTAGCATCCACTACCCCTATTCTTTTAATTATATTTTTTTACATAAGATAGTAATTAAGTAAAGAATTTCCTCTTCTTGAGGATTGGAGATGTCACTTTTCAGTGTCCTCAGTTCACATTCAACTCCTAACCCACTTTCACTAGCGTTTGAGGTCAAGATGCTGGGCTTTGAGCAGCAGTGACTGAGTCACAGATGTAATTTCCTCTCCTGGTTCTGTATGGAGAAGTACTCTAATATATGGAAAAAAAATCTCCAGCTTCATTCATCAGATCCTGTCCACACACAGCTTCTTGAGTTCTTCAGGAGCATCCAAACTTTCCAACTGGCTGCAGAAGGGGACAGACCTAGAAAACACTTTAAATGAGCACATCCCGTTTGAAAGAAGTTAAAAAAGTTTATGTATCTAACTTGTGCAGTGTCAGTGTCATTGATTTGCTCATTAGTCTTTGCATATTACATTGCACCTTCCACAGCTACCAGAGCCCAATAATCCACTATTTGACATAATAAACATTAATTAAAAAATAATCCTTAAAAGGGAAAAGCTGTAAATAAGTCCTTTTTCAGAATAATGTTCCTTGACTGGCAAGAAGTCCTGTCTTCTTCTACTCCTTCTTTGCTTCTTACAAGGATGAAAACCCACACCATGCGTAGCATTTGTGGGCATTTTAACCACTCTCCATCTCTTACAGATGAATTTTGAAGGTAGTATAGAGATTACACCAAAAGATGTTTCAAGGAAAATTTACAGTTTTCCTAAAATGACAAATATTGCTCATCTTCTGAATACTCCAAATACTAAAATGTAATGATAACCACACTGAACTGGGTGGCCTACAGGAAGCCCAGGTAAGAGAAGGTGACTTCATTTCTTTAAGCACCCTCAACTACCACTGACAGAGGCTCCAGTTAAACTCCTTAACTGGTATAAGCTCTTTGAATCTGACGTGCTGAGACAGTTGGGGTTGTTCAGTCTGGAGAAGAGAAGGTTCGAGGGAGACCTTACAGGAATCCTCCAGTGTGTAAAGGGGGCTGCAAGAGGCTGGGGAGAGGCTTCTTATCAGGGATTGTAAGGATAGGATGAGGGGTAGTGGTTTTAAGATGACAGAGAGGAGATTTAGATTAGATATTGGGGAGGAAGTTGTTTTCTGTGAGGGTGGTAAGGCACTGGCCCAGGTTGCCCAGAGAAGTCATGGAAGTCCCGTCCCTGGAGGTGTTTGAGGCCAGGTTGGTTGAGACTTTAAGCAACCTGACCTAGTGGAAGGTGTTTCTGCCCACAGCAGAGACATTGGAACTGGATGATCTTTGAGGTCCCTTTCAACCTAAACTGTTCTATGAGTCTATGATTCTAATTTCCTTTTTTATTACTCCAGTTAAAGCTAGCATCTTCTAGTTTCATTCTGTAATATCTAAATGCCAAGCAACTGTATGTTCTATCTGGGATTATTCACTGGGCCATGCTACCAGGTTTTCCTGGTCCAAGAATGATTTTTTTTTTTCCCCATGCTCTCTGATAAACACTTGCTGATTTTGTTTGATTTGGAACTCCAGAGCTCTAACGAGATACTTGCTCAAAGTGGAGGATAAAACAAAATATGTTTTGTAGCTTGCACACCTGAATATTTTCCCTATTTTTGGAGGTTTCTTCAGGTAATCTTCTGTTTTATTTTAACAATGAGTGTAAATTAGGCTTCAAAGGTTTATCTATATTTCTTTCTGCCTCACTTCTCTTGCAGTGAAAAAACAACACAGTTGCATAATATGTGAAGTGCAGTCCCTAAAAACCATCTGCTCAGTCTACTTTCATTAGTACATCACATCAAGGGGCTTGGTTTCTTGGGTTTTATTTTTGTAACATGGGCACCATTACTTAAGCATCTAATAAAAATACACGAGTTCAGTTTTCATGTTCATACAGGGAAGCTGTGCTCATAAATTACTCATCTCTGTCATGCCTCAGCTGTCAACTTTGCAAAACTTGTTTATGATTAAACCCACTTACGTATTGTGCACTCCTCACGTGCTTTACAGGCCTGTTTACTTTTTCTCATATTTAATATCTCCAGATATATTCTGAGCCATAACTGAAGCCTGATCATAATCTCATTCATATTAATGAAAGCTAGAAGAAATATCTTAAAAAATCAGTAAAGTCACCCAGATGCAATGGAATTTAATGGAGTCTGAATCTGACCTTCAGTCACAACAACTACGCTCTCAAGTCTGCTGTTCTGCAGTAAAAAGAATCATCAAAGATAAGTAACCAATGTGAGCTAGCACTGAGAACAAGGCACCAGCACCTCAATTGCCTGTTTTCCTGGGAAATGCCACAGCTCAAATGAAAAATCAAGGAAATTCAGTACTGTGGGATTTTCCAAGATCCCATGTAGATGCACTGGAGGAAATCCACCTGAGGAGCCAGCAGAACCTTCACGTACCTTGCAGTTCTCATGCATGCAGGCTGTATCTCTAAGTGCTTCAGTAGTGCAGGGGAGGAGACAGCTCTGAGCACTGCAGGAGGAATATCTAGGGGGGTGGTGGGGAGGAATCCCTCCCTGAACCAACTATTTCTCAGTACAGGTGTAGCCTGCACAGTGGACAGATTCAAGTCTCACCCTACATATCATTTACAAGAGGAAACTTTTCTATCCGTAACATAAAAGAGCATTAACCACTCCTAACTTTATAGAACTGTTCACAGATGCATAGAATGTACTCATCTGCTTGTGAAATAAAAAAGGTATTTAACAAAAATAGAACCATGAAGTCTAATTGAAATGGTTCTACAATGAAAACTTCTGTTTTAATAAAGTAGTGCAGACTTCTTTCTGTAGCCCACAATACTGACTTCTTTATCAGCAGAAATATCAACAAGTTAACGTACTGATCAGCATAGCCTAGAAAAAAAACTTCACTACATCTTGATTTTTCTTACCTCTACTATACTTATAATCTTTATGGTACAATACCTTAAATTTGCAATTTAAGGAGCCAAAATAAATGGGGAAAAAAAGTTTTAAGATGAAGATCTATTTAGAAATGATTACTGATTGTTCAACATGCCTTAGATATTTCAAATCTTTAAAAATGGCGATGAAAAGCTATATTCTCAACTTCACTTTTACCATGAAACAACATCCGAGACTATTTAAATGTTTATGGTCTGCTACTAAACAGGTAAAATGGCCAAAGTTTCCGTTTCCTGAATTCACTGATTAAAAATAGGAACTTTTATGTCAGAAAGGAGCAAAAGATTTAAAAACCTGTGCTGTACCAAAAGCCTACAGAAGACCAATCAATTTAGTTGATCCAGAAGTATTTGACCATAATGTAGAGAACATACATGGGAAAGATTCCTCACAACTTAAGTTAGGTACGAGTGAAGTTTTCCAATGGGAGGAAGCCAGAGATGTGCATGGATGTACATTTCCTAGTGGGAGATGTACCTAGCTGTTAGAATTCGTGCAGGACAGAAAGAATACAAATGACTAAGGGAAAAAGTCCTTAGCTCTCTGTGTTTATAATAAAGCTTAAAAGAGGCAACATCCATAGAAATACAAAAGCCAAACACTTCGCCATTCAGTTGAGCAGGCAGGAGTTTCAGAATAGCACCTAACCCTGATGAAAAAAAGCAACCTAATCAGATCTGACACAAACAGAGGATTTTAACGAAGGTTTCCAAGGGTAATGAGTTCATTTTTAACAGATGTTCAGAAGGAGCGGCTCCAAAGAGCAGCTGTGCTCAGGACAGTGGCAGTAAATAGATGACATTATACAGATGGGCTGCTTGTGTATGTTGTCACATCATAATTTACTGGAAAATAAAGATGGAATTTCTATCCAGTTATGAAGCTCTCTTTCTTGTTGGGGGCAGGGGTGCAGCATTTTTATTATTTTTTAGTATCTTAGTTTAAAATAAATAGACAAACAGTCTACCACTCTGATCCTATTTTTTTTTTTTAAGTCTACTTACATTTAATATTTTTCAGTAAAATTGCAGCCCAGAATTGGTTCACAAAAATCAGTTTATAATATGGTCAAATATTGATTCTTGGATATCTTGAAGAAGTGAAGTTTTATTCCATTTTACAGTAGAGATATTATTATAGAACAATATTACTGTTCTCTCCTAACCCACTCTGTGTTTAAGCATTGCTTGCCAACAAAAGGTTAACTAGAAAAACAATTTCTCAGGATTAAAGTCACCAAAGGCATAATTTGAACTATTCCTACAACAAATTTTTTTTTATTGCTAACAGGAATCCTGGGGATGGGCTTTTTATGAGGGAGTGTAGTGATAGGATGAGGGGGAATAGTTTTAAGCTGAAAGAGGGGAGATTTAATAAGATATTAGGAAGATTTTTTTTTTTTCTGTGAGGATGGTGAGGCACAGGAATAGGTTGCTCGGAGAAGTTGTGACTGTCCCATCCCTGGAGGCGTTCAAGGCCAGGCTGGATGGGGCCTTGGGCAGCCTGACCCACTAAGACTTGTCCCTCTCCATTGCAGGGAGCTGGAACTGGATTTTTAAGGTCCCTTCCAACCCAAACCTTTCTATGAAAGCACTTAAAATCCTTATAATATACTAAAGCATACTTGTAACATTGAGAATACATTAAAAGCAAGTTTCCTTGCATTCCTGTATTTACCAGTCAGTAGCATGGGTCTTTGTCGTACTGTACATCTAATAAACTTTAAATCAGGTGTGATAAAACAGTACTCAGAATACTTACTTTTACTTAACATTTTGTTACATTTTTGTAACAGCAGTCATAAGAACACCACACACCAGCTAAGTTTCAAGTAGCGTGAGATAAAATTTTCATGTAGCATTCTGACTGTAGGAAATACTGGGTTTAGGGCTACTTAATTACCTAAGTTATATAAACCTTGACAATTAGAAAATAAGCTGCAAGTGAGATATTCTGATCCACATCACTTTCATAATTTTTACCCATCATCAAGAAGTTCAGGTTCTTAAACTTAAAGTTTTCCTGCTCTACATAATATATGGATACTGATTGCTATGTGTCAACAACTACCCTGATACTAAAGCTAAGCAAAGGGAGCCTGAACTTAAGTCAACTCCTTGATGATGAAGGCAATCTTACTATAACTCATCAGGCCACGGCAACTCTTCAAAACTGCGTTCAGATGGGTGCATCTAACAAATTTAATAACCAAGGAAAAAGCCACTTCCTACAAAACAAACAAAAAGAGAGAGATCCTTGTGAATATAACCTCTTTCGCTTGATAATCCCTTCTTATTTACTGACTATAAATAAGATTTGTGTACTCTGATAACTGGCAAAAAAGGTCCTTCACATGTCTGTCTTTGTTAAACTTGGAGGATTTGCTCTTGCTTTTCCCATATTCTCAGACTGAGGTCACCAAAGACACTATCTCTGATTTTCCCTTATGGGCATTTGTTTTCCTATTTGCTTTCCTTGGGAGGAAGATCTCTTCCTTTACTTTATGGGGACAAGCAGGAATGAAACACAAATGATTCCTTTATTGCAGTTAAAGGAACTGTCCATTTCCTTTTGTCTGAAGAGGACCACCTGGAACACTTTTCCAAGCTTGGAAAAAGCTCTTAACTTTAATTATGTAAGTGGACTAAAAGTAAAAAAAATACTTGACCAATAATACATCCCAAAAAGTAAATATAAATTTGCCATAGACATAGATTTTATTCACTTTAAAAGTGTCTTAAACATTGCAGTCTAGGAATTCCCAAATCATTTGTTCTTATCAATGTAAATGCAAAAGAACTTTTACTTCAAGAAAAAAAATGAAATTTGACAAGGTTCAGTTAAAAACCCATACATCGCCGCAACATCACTGAAAAACTCAAAAGCCTGGTGATTCTTGTTTTCTGACACTGCAGTGTACACAGTAGGGACTGAAAGCTTCATAAAAAGAAAAACAGTGAAAGTAGTGACATGTCTGTATTTCCTGTACAGATAGATGGGCAGATCTGTATATACACGTCTCTCTCATAACACAACTTGAAACTGCAGGCTTTATTCATCAGTCTTCTTTTATGGGAGTACATAAAACTTTATTACAGAAATAGCAGTACTAAATTCCTGCACGTAAATTCACTGCACAGTAACCTCAAGCTGTGGGGAACAAAATTATCATAGAATAACAGAATCACAGAATAACCAGGTTGGAAGAGACCAACCAGATCATCAAGTCCAACCATTCCTATCAAACATTAAACCATGCCCCTTAGCACCTCATCCACCTGTGCCTTAAACATCTCCAGGGAAGGTGAATCAACCACCTCGCTGGGTAGCCCGTTCCAGTGCCCAATGACCCTTTCTGTAATTTTTTTTTTTCCTGATGTCCAGCCTAAATCTTCCCTGGCGGAGCTTGACACCATTTTCTTGACACCATTTTCTTGTCCTGTCCCCTGTCACTTGGGAGAAGAGGCCATTACCATCCTCTCTACGACCTCCCCTCAGGTAGTTATAGAGAGCAATGAGGTCTCCTCTTAGCCTCCTCCTCTCCAGGCTAAACACCCCCAGCTCTCTCAGCCGCTCCTCATAAAGTCTGTTCTTCAGCCCCTTCACTAGCTTTGTTGCTCTTCTCTGGACTCCAGAGCCTCAACATCCTTCTTGTGTTGAGGGGCCCAGAACTGAACACAGGATTCAAGGTGCGGTCTCACCAGTGCTGAGTACAGAGGGAGAATAACCTCCCTGGACCTGCTGGTCACGCCGTTCCTGATACAAGCCAGGATGCCATTGGCCTTCTTGGCCACCTGGGCACACTGCTGGCTCATGTTCAGTTGGTTGTCAACCAACACCCCCAGGTCCTTCTCCTCCAGGCAGCTTTCCAGCCAGGTTTCTCCTAGTTTGTACCTCTGCTTAGGGCTGTTGTGCGCCAAGTGCAGGACCCGGCATTTGGCCTTGTTAAACCTCATGCCGTTGGTCTCAGCCCAGCAGTCCAGCCTGTTCAGATCCCTTTGCAGAGCCTCCCGGCCCTCCAGCAGATCCACACTTTCACTCAACTTAGTGTCGTCTGCAAACTTGCTAAGGGTGCACGCGATGCCTTCATCCAGGTCGTTGATAAAGACATTATGATTAGACCACACTGAAATTGTTCATTAGAAAATAACTAGCGCTTGTGGCTATGGGGGTGATCTTCAGGAAGAGAAATTGGTGGTGGTTTTGTCAAAGCAGCTCTTTGTCCTAACCGTGCAATTAGCTGGTATAATGGTGACCAACAGCAATGCTCTGGACAGCCCACGAGAGCCAGTGTCTCAGTACAAGCAGATGAAGCTTCAGACTTGTTTGTTCTGTACAAACACAACACAAGCCTGGCAGGACCCTGTAACACTGCTAGAACCTCTGCCACAAGAGTGGAGAAAGGCACCTTTCAATAATCGGCTCCATCATTTAAGTAACTTTGGTTTAAATAGCATTTATATGATTGTAGGGAGATATGATTATGGGGTAGGGAGACATACACCTCATCACTACAATTTAAATTTTGGACCCAAAACCCACCTAGCTATTCCTGATGAACTCCACATGAAAAAATTAATATCTTGTTTCCATTTAGCTTCACACATTATCACTTGTTCTGGCATAAATGCATATGAAATTAATCTGGACCCATTTTTGGACTCAAAGTTCAATATGAAGCACGATGTGTAATACAAGTAAAATAATGGAAAATGTTCTTACACTGCCACCCACTTATTCTCTAGCAGCACACATTGCACTTACTGTGGTATTTAGCACTGAGAATGGAAAAGAAAATTTATATGGCAGAATTCAGCCAAACTAAAGATGCCTCTGCATTTATACATCAACCCAAGAAGTTAAGACACCAACAGAAGTCCAATTCTGCTGTCTCTGGAGTGTAAAATGATTTCAAGACCTTTGTTTACATAGATAATATGCCAATATTGTAAGCATAAGCAGGATTTATCCTGAACGCCCTTATAGAAAACAAGAATGTCTCACATTATTGAAAATATGGAGCAGGTATATTAAACAAAATTAAGCATCTTCTGAATGCTCTGTGATTGGAATTAAAAACCACGTTTTTAAAAAAAAAAAAGTTGAAGTTTATTTACATGCATCAAAATGAGCATAAAAAAATTGTCATCTCTGATGCAAACATAGCATTTCAAGGATCTAAAACTTCTAACTGATATAGTCTAAGTACAGGATAAGTGGCCTAGCAAACAGGCCTGCATGAAACTGCTTATGCAAAGCAGTGCTTCAGTTATTAGCACAGAGCTGTCACTTAAAAGCTACTCACAGTTAAAGAGTTCACTGAAAAATCTCAAACTGTCCAAGAGTTCTCTGAACTGGAACTGCTAGTGCATAGAATCCTCTCAAAAAATCAGCACTTGTCCTTCCCTAGGTTTCTCATTTGGAAGGAGCTTTTACAGAAAAAAAGTCTCCACTCATGTAAAAAAGTTTGTGGGTTTTTTTGTAGTGTTCTTTGATTTTTGGTTAGCTTTAGCAAAAACAAATGGTAAGCAGTATTAAATTTAAAATACGAAGGAGAATACCTCAATACTGTTGAGGGAAATGAGAAAATACGATAAATATATAGCATTGTAGAATCATAGAATAGTTTGGGTTGGAAGGGACATTAAAGATCATCTAGTTCCAACCCCATGCCATGGGCAGGGACACTTCCCACTAGATCAAGTTACCCAAGGCCCCATCCAGCCTGGCCTTGAACCCCTCCAGGGATTGGGCATCCACAGCTTCCCTGGGCAACATGTTCTAGTGTCTCACCACTCTCATAGTGAAGAAATTCCTCTTTATGTCTAGTATAAATCTGCCCTTCACAAGTTTATACCCATTGCCCCTAATCCTATCGCTACAAGTCTGTGTAAACAGTCCCTCCCTGGCTTTCCTGCAGGCCACATAGGACTTAGGTATTCTTGATAGTTGATTTTGATAAAGAGTTTTTGTATTAAGAAAGTAATAATAACAGGTGTTGGAAATTAATCATTACAATAGCGACAAGAATACTGTTGAATTGTCCCATGCATAACCTCGGTCTGGCTGAATCAACAGATGTGTAAAAAATGTCAGAGTTAGACCATCGGTATTAGATTTGATGATAACTGGTGACTAAATGGTCAACCTATTTTTGAGTATAGCCATAGACTAGACATAAGTTAATGGAACAGCTTGTGTTTTTCCTGTGAAGTTTAAAGGTGAATAGATGTGTCTCAAGAAAGAAGATAAGTGACTTTTATGACTGGAGGAGGAACATGACCTACTGAAGCATCACTTCTGAGGGAGCACCGAAACAAGACAGCAGAGAGGAATTCTCAAAGTGGACTTCCAAGTTAATGAAGAATAAAGAACTAAGAGTATGTGGAAAAACACCAAGAACTTTTCAAAGTAAATACCTATGGTATAATGTTATGTTAAAATATATAAATATCTGATCATTTTGTGTGGGCCTTTGCCACTCACTGAGGTGATGGCCCAACTCTGAGTTGTAAGTAAAGCAACCCTGGAGTTACCCACTGTCTGGTGAAAATCCTTTAACAATTCTCTGAAAGACAGCAGGTTACTTCAGTTAAGGTACTAATTTTTGGATGAGGTTTTCTTTCCTTCCTCTTTTGGCTCTTCCGAGAAAACACATGTAGAGATCTTCCAGAGTCTCTAGCCCAGCTGTACCTGCATCTTTCACTTCACCTAATTAGGTGTCTTGAAGCAGAAGCCCAGCAGATGTTGTCTTGAGCCTTGGCCTCTAGCAACAACAACACACACTCACCAGTTCCTCTGACCTGAAAACTGAATATTAGGGTACCTTTTCCCCCCTTGCTCACAAGGATTCTTCATTCTGATAAGATCCAGGTTGCTTCTTGTTTTCCTGCCTCCATCTCATAACCCCAGTTTGTTTGTTTTTTTTTTTAAATAAGATTATAATTTCTGCCAGAAGGGGTAGGGGGGTATTTCTGTGTTTAATAGCAGAAGGAAAATTTTATTAACCCCTCTCTGAAGGTGATGTTTGTGTCTCCAGTTGCTAAAGCCAGACCAGCAAGACCCTTGGCATGTGATGCATCTGAGACATTCCTTCGCCTAGAGAACAGAGTAGCTGCAAAAGTGGAATTACTGGGTATGTGTCCATTGCAGGCAGGAGGAAGGAAGCAACCAACTTACAGTAGCTACAGCAGACAGTTTAACAGAATAGACAGGACTTCACATGCAGTGTGCACAAAAGATCTCATATTTTATGAAATCGCACCCAGCTATAACATTTCTGTTGCCTATTAATACTAAGTTTGATTCCAGGCTAAGGAGAGATTTGCTAGCTTACAAATTCCTTAGACTATGCGTGAAACATGTCCAAAAAAAGATTATTAATATACCATGTTTTCTGCTAGTCACTTCAACTAATTTATTAATATTTGGGGAAATGTGTTTATAAAAAAAGCCCCATTAAGCAATGCAGTTAATGTATACATTTTCAGCATGTTTTCTGTAACCTAAATAAACAGGGTTCAGTTCACAAAGCATCTTTCATCCCTGCCACCTCCCTTTTTTCCTGTCAAAGATAAACTTGTATAAAGTTTGGGAAAATAATTTTTCACTTAATTAAAATGGCAGGTTTTGAAGATAGATAAAGCCATATTGTTTACAGGAAATTATTTCTGTACTGAGAAAGCGATGTTATCAGACAACAAATGATCCAAACTGACATGAACCCATTTCCTTCATTCTGCTTACAGAGCCCATGCATTGTTTAATGGGTTAGGCTTTCCTGTCTTAAAGATGCACGTTAGAGGTCTGCTAGCCCTTAATTCAGAGGAAAAAACCCAAACAAGTTAAAGATTTCCTGAACTGCCTGAACAGTCTACAGCATAGAATTATAGAATGGTTTGGGTTGGAAGGGACCTTAAAGATCATCCATTTCCAACTCTCCTGCCATGGGCAGAGACACCTCCCACTAGACCAGGTTGCTACAAGCCCCATCCAACCTGGCCTTGAACACCTCAAGGGATGGGGTATCCACGGCTTCCCTGGGCAACCTGTCCCAGTGTCTCACCACTCTCATGGTGAAGAAATTCTACCCAACGTCTAGTCTAAATCTGCCCCTCTCCAGTTTATGCCCATTGTCCCTTGTCCTATCACTACAAGCCTTTGTGAACAGCCTCTCCACAGGTTTCTTGTAGCCGCTTCAGGTACTGAAGGTCGCTATAAGATCTCCTTGGAGCCTTCTCTTCTCCAGGCTGAACAAGCCCAATTCTCTCAGCCTGTCCTCATAGCAAAGATGCTCCATCCCTCTCATCACCCTTGTAGCCTTCCTCTGGACCCATTCCAACAGCTCCATCTCCTTCTTATGTTGAGGATAACCTACTTATGTTGATCATAACCTACTCTACTGCCCATTTATCCAAGGAGCAACTAAACGAAACTTTACTCCCCAAGCCTGAAACCACTGTAGGACTCAAACTACTGCTACCTTCAAATATGCAAAATATGCTCACTACCTTCCAAGCTCCCATAGGCTCTTTGGATCTACTAATTTTAACATTTTACTACCACTTACTTTTTAAGTGTCCACACAAAAGTGGTCACAACTGTTCTTTCTATAGCAAAACAACAGCCAGACGCTAGCTCTGTTCATACAACACCCTTTTGTTTGTACAATGCCCTTTTTTATGCCACTGCACTATTCCATGGCTACGCCACCTCATGGCACCACACAAAACACCAAGCAAATGAACTGATCCAGATTGAGAAAGAACAGCCAGTGCATTTCACTGCACTCTCAGTGGCAGAAGAGATGCGTATGCACCACACATTCCTTTATAGGAACAAGGGCAGAAATCATTAGTGAAATAAGTCAAGAGCATACGTCAACATTAACACACAACAGCAAAGCTGCAACATGTTACAGCTTCACAGGTCTGTCCTCCTCACCTTCTCTCTGCTGTCAAAAATCTGTCATTCCCAAAGCATGGAAACCTGTGGCAGGATAATTTTTCAAGATGAAGAGAAGCAATATACTTAGCAATTTGGAGTGAGGTAGTCTCAGAGATAGTTAGTGATGCCACAAGGCATCTAACTCTGGGGAACAGAACAGAAAAGCATGCAGATTCTTTTCTGGAGGTAGACTTTTTTAATTACATTAGCTCTCCTGGGAACAACTCACATCGCTCGAACTTCCTTAGTTCACCCCAACGGGAAAAAATCAATGCATTAAGCATTCACTGAAGAAAAACGCACTAGAACTTCTTATAAACATAAATAGCATACACAATAAATACATGGTCATACTGCAGTGTTCACATATTAGAATACTGCATAAAACCAGAATGCGATGGGTTGTCTTAAATGCAATTGTTTGCAGTGTCATATATTACATACAGCCTACCTACAAGGACTTCTGCAAGTTCAAAGTACACTTTTAGTATGGAAACAAAAACCAAAAAGCACAGTAAAAACCTTAGCTAGCAAAATGGTGTTCATGTATGAAAAATTCTTGATAATTTAGATAATGTATTTGCCTTATATAAGCAACTTGTTACGTCAGAGTCTGAGCCTTTCCAATATTCATGAAGATACAAAATTGTAAAAGTGATCCTCAAGAAACCAAATTATGCTTCACAATTATGATGAATTCCACGTCCTTCATTCTTTCGTTTTAATAAAAATATTTGAGCTCTTTTTGGATAGTTAAATTTGGTACTTAACATTCTCCAAATGCTAGAGTCATACTTCATTTAGCATCACATCTGTCACTTATTAGTAGGAATGGGACTCCAGGGGATAAGACATGATAGAAGAAGAGTTACACGGAAAGCAATAGATGCTGGTCTCCTTCCTTGTTCTATGATCCAGACTTGCCCCATCAAAATGAGATGTTTCTCATTTTGTTAGCTATAAAGGGCAACAGAAACAGTTAAATCTTAGCAGCTTCATTATGGTAATGATCGGTTTTGGGGTTTTTTTCAGCCTTACCCATCATATCTATTCTTCCTTTGACAATAAGCAAATCAATAACAAGTAATAAATCACAACTGCAATCAAGAATTGAACATTCAATATAAGATTTTAGGTTATTTTTCTATCATCAGGGTATCAGAAGTTACTTTACAAGCAAAGATATATTATCAGTTTATTTGCAATTAAAAAATATACTGATTTCAGCAGTTAAAGATTGATTCACAATAAACATTTATACAGTCAATATATATAAATAATGAGAATTTCTAGAAATCTATACTGCTTCCACAGAAATCACAGTATTTAAAATACAGTAAGATTTTTTGAACACTATTGAAAAATAGAATTCTGTTCCTGCCAAAAATGTCACTTGATCATTGAGGAAAGCTGCCTTTCCAAGTCACTTGAAGTAAACATCCACACTCCAGCCCTACGATGTGTTATAGCTGAGTGGAGGATGTTTACAGGAACTAAAAATTAGCTTAACAATATAAATACAACATTGGCTTTTAAGGTATTAAAAAATGAATCTATGCAGACATACTTCAATACATTTTATGAGCTATTTCAAAACCTCATAAAGCACATGCAAGACTTACTAAGCTTTACTGACACTACGAAGGCAGAACATTTATTTTCATCACCTTATCTTCTAAATATCAGAACATACTAATACATACATACAGTCCCTGATGCTTTAAAAACACAAGGAAAAGAAAAGCTTCTCACAGATTGATGGAGATCAGCATTCTGCATTTAACCTGCCAAGGCCCTTGATGCTCAGAGTGGACACCTACAAATCCCAAATTCAAGTAATTTTGTTCAAGATTGAAATTCAACAGCAAAAATATACAGGAGATGAATGGGGTGGTACAAACCAGGTAATAGTCCTCAAATTGTTCATGCAAAAATAAACCTTTGTGGTGTTGAACACAGCATCCTAAGGAAGCTGTTGACAAGTTTTGCAGCATTTGTTGCTACATTTGTACACCTTCCTCTTTGTGTTGTATTTTCTTAAATTAATTCTCATTCCTCCTCCAGAACTTTCTCAAAGTAGTCATATTATTTCAATCTTCTCCATTTTTATTTTCCTCCATATGGATTACTCAGAAATACGAGTCATTAAACCAGCAAGGCATGCTACTTCAGCTTCAACATTTTATTTTAGATTTTACAGGTACGTTTAACGTCTACAGTCTTAAGAAAACAAGATTCCAGCAGTTCAGTAAAAGAATAATTTGATAAACCCAGTCAGCCAAGAGGCCAAGTCACAGCCTTCTCAAAGTTCTTGTCTAAACAGGTGCTTTGCAGATTTACTGGGCGAAAAGAACCATAGATGCAGAATCTTTCATAAATAAAGCAGCAGTGGAAGCCCTCCAAACATTGAAGAGTTGTTCTTTGTACAAAGAAAAACATGAGCTGGAGCGTTTCTGCTGAATGAGGCTGCAAGGTCAGAGCAAGGGAAGACAGCGCTTCACAGAGGCCAGACTAGTCAGCAAGGACTTTGATGTACTGCTTTTTAAGCAATCATCAAAACTGTCCAGAGGTGAGCCACAGGCAACAAATCCAGACCCCAAACACTCGATCTTCCCAGGCACTCCGCTTGCTCAGCAAGTGAGGACCTTTGTATTCCTCCCTAGCTTCCATCTCCAAAGGTAACTGCAGAATGTACCTGCAATGTACAGCAGGCAAGTACAACAGCCACCTGAGATTAATAGCTGTGTCCACAATTTCACTCTGGCCTCTAGACCACTACCCTGATTTTCATTCAGGTATTTTCTTCTGCTTTGGAATCCGTGCACTGCAAAGCATCAGCAGCTGATCCACGACTCCTTACGAGCAAGTCACAGACCTGATGTTAGCAAGACAGGGTAACTTGCTCGTCAGTCATCAGGCTGACACGTCAAACGTGCCTATTCCATTCCCAAAGTTTGCTTGTGTATTTATGGCCTTGTGCTGTCTAGTTCTGCAAGAGTTGATGCAGCTCCGCAGCCCCCACCCCCACCCCCCGGCAGAACTGCACAGCTATCACGCCAAATTCCCAGCATTCCACCCCAGCAATCCCAGCAATTTGAGCTCACCTGGAATCTCTGCATAAACAGATGTACACTTACAGAGACTCCCACCTTCTTCAGTTGCAAACAACAGTTACGTTTGAGAGATGTTAAGATGTTCAGTACTTTGTACTTCATGTATGCAAAAAGGAGACCCTTCTATATCTAACACTTAGCAAAAAAAAAAAAAAACTGCAATGAACAAAAAAGTGTGTTTTTTTTCAAAATGTATTTATTTCCTACAGTTACAAGCCACTTCCATTTGTTCTGAGACGAAGACATAGGCAGCTGTGTTTGAGTACATGTATGAGACAGCAGCACAATATAAATGTACGCATAAGTAAAATTCCACAAGACTGGACTGAAACTGCACATGAAGTAAGCTTATAAACAAAAAAGCACTGTGTTATCTGGCACGTGGAATGGCTGAGGCAGCAATACCTAAAGTGTCTGGAAAACAATTACCAGCACTTTTAAAAAAAAAAAAAAAAAAAAATCAAGATCGGTAGATTCTGCTTCTTTTTTATAAATGTACCAACATGAATTTTCAAGCCAAACAGATAATACATAAAAAAAAGTCATTTTAATGGAGGTTAAGTGTGCAAATTGCTTTAAAAGCAAATCTTTGTAAAGGTACTATCAATGAATTGGACCAATAAATAAGTTTAGTACCTTCTACTATTGCACATGCTTCTGTGTCCCCAGATAGAACACCCAGGTAACAGAAGCAAAATAGTTACTGTCCTGGGAGCATTGCAGAAGAAGAAGGGCCATCCTTGGTTCATGTTTGGTCACTCACTGCCTGCTTGAAATCCATTACCCTTCCAATGCTTATCAGTCAGGCCTTCCCAGGACTACAAAATCTTAACAGTTTATACTCTGATAAATTAAAGAGAAAATCTTTCAATTTAAAAGGAGATTATGTCCAAAGATAATTAAAGGATCACTACAGCAAAATTAAACTAATAATACCTAGGTTTACTGTACTATAAAGGTTTTCTTTTTATGTGTCAGGGAACAAAACCATAACATTTTGGGAGGGGGAAGAATGGAGAGGTATAACAATGCAATAGAAAATATTTTCTGTCTTCGCAACAGTGGAAGTCACTGGTATAGGCCATTCCATTAAAACCAGAAGACTATAGAGAGAAACAAAGGAGAAATAAACTCCCAGACCAGACGCAGGGAAGAGCACGTGCGGATCCCACTCCGAGAAAAGCGCTCATACTTTTTTGCAGATGGCTCTTCCTGTTCTCATGATTGTTTTAAGTCATGTTGGAACCAAGTCACTGAAGAGTTAGTTCTGAAGAAGTACTTTCAAAAGCTTTTATTTACATGAAAAATAAACCTTTGTGTGCCATGGTGGGACACAGCATAAAGATGACCATACCACAAACAACTGTACACACTATGCATTGTTAGTGCAAAAATACATTCTCTGTCCTATTTTTTTAACCTTTATTTTGGCCTTGGGAGATATCCAGCTTACAAACAATAAAAGCACTACCTGGTGCTCTGGGAGACTCAATGTGAACTTCAGGAAAAAAAAAATAAAAATCAAACAACAAAAAGCAAGGCACATCAGATAAAATTTCTACTAAGTATTTGACAGCATTTATAATAATTTTTCCTAAGAGTGGTAAGTAACAGAAGCTGCTAAACCAGACAACTCATGAAGCAAGTCTGGTTTAAGGGTAATTGCACAAGAAATTGCACCACCGCTTGCTGTTATGTTCCAGAGAAGCATAATTCTGTAGCTCATACCACAAAGCAGCAAAGAATTCTGTTCCAACTGATCCATATGCAACAGCTTTTGTCTCCACTTCAGACTAGATTTCGGGAAATCACAGCTACACTATTAATAACAATCAAATTAAGTAATTTAAAGGCAATTCAACAATACCTACAGAAATAGTGTTAGAAGGATAAGCGAATATGTCTTTGTGACAGCTTCTCCTGCTGAGGATGTCCAAGAATAGCCAGGTGCAGCAAACATCTGACTGAAAGCTAGAACTGGTACAGCTTCCAGTCGGGGATGTTTACAGCAACAGACTACTACACATAACCATGACTCTCTAACAGTACAAAGCAGACGGTCACCTTTAGTGGAGGAGAAATAAAAGAAAGACAAGATTTAAGACATGCTTCTAGAACGTTCCAACCAATTGCTGTTCAGCTAATTTTGAGGAAAATCCTATTCTCACATTTAGTAACAAAAATACAGTTCTAGACTCTCAACTTACATTATATTAGCAAAGTTTCTAAATGCAACAAATTAGAACACAAGGTCTCAAGGTTTAAAATACATTAAGACCTCTTTGGGTTAAAACTGATTTTTTTTTAATCTATATTTTACATTTATTTAAAAATATATATTTTATTTATACATTTGGAATATATATGTATCTCCTTTGACTTTACTTCCCTATACCCTCATTCCTAAACCTCTTAAAAATAAATGGATTTCAACTTTGAACATCCGATGAATTTTGCAGATAGCTATCCTTTCATATTCATTTCTATTTTTAAATAAGCTTATACGCAAAATTAAAGACATACCAAAAGAAGTCATGTTTGTAAGGAAAACATCAGAAATAGAAGTATACAGAATTATGAAAACATTTAAATTCAGTGTCAGAATTCTAATTAGTTAACTAAGCTCTACGACAATCAACTAATTGAAAAAACAACCCCAAACCCAATTATGCTTGAGTAAACATTAAAGGAGAAGGACAGAGTAGGAAGGGAAAGAAGTAACAGCCTTAAGATGCAGGTTATAAATCATTATTTACAATGCATAAGACTTAAAGGGCAAATAATACATTACTTCAGTTTAATTTTTTTCGATTGCACTGAGTTAGTTGTGGATATTCTCTCAACACTCCAATTCCACACTGCTGTGCACAGAAGTAATCCAAAAGTCAAAATTCAAAGGACCCCTGTGGTGCTCCTATTGCAGGAGTTTCCCTAGTTTTCCATCGTGATTGATGCAGAGGGTCTGAAGCTGCTGTCAGCAGATTTTTAACCATATAATTCCACCTTGATCATACTCATGTAATCCTT
Organism: Clamator glandarius; assembly: GCA_033459285.1. Taxonomy (NCBI): domain Eukaryota; kingdom Metazoa; phylum Chordata; class Aves; order Cuculiformes; family Cuculidae; genus Clamator; species Clamator glandarius. The sequence continues at coordinate 119,566 of JAUNZM010000353.1, read as the reverse complement.
GTGTCTTAATTTTGTAGTTTTAGTGGAATGTTTTCCTTTTTTTAACAGCAGAAAGCAGATTGCTATACTCCCAAAGCAGCCTTTATCACTTCAGAAAGAAAAAAGTGAAAAGTTTCCTACTGCAGATTATACACAGGCTTCCACAATTTAAGGTGGAGAAATTACGGCAAGGAGTTTCAAAGTGAAGAAAAACCACAGTAATAAAGATTTCTGTTACAGAAACCTAATCACATCCGGTTTTCTAATAAAGGTTTCCTCCTGAAACATGAAAACTTAATAGTAAGTGGATTTAGTTATTACAGCACTATGCCAAGATTAATGAGGAAGCTGCATGCAGTCACTATGGATACCATGCTGACCTTCATTATTTTTAAGAATAAATAGTTAAAAAGCCAGTGGTCATTTTGCAACAAAGGCCTCTCTTCAGGCTGTTCCAAAACTGAAAATTCCCATTTCAGAGTGGAAAGAAATAGGCTATTTCATGCAGAGGTAGGCACACGGTATTTGGCTAATTAGGCTGCTGAGCATTAAGTTGCAGTGAACCATTTCTTCTACTGCTTTCCTTTAATGCTTACTTCTTAAGGAGTAATGAAGGTTACTACAATGTCACCTGCCCCAAGAGAACAAAATCTCCACAACCTTCTTTGGTTTGAACATACAAATCATCACAAAACAGCCCATATGCCTGACAACGAAGCCTCTTGCTGCTTTATCAAACTTGCTGTCAACTACAAATACTCACAGAGCACCTTATAAAGTGATTTTATTTGTAGAGGAGTTAAAATTTTCTTTTCCAAATTATGTTAATAGGGCTGAGGCACTGCAGATCACTCTATACTACATGCTTGAAAGACAATTTCTATAAAACTTTAATCAAAATTAAAGCTTTATATTTATCAATAGGCATCATCACTATTCTCTCAAACACTTTCTTTTTTTTAAGCAAATGGAAGTGGGCAGCATACACCAGCTTCTGTTAAAGGCACTGCCCTCTCATTTTCGTAAAACTTAAAAAACACTGGAAGCCAACAGGATTTATTCTAACACCATCACAAACAGAGGAATATTGACAGTTGGTTTCTGTTAATGCCTTGAACTGTTTTTCTTAAGAACAGCAATAAAGATATTCTTTCAAGTGTGAAATCCCCTCCTAACACCACATGTAGAGAACACAGAATGATGCAAAGCTTCAAGACCACATAAAGTCCTTCTGGCACAGGAAATTTACCTCTTTGCCACTGTGCGACAGCCATGCACCATCACCTGCCTAGAACTGTTCTGCTGCCAATACTCCAAATAAATAGAAAAGCTTTAATACTAAAAAAGGGACCCCATTATTACACCTAAAGTTTGTGTTCACTCAGAACTTCCAAATCAAAGCTATGCAGGCCAGAGGTTTACTGCGACTTACCCAAGCCTCAAGCATTATTTTACCAGTCACCCTGACCTTGTACTGCACCTTAAGCATGGAGTTACCAGATTAGAGAAAGGAGGGGAGGAAGGAAAAAGGAAGAGGTGAGGCAGCAAGCAGCCAAAAGAGCTTATTCCTTCTCTTCTCCCCACATCTTAAGACAACCTTACTACAACCAGCACTACCACTGCAACTCATGGAATTTGAAGCCTCAGCTGTCACAAAGAAAACAGTTACATGCAAACAGAGTCTGTCCATGCATGCATGCCCGTGTGTGTGTTTTGGAGTCAAGGTCTTGCCTATCATCTCAAAGCACGTTAGCCACAGACGGCTGATGCAAGCACAAAATGACCAGAACTGGCAGAGGAGACAGAGGCTCATTACTGTTATCGCTTCCCTTTTAAAGTCATGTGTATTGACAAGAATTGAGAACTAAACATTAAATCCTAAATATAAAAAGGATTCCTGAACAGCACAAACTTCAGAGTAACAGGAAGAACTTTGCAGGGGAAGTAAACAGCTGGCATTCAACAATTTTCTAGTAGTTAAATCTGTATTCTAAAATTCCATATTATACTACAGGATAGTCTGTTTAAAGACTAATGCTACATAAACAGATATGCCCTCAAAGCTTTTTTCTTTCTCCCCTACAAACTCCACATAAATATAAATCTAGACAAAATAATATAAATCCAAACAGATGTTTAATAGATTCATTCCCTTTTTACCTTAAAGTAATGTAGCCATATCAAACTATTGAAATACAAACAATTCCTCTAATACTATAGATAAGTAGCCAGAACAGATTTTATATCAAAAGTCTTTTTTCCTTTCCTTGGTGGGAGGAGAGTGTTCAAGGAGGACAGAATAACTTCTTTTCACTAGACAGTTTATTTCTGAACTAAGCACTCAAAGGAATTTCTCAAATTCTGACATAAAGTGATTAAATTCTCACTACTTTATTTTTCAAAAGCATTTTTATTCCATTTTTTCAGGGATCACAAAGGATAAGTAAAGCTATTTGCCTTAAGTCAGTGTGTCTGAATCAGCATTACATTTTAAGAACAAAAGCTTGCAGCTCGTATGCAATCCAAGTCACATCATCTCCAACAGCACTTGCGTCATGTCATGATTCACGTGTGTGCTACTGCCTCAAACACTGACTCTATGTTGTAGTGAGCTTTAACACCCACAGAGAGTTCACTGGAGCACTAAAATTTGCATGATGAATTATGATGAAGGAAGCATATGTAAGTGGACTTTAACATTGCATTTCCTGTGTATTTTCAGAAAAATTTATTTTCATCTTTAAAATACATGCAGTACAACCAGTAACTTTGGTAAAAGGCGTAGGATTTTTAAAATTAGGTCACAAATACTGAAACAATGAAAGAGAGTAAATCTAATATTACCAGTTCTAAAGAAAGAGGAAAAAGTGTGTTCATATTTTAAAAAAATGTGTGGGAAAGCATGACAGTAGGCTGCTACTAACATAGTGGAGATGGAATTTAAGTGAGGGCTGTATGCATATGCCATAAATAATTACTTCAGAAAAACAAACACCTAGAAGTGTGTGTTGTAAATTAATATTACTGGACAAGAGATCTAAGGAGGAGAAACTACAGAAAAAGGATAATGGTGTAAGCCAAAATAAAGTTCAGATCCCGATTCAAAATTGCCCCACGTCTAAATCTGAACAAAGTTAGAACAAAATCATAAATTTATCCTGCTATGGTTAAGAAAGCTGGCAGGAATTGCATGGCCCCCCACCTCACTCCAGTCTTGTACACCCTTGGCTAAGCAACACAGCTCAGCTTGAAGAAACCATGCATTTATTTACAAGAATAACATCTTGGCTCTCCATTAGGTGGAATAATGTACACAAGAAGTTATTCAGCGAAATTAAGTCTTTATTTCAGGTAACTTTGGAAGTTCTGCAGTAATCCATCACCTCCACAGTCACCACAGGGGGCAGGAACTGGCTAATCCAAGATAATTCTGCTTATATATGAGCTAAAGAAAAATTCCATCTACCATACTAAGAACTTATCATAATGAATTACCCTCATAAAAATCCCAACCAATAGGTTAACCTGTGATCAAGGACAGAAAAAGGAAGAAAGAATATTACCATCCTACAAATTTCAGAGAAATGTGAATCCTCCAAGTGTATGAGGCCAAATTTCACATAAGGAATCAATCAATCACATTCCTTATGTTCCCATAGAAGTATTCCTTCTTCAGGTTTATCAGGACATTTTGATTATATAGACTCAATGGGTTTAAGATACAACTCTATATTGATGACCACAGCATAGTTCTGATTTCATAGTTTCAAGCCATTTACCTTTCTCTTCTGGTGCCTCTTGCAGGAAAGGAATTTTGGCCTCATTCCTGGTAAACAGCTACACTAGAAGTAGATTGTTTAATCTGGGGTAAATTCTTGAAGATGCTTCAGTGCAAACTGCTAAAACAAATAACTGTTTATATTTGATAACTACCTCTACATGACATGTCTCCATGTTATCCTGAAGAATCTTCCAATTCCTAATTCGGGCCCATGGTCTGCCTTTTTTTCTTTCAAGGTAACTAATATCTCTGGTCCAAAACTGTCTGTAGAAACCAAGGTCTTTCTTTTATATGGCATCTTTAAGTATAGGATTCAAAAGATTGTCCAACCTGAAAAACACAAAGTTCACACTATTGAACACACAATTAGAGATCTGATCGCTCTCTCTTTAGAGAGTGCAAGACAGAAATAAGAGGGGAAAAACTGCAACCCTAAAGCTTGACGAGAAATAGAAACAAAGAATACATTTAATATTTTTTTGTAGTAGTCATAAGAGCTCTACCCTTTATAAAAAAATAACTGAAATACATATAATAAAAATAATACAAGTAATTCAGTCTTTACTATTTCCAGTAGCAAATTTCCTAAAATGAAGCCCTCCATGCTAGCTGACTCAAATACGGCCAAGCACGAATTGAAAAACTGAGTGGATATCAGTTGAGTCTGGTATACCAGGCTTGAATCAATGCCACATTTAGCACACTCCTTCACTTAATGACTTTTCACTCAGATTTGCAATTGTAATTCTCTGGTGGTATTAGCTGCCAACAATAGTTCTCTGTGTGTGATGTGATGGAAAAACTTAGAACTGCAAGGAAACAGTCATACTGCAGAGTCCCTCTGCTTACCTTTGCTTTGAAAAAGGACACATTTGGATGTGCCATTCTGTTAACATCAGCAGTCCAAAAATTAAGCCTACATCGTATAACCAGGGCACCAAGAGAACTACAGGCAATACAAACACAGGTTCCCATTTTAATGATAATACTGTTTGAACATATTCCAATCCTTGCAAGTGAGTATAGTTCAAATGTGAAAAGTCCTGGCATTCTCACATTTAATTTTGGTAAGCAGAGTCTGGAACGTGTTCCTGTAGCCTGCAGACTTTGGTGGAAACCCAGTGTCACAACAGCATATTTCCCCTGCTGTAGGAAGTGAGCTCAACTCCTCTATTGCAATTAAATCTTGAATGATATCAGACTGAAAGGTCAACTGTACACCAGCATCAATCTTAACCTTGCTCCCAAAGCATATACAACTTTTTTAATTACTTCAATGAAAATAATCTCAACCCAGCAAGCATGCAAGTCACAAACATCAGGAAAGCGCACGACACTTCGGTTTTACAAAGCATCTTTGTCCTTGTGCAAAGGTTAAAAACCAAGGTTAGTCAGTTGTTTTGCAGTAAGACCAAAGAGACCCATTCTTTTAAGTACCTACATACAGCCTGCTTCCACAAAGGAAACAGTCCATACAAGAACAGGATGCAATCATGGCATCCATTTCAGGATCAATCACAAAAAAAATCAGGGAGCACATATAAAATACCTTTCAACAACTCTCAGAATGATTACTTCCATTAAAATGTAGATTTAAACAAGTTCTTTTCAGAAAATAATTTTCAGGATTCACTGACAGTAACTGGGAACACTAATGCACTGGCAAACCAGTTCATTTTGAAAATATTGCTCCATAGTCTCAAATCAATCTTACATAGCATCTGACAAATATAGTTTGAAAATAACTACTTTCAAAACCTCTCAAACAGCATTTTCCCTAGAATCAAGCAACCTCCTTCAATAATCAGTAAACTAACCAGAATTAAAGCAGTTTCCATATTTCTGTAAATATGCCAGGAATATATCTGACAAATTTGAGTCATATTTCCCTACTTCTTGGAGCAGTGTAATATTTAGCATTAAGTTATTGAACTACTATAAAAAAAAGGAGGCACTCACTTTTTTTCCAAAGAAGGAAGTGACTTTCAGCAGGACTTTTTTTCTTTTGTTCTAAATCATGAAAATAATATTTGAGTTTCATACTGACTGTTAAAAATTTTGTAACCACTTACCCAATGTATTAGCATTCTTTTATTGCATTCTACATGAAATTACCAGTATCATCAAGAAAAAAAGTCATGGCATTCACAGAAGGGTCCTGACAAGCACAAACACCACCACACTCATGTCTGAGAAAAGACAAAAGAGGAGATACAGAATACAACCACTGCCTGAAGACCACACGGAACATATCAATGTAGCATTAATTTTTAAAAGTATGGAGTAAAAGGTAATCAAGAACAGTTAAAGATTTATCTAAGGCAGAATCAACCTCACATGAAGAGTTGGAGAGGGTTCTTTGATGAAAGCAGAATGGTAGCAGTAACATACTTTGACTTTATTATGGCATTCAAGACAAATCTCCAGCGGTAGTTTCATCTGGGAGCTGAGGAAGCCCAATCTCAACATAAAGAAGGGAAGCTGAGCTGGAAAACTGGCTGGATCACTGGCTGACACCATTACAAGCAATGGCTGAACGTTCAGCTGTAAGCTGGCAAGGAGGAACCTCAGGGCCAACACGGGGCTCCAAACACACTCATCAGCAACCAGGAAGATGACACAGGCTGCACCCTCAGCAAGCCAGCAGGTGAGAGCAAAATGGATGGGGGCAGGGAAGAAGAGGGGGCAGACACAGTGAATGGCAGCACTTCTACCAACAGAAACACAACAGAGGATGGGGCCAAAAGAAACCTCATTGGGATGAAGAAGGAAAAGCGCAAAGCTCTGCAACCACAGCAGAAGAATCCCATGCATCAGCACAGGCTGGGGAGAACTGGCTGAGCAACAGCCCTGCTGGAAGGGACCAACGTGCTGGGGCAGAAGCCAGCTGAAACGGGAGCCAATGTCTCACTGCAGAGAGCACTGCAGGTAAGGGATGTTATCCCTCCTCTGCCTGCCACTGCCAAGGCCACTCTGCAGATACTGAGTGCTCAGGTGAGAACCTTCACTTCAACAGCATGCCCAGGAACCAAGGAGGGTCCAGGCCTGGGCTACCAAGGTGGTCAGGCACATCACCTACAGGGAAAGGGGCCTGTCTTCTCTGGCAAGGAGAAAGTTAGGACCATCTACAAGCTGTCAAGATGGGAATTATAAAGACACTTCAGCCAACCTCTTTCAGCGCTAGCAGTCAAGAGAACAAGCAATGGCCACAAACAGCAGCATGAAAAATTCAGGTTGGGCATGAAATTTTTTCACTAGGTGGTGAAGCCCAGGATTAGGCTTCCCAGAGAGGCTGTGGAGTTCCTGTTCTTGGAGGTTTTCATGGCTTGGTCGGACAAACCTACAGCTGATCCACATTAAGTGCTAGTTAGAGCCCTGCTTTGAGCAAGTGGTTGAACCTCCAGGAATCTCTTCTGATCATTGCACTTGCAACTGCATGATCTCATTAATTCCTGTGATATGCTCCCAGCAACTCTTGCCTTATTTAAATGATTATCCTCCAACCTGCTGAAGTCAATAACTCTTTGGAAAAATAATTATCTATAGTTGACATCAATACAGACTCCTATAAATACCCAGGTGTTATCGATAGACTACAGTGCTAGCAGCTCCAACAGTTCTGGAATCACAAATATTTAATGTTAGAACTATTTTAATCAGCTAGTGCCAAATATTTGAAAAAAATAAACTACAAAGAAAACACAAGTTGCATACCTAAGCCTATTGAATTTATATCAGCTGCCAAACACTCTCCCAGGGTCACTGTGTAGATAACTCAATGTTCTTCCAGAAGAAAACCCCTCAAGAGTAAAATTTTACAGCAGTACCTTTAAGAAGAGGCAAAATGAAAGATATTTTCACTTAGCTTATTTGTAGGAGGTCCCTCAAATTAGGAAAAGACAGCGCAATATTTTCCTAGAATAAAATTTTGAAGATGCAGTTCTTAAAATGTCTCTCTTTAGCAATACACAAGGATGCCTTACACTTAAGGATAGACTACAGATTTTGAGTCTGTATTTTTCCATAGCAAGTCTCGGTTCCATTTCCTTCCATTATTAAATATGGCTTTTAAAATAACAATAAAATAAATATAGAACACAGACAGTACAATGCATTAAACTGTCTCTTTTGTCACAAATGCAGAGCTCTAGTGATGATCAGAATTAAAGCAATTACAATAAACAGTTTGGAGCTATTTAAGATTAGAAGGACTGCTCACTCCTAGGGCCACCTAGATTAAGCAACAAAATTCAATGCAACACATGAAACAGCTTGGTGAAGGGGAAACCTAGGTCATTCACCTGACACTAGAATCCCGCTTTTTGAGTACTTTTCGTCTAGCAAACCTTGAATTATCTCATGCTGTCACAGAGTTTAAAAATAAGAATGAATGCTACTGAGTTTAATCAGCATGACTAGCAGCTAAAATGAACTCTCTCTTCCTTGCATTGACTGGTACTTTTCACACCTTCTTGCTAACTAGCCAATGTAGCCATCTTCGAAAAACAACCCTGTGCCCATTTTAGCAGGAAGCGTATCGCAACAGGAGGAGATCTGCAAAACAGAACATTTTGCGCTGAAAACAATACTCAGACTACATGTGTTCCATGCAGCCTCGATTTAAGATTAACCCTAGTCCTGTCAATGGTCTAAATAGCCTTAAACCAAATGCATTAGCCATGTCTAGAAGTATATCTCTCAATTTTGTTTCATCCAACAGAAGCCAATTCACATGTTTCACAAGAACTGCAGAATAATAACTGGAAACCATGAGAACAATCATGTCAAAAATGCATTACTGATCCCAATTAAAACAGGAATGTAGTTCACTACATGACCTTTCAACTGTTGTACAAGTTGAATCAGTTTACTGAGATGTCTACTGAGTGCCAAAGTAAAGTAAATGGCAGGAGAGGCACATATAGCAAGAAATTATTTCCAAAGCTTTAACCCATTAGATAATTCGCAATATAGAATCATAGAATACTATCCCAATGCATTTTCATTTGGCATAACATTTTCTGAAAAATTGGAAACTTACAGGTCCATTCTGGGGTTCACAATGTCAAGAAATATCCTAACACTGCACTGCCAAATGCTCTCCAGTAGTCAGAGCTACTTCTGCTATTTAGAGAGCCCTGCTCTAAGCAGGATTTTAAAAAAAAAAAAATTGTAGGATCTGCTATAAATTATTCCTACATTCAGTCTTGGCAAAGAGCTTTCTCAAAGAGAATTATTTAGGATTCATCTTCTTCCACTCTGTTTTTCATATGAAAACCAAATAAAAAAAGAAGTAATCTATTTCTTAGGGGGTAAAGGAAACCCAGATCAACAACAAAGAATGCCATTATCCAGCCTACAGTGATAGGCAGTCTGGAAGTAATAACACACAGTTATTCCAATGTTAATACTAAAGCAACTTTTATTAGCTGCAATTTGAATCACAGAAGCTAAACTCTTAGATTTTATGCACACCTGGAAAATACAGAGTCATGCATGAGCAGCTGAGATCTTCATCACACTCCAAATAGAAAATAGCTGTGCAATAAGAACGTCATTTAGTGCAATATTAGTATTGCTTTATAATTATCTTAATGAGAGAGGTTGTTCTGCAATGACCATTCCAAAAACACGAAAAGGAAGAATACTCACACCACAGGGCCCGACTACTGCTGCACTTTCAAGACTGTTCAAAGAGCACCATGGCAGGAAAATAGTCCCGCACTCTATCTTCCCGCAGAGGGATTCCTACTTCCTCCACTGTTATAGGAATTCTACAATTTCATGATGCAAGTTACTTGGACAACCACTATATTAGCTGCAAACTAATCCTGGAGATAAAAAAAAAATGAGAGAAAGATGATCAGTTTTCTGCTACATCAGGAGGCCATTCTTGGTTACTGGATGGCAGTGCAGTCCTTAGAATCAATAGGAAAAAGCTACAGCACAGGGCAGGACTGCCTGTGTTGATGGCACTACAGTGTTAAAGCAGCACAGATGAACTGTTTAATTACAATAGGAACTTTTCCCCATCCCCTACTGCTGAAAAAGGAAAAGATAGCAATATTTAAGACCTCAGAGATGAACATTTTGAACGTGGAACAGTAACATGAGTAAGACACAGTAAACAACTAAAAATTTATTTTGGCAAAATCACACTCCCTTAAAGGTAATATCAACTTTATAACTATTGAGATGCAGCTTCAATACCTCATTGCCCTGAAACAGGAAACTGACTTTTGAGAAGAGCAGCAGAAGAACACCAAGTTGCCTTTCACTCTCTGTGAAGTCTGAAAGTTCACAGATTCAGAATGACCTGAGTTGGGACCCACAAGGATCAGAGTCTAACTCCTATCCCTGCATAGGACAACGCCAAAATTTACTCTGTGTTTCTGAGTGCATTGCCCAAATGCTTCTGATGTCTTTCAACATTTTTTGTTCACAGAACATGTTAAAATGGAGCTGCTCTCAGAGTGCTGCCAAACAGAGACAGCAGACTCCACCTCCATGGAAATGAACTGTGCAGGACTTACATGGCAGCCACTTTTCCCAAATGCTGGTCTGTCTTATGTCACTGACGCTCCACCTGCTGGTATGTGGGCAGTATGGATTATTCCAGAAAGCATCCTGATCTTGGAGAGGCAAAGACAAAACAAAAGAATGCAAGAATGAACAAAAATGTTTTCAAGTAGTCAGAAGCACCTAAAGCACCTAAGGCAAAACCCCTCCTGAATAACTTGGCAGTATAATACACTTCTGAATACTAATATTCCTGAAAAATATTTGTGAAAACCTCTAACCAAGGATATGGTACAATTTGGATTTGATGGCTGTCTGGCTACTAAATACATGGACATGAGTTACTTTATTAGCTCTAGTGCACAGCTCTGCAGAAAAGTCTGCGTAAGAGATGAGAGCCAAGGCTAAAAGGTGGAGCTCCTGGAGTTTCTACATTATAGATTTGAGTTATCAGTATTTTAAAGTGAACTGTACTAGAGGCCAAAATAAAGCTGAGCATCTCCTCAAAACAAATGAGCCTAAAAAAACCTGAAGCTGCCCACCTCATCACACCATTTTTACGTATGAAAAATAATGTGTTTGGAAAAGTAAAACAAATAAGTAAACACATGGCTTTTCTAGGGATCCTGCCATACTCAGTTCATAAACCAGATGCTTTTCCCTGAAAAAGGTTTGAAGAGCAAGGATGCTAGTGGCCTAAAGACTTCTGTTCTTTATCTGTTTGACCAACTGCAAATTTCAGCCACTCCCGCAGAACTGTAGTATCTCAAGCAGAGGTCAGTGGAACCATAGAATCACATAATGGTTTGGGTTGGAAGTGATCTTAAGGATTATCCACTCCTAAGCCCCCCCTGCCATGGGCAGGGACAAATACTGCCATATTGGCAATATTTAGTCAAACTCATAAGCAAATGTGATCTTGCATTCAATCTTTGAAATTCCAATTTAACTACAATGCTAATTAAAAGTAGAACTCCTCAAACTAATTACATACTCCAACTTGAAACAGTAACTTAGAAGACAGGAAACACCCTCAGTTATCCTCGCCTATAGGAAAGATGGGGAGGGGCTCTTTATCAGGGAGTATAGCGATAGGACAAAGGTAATGGTTTTAAGCTGAAAGAGGGGAGATTTAGATGAGGTACTAGGAAGAAGTTTTTTCCTGTGAGGGTGGGGAGGCTACTCAGAAATGGTGGATGCCCCATCCCTGGAGGTGTTCAAGGCAAGGCTGCACAGGGCTCTGAGCGACTTGATTCAGTGGGAGCTGTCCCAGCTCATGGCAGGGGGGTGGAAATGGATGACCTTTAAGTTCCTTTCAAACCCAAATCATTCTATGATCCTATCATCAATCCATACACCACAGTGCTTCAGTCTCCAAGGATTTGGAAGTCCTATCTCTACAAAGATTAACCAGACAGCTAAAATAATGCCTTGATTTTACAGGTGGCAAAGAAATAACTGAAGCAGACTGCCACACAGTGCAAATTAAGAGCACATATAAGCTAGCTACACTACTAAGGAAAACCCTGCAATAGTATATTTATAGTGTCCCAGTACAGTACATTGACATAAAAGCAGTTTTCACCTTTTCCTATAAGGCAGATGACTGGAAAAACATTCCCCTTTTCGCAAAAAGAAAAGTAATTAATGATTAACAATCTTTGAGAACTGCAGCAGAGGTTTGGTGTTATTGGGATGCCTGGTATTCTTAGGAGAAATTAAAGAGTAATACTATGCTTAACAGCAATTCAAGCTGTGTAAACAGAGGTCTTGTTTCTTCATTTAAGTATAAGCAGTAAGTCAGATATCATTAACTACAACAATAAGGAACTTCACACTGAAATCTGTGTTGTGTAAGAAAGAACAACAAATAAGTCAGTACTTCTCCCTGATATAGGAGTAAGCAATTTCACATTAACGTACAGAACCACAACTTCAATCAGTTTCTTAGAATCAAGGAATGTTTAAGTACGTGGATACATTTTACTTTCCTGAGATTTTACTGCTTCTAGTTAATAATTGGCATAACCTGCCTTTTTAACTGAACCACCAGCTTAGAAGTTCCCGATCAACTCCCATGCTTATCAAGTCATTTAGTCTCCACATTCAAAGTGAAAAAACTCACTGTAAAATTTTCATTAGGCTTTTGAACTCAAAGCAGTCATACAGGCTGAAATTAAATGAAAAATACAAAGACCAGACATTCACGCCTGATCACATCATATCTGAGGATATCATCTACTACATTTATTTTGTAATTAACAATATTAAAAGCATCAGATCAGATGCAGTAAATCATTTTTCAAGTTACAGAATAATTGTAAAAAAAGAAATCAGAGGAACGGGAAGTCAAAACAGATAGTTGTGTATTTTTAGCAAAGAAAATATCATGTTTCCTTTTTAAAGAATATGGCTTATATCACAGTTGAGTCGAGGTTTGAACACTGCAAGCTCCATTCAGTTATAGTTTTCTCCTCTACTATAAAGGTTAGAGATATAGCACACCAATCTTCATAAAGCTCTAGAAGTCACCTTAACTTTCCTTGTCACTTCCTTGAAATATGCCCTTGATATTTTCAGAACAGTTGAGGGACAGGCTGCAGAACCAGCTTCCCTGATACCAGAACATTCCCAATGTTCCAGTGACTTGGGAGTGCCCAATCCTGTCAGCAGACAGTTATCATCATCACGAAAAACATTCTTGAAAACACTGCCTTTGTCTTACCGGGATAAAGGACATACCTGTCAAAATACTATTACAAATTTGTTAGCTGTAGTATTTTTTACCTTAACTTAATTTTATAGAAAAAATGTGTTTACTTGTCCTTCCAGAAGCAATATTGATTACTCTTATCATTTACTGAACAATAATTTAAGTAAAACCCCAAAAGAAGGAGATTGAGAGGCAATGTGAAAGAATATTTATTTACAGCATGATCCCTATGCAATCAAATAATTTAGCTGCAAAGTTTATCAGCAGTACTAACAATATATCACACGTGGTCTCTATAAAAAGCTAAAGATACTCTCAGAAAACAGCAGATTAACATTATACAAAGCATATTCATAATGTAAGAATGTACGTTAAAATAATGTTGCATATCAAATATAGACCAGTCAGCCAGCAGGATGGATTTGGATAAAAAGAAAAAGCAACAGCCTTTAAGCACAAAGGTGCCAATCAACAGGGAGAGCCATGAACAACACAGCTTTCGCATCCCCAGCCAAAGCACTAGTACGGCTGAGGCAAAATAAAGAAAAATGTGATGGAAAAAAAATCACAATTTTAACTTGAAATAATTAACCAAAGCTAACACCAATGACAGACTAGTGCTATAAGTACCAACTGTGGAGGTCCAACAGCCAAGATGTGCCTCAGAAATACTAGGTAACAGCTAGACAGGTCACTCTGCTTAAACCAGAACAAAGATTTCGCCCTGTTCTACTTCAACTCTTTTGTTTCCAATTTTTATCTTACTAAATAACTCTGTCCTGTATTTTCCTATTCCATTTGCCTGGTCCTGAGATATGGCAAAAGGAGACAAAGGAGGTTAAAAAATAAATAAAAAAATGCCCTGTGCCAACAGCCCTGAGCAGTCTGTACCCTGGGATGCACACTCAGGAAACTCACGCACTAAAGAGCATCTTCTGCCAAGCTGCAGAGGGTCAGCAGGGCGTCATTTGTTGCCAAGCATCAGCTTTGGGAAACAATACCTTCCAGAAGGTACAAATTTGAGCCTTATCTGTAGGTTATCAACAATACACAACATATCTCACCTCTCATTCAACACTGTGGGTTCGCTGCGATTTCTGCATATAAGAGTACTCAGTCAGTGTACTGAACACTCCAAACGATGATCTGAGCAGTTTAAGATAGCGCAGAGAAAAGAGCTCAGTTTTCAGGAACACTGAGAAACACTTTGAATATAAGGAGAATGATGACCCTGCATTTAGCTAAACCATGCTGTATCTGCAGAGAAAACAATGAAGTCCTCTGAGGCTCATCTGGCATATTGATTTATTATGCTCATGTTGAGGCTCAAACATTCATTCTTTACACAGTTCTTCTACTGCAGAAGATTTACTTTGGACTAACATTTTATTTCTATAATCTTTACATAGAATGCCTACGTTTTTACAAATTCCACTAATACCACTTTGATATCTAACATCATGTTGATACAGGGTAAAACATAAGAATTAAACAGTCTTTTAATAGTTTAGCTTCCTGAATCCCACAGGATTCAACATGCCCCTAGACATGAAACAATCTTAACTAGGGCACTTCTTGTAAATATTTTCATCTTTTTTTTCCTTTATCTTTCTAACCCTTACTTCTGCAGAAATACAGACCTAATCCCCTCAACTTCCCTGTGCTGTTAAAAACTCCTTAGTGGTGTTAGCACTGAGGCATGCTAAGAAAACAATATACAAGGAGCAAACAGGTATTACTAAACAGTAACCTCAGGCATAGAAAACTTATCTGTACTAAATAAATCTTAAACTGCAAAGTAGGTTATGCTGCTTCTCATTAAGTGCCAGCTCAGATAAAGCAATACCTCTTTACTGGGCAGTAGGGCATTCCCTAATTAGACCACATGATTGCTGTTGTAACTTAAGGAACTCCATAAAAAATTATAAAGCAGGAAGATTTTGAAATAAACATAAACAGGAAAGACCGAGATTGCTATTGTGTTGACAAAGTTACCAGTAGGGTGATAAACAGGCTTCAAATACACTCTCTTCCATCTGTACACTGTATTATTACTATTATAAATTGATATTATCACCTTTTTGAAGCAGGAACCAGTGGAGTAGTTTTCCCTTTTTCTCAAATTTTTTTTTTATATAATCCTTAGCACTGTGCTAAGTGCTATGGGTTCAATCATTCATCAGTACAACTATCCCTTTGTTCTTCTTTACCTTCACCACTGAACAGTGTTTCCAAGCGATCTTGAAACTACCACTGAGCCAAGCAAAAGTTTTCAAACAAACTAGATAAATTACGTAAACAAATTATCAAAAATAGGACTTGCCACCTTCTAGACCTCTTCAGGGAAACACTACTGTCATGCAGCACATTCGTATTATCCATTACATATGCTTCCAGCTACAAGATTTTTACAGAAAAAATCCCTATCACTTTCACCAAGACAGAAATGCAAAAAGCATGCTCACTTGCATAGTCTATTCAGCTTGCTCTCAATCTGATTATTCACCTGTTTTGTACTGACTACCATCTGCCCACTCCTCCTCCTGTCTGTCTCCAACACAGACTTTGTGCCATCTCATATGCCTTTTCTATTTCTTTAAGCACCATCCTGAACACTTCTTCCAGGTCACTGATACAGATGGTGAATAAACTTCAGTGCAAGATTGCTCCCAGGGGCTAACCAGTCATTACAGCGACTCCATGAAGAGAACGTTTTGCCACTTAACTCTTTAAAGCCCTTGTATACTTATTCTTCAACTTATAATAAAATATATATAAAATGCGTGCAGGCTAAGTACACATTAAATACACATAAATATATTTATGTACGTATTTAAGACAGGAAATAGATTTAGGACCAAGTCACCCACAATTCATGCTTATTTTTATTGGTGCAGCATGAGCAGTAATCACCAGTGGATACTTAAAAGAGTAAGCACACAGGTATTTTTATTTTAGGCAAGCAACCCACTGCTTCATAGAATCTGACAGATGCCTCCATTAATTCCATGACTGTTATAGCCAAATCTTATCATGTGTTGAAAAGGACGCTGTGATTAATAATGTAGTTCCCATCTCGCCCTTTTAATAGTATGAGGAATGTTCATTTCCTAAGCCATACATGGCAGCTGCTTAAAACTCCATCTGGCTTTTTTGATTTACACCAGGAACTTCCATGCTAGAGTTAATGAATATATTAACTGTGTTGATTTCCCTCCCACTAAAGAAAAAGCAGTTTTCAACAAAACTTTCTGCTTGAGGACGAATAGATCTGTAAATGCCTGGTAGCGTTTAGGAAGTAACAAAGAAGGGTTCCATGCCTCTTCACACAAGAGGGGCTTGTTTAAAATAAAAAAGAAGTGGAAAAATAAATCTGAAAGAACTTTCACTTTACTTTGTTTGCCACTGACCTTTAGACCTGACACCCACTGCATCCTGTGGGAAACTTTTTCCAAGAGCCAACTTTCTTCTAAATATTTTAGCAGATTTAAGCATCCAGACTACATGTTATTTGCCTACATCCACAGAATGAAAAAGCAACTGAATAAAAACAACATGCATGTGCACTTTCATATTCATATAAATATCTGTAAAGAAATAAAATATAATGCAAAGGAAACTTTGTGCTACGTGCAGGTGCTTTTGAAGTAATTTTTTAACGAGGTTTATCCTTACAGCTGCTACAGGTCTCTGCTAAAATCCATACAACTAACTGCATTGCTGTCCATTTTCCCACATATAGTTTTAAAACATATTTGCATATCCTCCAAAAAATAACAAAAGAACTAAAAAGTCCATGCATTCTTGGATTTGTGTGATAAAAGCAATAGTGATAATTCAATTCCCTACTTGGAATGAAAATTCAAGTCCCTCTTAGATGTCTTGCCAATAAATTTCCTTAAACTCTGCAATAAGGGATTACTTAGAGGAATCTGTTCAGCTTTTAAGTGTCAAAGCATGGCACCTGTTCCTTTTCAGATGTCAAGTCTTATATTCCTCTCGTTTGTCCATTACAGTGAGGAATTGTTTCATGCAGTATGGAACAGATCACTTGTGGAAAGTTATAGGAAAGCTCATGCCATTACTTCCATGGGCCTTCCACACCAGTGCTCATTTTCAGGTGAGTTTCTTCTCCACATCAACGCTACATGCCTTCCATTGTGGTTCCAATGCACAGCTATAACGTCTTGTACAGTCATGTACACAACTGTGCTACATCAGTGCTCATATGGAAACTTTCTAGCTGCTCTAAACAAGCCATGGAGCCAGAAAAGGACAACCACGTTCACCACAACAAGTAAGCAGGAATTTGGCTCCTTCACACTTCTAGAGCATTAACAAAAGACACCAGAATATATTGAAGAGCACCCCCTCCATTTTTTTTTTTTTAACTAAAACATCCGCTACTGTTCAAAGAAGGAGCCTGATTTCCTGAATTAAACTATGAACACTGCATTATTGCAGGATTTTACGCCAGCAAGTTTCAGCTAGATTTAGCAAGCCAGAAAACCAGAAGGAATGTTTGGTTTTGAAAGCTTATAATGGACTGTTCGCTTCCATTTCACCCACTGAGCGACAGTATCTTCATTATGCATGACTAAATGTTAACTACAAGAACAAGTTTAAAGCATCAATATCTGTTTTATCACCAGCCACCAAAACTGCATTAGTGGTCTATATATGTATGATACATATGAAGGCTTCTGTCCAGTAAAGACTCTCAATTACATCCATAGCCACACTACTTCATAGTGGTTACAGTTCCCACTACCAAAAGGAGCAGTGTCTCACTCCAAGTTATTCCTCTGATGTCTCCTAGGAGGACAGTATTATGCTCCTGGCACAGATCTCTGCTCGTAAGAAATTTGCATGTAGACATTTGAGACAACAAGCAGCCAGGAACTATTCAGATCTGAAACCCTACAGTAAGATAACGCCGATGAATTTTCATGCATGAGAATAACAGGACAGGATGTACAGTGGAAGCTTACATAAGACAGAAGGCACTGCTGGGAACAGAAGTGAATAGCATAAATGGCTCAGGAAAATGCTGATGTCACCCGCATACGTCTGGGTCGTGCTGGCCAAGTTTCTCCGATCCTAAAACTGGCCCTTCTAGCTATTTCTAAAACCTCATAGTTTTCTCTGTTTCACAGTGACCTTAAAAAAGAACTTGTTTTCAAAAACCCTTGTTTCTTCCTAATACTAAGATGAGAGATAAAACATAAAATCCAATATGAATCCAGATTTACTGTAGCACTTACAAGGAAGAATTTAAAGAAAAACCAGAAAATGTAATAGGGAACTGGAAAAAGCACGTAATTAAGTACACAAATACTTGCTCCTACTACTGAAAAAACAGCTCAAGCACAACTTACCTGTTTTAAAATATGACCTCTAAAATCATACTAAGGTCAATGAGACTTGGAGTTGTTACTCAGTGAGCCCTGCTTGCATAAATTAAAGATACCTAAGGGTAGCTATGAAATTGAGTATATGATTTTTTCCAGGGCACCTACATATTATGAATTAACAATTAATTGCCATTTTACTAGAGCAGCTTTCAGTTTTGTTAAGAAAAAATACAGAAAAACCCCAAACAACCCCAACTGCATTGTGCTTTCCTTCTCCTCAACACAGAAAACTTTCCTATTTAATGTTAAAACATACTAAGGAAGTTTTATATTAACTTGAGTAGAAAAGCAAGCAACTATAGATCCAATTACTTTCAAAACCCCCCTGAGATACCAGTCATGCAGTGCCACTTCCTGGTGTATCCTTGTACAATAGATTTTTACAAAGAAAAAAAAAAGAGACAAGTAATCTAGTTGCACATGTCTGTGCAACCCAGGCCAGTATCACAGCAGAAACATCGACTCCCAGCTCTGCGGTGGGCTGCTTTCACCCATTATTGCAGTAGCTGCCCACCACTTCAGAGCAGTGTAAGAACTGCAACAGGTCATTCCTTAGTATTTCTAGCATTCCTGTACTGAAGTTTTTGCCTATGGCATTCTTAAGGCTTTTTCTATAGAGATTTTCTATAGGGAGGTGAGGGGGGAAATACAATTCCTAAGCTTAAAATATTTGGTTTATCTGTCATTACACACTTAAGGAACTTTTTGTCCCTCTCCCCAGTATTCTTGCCAATACAGAGGCACCCTGAGGTAGCATGGAGTTAATGCAACTACCCAACCCTGGCAATTACAACTGAACAGTATTGCCTAAAGTTACAAACCCATGCCACAAGTAATTTCTTCATCCCATCAAGTACACCACAACACCTCTTTCCCAGTTCCCTACCAAAACACCATATCTAACACCAGGTAGCTCAGAACTGCTAGCTATCAGCGATAATCAGTCCCATCAGAAACTCACAAGGTTTCCTTGGCAGTGGAAAAGAACACCAGCTTTGCTCTAGACAAACGTGAGGGGGAGAAAACCCACAAACTACTTGCACTGTGGAATGGCAGCCCTTTAAAAGCATATTAGAACACCCTAAACATAAAAATATTAAGAGTAAAATGACCACAAGGTGCACAACATGCAATACCACAGGTCATTAATTGTCTTCATAAGCCAGTCTGTATTTCCACTGAAATTCTGCAAGTGATGCACTCACATCCTGGCTACAGCCTCTATGCTTCTGTAGTAGAAATAACATTGCTGTCTACCTCTTATTACTATAGCAGATAAATGTTTCACAGCCATTAGTCTATTTAATCACAACACATTTTTGGAAAGCAGCACCATTCCCAACTCATAAGCAAACAGAGAATTGATGCAGAAAGATTTATCCAAGGTCACGGACTAAGTTCCTGGTAAAGTTAGAAACTTCACCTGGTTTTCCCTTCATGCAGCTAATACTTTCTATTAATGAGTCACCGCTGCTCCTTTAAATTATTCCTTGAACATGAAGAGACAACACACTACCTGTGGCATTCAAACTCCACATACTAACAGCAGCTTCACTCCAGGGTTTTCTAAAAAAAAAAAAAAAAAAAAACAAAAGAAAAAAAAAACCACACCCAAGGGCCTTGTTCTGTGCTGTCACAGAATCTACTTCAGTACTGGGCTACTGTGGATTTTTTTTTTAAAAAAAAAAAGAAGGATGTATATATGTTTATATCATACAATGCCAGGTTGGAAAGGGACCTCAAGGATCATCTGGTCCTTCCTTTTTTGGATATATATATCTTAAATGAGACGGCTCAGAACCCTGTCAAGCTGAGCCTTAAAAGCATCCAGCATAGAGGAACCTACTATTTCCTTGGGGAGAATATTGCAACATTTAACTCTTCCCATGGTGAAAAATTTTCTTCTGGAACCCCATCAGAACCTACCCAGGAGCAACTTATATCCACCACCCTTTGCCTTTTCCATGGGATTCCTTGTAAAAAAGGGAGTCTCCATCATCTTGGCAGACCCCCTTTCTGTACTGGTACATGGTAATAAGGTCTCCTCTAAGCCTTCTCTTCTCAAGGCTGAACAAACCCAGCTCTCTTAACCTTCCTTCGTGTCGTATGTTTCCTAGTCCTCCTACCATCTTAGCGGCCCTTCTCTGAACCCTCTCCAGCCCGACCTAATTTTTTTTGTATATGTATGTATACGAGTAGGTAGCTGCCCTGTTTGTGATCCAGCTCTCTCAATAGATCGGAAAAAAAACGGGGCCCCCGAATAGTTTTGTCCTTCACGCTGCAGCCCACCAGGCCAGGGCAAAGTGCAGGGAAGAAGGAACAGGCAATCGGGAGACAAGTTATGCAAAGCAAGGGGCCGGGGCAAGGGAGTCAGGAGCCTTGACAGCCCCAAAAAACTCAACCAAACCTCAAACCAGCCTAACCTCTGTACCTAGGTCAAAGAGGTCAAAGCAAAGTAGGGAAAAAGGGGGGCGTGAGGGGTGTCACATCCTTAAGGGCTGTGCGCTGCGAAAGTGACCTCATGGCACGTGGGAGGGGGAAAAGGGTGTGTGAAAGGTGTGTGGATCCTCTCCCACCCCCAAGACTCCGTCGCATCCCACAAAAGCTGCAGGGCTCCTCTCCAACCCCCCAAGACCTCATCCCACCCCGCAAAAGCTGCGGAGCTCCCCTCCCTCTCCCCAAGACCCCATCCCACCCCGCAAAGGCTGTGGGGCTCCCCTCCAACTCCTAAACCCCATCCCACCCAGTCAAGCGCCCGAGGGTGGCAGGCCACCCACCCTCTCCAAAATCCTCCCTCCCCGTGGCGGGGGGACAGGAGGCTACAAGATGCTCCCTCTGCCCCTCGGGAATGAGTAGGGGGGTGGGGAATGTGTGTGTCGCCCCCAGTACATGCCCCCCGTACCCCGCTGCCTTCCCCCCCACCCAGTACCTGCGAGGTCTCCCGGTGCAGAGGAGCCCCTTCGCCCCAGCTCTGCGGGCCGGGCCGCCCAGGCGGGCTCTAGGCCTCAGCCCCTCGCGTCCCCTCCTCGCCTTTACTTTGACCTTTCCCGTGCCGGCGCTCCCCGTCCCCGGCACTCTTTGACGTCACTGCCATGGCAACCGGGACCCGCCCCCTCCCCTTCCCGTCTCCTTCTCCCCGGGACGCACGCGCAGCCGCGGGGGGCGGGGCGTTCTCCCTCGCGGCCAATGGGAGCGAGCGGCGGGGGGGGGGGGAGGTAGCGTGTCCGGCCCCGCCCACCGCGGCGGCGCGCGCCGGGTGAATCATAGAATCACAGAATAACCAGGTTGGAAGAGACCCACAGGATCATCGAGTCCAACCATTCTATCAATCCCTAAACCATACCCCTCAGCACCTCGTCCACCCGTGCCTTAAACACCTCCAGGGAAGGTGAATCAACCACCTCCCTGGGCAGCCTGTTCCACTGCCCAGTGACCCTTTCTGTAATTTTTTTTTTCCTAATGTCCAGCCTAAATCTCCCCTGGTGGAGCTTGTGGCCATTCCCTCTTGTCCTGTCCCCTGTCACGTGGGAGAAGAGGCCAGCACCTTCCTCTCTACAACCTCCTTTCAGGTAGTTATAGAGAGCAATGAGGTCTCCCCTCAGCCTCCTCTTCTCCAGGCTAAACACCCCCAGCTCTCTCAGCCGCTCCTCATAAGGCCTGTTCTCCAGCCCCTTCACCAGCTTCGTTGCTCTTCTCTGGACTCGCTCCAGAGCCTCAACATCCTTCTTGTGGTGAGGGGCCCAGAACTGAACACAGTATTCGAGGTGCGGTCTCACCAGTGCTGAGTATAGAGGGAGAATAACCTCCCTGGACCTGCTGGTCACACCATTTCTGATACATGGTGAATGATGAATGCGGGGAGGGGCACGGGGTGCAGTGAGGGTGGGGGCATGGAGTGTATGGATCATGAGGAGATGGGGGTGGGGGGTGCATTGGGTCTATGGAGCATAGGGGGTGTAGGGTACATGGGGTGCATGGAGCATGGGGTGGTGGGGTACATGGGGGACTGTGGGGTGCATAGAGTGTAGGGTTCATGGGGTGTATGGAGCATGGAGGGGGTGTGGGGTGCATGGGAGGATGTGGGGTGCATGAGGTGTATGGAGCATGGGGCTGTGGGGTGCATAGGGTTTGCAGTGCATGGGTGATGGAGCATGGGGGTTGTGGGGTGCTTGGGGGTGTATGGAGCATGGGGGGGTGCACAGGGTGTAGGGAGCATGGGAAGGGTGCATGGGGTGTATAGTGCACGGGGGGTGCATGGGGTATATGGGGTGCCTGGAGTGTATAGTGCACTGAGAACATGGTGTGCATGGTGCATGGGATGCATAGGATGTATGGGGTGCAGGAGGTACACACTGAGCCTGGTGTGTATGGTGCACGGGGTGTGTGAGGTGTCTGCAGTGTATGGATTGCACAGGGTGCACTGAGCCTGGTGGGTATGGTGCGCAGGGGGGACTGAGCATGGTGTGCTGGTTCATGGTGGGTGCATGGAGATTGTATGGTGCACAGGGGGTGCATGGTGTATGGGGTTGCACAAGGTGCACTGAGCCTTGTGGGTATGGTGCACAAGGGGCACCAAGCGTGGTGTGCATGGGGGGTGTATAGGGCATGCATAGTGCATGGGATGCATGATATGCTCTGAGCCTGGTGGGTATGGTGCATAGAGGGGTGCATGAGGGTTGTATGGTGCACGGGGTGTTTGGGGTGTATAGGGTGTGGGAGGTGCACTGAGCTTGATGTGTATGGTGCACAGGGTGCAGTGAACATGCATTATATGATGTATAGAGGGGTGTATGGTGCATGGGCTGTGTGGTATATGAGGGGGTGTGTGGTGTACAGGGTGCACTGAGCCTGGTGTGTATGATGCACAGGTTGCACTGAGCATCAAGTATATAATACCTGATGATATATATATAATATATAATGTATAATATTTATAATATATAGTACATATTATATATATAAAATAAATATAATATATGTATAATATATAATACCAGGGTGAACTGAGCATGGTATATATGGTGCATGGGGTATGTATTGTGTATGTGGTGCGTATGGTCCACTGAGAGCTTGGTGTGTATGGTGTGCAGGGTCCCCTGAGCATGGTGTATATGGTGTGCAGGTGTGTATAGTATATGGGGCAGTCTATGGGGGATGTAGGATATATGGAGGGTGAATGGTGCATGGATGTGTGGAGCACTGAGAGCATGGTGTGCATGGTGTATGTGTGTGTAGGGGGTTGTTGTATAGGAGTGAGTGGTGTACGGGATGTATATGGGATGTATATGGTGCATGGGTGGGGTGTATCGTGGGTGCATTGTGTGCATGATGCACAAATTGTGCACAGAGCGTAGCATGTATGGTGCGTGGGGTTTGTATGGTGCACGTGATGTATGGTGTACGGGGTGCACTGAGCCTGATGTATATAGTGCACAGGGTACAGAGCATAGTGTATATGGTATACATGATTTATACCATATGTGGTGTATGGTGCACAACATGCACTGAGCATGGTGTATATGGTGCACAGGGCGTGTGTGGTGCATGGGGTATGCTGAGCATGGGATGCATGGTATATGAGGTGCGTATGGTGCACAGGGTGTCCTAAGCATGAGGTGTGTGGTGCACTAAGCATGGTGTAACAGTACATGAGGTGCTCAGAATGCATGGAGTTGCATGGGGTGTATGGTGTGTAAGGTGTATGGAACGCACTGAGCATGGTGTGTATGGTGTGTAAGGTGCATGGTGTGAACAGGCTGCACAGAATACATGATTCACTGGGTACATGATGTGTATAGTACATAGGATGCATGGAGTGCATGGTGTTTGTGGAATATACAGTGTGTGAGGTACGTAACACAAGGTGTGTGTGGTCTTTATGGACTACACTGTGCATTGTGTGTGTATTTGGTGCACAGTAAACTGTGCATATCATCATACTGTGCCATACAATTCACCACTCCACAAGCCCTGGAAATGTTTGTTGGCAATGCAGCGGGGAAGATGGGTGGTGGTGCATGCAGGAGAGCACGTTGGAAAGCAAACTAAGTTCTTGAGAGGGAGATATGTCAGTGGGAGCAGAGGTAGAGGAATGTAGGACAGGAGAAGGAGGAATGTTGCACATGGCTGAGTGGAGTCAAGGGCAGAGAACTGCACTAAACTAAAGGCCAGATAAGGAGGAAATAAAAAGAGAGAACGTGCTCTCTCACACTCCCCAGTGGAGCGTATCCTTCCCTTCTCTCCAGAGAGAAAAAGCAAATCTTAAAATGAGTTTAAACACTGTCTGTTCTCTGCGCACATTTAACAATCCAAGCTAGGGCTGTCATAGTTTGGCCTACTTATCTCCATCTCTAGTGTTCTTCCTTATCCCACGGTGCTTCAGTATTCCCCAAGGATCAAGCTGCTTCCTTCAGGCCCACAACTCAGCACGTTCCCATTGCTTGGGGAGCATATGGGCAATTGCATTTACTTTCCCCTAAATATTTGGCGTAGATATCGCGTATGTCATATGTATAAGGTACAGTAGGGTGCACATTTCAATGCTTCAGTGCACAATGTGTGCATACATTTTTTATGTGTAAATCCTTTGCTTTCAACACTGTCAGCTGTGAAAAGGTTACGCACATACAGCATGCAGCCTTCTGTGCAAGGCTGGTACAGCAGGTGTCTTCGAGTTTGTACCTTGTTTTGTGAAAGGTGCATGCAGTAACAACACATTATGTATTGTAAGCACCGAGATAAGTACATAGGCATGATATTTAAATACACAAACAATTAGCAGTTACAGTGCCTTTCATCTACCCTATGTGCAGAACACACCGTGTACTTTATACATGCCACCCATCTGTCAGAGCTCCAAAATGACAGTTTCAAACAATTTTTAATCAGAAATATTCAGAATACAATTCAATACTCGTCAGAAATACATATGAGATTCACCAAACCCTTCCTGAAGGTGGATAGTAGAGTGAGGATTGTATGCCCTTGAAGTCCATGATATCTCTTTCCCAGAGTATTAAGAAATCAGTTTGAACCTTATCAGGGCAAGACCACGACCTGCAGTGTGGAAACATTTGTGGTCTAAGTCTTGTTTGTTTGAAGGCAGAGATCTCATAAGGAAATTATTTTAAAGAGAACTTTTAGCTGTCACTGAATTTGTAACACAGCTTATTTCTTATCAGCCCAGCTAGATCTGGTGTTGTATTACCAACTGCCAGAAAAACACTCAAATTCTGATGATAGTCAGGGAAGGAACACCCAGGTGGAAGGCAGCTCTTTCACAGGTGAAGCATGCGTGACCTGCCCAGTGAGGGTAATGCCAGCCTGTCCTGGGGAGTCCCATGCCTGAATCTGCTGGCTTTGACTGGTGGGTCCCAGCTATTCCAGAGCTCGCTTTTTGATGCGTGTCTTTTTTTAGTTCCAGTCTCCAAACCACCAGCCTGATTACGTACAGCTCGCAGGGCTGCAAAGTGGTGAGTTTGGCAGTCAGCAGCAACCTGGAGCGACATTGTTCTAATGTACTAGACAACCCTATAGCACCAGCGTGACACTCAACTACGGTGGGCTGCAAGAATAGGACACCAGAATTCTGTCCTTTGTATTTATAATACTGGAAAACTGCAGCATATGCATTAGTGATCCCCCTGTAAAATCCCTCGAGTCAAACCAGGAGGAAGACTTTCAACATCGAACTCTTGGAAAGGGCATGAATGACTATGCCATCAGGGACATATTAATATGACAAGAGTGTGCCCTCAGGGAAATAGTTTCCTTCCTGCACATCTCCTGTTGCTCTCCAGTTAAATGAGGACAAGACTTCATTATCTCTTGAGAGGTGTATTCAGTGCTTGTGTGTTATATATTGGCATAGGTAAATACAGTCCTCAGCATGAGTACGTTCATGTCAAATCCACTTGCTTCGCATTTTTATCCATGAAATCTTAAGAAAGCCAAGACAAGCCCATAATGACTGGTTGGACGTGAGGAAGAGGAGACGCACAACAATGTAGGCGAGGGAGGAGATGGAGAAATCAGTTCTGAGGAACGATGTAATACTTGCAAACATAAGAGAGACAGAGTTCATTGGTTCAAACATAATCTCGCAGAAAGGGAGAGGGGAAAAAAATAGCAACAGGTCTCCTTCTTGCACAGACAATGCCAGACTCCTGTGCCTCATTTACATGAGAATGGCCACTTCTGGCATTGACATTCTGCTGCATCACATCCCTGCCACAGCCGTCCTCCTCAATGCGAGGCTGAAAGAGGAGAGGAGGAATAAACTCTGCTCCCCAAAAGGGCTGGAACTGCCAAAGAGGCCCAGGGAAAGCCAATTGTGCAAGGAGAGAAAACAGGGAGAGAGGATCCCTGCTCATAGACACAGTGAAATGCCTGCTGAAAGTAAGTGGAAGGAGGGCTAAGAGGCATTTTGGTGCATTTAGACAAACTTAGAGTGAGCGTGGGTTTAAAGCAAAGTTGTTGACGTTGACACTGCAATCTAGGGTTGATTGTGAATATTGGGGTATCACACTGGAGTCTCCCCTGCATATGCATAACACCCCTAAGCACTGCTGATTTCACATCCCAGCTCACAAAGAGGTTTTATGAGGACTTTACATTCTTAGATCTTGGTTTTTACAAAGGAGTGAGCTATAAATAAAACAGATGGGAAAGGGAGGAATAGAGAGGGGCTTTTAAAGGGCAATGGATTGTTTCTTTAAGGATTTCTGCATATAAGAACTAGATTAGAGCTGTCATTTTACTGAATATAAAATATTTTGCAATGGCACACTGTTTCAAATTACTTGTGCACAGATATTTATGTTATTAAGGCTAAGTTTTGTCATGCTGTGTGCAAATTCTAGCTAAGCTTTTAGAAAATACAAAAAGAAAAGCATTTAATGTTAGACTTTAACATAGTGTACACATTTTAAGCACTTTTAAATTGAACAGATCAAAGCCTTCTATTCCTAAATGCTAGAAATCCAGTGATATTTGTGTAACTATGTCATTTGACCTGTCTGTTTTACATGTTCCCAAGGGTTTATTATAGGCAGCTCTCAAATTAGGTGGGCTGGAACATTTGATACTCTCTTCCCTGGTTTTCAAAGCCTGTGCAGAGCCCATACTGTGTGACTGACACTGCTGTTAAAGCGACAACATTTTAGTTTTATCACAAGGTCCACAGTGTGCTGAGGAAATGGAGATTACCCTGGTCCTGATTCCAGCTCTGCCACTCAAGGCAGCCATTTCATTTCTGCCTCCTTTGTCTTTTTTTCTGTGAGGCTTGGTACAATAGTTCCTTGTCCTCCAAGGTGTCACGAAGCTTAATTACCCTTGAGAAAGGGAATGGGTAAATTGCAGACAGGGTGGGGAAGGTCTCTGCAGCTCGTGTGTCTCTGCATCCATTCTCACCTGTGTGAGGCTGTTTTACCCCTGATGCTCTGCAGTGCCTCAAACTTGGCGAGCTTCAGGGAGCCTCGAATACTTTCCCTGCATTTGAAATAACATTATTGCATAACCGGGAGGCAGCCATAGGCTGATGGCTCAGTAATGTTTTATGCAGCAATCCTTTCACCCAACGGTGACCTTGTAACTGGATAATAAAAGCCATATTCCACTCACAATTGCACCTGTGCTGTCACTATTTCCATTGCAATATCACCTAGAGGCCCCATTGCATAAGGCACAGTAAAACTGTCTCTATCTGGAATAGGCTGAAAGTAAGGAGGGGAAGCACTAACAGAAGCAAAATGCTTGTCTCAGGTTCATATGTAAGAAAAACAGTTCTGGCAGGAGTAAAACTGAGGTCTCCCAAGTCTCAGTACTGTGAAGAGCGGCTTTTAGGGAAAAAAGGACATGCTTATTTGTAGGAATATAAATATAAAATGCTGGGAGATCACAATGTCTGTGGCAGGATTTGCCCTTTGTTTATTCTTCTGGCTGTAGAAGTGCTAGTCGCTGTAGAAGTGCTGGTCTGGTAGTTCTGGGGTTTGGTTTGTTTTTTTCTTTTTTTTTTTTTAGATGCTTTAGGCAAATATTAAATTGCAATGGAATTGTCAATGCCTTCAGGAGAAGCATGATTTAATTTGAAGTACATTATTATTTTCCTAATAAAAGACCCAAAGGATAAACATTTCTCTTTTGGATTATTCTTTGTTTAAAAAGTTAATCGTTCCTGAAATAGGGCTCGCTGGTTTTACAGTAATCTTTTTTAGGTCATGAAACAATGAGTCTTCGAATCACATCATCCTACTTTCTATCTGGTGTGTTTCTATGTCACTATCAGCTCTGCTTTGGTTTGATCTAACCAGATGGTATCTCACAAGATGCTAGACATGAATATTTTATACAGTTTAGAAACAGTTTTGCCTCCCTCTTCAGTGGTTAAAATGTGTTGATTTAAGACTTATCACAACTTGAGACATTTTCTGGCAGGGCACCATAACTCAGGCTAAAGACAGCTGAGCACTGTTGTCATCTCACAATGTGGGGAGCAGAGGTTGTTTTGGACTGCTGGAAAAATGGAGACGAAATTTTCTGTTAAGACAA
The DNA here is from genome assembly GCA_033459285.1 of Clamator glandarius. NCBI lineage: Eukaryota > Metazoa > Chordata > Aves > Cuculiformes > Cuculidae > Clamator > Clamator glandarius. The sequence goes on along the minus strand of JAUNZM010000353.1, from coordinate 90,612 downwards.
AAAAAAAGGCACTTGTCAGGCAGCAATCTCCCAGTATAGCTGAACTTGGGTTACATTTTCTGGACATAATGTGGAAAGTCAGAAGCATTGGATCAATACAGTTTTTGATCCACTGAATCAGCAGCAAAGTTAATCTGACATCTCTGAACCAGTGAACAATTTGTTTTGATTCAAAGTTGGTCCTATTTCAATTTAGGCCATTTCTAATGCTGTTTTTGTATTTACAGCATCAAAGTCTTCAGCTACTGTATCCTGTGATATGAAGCCACTGTATTCTGTATCAATTAAGAGACACTTACCTTTATTATTTTTCACTTATACTTTTCTTTTGTTCCTCTTTAGAAATTCTCTTTTTTTCTAAGTCTCTCTTATTTTTAGTAGATAATCAATATTGAGTTGCAAGTGTTGCACTGAAACTCTGGAGCATGCAAAACCAGCTTATTTGGTTTCTTCAGCTGCACATGAAAATTTTTATTTTAGCTGTAAGCCTTCTCAGGGGCAGTCTAATTCCAGATTAAGACACACAGAGCTTGATTCAGTTGCCCACATATAGCACTTCAGTGTCATTTAAGATGTCCTAGAGGACTCTGCCTAATCGCCAGTTCCTGCTTCAGAAGGTCACAAGTCCACTGTAGATCCTTTGTAATTCTACTGGTTCCATAAATACATATGAGATACCCTGGGGCTTCTCCAGTGACACTTGATACTTGCATATCAGTTGGTTAAATATTTCTGTGTTTGGGAATCTGCCTCTGACTGAGTGTCCAAGTGCCCGTTACAGTCAATGGAGATCCAGTCAGTAGAGACTAAGGAGCATCCAGCTGACCAGACCCTAAGTGTCCACTTATATATTCACCATGCTTCTCTTCTTGACTTTCAGATGATAGATTTTTTGGAACAGGATCTGGTTTGCTCTTTGGTGAGCATGCTAACAAATAATTTAAACATTCTCTGCTCACCAGACAACAGTCACATGTAGGAGAACCTATGTAGCAAGGGACTGAAGATCTAGAACTTTCATTTTAGCAAGAAGGCCAACACCTGAAATAGGAAGGCAAATTCCCAAGAAAAAAAAATCCACCTTAATCCAGTTATGCAGCTTCTTTGTTCCCCACCATGTGCTTTGCCATCTCCTGCAGTCTTTGATGGTCCTTTTGTAGAAATGAGCAGTTATAGCACACTTTATATCAATGTATATCTGCTTTTGTTTAATTTATGTTCATCATATCATACTCTTGTCAGGCACACACTTCACAAAGAATGCGGTAGGTATAGATTCCCATGTAATATCAATTTGCAGGTAATATCAAATCCTCTTCAGGAAGACGTGGGAGGCAAGAAGTGAATGTTGGTGGCAGAAGAGCTGGGAGCTGGAGTCTAACATCCAGTATGATAGGGAAGATCAAGCAGGCATAGCACAGGACAGAAGAAAAGAAACAAGGAGCAAGAGTGAGATGGATGGCACAGCATGGAGATAAAGGAGAAAAGGGAATAACAGATATGCTGCTTGAGAGGCAGTGTGAGGCGGTGCTAGAAAAAATAGAAAATAAAGCACACAAGAAGGCGTTGTCCTTTGGCTGGACTACAGTGTCTCCCCAGGACACTAGGGGAACAAAGAAGGAAGAACAGTGTTAAGATTAATATGAAATTTGTGAACGCAAAAGAAAGCATTTACGCTTTGTTTACTAAAGCAATTTAAAGAGCAGTGTAATTTTGCACGGATGGTAGAACAGCATGGGGGGTGCAGCATCTCTGCCCTCCGACACACCAGCCCTGCAGGGCTAGAGGCAGAGCAGCTCCTGGGTGACACAGTCCAATCATCTGGTTTTACAAACAGCCACATGACCTGCTTCAAAACATGTCAAACTATCAGAAAAATAGTTTGGATGCCCCCATCGCACCCCAGTGCTATGAGGCAGCCTTGGGACATTTCTAATTGGCTGGTTTGAAATCTTCCAGATTAATTTTTTTCTTAGACAATTTATACTACTTGGTTTTGCATCAGAACTGGCTTTTCACTTAAATAGTTCTCCCCAGTGTTTCCCTCTCTGCTGTATTTATAGAAAGCAGTCATGTTCCCTTGCAGCCACTCTTCTGCCAGACTAAACAAGACTCATTATGAAACAGGACATTCTAAAATAGGTTCTCCATTCCCATGGTCTTTCAAAGAGCCCTTCCTTTCACCTAGTCCACTCTCAATTTGTCTTTTCTGAAGTCTGTCAGTAAGATGTGGTCACAGCAGCATTTGCTAGGACCATATCTACACACCGCAGGTCTCAGACCTGCTTTCAGCCTTGCCAGTTGTTGCTCAATTACAGCATCCATCATGGGCCCTACGTCCCATTTCTGCTTCTTCCAACAGAGGCAGAACCCTGGCTGATGGTAACTTGTCTCCAGGGAGACAGTGATTCCCAGTCCTACTGACTGTGTGGAAACGCTTTGCACAAGTTGACTGGGATTCATACCTGTATTTAAGAGGTCAGCTTTCAGCTCTTGCTTAGTTTTTTATTTACCACCTGTGTCCAAGCCCTAAAATCCTGGAGTGCACAGGGAAAAGATGCTACCCCACAGCTGAGCAAAACTGGCAGGGCTCTGCAAGGGGTCCCAAGTCCACCACCCTTCCAGCAATTGCAGAGACATAACAGTAGCTGCTCAGCTTTACCTTTGCTGCAAAGAACATTTCCTGCTGTGCTTCCCTTCAAAAGACACCAGGAGAATTTTTTAAATTTTATTTTAAAAATCAGAACCCAAAATAAAAAATGTTCAAAATAAAAAAAGATGTGATCCCCTAGGTAATCTATCTTTATGATTTCACCAACTTTCTTTATACCACATTTATCTTCATTGCATTTTTTTCCTCAAGATGACTTAACCTTCAGACTCCTTATTCCAAGCATCTCTTTTGCAGTGACTGCAAATATACTTCATGACTTACATGACTTTCCTTGCTTATCACAACTAGTTTATTTTACAGCTATTATAATCAGAGTCATTGAAGTGCTTCTAGAGGTCTCTGATCCAGCCACTTGCTCAAAGCAGGGTTTAACTAGCACTTAATGTGGATCAGCTGTAGGTTTGTCCAACCAAGCCATGAAAACCTCCAAAAACAAAAACTCCACAGCCTCTCTGGGAAGCCTGATCCTGGGCTTCACCGCATAGTGAAAAAGTTTATCTTCATGTCCAACCTGAATTTTCCATGCTGCTGGTTGTGGCCATTGCTTGTTCTTCTCTTGACCACTAGTGATGAAAGGGTTTGGCTGAACTGTCTTTATAATTCCCATCTTGGCAGCTCTAGACAGCTTGTAGATGGTCCTAGCTTTCTCCTTGCCAGAGAAGACAGGCCCCTTTCCCTGTAGGTGATGTGCCTGACCACCTTGGTAGCCCAGGCCTGGACCCTCCTTGGTTCCTGGGCATGCTGTTGAAGTGAAGGTCCTCACCTGAGCACTCAGTATCTGCAGAGTGGCCTTGGCAGTGGCAGGCAGAGAAGGGATAACATCCCTTACCTGCAGTGCTCTCTGCAGTGAGACATTGGCTCCCGTTTCAGCTGGCTTCTGCCCCAGCACGTTGGTCCCTTCCAGCAGGGCTGTTGCTCAGCCAGTTCTCCCCAGCCTGTGCTGATGCATGGGATTCTTCTGCTGTGGTTGCAGAGCTTTGCGCTTTTCCTTCTTCATCCCAATGAGGTTTCTTTTGGCCCCATCCTCTGTTGTGTTTCTGTTGGTAGAAGTGCTGCCATTCACTGTGTCTGCCCCCTCTTCTTCCCTGCCCCCATCCATTTTGCTCTCACCTGCTGGCTTGCTGAGGGTGCAGCCTGTGTCATCTTCCTGGTTGCTGATGAGTGTGTTTGGAGCCCTGTGTTGGCCTTGGGGTTCTTCCTTGCCAGCTTACAGCTGAACGTTCAGCCATTGCTTGTAGTTGTGTCAGCCAGTGATCCAGCCAGTTTTCCAGCTCAGTTTCCCTTCTTTATGTTGAGATTGGGCTTCCTCAGCTCCCAGGTGAGACTGTGGCTGGAGATTTGTCTTGAAAGATGTACTAAAATCCGTCTTATCTGGCAGTGGTGGGTTGTCCTTGGCCAACAGCCAACAATCCTTCAGCTGCTCTTTCACTCCTACTCTTTAATAGGGCAGGAAGACAAAATAGGATGAAAAGGTACAAGATAAAGACAGGGAGATCATTTACTAGTGCTGTCATCACAGGCAAATTATACTCGACTTGGGGAAAATTAATTTAATTTGTTGCCAATTAGAATAGATTCAGACAGTGACAAAGAGAAAAAAATTAAATTTCTCTTTGCCACCCTCACCTTTCCCAGGCTCAGCCTCGCTCCTTTAAACCCTTTCCCCATAAGCTGCACAGGGGATGTGGATGGCGGTTATGGTCATGGGATCATGGAATATCTGAAGTTGGAAGGAATCCACAAGACTTATTGAGTCCAACTCTCTTCTCTTTGCAGGACGACCAAAAACTAAACCATATGACTAAGAGCATCATCCAGATGCTACTTAAACTCTGACAGGCTTGGTATCCTGAGTGCTTCCCTGGGTAGCATGTTCCAGTGATCAACAACTCTCTCAGAGAAGAACCTTTCCCCAGAATCCAATCTGAACTTCCCTTGATGCAACTTCATTCCATTTCCTCATGTTCTGCTGCTGGTCACCAGAGAGAAGAGATGGGTGCCTCCTCCTACAGTGCCTCTCTTGAGGGAGTTGTAGACCCTGATGAACCTGGTCCGTCCCAGCTCCTCTCTGCCACTCCCTCTCTCCTCACATTCTTCCTGTCCCAGCATGGGCTCTTCCTTGTGCTGAGATCCATCAGGGACAACCCACTCCTGCCTGGGCTCCCCACAGCTGCAGCTCCTGAGGGAAATGTACCCCCGCTGCAGCTGGGTCCCTCATGTGCTGCAGGGTGGTCTCTGCTCCATCAAGGTCTCTCCATGGCTGCAGGGGATCCCTGCTCCGTGCTGCAGTGCCTCTTGCTCTCCTCCTCCTCTGGCCTGGGGCTCCCTTTGCTGCTGCTCCCTCCTTGGCATCCTCCTCCTCTGCCTTTTCCAACTTTGGCCCTTTTGGAAACCTGTTTTCCCCCCAGCCTGCTCAGCATGGCTGAGGAGCTCAGCTGTGTCCTGCAGTGGGGCTTTTAGAGGTGGCTGGACTGGCAGTGTCCAGCACGGGGCAGTCACAGCTTCTCCTTACAGATGGAGATGTAGCCCCACTGTCAGCACATGGATGTGGATCTGTCCTTGAGAATTTTTTATCGACTATTTCACCAGTAGAATCATAGAATTATAGAATAACCAGGTTGGAAGAGACTCACTGGATCGTCGAGTCCAACCATTCCTATCAAACACTAAACCGTGCCCCTTAACACCTAGTCCACCTGTGCCTTAAACACCTCCAGGGAAGGTGACTCAACCACCTCCCTGGGCAGCCTGTTCCAGTGCCCAGTGACCCTTTCTGTGAAAATTTTTTTCCTAATGTCTAGCTTAAATCTCCCCTGGTGGAGACTGTGGCCATTCCCTCTCATCCTGTCCCCTGTCACTTGGGAGAAGAGGCCAGCACCTTTCAGGTAGTTATAGAGAGCAATGAGGTCTCCCCTCAGCCTCCTCTTCTCAAGTCTAAACAACCCCAGCTCTCTCAGCTGCTCCTCATAAGGCCTGTTCTCCAGCCCCTTCACCGGCTTTGTTGCCCTTCTCTGGACTCGCTCCAGAGCCTCAACATCCTTCTTGTGGTGAGGGGCCCAGAACTGAACACAGTATTCAAGGTGCGGTCTCACCAGTGCCGAGTAGAGAGGGAGAATAACCTCCCTGGACCTGCTGGTTACGCCTTTCCTGATGCAAGCCAAGATGCTATTGGCCTTCTTGGCCACCTGGGCCACTGCTGGCTCATGTTCAGTCGCTGTCAACCAACACCCCCAGGTCCTTCTCCTCCTGGCAGCTTTCTAGACTGACTTCTCCTAGTCTGTAGCACTGCTTAGGGTTGTTGTGCCCCAAGTGCAGGACCCGGCATTTGGCCTTGTTAAACCTCATGCCGTTGGACTCTGCTCAGCAGTCCAGCCTGTTCAGATCCCTTTGCAGAGCCTCCCTACCCTCCAGCAGATCCACACTTCCACCCAGCTTAGTGTCGTCTGCAAACATGCTAAGGGAGCACTTGATGCCTTCATCCAGGTTGTTGATAAATTCATTGAACAGGACTGGACCCAGCACTGAGCCCTGGGGAACCTCACTTGTCACTGGCCTCCAGCTGGATTTAACACCATTTCCCACCACTCTCTGGGCCCAGCCATCCAACCAGTTTTTCACCCAGGAGAGTGTGCGCCTGTCTAGGCCAGAGGCTGACAGTTTCCGTAGCAAAATGCTGTGAGAAACTGTGTCAAAAGCTTCACTGAGGTCCAGGAAGATACATCCACAGCCTTTCCCTTGTCCAGCAGCCGAGTCACTTTGTCATAGAACACAATCAGGTTAGTTTGGCAAGACCTGCCTTTTGTGAACCTGTTTTGACTGGGCCTGATCACCCAGTTCTCTTGCATGTGCTTCATGATAGCACTCAAGATCACCTGTTCCTTGACTTTCCCTGGCACTGAGGTCAGACTGACAGGCCTGTAGTTCCCTGGATCCTCCCTGCGACCCTTCATAGTCAACTCTCTTTATGTGGTTTGGTATTCTCATTTGGAGGACAATTTGCAAGCAGATCTGCACTAAGGCTTTCACTCTGATCTGGTCCCATCACAGTGCATCAAACCTACCATCACATCTCTCTCTTGTCACATCTCTGCCTTCCTGATCCACCTTCCAGAGGGATTTTGCTGGAGATGATGATAGTCTCTGCTCACTTCTGAGTTCCCTCCGTAAGATAGAGTCATTTGTTTCACTGAAAAGTGAAAAAAAAGTGTTCTTTCTGGTTTTAGACAGTAATTAGATTATCTTGAGTTACTACTGCACTCTCTCTGCTGCAGAGATCTTTTTCTCTTTTTAATTATAAGGCTAGAAATCTTTCAATGTGATAAACCTTTTGTCTTGCTGTGTTAACTTTTCTCTCTAATGTTTCCCTAGATCAGAACAACATCTGTATACACCATGGGGGCTATGGTTCCCATCATTTTTTGATAAATGGACATCTACCAACCCGTGATATTCCTCACAGAACACCATGCACCACCATTACCTAAAAATTAATTGGAAGCATCATTGGAAACATTGCTTAATGTAGCTCCAGAGAACTGTGAATTAATTGCTACAGCTAACTCTACCTCATCCATATTTTGTCCTGAAAAGCCTCAGGTGCTGAGGACAAACTGGATAGAGAGCAGAGGATGTGATCCAGCCCAACGACTGAGTTGCAGTCCTGGAGGGTGGCATGTGATGCTCTGTTTCCCTGTGTCAGACCTCTGCTCATGACTATATATACCATATACATGATATTTTTTTTTATCTCAACCATTTCCCTAAAGTCTCTTTCTTCTGTAGAAAGTGGGTCATATTCCCTCATTTACCTACTTCGTTAATTATTCCAGATATCTGAAAATATTCTGTTGTTTCTTTCTACAGGGATCGGTGATGCAAAATCTACAAAATAAACACTGACAAAAAATACAAAATAAAAAACATTGGAGCCATTGTCTTGCTCAGGGTTGATTGTATGGTTGGCTAGAGCTATATTTTTAAACTTCTACCATCCAAAACAGGATGGCCTCATCCAGACTGCACCAGCTCTTGCGTGTTTTGTAGAGATTGTTTGGGGAAATGCTAGCTGGCCAAGATAAAACCATCACACTTCCATCAATATAAGATGGGGAGGATTTAGTCCCGGTGCTCAGGAACTTTCCTTGCATTGTTCTACCCATTTGTATGGCTGCAACCTGCATGGCAGCTCTGCTGATTTATGTTAAATTATGTCTTTAAACAACAGAGGAAGGGAGGACCCACAACTCTAAATCAAACATTGCAGCTCCAGTACTTGGAAAGATACTGAAAAGAATTATTTGCTCATCCCCAGAGGATTATAAGCCTATGAGAAGCAGCCAACATGGATTTGTTAAGAATAATGCGTATCACATGAATTTAATTTAGTTCTTTGACCCAGTGGATAAAGGCAAAACAGTTGTATCTTGGCTGTAGTAGAACTGTTGGCATAGCCGGGTGAAATTTTCTCACTGACAGAGGAAGAAAACCAATCTAGATGAACACTGCTTAACCCAAATAATACCCCACATCAGCAGACAATATCCAGCACAGCAAGACCAAGGCCACGTTCTGTGAGGTGGTGTGAGGAAGCCTCCTCTGGCTGGATGAATTAATGAGCTGCAATATCTGAGAAAGAGGAACATCCTCGTTCAGAAGAAATAACTATGAGGCAGAGAGCACAGCAACCTGAAAAAGTCATACTCAAGGAGAACTTATACATTATTCACTTTCCACCAGCAAGGTCATTTGGGGCTGACAGGTCTGCCCCAGTTCCAGAGTGCCTGGATGTTCTTGTTGCCAAGTTTCCTCATGATATAGAGTGTAACCTTATACAATTTGCAGAAGATAACATTCTGGGAAGAGATGCAAGTGTTTGGGAAGACATGGTTAAAATTTAACTAATTGTGAACTAGTAGATATAGCCTATATTTGAAGTAAAGTATTAAAAATTCAACAAAAATGAGTAACTTTGAAAGAAAAATCAAATGCAAAGAACCTCCAGAACTGGTGAATATTGGTCTGTGCCTTAATATAGTAAAAAATAGAAGAACTGGGCTGTATGAGACCAGAGGCTGAATATAAGCAAGCAGATAAGACGGCTGTTGAGCCATTCTCGCGTGTGTCACATGTAAGAGATGAAAAGCTGTTATTCCACTCTACTTAGCAGGGGCAAACCCTTTCCTGGGGTATGTGTCCTGTTTTGGGCACATGTACTTTAAGAAGTAGAGTCTATGTATTTGCATGCATACCTCTGTGTATACAGGGGGGAGCTTGGCAAGAGCGACAGGAATGCTAAGAGATTTAGGCAGCATGACCTATCAGAAAGTGTGATCAGGGAGGATTTGTTTAGTTTAATAAAGAAAGCATAAAATGTGAATGTGGAAACAAGCTTCAAGCAGAGAACAGGGCTACAAAGAGGATACTCACCATTTTTTCCCCAGGCCAAGGACAGGACTAGAGAGGTGTTGATTATACATTCAGAGCAGCCTCGCGTAGACATTAGGAAACGTAGCAATTAGGGGAATAATTACATACTGGGACTTATTACTGGGAAGTCTATGTAAGTCCAGGGTGGCAAGCGGGCAGCTTTGGATAGTGTAGGTAACTTTCATCACACCTTGGAGCAAGGAAGCATAGAATCATAGAATCGCTAGTTTGGAAAGGACCCACTGGATCATCAAGTCCAACCATTCCCATCAATCACTAAACCATGCCCCTCAGCACCTCATCCACCCGTCTCTTAAACACCTGCAGGGAAGGTGACTTAACCACGTCCCTGGGCGGCCTGTTCCAGTGCCCAATGATCCTTTCTGTGAAATATTTTTTCCTGATGTCAAGCCTGAAGCAGTGTGGTTTGAGTTTCCCTCTGGTTCCTGTGGTTCCTGTGAAAGAAGCCTGCCCGTTCCTCTGCTTTGTGTCAGCCTCCACAGCAGGGCAGGAGACATTTCTAGCGGCTACAAACCGGCAGTGTCTTTGGATTTTTTTTGTCTGTTCTCTGTTCCTATCCCTTAGGATATTCTTTAACTTTCCACTGAATCTGCATAGGTAATATTTTTAAAGCAAGAATTGCTACTTTTTTTTTCACTTGGCACTATTACAAATATTTTTTTTTCTTCTTCTTTTTTTTTTTTTTTTAACTTGAATATTTAGTTCAGTCATTTCCAGGAGTTTAGATAGATAGAGCCTGTGTGGTGGATACAGCTCACACCATTTCCCTAGTCTAAAGAAGAGGCAATAGGAAATGAATACACAGTCTCTCTCTCCCTAATTCTAGAACTTCTCTGGCAAATACATTATATTTTCAAGGTCTGCTTATTCTTTCTGTGTTATATTTTTTTACATCTTTCATCAAATGGGTGTGCAAAACATCTAAGAGCAAGAGAAAGGCAATCTCAACAATATTCAGAAGAAAGGGCAGGAATTTCTTCCTTCTGGACATTCTTCTTGAAGATCTCTCAGTACCACCACCCTCCTACTTTGATGAGCTGTTCTCCCTGTATCTGAAATTACGTTAATGTATTGGCACAGTCATTTTAGGCATGATGAGTTTTGAAACTACAGTTTTAAAGCCAAGGACAACCTTACCAACTCATACCCAAGAAGTCAGGAGTTGTCAAAATAAACATTGTTGTTTTTCTGATCTGCCCCAAACTGCATCTTAATGTGTTTGCTTCCACTGTGCCCTGCAGGAGAGTAGAAGTGTGGCTCTGGTCAACAGGCACGTGATGTTCCAAACCTCAGCTTTGTTTAAGCCTATAGAGAAGGGAATGTGACCTTCACAAGTCATTTGTGGCATCTTGCTCTTGGCTTTAAGCTTTCCATCAGTTTCCCTAATCCCAATTTGCTGTTCAGTCAGAGCTTGTCATGCGCTCTTTCTCTCTGTAAGTGGTGTGCACACAAGTGCTGCTGTGTGAGTGCTCAGGACAGATACAGATAGACACTGAGGCATCACATCTGAAGATTTCACAGATACATTTTCATTACGCCAAGGGTTGAAACACCAGTCAAACCGTATAAGACTCTTGCTTGTTGCATGGCACACCGGATTTATCTCATTTAAAAAAGCAGATGAAAGTTATTTTACCTGTGTTTTCCTTCCTGTACTGGATGCAGAATAGCTGTATTGTATTGCATTGCACTCTAGTTTTGGAGCCATGTTGCTTTGTACACTTTAGCATATTAACTAGTGGAACTCTTCAAGAACAGACAGAAAGTCATTTGCATATCTTTGAGGAAATTATCCAAAAACTATATGAGATTCCTTAAGCTTTATGTAGTGCAGAAACTAAGAAGAAGCCTTCATGCATACTCCAAATCAGGAAATTTTGAGTTCTAAGGGATTTTATTAGTAGTTTTAAAATTCAGCAGATCTATGTCTTAACAAGATGTTCATAAACTTCGTGGGAATGCCTGCAAAGTGTAAGCCAGAAGAGGAAGGGGTACTGAAGCTTGGACAAGCCAGTGATGCTCATGCTGGGGATGCTTGTAGAAATAATGGCTTGGAGGATTCAGAAACTGATGGTCGATGAGGTTGACCACCTGGCACATGGGCTTGGATAAGATGCCCAGCTTGGTGACAGGTGGTTTTCTTCCTGTGCATTAGCTCTGCCAGCACAAACCCATTAATCAGTTTTAAATAAATGTCACTGTAAATACAGAATCTGGCCTGAGTCTGGCAAAGTGCTAAGTACCTCTATCCCTTTTTCAATGAAGTTAAGAGTTACAGGTGGTCTGCCCTTTTGAGAATTTACTGCTGTTCTGTGAAGAACCAGAAAGAAACTGTAAGGGACTGTAAAATGCTAGTGTTTTTCCTAAAGAATATTTGGCCTCATCTAAAGAAAGTTATGGCTTTTCCTCTCTTTGTAACTGATGTTGTAAAACTGGTATGTAAATAGTATTTTCTCCTGGACAATTTTGGGGAAATATAAAAATTAAAATGGTGCAGGTAAAACCAGACACATTTTCTAGTAATATCCTCCCCATGTCTGAAAAATCTCCAACCACACCAAATCAACAAAAAACAACCAAAGTAAGAAAACTAGGGTTGCTGGCTCATTGATGTAACAGTAAAAAAAAAATCAGGCCCACAGAAAAATGTGTTATTTTCAGTACTGCTCTGTATGTAATTTTTGTGAAGCACTATGTTCTAGCGGTGCTGATATGGTAACAGTAACAATCTATCAGTATTGCATTTATCAACCTCATCTTTTTAACCTGGATGTGCACATTTGCTGTTTCTTGGTGTTTTTATAAAAACAACTCAATTTTCTTTTTAATAACTTGATAATTTTTGAAGCAGACAAATATAAAATTTTTCAGAATACAAAAAAGAAAGTTTAAAAAAAGAGAGAAGGATCTAAAATTTCAGCATTACTAATTATTTTAAGTAGTAATAGCTCTAAGCTTTATTTGTTTTGCAGTAGTCATACATGGTAAAATTAGGTGCCGCGCAAACACTTGAATTTTCTTTAATGGAATTTGTGCTGGCAGGAAGTGTTGTATTGAAAGGCTTATGAATTCTTATTTATTATTTTTTTGTCTTTGACAGTACCCTAGTATCTCTCTGAGATTTGGCTTTTATTGTGATAGATGTTGTACATGTACTCAATTATCTCTGTTGTGGAAAGCACTTTTAATGCATGCTTGCTTTTAAAAGGCAGCTGAAACACTTGTCATGGAAAAGAGCATTTTTGCTTAGCGGAGAACAATCTTCATCGCATAAAGCGTATAAAGCACATATTTCTTGTAAAGCTGCACCGTAGAGATGCAGCAGAGATATCTGAGCAGCCTCCAAATGGGCTGCTGTGTTTACATATTGCTGAAGACACAGCCTTTTGGCCCAGAAGCTGGAAGCAACGCAGCCACGTTAGTGAGAAACTCTTATCACACTGATCTGCAGGTAATCCATGGAGCTACCTAGCCTGGAAAGACCTCCAGGCTGCTGAGACCACTTAGCTGCTAAGCCCCTGCTCACTGAGGCCCTGAATAAAAATTTTTCCCTGGCTCTTTCTAGCACAAAAAGGATCTATTCTTTCAGCTTAAGGGTAAATTAAAACCTATTGTGGTTGGGCTAAGCTGCTACACCTGTACAAAGCCCTCATGGAGTTTACAGCCTCTGTGCTGCCTAATCAAGTGTCCTATTTGTGACCCCCAAAATGTAGGGAAAAACCAAGGACACTTTGCTCTCTGTTTTATGGAGACTATCATTTGGGCCTTGGTACACCAATAAGAGGCTTGCCCGGGACCACAGAGGGTTACAGGGCATGGACAAAGCTGGATCCCAAGATCATACACACAACCTCATTTCTGACTCAGTTGGTAGCTGATCCCAGGCTCCTACATTTGTAATCCAGTGCCTTACATGGAATTTGATTTGTGCAGAATCCCTCTTGGATGGATGGCTTAATACAGTCTAATTGCTTCTTTTCTGCCCTCAACTAAGCTTGTCAGCAGAGTTGGCCTATGATGTAGTTGAGAATAAAAGTAAACAAAGGAATTTAAGGACTGATTTTAGCAATATGCAGTTTATCCCCTTCTCACTATCTAATCTTGCACACTATGCTCTCAATTTTATTTTATTTTTTCCTTTAGTTTTCTTACATTGACTTTATGTCTCAGGCTGGATCTAATCCTGCATGTACTAACTCTGGTTGGACACAGCATGCCCAGAAAAAGCATATTGCACATTTTTTTCATGATGAGTCACACATAGTGCTCATGTAGACTCACATTTAAGCCTCCCTGTCTCATGATGCATTGTGCTGCTTCTAAAGACTAAGTGAGCAGTAACTTCCATTAAAAAAAAATCATAAATATATTTTACTACTTGGACTTAGTGCAAATGCACAACTGACTCGTTGGCTTGATAGATGTAATTGCTCTCAAGGAGCCTTTATGGTCTATTGTTTCAATTATAAGTGAATTACATAGTCCCCAAGTACTTACTCACTCTGCTTTCAAGGAGAGTGAAAAGACCAAGTCAAAGCAGGAAATTAGACAAAAAAGGACATCGTTTTATTGGAAGTCCTCACCTTCTGAGTGAGGAAGGGAAACACATCAAGCACAGTCCAAGCCACTCATAAATGATGCATTAATATTTTATCTGTCTGAAACAATTACAAGCCATAAATTGTATAAATACAGATGCTGAGAGTGGAAGACAAAAATCAAACATAATATACACACAGAGAAGACAAAATCCATGTGGGATGAGGCAAGGAATAGAACAAAATAATCTTCCTTCCTATGATATGTGATTGGGCAAAAGGAAAAGGAACAAACCCCATGGATCAGGATTAGAATTCTGAGAAGCTGAACCGTATTTTGAAGGACATCCTGCTGTCCTGCACTCAGCTTCTGGGATCTGCAACTTCCAATATTGCACACTCCTTGTTGGAAATAATGACATTCTTCAGGAAACTATAGCAAATGCTAAAATTAGACAGAAGAAGCACAAAAATGATATTACCTTGTAAAATAAGACCTTCAGGTAACAGTCCTCCTGAGACAAAGAGCAAGATACGTCAATGCTTTGGGGACAACTTTGAATGAGTTTGTCAGAAATAAGAGAATGGAAATAGTCAATGATAACAGAAAAATACACAAACAATAAACAAAGATATTCTGCATATTTCTTCTATGAAGGCTCTGAGAAGGGAAGGTGTTATAATAGTTCCAAATTTACACATAAAAATATTGATGCTTTAACCTATATTTCATCAAGAAAAATTAAGTTACAAGCTAGAATGTGAATGCTTAGATAATTCCCTTGGGATTTTGGATCGAAAGATCTTCACATTTAATTTTCTAGGGGGGATCATCAGCATTGTTCCAATGTACAGGGCCCTCTGAAAAATCCTGGATTCCACTGGCATCAAGAAAATAATATAAGTGGAAACACAGTTCAAATATAGCAGAGCTGCCTGCACTGCCAGCATCGCATGGTCACTAAACAGAAAAAAATAGACAGGATTTGTGGTGTTGATGAAAGGAGGTTCATAATTCCTTAACAAGCGAGTGGAATGTTTGTTTTCTTGCCATCTATTGACTGGCTTGGTTGTGGTCTGGGTTCTTAAATTGTGGACATGATTCTTGAGGAAGGTCCTCATGGAAGTTTTCTCTTTTCAGAGGAAGGATTGAGGCAACTCATGGAAGAGATTAGAGAGAAGCAAGAGTAAAAAAGAGATATAGATTCAAGGATGAGCAAAGGCCGTACAGACAAGTCAGAATTTGCAAACTCCTGCTGAATAGGAGAGCCAGGAGGCCAGAGCTGCTCTGGATGACCAGCTACACAAGTGTAAAATTCAGTCAAAAAGAACAACTCAAGAAGGAAAATATGGATGGACAAATGGACTTGGTGCCCCAAAGGTTGAAGAAGAAAATTGAACAGCGACACAGCACACTGTGCCCTACCAAAAGTGGAGAAGAGAAAACATCAACTCTAGTCAGACACTGAGACTTAGAGTGATGACTGGTGATGATGGAAACTTGAATTGGTATATCTAAACTACATACGATGCTAAAATTCAAATTCAGACTTGTGGTGAGTAGGACCGCTGTGTCAGCTATAACCTGTCTAACAAACTGACTTGGTGTTCAAAGTCACCTCTTATCTGTAGCATCTTATGGCAGAAATAATTTAGGAAATTATCTGACAGGTGAATTATTTCTTTTAGTCAATAGAATGAAATCTATGCTTATCTAGCTGCTCTTTAACCTGACTTCTCGTTCAAGTGTCATACCTCAAAGGTTTTTTTTTCATTGTTTTCATTTTCTGCTCTCCAGCAGGGATTTTTATCTTGTTTGGTCACTACACAATATTTTTTTCTCTTTTCAAATGTTTTCACTAAAAGTAGGGGTTCCCATCCCCTTCCTCACAGCTGGTATATCTGTACTCCATCTATGGACTCAGTGCAGGTTTTGTGGCAACCTGTGTCACCCGTGAAGGGATGGAGGTAAGTACTTCATCCCAGGAGAAAGGGCAGTGCTTCCTAAGTTAAGGTATTTCTGTTTACTTAGGGCAGCCAGACCACTTTCTACTCTATTTCCTGATTAATTGGCCAGATATTTGCCTTTTCCTTGTATTAACATGCATGGGCTCCATTTTCAAGTGTCCAACAGCCATGTTTGGACCTCTCTTAATGGACTGGCCCAGCCAGGCACTGCTTATGAGGAATTGGAGTGCCTTTCCCTGACCTGTGTCCCAGGACATGCCCAAATGCAGCTCATCTTCCTAATGGAATGAGACACGGACATGCATCGTCCTCCCACCTCACTACCTCTCTTGCTCATGGAAAACAACCTGCATGTGTGGGCCAGAAGGGCATCAAGAAAACCCTCAGGTTACACAGCTGAGGACAGAGGTGCAGCTGGCGCTACAGAATTCCTCTCCACCACGTTCCCTGCATCACTGTGTTTACGAAACTCCCGTACAGCAACAAGAACTACAGCCAGCAGGTTGAGGGAGGTGATTCTGCCCTCTATTCCTCTCTTGTGTGACCTCATCTGGAGTACTCAGTCGAGTTCTGGAATCCTCAGTGTAAGAAGAATATGGAACTATTGGCATGGGTCCAGAGGAGGGCTACAAAGATGATCAGAGGGCTGGAGCACCTCCCATACGAAGTCAGGCTGAGAGAGTTTAGCCTGGAGACGAGAAGGCTCTGAGGAGATTGTATAGCGACCTTCCAGTACCTGAAGGGGCTACAAGAAAGCTGAGGAGGAACAGTTTACAAAGGGTTGTAGTGACAGGACTAGGGGCAATGGGTATAAACTGGAGAAGGGCAGATTCAGACTAGACATAAGGAAGAATTTCTTCACTATGTGAGTGGTGAGGCACTGGAACATGTTGCCAAGGGAAGTTGCAGATGCCCCATCGCTGGAGGTGTTCAAGGCCAGGCTGGATGGGGCTTTGTGCAGCCTGATCTAGTGGAATGTCCCTGTTCTTGGCAGGGGGGTTGGAACTGGGTGATCTTTAAGGTCCCTTCCAACCCTAATGATTCTATAATTCTAACAACAAACCGTCTCCTTTCCTCTAGTGTGTTGCTGTAACACAGTATAAGACACCCAAGACTAATTTGGGGATGATTGTGGTGGAGGGAGTGTGCATTTTTTTCAGATACTGACTATTTCCTCGAATAAGTAGGTACACTAAGCCAGTATAGACAGATTTCTGATGACAGCTGGGATATATGCAAATTGTAAAAGAGAATAAAAGCAGATCCAAGCTAGTATGTAAGGGAATAATGAGATACAGAACAATTCTTTGTAACAATGGAAGTATAATAATGACAACATAATTGAAAGCATAAATTATTTAAAAAAACCTACTAATAAAAATATAGTTTTGAATAATAGTACTATATAACTGCATGAAATGCCATGAGGGTGACAGCTGGGCTTTATAGCCAGCATAATAAGAAGCAGATTTTTAGATTGATTTTGGGTAAGGAAAATGGATATGAATAAAGATCTCTTACTTCTACCTGGCCCTAGAATAATTTCCCATTCTCACGTTCCCCAGACTTACTCATAAAATACAACATGAAGCTGTCCAGATCACTCCGTCTCTAAGTAGTGGGTTTTTCTTTGATACGCCACTGGGCTGTGCTATTACTCTACATTTTAAGCTTTCATTACGAACATACCAGCCTCCAATATGTTAAGAAGAATGAATACTGCTACTGGCAGATTTAAATTATACAATATCGTAAGAATCTGGTCAATAATTAATGCTACAGTAGAAAATAATAGATTGAATTTTAGCTCACTCACAATTTTTGTCTTCTTGTACTTGTAAATGCATACAGTAAACCGATTTCTGTTGGATCAAAATAGTTTTGAGGCACATTAAAAGTATCTAGTGATGCAGATTATTTGTAACTGGATACTGCAGTCCAGCTACCAGCTTCTTTGCAACCAGATGCTCTGTTCTCCATAGGTAAATGGAAAATTTAATCCAAATTAAATAAAAAAAAAAAGAGGACATAGCTTCAATCCACATTTTCTCTATTGTTTTCACCATTGCCTCTTGCAATTGATCTATATCAGTGAGCACCCAGGTTCATCTCTGTATTGCCTGAAATTGGTTTCTAAAGGTTGTGCTCCAGAGAAGTATGCAGCAGTCCATATACTGAAATATTAATAATATAACCAGAGCAAAAAAAATCAAGCAAGTGAAAGTAACCCACTCCTCTCTGACAGCCCGGCTGGTTCTTTTGATATTAGAGGTTGTGCTGTGTATTGCTTTTTTCTTTCTTTCTTTCTTTCTTTCTTTTATTTATTTGTTTATTCATTTTCAGTGATCGAGCTGCAGTGCAAGGTGATAAGGATTCCTTGTCTATGCTCACTAGGCTTTAACCTTCACCAGCCTTTCAGCCCCAGATTGTGTTCCAGAATAAAATCCTGGAAATTCTGTGTATGATTTCCAAGAATATATGATTTATTTGCCAATATATTTTCTCTTTCTCCTCCTTCTCAAATTATCCACAATTCTAAAATACTTGAGAATTCTTCTTATTAGACCCATATAATGCACCAAATCAGCTTGGTGGCATTAAATCAGGAAATAAACTTCACATTCTTGAAATACAGCTTCGAGGAGTGTAATGCCTCTGGGATTATTCTGTGTGTTTTATATTGTGACAAGGCTACTAATCATGAACTGAGATCCCATCATGCAAAGTACCGTAAAACACAAACCCAGACAGTTACAGCGAAGATCTTGCAATATCTAAGTAGCTAGCTGGGGCAATTTGGGCTGTGATTAGTATGTCTGCTTCAGGGTATTCAGATCAAGAAATTCAATGGGTCAGGCATCATCTTGAGTGAGGTCCAAATAGGACTGGCTGAAAAAAGTGTCTAACTGCTTTTTCAATCTGGCAGCTAATTCAGGGCTGTTAAAATGTGAAAATGTCCTGGTCGTCTCTGCAGTATATGGTGTGATCTCAGACCAGACCTCACCAGACACATGTTCACCCCAGATGGCGGTGTCTTCAGAGGTCACAGGCTCCATGGCCAAGAAATGACCCATCTTAGCCAGTATTTCTGCCTGATCTGATTTGAGGCATGACAGGGGAACGGTGTTTGAAAACTCGTTTTTGCACTGACCAGGCTGCTGAGGTCACGCAGCCACTTGAGGTTCCAAGACTGTCAATGTATTTTCTCTTGGGAACATTGCATTTGCTGTAATATCTTGCAAATGGCTTTAATTTTAATGCACAGTTTGATCTATAATTAGTTAACAAGTCTCTCTTGAGCCAGCTATGACAATGATTACTGATTTTTAGTAGCATATTCATAGAACTGGTCACTAAGATAGATGTAGTTCCTCATCTCTTTACAACAGTCCTGGAGCATGTAATTATTTTATTAGATCTAGAGACACAGCTGAAAATAATCCTCCAAATATATTATTGATAACACAGTAACCATTAAAATAAATTTTAAAAATAACTCACCTTTTTCCATTAGGAACATTTATTCACTGTTTACATTATGTAGGTTCTGTACAGTAGAGTATGATAATCAGAGCTTTCTTTATAGCTATTTTCATATTCTGATTCTATTATAATCAGACTGCAAACATACCTCTTAGAGGCAAACAAATCACTGTTTTCACTATGCTTTTGACTTTTCCCTGAACCGCATATTTCTAGCTAATTTTACGTAGGCTTGATTTTGATCTTTTTTGCCAAATCTAGCCTGATAGAATAGTGATTTGATGTCTTTTAAATACACTTGTTTTGATATGTCTTTGGAACCCTGGAAACGAGGGCTTGCCTCTGGGAGCAGATGCAGTGGACAGAAGGGAGTGTGTTTTTCTCCTGAGGGTAGAAGCATCCTGGTGCAGGTCAGTTTGTGAAACATTCCTCCCTGCAGGGTTAGCTCCTCACCCTATGAAAGAGACTTTAGCATCCTTCACACACAGATATTCACTTTCACACTCTAACAAGATTTCTAGAGGGTCAACTGCACTCACCCAGGGGATGTGACTCTTGGAAGTGCACCACCCTGAGCTGCCAACAGGAAAGAGGCTTATTATCAAACTGCCTCTCTCTTCGAGAAAAGTAAAAAGCACGATTTCCTGCTATTAATCCTTTTTCACCCTTTCCTGAAAATAAATTAGATATTTCAGTGCCACAGGGTCTGCCAGCAAGGACTGATCCTGCCACTCGAAATGACACTAGCTACTTTCAGCCTCTTGGCTTCCCTTTTTGCTGTAGTTCTCCTTCCTTTCTCCATCGGTGGCTGTTGTCACACACCCAGATGTGGTTTTGCCCTGCAGAAGGCATTTATACCCTCTGTGACATTACAAATATCTTGGTGAATCAACAGATCCCAGATGATCTACTGATTCCCTAGGAATAAATACCCTGGACAATGGTGTAGCAGAAGGTGATAAAGTAAACTTCTCTTGGATGCTGATTTCATGGATAACCTTAGAGATACTGCAGTGAGGGGCAGGAAAAAATAGTTGAGGTATTTTTTATGCACCACAGTCATATGTGTGCTACTTAGCTTGCAACTTTTATTCCTGGTGAGTGCTTTTCAATGTCCTTGCCCAACAAGTGCAATCTTCTCTCTTAACCCAGCCATAAAAATGTAATTCTAACTGGGAAACAAACTTGAGTAACTCTGATAAACAGAGCCTGTGTCAGTGCACTTTGTGAAGAATACACAACGTGAGTCAGACAGAGCTGGAAGAGCAGGAGAACCAAGTACAGGCATAGATGTTGGATGCTTAAAAGAGGACGTCACTGTCAGAGATTCTCCACTTTAAATTGCAGTTATCATCTGGAAAGTGTAAAAGTGACATCCTGGTATGCCACATTTATTCCTCCTCTGCAATTTCTATTCCAAATTCACTCAGTCTTCAAGTCAATACCATGTTTTTTTCTCTGACTGCCAGCACAGCTAGCTTAGCCTGTTACCTTAGAATCAAGCTGTGTTCTTTCTGCTTATTAAAACATTGCCAACTGCAATGCTTCTGGAATCAGACATTAGCTGGCAATACAGTGGGAGAGGCAGGAGAGCTGAGCATGACATGGCTAGCACATCCCTAGCTACAGGAAAGAGAAAAGAAGATAGAAGAGACCCACAAATGATCCTTAAATTCCATGCATATCTCAGGAGACCCACAGGGTACACATATTTACAACATTATCAAGGCATTTTATGATGGAGCAGATTAATAAGGAGCCAGCGCCCCTTTCTCAGTCCCAGCTGTGCCAGATCTCCAAAGGATTCATTAAAGAGGAAATAGATGAAAAAAACACTCAGCCAGGATTTATTTACTGTTGACTTGCTCTGTCATCTCTAAACAGCAGCACCTCCTGTAGTATGTAAACCTGGCCAAGGTGCACTTACGCTCTTTCTTACATTGTATGTGTTTAGTTGCTGAGATAGTTTAAAAAGTATCTTCACAAAGTGATTAAAATTTCTGAGTAAACAGAGGAAATGAGAAAAGATGAGAAACTAAAACATTTAAATAGTTCAGAACTTCTGATGGATTCTGAAGATCATCACAAAGTTCATATGCTTCTCTCCTTTGCCAAAGTATATGAGCTCCTAGTATCTGCAAATACAGGCCAAAGCTCTCAGGAGGTCGCTCAGGAACCGATGCTGCTCATTCCGTCTAGAAACACTGCAGGCTTGAGTCATCACTGCTTTGTACCCCATGTAACCACTTATTTCTGAAAAGACTGAAAGCAAAGAAGGTGCAAAATGCTAGAGGATTACAGTGTTTCAGCACATTCTTTCACACCAAGGCACCGAAATGGATAATGAACTGTTCAGAACTGCTCAGTCTGGTTCTCATCCCAGCAGCTTTACTGATGTCTAGAAAGCACCTGCCTTCCCTGGGGGAAGTATGGCTACTGAAGGCAGCAGATGAGCTGCCTTAGACAGCTTTCTTGGTTTAAGTCCAAAACATGTAGGACTAGTGAGTCTTTTGGGATCTTAATTTCTCCCAGCTGAAGACTGCACAGCTAACAGATCCACCATCAGGAAAATGATAGTTTTACAATCTGGAAACTGTAAATTATCTGTCATTTTGGTGGTCTCCAAAGGAAGGTCAGAGTTTGCACACAGAGGATGTGGTCCCCGACCACTCATCGTGAGCCTACCCACTGTGGCATCACGCAGACCAAGCGTATCGGTCAGTTACTGGAGAGGCTGTATTTGGGCCAGACTTGAAAATAGGTTAATGGGTCTTAACCAGTTACCATGTGCCAGATGATTTTCAGTAAGTCTCCACGTGCCTGAATCACAGAATGGCTGATGTTGGATGGGACCTCTGGAGGTCATCTAGTCCAACCCCGCCAGCTCAGATAGGCCCACTTGGAGCCAGTTGCCCAGGACCATGTCCAGATGGCTTTTGAATATCTCCAGGGATGGAGACTCCATGACATCACTGGTGACCCATGCCAGTGGTTGATCACCATCCTAGTAAAAAAAGTGTTTTCTCATGTCCAGAGGGAACCTCCTGTGTTTCAGTTTATGCCCACTGCCTCTGGTCCTTTCAGCTAAAGAGAGTGTGTGTGGTAGCCTGCAGTGAACTAAGCGGATAGAAGCTAATCCAAGCATGTCACCATAGTGTCCAACTGAACTAAGTAGCCCAGGACAGTTACTGGCAAAATCTTTGGTTTCTTGTGGGGAAAGAAAGATGTGAGCCTTGCAGTTCACACCGAAGCATGCTCAGCACTATCAACCACCTGTGGATGCAAGGTTTGGCACTGGACATGCCTTTATTTCCAAAGATGTGAAATATTGCCTTCAGTCAACTTGACAAGCATTTTTCTTCCAGGATTTAGTCTCCAGACTCACAAATCTCAGTGGCAAGGACCACACAAATCTTTAAAACTGGGCAGTGGATAGGACTTGCTGCCTTTAATCATTTTCTAACCTTTGCTGAGGTCCTGTTCTTTAAACTGCCTAATTTCCCACCCCAGTATTCCCAGTTGTTATTTGATTTAATTGATTAGGTTTTTTAAATTATTTAATTGTTTCTTTTCACCTGAATGGTGGAAGATAATACCTATGTCCCAATGTCCTAGCACTGATTACAAGCACCAGCCCTGGTGATGTCATGGCTGTGTTAACAGCAGGCAGCCAGAAACTCTTAGAACTGACCCTGGTGATCTCAAGGCTGTGTTATAGCAGACAGAACATTGGCGATGACGGTTTCTCTGCCACTCAGCCACAGAGTGTTGCAGATTTCTACAAGAATATTGACCTAAAGATAAGGAAACACACGTAGGCCTAGTCTATATCCTCTTTGAGACTGATGAACCTGTTGACTGGTTCTTCTGGTTTGTCCTGTCATTTTGGAGAAACCTTTTGGGGCTTTCCTTTTGCATAGGTGTTGCATTTTTTAAGAAAATAATCCCTATTGGAAGGCTTTTTCAGACAGACCACCTCTTTTCCTGCAAGAACTCACCTTTCAATAGATCTCGGCACATATGCTTTTTCAGTTTTTGGAAACATGCTCCAATTATTTCACCCTCATTCCAATTCTACTTTTGGGTAGAAACTTCTGTTACCTGATAGCCAAACTACTTTTCCTCACATAAGGCCAGAGTCCCTGCCCTACCTGCCTCAATAAACAAAAGGCATGAAACATGAGTGACTGGCAAAAGAGCACCACAGCAGCTGCATTACTCTGTCTCCACCAATATACTCTCCTTCAGCTGCAGAAGGACAATAGAACCATGTTGTTCTGCAATAGAAATGCTGGGAAAACAGGAACTTAGCCTCTCTGTGGCTGAAATGGCCAGCGGTGATGAGATACACTTTTGAGGCCACCCTAGCAGCTCAGCATGCAATCTTTTGGTGTGCTATTTCATCCCAGAAATTCAGTGCGTGCAGTACAGCTCATTTGTCCAAATCTCTAATTACATTCGTTTTCTGATACCTTAATAGGAAAGGCAGAGAAAGAGCAACATGATGGTGAGACCTTTTTGAGGGGTGGCAATTCAGGTTTGCATAGTGGGGGTTAGACCCAGGTATGATACCATGTAGGACTTTAGGAGGGACATCAGTGAGCAGATAGGCTTGTGGCACTGAGCAGTTTTGGTCTGCATCCACCTTACCGTACCAAAGTGCCCATTAAACTGATGGCTTTGATCACCTGCTACATTCCTGACCAGAAAGCCCTCAGGCTCCCCAGTGATCATCTTCCTATACCCTTAGGGAAATCTGCTTGAAAAACAGGAAATGGGCAGAATGTTTTCTTCTTCTTGCATGAATTCAGGAAAAAAAACTTCTTTCTTTCATGAGCAAGCACTGGAGTGGAACTGTAACAAAATGTCCAGGGGACAAGTGTTCCCTTCTATTGTCTATTTCCAAAGGCAGCAGAATCACACTTTCCACCACACTGAGCTGGTTGGTGCGTCTCAACACACAGGAGGTCACAAAGTATTTGCTAAATGAGTCAGGAGAAAGATGATGAATATAAAGATAATTGCAGGGCTCAATAGCACATCTGATAGGCCAAAAGCAAAGAAAGCAGAAGCGAATGCAGGCAAACAGATGGACGAGGCTCAAGACCCTGCCATCCTGCTGTGGACTTCAGCAGAATTAGCCTTCTGGGGATGACTGTAAGTGGTGTGTGGAAATTTAAGTACTGTCTGTACTTAGTGAGGTCTTCATGGGATATAATACTGCACAAGGAGGACAATGAGCATCCAATCAGCCCTTTCCAAACTCAGACCTGCTACTGAAGGCTTAACAACAAGACTCAAACAGAAGAGTATGTAGAACAACACAGCTCTGACAAAATGCTGGCACCACCTCTGACTCTTGCTATACGTCCTTGCCATTTGGGTGATGGAGCATGATATTAGCACTGTCTTCTGCCTGCATGTACTTGTGCATTCAGAGAGCTAATCCAAATCCAAGCTCTGCCTCTATGAAACAGTCCCCAGAAGGCAGCACATCTTGCTGGACACCATCCGTGCAAAGCAGTAAATTATGCTAAGTTCAATAATGTGCTGATGCTGATGTTGAGGACCTCTGAGGATTCTCTCCTTCTCAGCCCTGACATTTCAGGAACTTTATGAAGAGAAAAAAAAATAGTTTGAATTCCTCAGTTTCATGGGATAAGAAGTGCAACTTCCTTCATAAACACCACTACTGGATGATGACAGGATCTGTTGTGCTGAAATGGCTTGAGTACTTGCTGATTTTAGGCCCATGTCTAAGCTCTGAATGTTGCCTTCAAAACTGAGCCAGAGATACAGAAAGACACAGAGCCAAACAACAGCTGGTTTAAATACTAGTGCTCTGCTGCTGTTGAGGGTCTGGCTTAACCTCTCTGACGAACAGAGTTACTTGAAAACCAGACACTTTCCTTTATGGCCTTTCTTTTTTTATGTTCTGTTTCATGCACTTCGTATATAAAAGTATCTGTCTTCCCATGAAGGGAGTGAAAAGATTAATTTATTAAGTCAAATATTCATGACCCTCAAAGAAGGGAGAGTGTCACCGGAAGATCATTTATTATGGGCAAGTAGCTGAGATTCCTCTGGAAAAAGATATAACTGCAAATCTGTGGTACAGAAGATTTCTGACAAAGGATAAATCATCTCCCTGTCACACACCTGGAATTAAGATCACTGACAGGGAACAACCCTGTCACACAGTGTCTCATTTGTCATTGATTTCAGTGGCTTCCATTAAAAATTATAGGGTTATATTATCCAGAGAAGATTCCTGAACATCCCTATAATGGCTGTGATAAGGTTGGAGATTAAAGGACCTTGCATCCTCCTAGGGAAAACCAGACAGCTATCCAAAGTCAAAAGGACTGTGTTGATCGACATCGGCAGAGCAGCTGGCTTAAGAGTGCTTTACAGGAGGATTTTCCGTTAGACTTAAACTGGAATGGTAAACTAATTATCTGTATGAATGTTTCTGTCTGTGGCAATATCAACCATTTGAAGGTGTTTAGCCAATGAACTATAAAGTACAGTATATCTTTAGCATCGCAGGAGACAATAACTTCTCTTACATGGCAGCTAATCATTGCTACCTCAGCTCTGCCCGCTTAGTCCCTTCGAGTGGAGTTACACCCACTCATAATCAGGCCATTCATGCTCAGTCATGCATACAGCCATCTCCAAACAGACACAATCCTACTAATCACCACCTCTACTCTCACTTAGGCTGCCATTTGGAGTATGATTCAATACTAAAATGGATCTCGGCAGCACAAGAAGCCTGTCTTGTACTCCCTCTCATTTAATGTGACAGTTCTCTACTCTAATCATTCATCTGGTGTGGAGAGGAACTCTGTCATTGCAAACACTGCTCACTGTAATGTTAACTGTCTGCAGCACTATTGCATAAGGTCAGTCTATGAGCTTTGGAAAGACAATGCAAAAAGAGTGTGGATTTTTGTAGGCGTTGAAGTGTCTTATGAAAGCAACTTGGATGGGTAGAAACAGACAGTTTTCAAAGATTCATCTTGAAAAATTCTGAAATCCATAGCTAACACTTTGGGATTGCCTGTCAGATTGGTTCTTATCTCATTGCTGGCCCTGCAGAGTTGGGACTGACACTGTGCAAAGTCACCTGTATGCCTTCAAGTCCCAAATATCTGAGCTTCAGGCTGCTGCATGGCTATTACCTTGTACCTGTGCCTGAAACAGGTCTGCATGATGCTTCCAGGGCAAAGTAGACCACATCTCCAACAGCATTTTACCAATGTTGTTTGTGCCTTCTGGCTCAGGAGGGAGAAAGGATGCAGAAAGTTTCACCAGAGTTTTAAAAAAAATTTCTTTCTTTCACATATTCAGGTAGCATTCTTCTTCCCCTTCCATAACCCGTGGCTCAAGGCCTGCTTGTTTCTGAGGGCTGAGAGCAATATTTTTAACTTCTCATGTTTTATTTTAGGCTGGAATAAAGCTTTTGTGCAAGACTGACCATCCTGTCTCTGAAGAGTAGCTGTAGCTTGGTGCTGAGGATCTGTTTCTCAGTATGTCTCCTTGGACCTTGATAGTGTTACCTGCAAATCCCAAAGCTTGTTAGTGACAAAAACAGTAATACCCTGGATGTGCTAGTAAAATATTTGCATTTTTTACAAGTTACTCTTATGTGTTTCTATTTAAGCAGTCTTTGCTCTTCCTTGGTCATGTCTATACAGGGGCAAACAGGAAAGCAGATTTAAATTAACTAAAGGCAAGAGTTTAAAGTGAATTTGCTAAACTGTATTAAGCCTCCTGCTTCACAATTAAAGTGGCCTTAATATGACTTAGGCTTGGAAGAGAAGTAAACCAAATCAAATCAAAACCACTTTAATTCCAGCAGTTCCCACAAAGGGCTTTAATTAATGCAGTTTAACTAATCCACTTAAAAATTCAGATCAACTTTTCTGAGTAGCTTCATGTAAACAAGCTCTTATAGCCGCTCTGAAATGATTTAGCTTGGTTGGATAATTTCCCTTCATAAGATAAACCTGTACAAGACTTACTCTGGTGGAAGTCCCACTATGGAGGCTTGCACTTGAGTAACTACATCAACTGGAAAAGTTGCATGAATATAAATCCAGGCTAGCTGAGCGCTTTGTAATGCCTGCCAGCTCCAACCTACTATGCTTTCATGTTGTTACACACACACAAAAAAAAAAAAAAAGATCACCTCATCAATCTAGAATGGAAAGAGAAAATGATGATGTGCAGCCCTGTTTCGCTTCTTCAGTTTGCGCAGAGGTCAGCTCTGTTGGTAAGTAGTCGGTATAATTTGCATTGTACCCCAGTGACTCCTTATACTGCATACAGTCAGGCTGGGATTTATTTTAGGTGGGATGAGAATTACATTAGCACAAAATTCATTTACTGCAATGAGATTTAGGATGGTATGAATTAGGGCATGTAGTGATTTTGTCTTTTTTCTTTATTTTCTTTTTTATTTTTTTGCACTCCCTATATTTGGCTGGTATCAGTTCTGGTTCAGGTTACAGGAAAGGGTATAGCTTACAAACAACAAAAATCACAGATACATTGGCTAAGGGGAAAAAAAAAGGACTATTTCAGCCAAAACAGACATTTAGTCAATTTGAAGTATATCTCATCAGTGTGCACATCAATCTGGCCCATTAAACAGTGCATTCTTTAATTCCTTCTGCCTTTATGAACAATTCCCTTTGTAGCTAAATGAAGGGTAGCTTGATGCTTCTAGCCTGATGAAGGTAGCGCAGCCTCTTTTTTAGCAGATATACGGAGGTTTGACTTTCTCAATCAGCTGAAAGTCCTTCAGCAGGGGGTTCCCCAAGGCGCATAGCTTACCTTGGCTGGTGACCCTCATTCCCTGTGCTACTTTACCCTGGCAGGGATAGCAAAATGCAGACTTTCCACCAGGATTTCTTCACTTTTGCCTAAACTTGCCAGTCTCCCAGCTTGAAATATTGTTCCTTTTTTTTTGGGTGGGGGAATAATCTGGCTATTCCAAAGTGCCCTTCTGACTGCACAGGTGCCCAGAACAGTCTGTGCTGTGCTTCTCCTGGCCCTCCTGGATCATGTCTGATAGTCCCCACATGCCAATGGCCCATGATGTCTTACTTTGGACCATGGCAGGTACCTTAACCGCAGTCAGCAGAGGTCTCACTTTTCATCACATTTGCTAGGCTGTATCTTTGTGAAAAGTCTCCTTGGAAATAACTTGAACAACTGCAATGCTCTAGCAGCACTATACACAAATAAATATTCTGAGTGAAAAAAGTGTCAGCATCAGCTCAGCTGGATCAAAAGTCATGTCAGAGAAGATATCAAAGCATGAAAATCTGCTTGCATAAAAAAGCCAAAAGCCTGAAGCCATCCCAACCACCTTCAAACAAGTCAGGAATCTACACACAGAGTTGCTGCACAGTGGTGATGGATCAAGAGGTAATGCAATTTCTACCCAAACTCCTTCAGCTGTTGCCATCTTCTCCCAGAGTTGTTTTCAAACTATGCAAAATTTAACTTTTTTTGGGAAAAAAATCCATTATACATTTTTGGAAATCTTGCTTGATTTAAAGACTATGATCCTATCAGGTATAGTTTCCTTTAGGGCAGCAGTAGCAGGAGTTAACCTGTCCCAGTCAGACATTAAATCTGTAAAGAAACTGTTTTCTGTCCAGATTTTGTGAGTGTGCGGAGCAGATGGCTCCAGGGATGGGTAATGGGGTACACAGGCCTCCAGCTCAATGCTGTTAGCTCAGGTACCACCCGAGCAGGAGGAACCTGCAAGTCACTTGTTCTGATGGAGCCTGTAATTTATTCACAGGAGCACCTGCCACACACAAGATGCTTTCCAAGCCCTTAAAAAGCATGTTGGTTTCCCCCCGCCAAAGAATTTGCAGCCTAACAGACAAGTTGCACTTCAGGCATCTTTGCAACAGTTCTCCTGTGGTACCAATTTGATTCACTACATGTGACACAGCACTGAAGGCTGTTAAGTCCCCTGCGGGGCTGCAGACAGACTTGGCAGAGCTGTGCTATTTGCAGGCAGCAGCTCGGCTGTGGGTGCCCCATGGGCTGTGTTTCATGACTGGGAGAGAGGCAATGGATGTCTTGCTGGGTTCACTGGGCTGCTTATCCCAGCACTGGGTGTCCTCAACACAGAGGTGGCCACGCGTATGCTGAGGTCGCCGTAGGAACTAATCATCTCCAGTGCTTCTGGGCATTGCTGCTCGTCAATTGATTTGGCCTTGCTTCTTTCCTGCTGTGACAGGTGTTGCATATTTCTGTTACACTCAGTTGTCTCTTCTGTCGTTTCTATAAAAGGGCGAGAGCTCATTCTTCTGCAGCAACAAGACAGTTTCTCTGTGCAAGAGTATGTCAAGCCTCCTTCTGGGTGCTCTGCCTTCACTAAAGGAGACCCAGAGGGCTATGGATGAAGTGGGGACCAGCTTATAACACATTCCTACACTTAGTGACCAGCTTGAAAATGAAAAAAGAATTCTGCTGTTTGCATTTTTACTGTTGAATATTTGCATCTGTCCTTTTTCTACCTTGGATATTGTAGGGGGCTAATTTGTAGGAATACCTGGGGGTTTCTGATCACATACTTATTCCACATGTTTTATATGCAGAGCACAACACTGTTCAGAAAACCTTTAACAGCTGGGGCAAAGGCATCTCCTGCTGCCCCATAATAAAGAAAAAAACATTGTGTATCTCCTCCTTGCAGTATTTATCTCTTTCCAGGAGGTTTGTGAGGTAGGAACCCCTTGCAAACACAAAATCTGAGAGAGAGAGAGAGGAGATAACTAACTCATGTCACTTGTATGTGGGAGAGCCTTCCCCAGTTCTGCCCATCTGGTATCCCTGCTAAATCTTGTACTTCATCCTTGAAGGCATTTGAAAGTGTTTCACTCTATGAAAACCCCAGTATTCCCAGTTCTGGAACTTAAGGGCCTAAAAGCTAAATCTGATGTTTCTACAAATATGTTTCTTTAGTGCTGTTAGAAAGGAGGAACATTTTTCATTGATGTTTCATATGATTGGTGTTGGTGCATCATTTCCTCGGGGATACTGGTGTCTCCATTACTGTACCTTGCACTGTTTTAGTGGTTTCTCACAGTTCTCTGCACCTTCACAAACCTGGCCAGCTGCTTCTCTTACTTTTGCAGATGACAGACTAAGCAGCTTGTGTACTTCTGAAATGAGAATTCAGTGTGGGGTTTTTTTCACAGTTAATCTCGTAGCCTGAAGGACTCTTTCTTTGCACTTGCTGATAGTTTTCCCTGTCTTACTGTGCCTGGCTAGCATTGGTATCTCTCCGAGTTTTATCTATCTGTGCTGAGAGCTACGCTTGCCTTTGTATCAGTTTATTTCCCTCTGTGTAAACATGCTTTATGGTCTGATTTCCTCTTATTAGTTTAAGTTGCTCATCTATTTATGCCATCTTTGCGACATCCTTCATCTGCAGTATCAAGTAATTCCTATTCTTATAATACATGAGAACTTCTGAAAATTTTTTGATCTTTGTAAACTAGGATTTTGCTTAAATCTGCCATCATTTTTCAATAGTTTTTCTTTAAAAGTGAAAATGAAGCTGATGATAGTCATAATGTTAAGTCTGACTTATCTCATATAAGGGAATGTGGATTTTTACATGTGTGAATAATGGAAATGTTATGCCTCATAATCCCACTGCTGATATCCTATCTCCTATAAGGCATTATGAGTCGGCAGGACAAGCTGAACTGCTGAGGAGAATCATACTATTAGAAAGCCTGATTTCAAATTTCAGACTCAAAAGTCTGAGTTTTATTTAATTTTAGTTATGGGATCTTATTATGTGGCTTACAGATATACAACCTATTGCCAGTTAGTCATGAAAACCAGACCTTCACATAATCCATATGAATAGTTGGCTGAATGGTGATACTTGGATTTTGGGATGTTTAATATTTATTTCTCCGTATGAAAGAAGATGTCCCAAAAGTCCAGTCACAGATGGAGAACTGCGTTAAATAACTCTGTTACAAATAAAGTAAATATGAGAGCTTCCTAAACAACCCTGAATTTGGGATTTTTTTCCAGAACTTTAGTAAGTTCTTTTAAAAACCAATAATAAGTTAAAGTGCATACATGCCTGTGAAAGCACATATGTTAAAAAATTTCTAATGAATGATCCCCCTCAAACCCACTCCTTATGGATGCATATTGAGAGAAAAATATGATTGAGTAAAAATCATGTTAGCGCAATCAGAAATTTTACTGTCTGGTTACGGTGCTTAGGAACTGAGGTCAAAAATCTTGACGATATCTTTGCATAAATCTGATTAGTGTAATTTTTTTGGGGATCTAAAATAATTTGTTTTTTTTTTTTTTTCTTTATGTTCAGGCACTTTCATTTAGACTTAAATGGGTGTTTCATTCAACCTGAAGCAGATCGCTTTGCATGGAAGCCTTTAGGCCTTTTATTAAAATGAAATAAAAAGAGGG
The DNA here is from genome assembly GCA_033459285.1 of Clamator glandarius. NCBI lineage: Eukaryota > Metazoa > Chordata > Aves > Cuculiformes > Cuculidae > Clamator > Clamator glandarius. The sequence goes on along the minus strand of JAUNZM010000353.1, from coordinate 59,010 downwards.
AACCATAAAAGCAAGGAGGTAGAAACAGACCACACTCAAGATGCTCTGAGACAGCTGCCTTCAGATCTCTTCTCTACTTAATCAGAGACATTTATAAACAGCCCAAAATGTGATTATGGAGGAAATGGAGGAAGTCAGTTCACTTTGGTAAGTGTCCTCATCTCCAGGTGAAAGTTATCCTCCTGGCTTTCTTCCAGGAAATACTGCTGTTCAGCGCTCAGGTGCAGAGAGCTGTGCTCAAGAAAAGTCTGATGCTGGGTGTGAGTAAGTCCTCTGGGAGGAGGGAACTGCAAACGTGGAGCCTTGTTCTGACTGAAGTATGGAGGCCAGCCAAGGTAAAGGAGAGAGCATAAGTGCTCCCAGAGCAACTTTCACCTATTTTGCATGGTAGTGGTCAATGGATCAATGTCAGAATAGAGATAAGCAGCCAGTGGTGTCCCTCAAGGGTCTGTACCAGGACCAGTACTGTTTAATATCTACATCAATGACATAGACAGCGGGATCGAGAGCGCCCTCTACTCGTGTCCAGAGAAGAGCAACAAAGCTGGTGAAGGGGATGGAAAATAGACCTTATGAGGAGCAGCTGAGAGAGCTGGGGGTGTTTAGCCTGGAGAAGAGGAGGCTGAGGGGAGACCTCAGAGGGAACAACTTGAAGATATCCCTGGTCATTGTAGAGGGGTTGGACTAGATGCCTTTTAAGGGTCCCTTCCAAAACAAACCATTCTATGATTCTATGGATCAGTTGAGGGAGAATCAAAATACTTGGGAAATCTGAAATAAAATATTATGGTTCCAAGTGAAACTCAGCTTTTGGCTTGTTCTGACTTACTATACTCAACTCAAATTTCTAAATGTTTTTGCACCACACTGGAACTATTTCTGAAAGCAGATGTGCAGCAACAAACTTCCCTTTTTCACTTCTTATCTCTCTTATTGCATTATGTGGTTATGGTTGGCTATTTACATCTTCTGTTTCAGCACTGACCTATTGGTATTTTTTTCAGCATCCTCTAAAGAAAAAGAAGATAAAGATGGAATCCTGTTGAGACACCCTCTCTAATCCATCTCCAAAGCAGGGCTCTTTGTGTGTAGTCTAGCCAAGTGGCTCAGTTGCCATTTTCTTGTGAGCCTCAACCAAAGCCCATCCTTCCCTAGCAGTTGGGACGATGCAAACACGAAGGCTTGGAAGCTGCTCTTGCCTGTGACTAATGCACAAGCAGGTGGGGGAGTAAGTATAATATATCCTTCCAGTTCTCCAAGCCAACAGGCAGCTGGGAGCCAGGAAGCTGAGCCTCGCACCCCAGTGTACAAGAACCACAGACGTGCTGGAGCTCTGCAGCAGAACAGCTGGGGGCTGGCAGCTGTTCTGCAGGCAGCATCTGCTCTGCTTCAGAAAAGGAGGTGGGAAAATGAGCACCAACCATCTGGAAGAGCTGTTTCTTCTTCCCCTGATCCTGTTCAAGCATCGTCCCCATGTTCCTTGGCCCTGGCAGCTCTAAAGGAAGAGCCCTTCATCTTCCTGGTGGGTGATCAGCCACTGTATCTTTCTGCATCAGTTCTCATGTGACAACAAATTATGGGAGGGAGCTCCACTATGCCTCAAGCTGAGTCTGCAGACCAGCAGGGTGGATGTTAAATTCTGTGAGGAGCTTTGTATTTGTTTCCCTTCAGTTCCCTCATATCTGGAGAAATCTGAATAATGAATGCAGCATTTACAAACTGGCTGAATTAAGCAGCATTCAGCTTAATTAGGGAGATGGCTATTCAGGAAGGAAATCAATGTATACATCACATGCAGTCCAAGCTGGTGTGGGAGAAGTTGGGAAAAGACCTGCGTGCAGACAGCAATGGAAGTACCCATGTGTCTTCTTTGGGCAACCTAACATGCTCACAGCCAGGCAGATCTTTCCACTGTGCTTGAACAGATCTCTGAAGTGGCTTTTTACAGCACCATTTGTCAGCATTCAATACCTTCCCATTTGGTCCCAAGTTAAGATTTATTATTCATATTGCAATATCATTTAAGCATCCTGCATCGACTGAGCTGGGAGTTACCTGGACCGTAAAGATAGTTCCAGAGTAAACTTATAAGGTTAGGTTGAGTATATCCCTTTCTAGTGTGCATTAAGAATATGATGCAGAGGTATTTCCCATCTTCCAGTTGAGCAGTTGTGAACTCCAGGGCATGTCAGGTTGACAGGAACAGGAAATATCCATTTTCTGACTGAGCATGAGTGCCAAGCAAAAGTTTATTGATGAACATACCTAAGCTTTTTCCTATTTATGGTAGTAGAATAGAAGGATACCCAGGTCTTATTTCCTAGTGTTGGGTGTGTGATGAGGGCCTAGGTAAGTTATTTCTCTTTCCTACACGTTACTTTCCTTAACTGTAGATTGCAGATAATGATGGAATTTGTAGATTGTTTAAGTAGCTACAGATAACTGGAAATCCTAAGAGTGGAAATCTCAGGTGTAAGCTTTTGGGGGGCAGAAACACAGTGGTAACAGACTGTCTATGCGACAACACTAAAATGGGATCCTGAGACAGGACTAAATACTGGAGTATTTGAAATGAAGGTGCATGTTCACAGCCTTCAGCTCTCTTTTGTTCCTTCCAGGATCTGACTTTTTCTAAATATTGCAAGTCCTCCCTTTTTTCTCAGGAAACTCCTGTGCTTTTTGGTTTTCATTAATGTTTTTGTATTATCTTTCAGCTTACTGCCAAACTGTTGCTTGTAGCCTTGGAGGTCAGTTTTTGGTTCCTGGCATATGCTTATGTTTTCAAAGATACTGGAGAATTTAAAGTTTATGAGAGCAGCTCGATGACACTGGCAGAAACACTCAAGTCCCCAAGTAAGGCATAAATTTAGGAGTCTTGTTGAATAGATTTAAATCTGGAATAACGCTACAGAAGTGGGGCAAGCTGTCTAGATTTATACTAGGTATTTGGAAGTAGAATCTGGACTTTATCTTAATTTATTTTACTGGAAAAACCTCTACACCTTAATAGATAGATGCTCTATGGTACAAATGAAGTTAATGAGGATGATTTCAGGCTTCCTACATACCACACTTTTGAAGGTTTACTGTAAGATATTGCAGCTGTAGCAGAAAGTGCAGAAAGCACCATGTCCCCATGGTACATTATGTGCAGCACTTCCCAGTGGCAGTAAATGTTCTGGCTTAATCAAAAAAATCACATTTCTTTCTATTACTACCTGCCTAGAGAAGCTAGAATAACTTTGGACCAAGGAATACATTAGTTTAAATCTTAAATTTCAAAACCGAATTACACAAGGACTTGCAGATGTGATTCATATGTCCCCCATTACTTCCAATCTCTTTCTTTTTCTTGTGCTAACTTAAATTTGTGTGAGAATTGTAGTGCTGTCAGAAGCAATCGCAGTAGTTGGAGGCATGACACAGGCAGGCACGGCAGGCAGGCATCCCTGGTGTGCTGGGACTTTGCTCCTCAGCCTTAGTACAGCCTAGCCACCTCGCTGGTCACCTCCTCCCGTTGTAGGTGGTTTATTTAAACTTCTCCTAGCCAATTGTCTGCTCTGCCGGAGTCACTTTCATGCTTCTGGCAAATTATCCCCAAGCAGGCATAGCTTTAGATTTAAATCACTAAGTCTTGCTATTTGCAAGGTTCATGGAGAGATTTCTGTGGGCATTTGTTGGCCTTCGGGTTCTCCCTCACCCAGTCACTGCAGGCACATCTTTCAGTGGATCTACCTACTGTGATACATGAGTATCCCAGTTTGGTAAAGTGGGGATAATGGTGGTTACACACCCACTGCACATGCTTGTCATTAAGATTTATGAAGTGATATTTTCAAAGTGTAAAGCATTATTTATGCCAGGTGCTGTGATCTATCAATAACAAATGGGGTAAACATTGGGTACTTAAATATTTAAAATACATTCTTTGGAACTGGGACACCTGTGGCCTTTTCCAGCTCTATTAATGGCTTCCTGCCTGTCCCTGGATTAAACACTTACTCGTTCCTGACACTTCTCTCCCCCCAGTTTTATATAATGCATCTATTTTGCTGTGAACCCTTCTGGTGAGCAATACTCTGATGAGGCACTGGCTGAAATGCCATTTCAGTGGGTCCTGGGATGCTCATGTGTCCCTTGAGGTTTTGGATGGGAGATTTCATCCCAGTCTGAATCCAGGGATGTAAAGGAAGAGCAGCTCTTCCATCAGCTACCTGCAGCTGTATTTCCACTCTAAGCTTTCCTATTAATCTCTGTTCCCAGAATTACATCCACTCTGTGGCTCAGCTGTAGCTGGTTTAGGCTGTTACTGCATCACAGCTCCAGGAAACATCTATCTCAAAACTAGGAACTACAGTGGCCTTAGACAGAGCAGATGGCTGGGAATGGTTTATTTAAGCACCCCTTCTTATCTTAAACTCTGATTTGATGAGCAGAAAACAAATACACATTCCTATAGCTTTAACAATAAGACTTTTCACCTTTAAAAAGTAACCTGAAGTTGACTCTTCTTCCTGGTCAGTGCGTTTCTCCTAACTCCAGGGCTCAGGTATACAGACAAACAATGAGCTACCTGCCACTTTTGTATCATATCAAACAGAGTTAGAAAAAATTGTTGCAGATGAACCCCAGAATGGTGTGTCACATAGATTAGTGGATATTGATCTAGCCAAACTGAGGAAGTAGCTTCAACTCCAGATATCTGAAATTGCTAGTGGTTTATATGATCACAGAATCACTAGGTTGGAAAAGACCCACTGGATCATCAAGTCCAACAATTCCTATCAACGGCTAAACCATGCCACTCAGCACCTCATCCATCCATCTTTTGAATACCTCCAGGGAAGGTGACTCAATCACCTCCTGGGGCAGTTCCAGTACCCAATGACCCTTTCTGTGAATTTTTTTTTTTCTGATGTCAAGCCTGAACCTCCCTTGGCAGAGCTTGAGGCCATTCCCTCTTGTCCTGTCCCTAGTCACTTGGGAGAAGAGGCCAGCTCCCTGCTCTCTACAAACTCCTTTCAGTTGTAGAGAGCAATAAGGTCTCCCCTCAGCCTCCTCTTCTCCAGGCTAAACAACCCCCGTTCTCTCAGCTGCTCCTCGTAAGACTTGTTCTCCAGCCCCTTCACCAGTTTCGTTGTTCTTCTCTGAACACACCCCAGAGTCTCAACATCGTACTTGTGGTGAGGGGCCCAGAACTGAACATAGGCCTTGTCAGCTTGCTCACCAGTTGTGCAAGGAAGGTGTCTTCCACACACTCCAGGAACCTCCTAGACTGCTTCCTTTCTTCTGTATTGTATTTCCAGCAGACATCTGGAAGACTGAAGACTCCGAGAAGGACAAGAGGTAGCAATCTTGAGACTACTCCCAGTTGTTTATAGAAGAGCTCATCAGCTGCTTCTTCTTGGCTGGGTGGTCTGTAACAGACTCCCATCACATTATCCATCTTCTTGTGGGGTCCTCTGATTTTAACCCACAGGCACTTGATCCTGTCATCACCATAATTGAGCTCAAGGGTATCAGAGCATTTTCTAACATAGAGGGCTACCCCATCACCTCTCTTACCCATCCTATCCCGCCTGAAGAGTTTATACCCCACCATAGCTGCTCTCCAGTTATAGGAGTCATCCCACTATGTTTCTGTGATGGCAACTACATTGTAATCACCTTGCCTTACAATAACTTCCAACTCCTCCTGCTTATTGCCCATGCTGCGTGCATTGGTGTAAATGCACTTCAGCTGGGCTGGTGAACCCTCAGCCCTCATAAAGGGAATAGTGTTCATTCCCAAATGACTGGTCCTTGGAATATCTAACCCATCAGTGCCAGTTTCATCCTTTCCATCACCAGCTGTACTCATCCCCACTCACTCTGTGGTGACATACTGGTGGTCCTTGCCAGCACATCATCTCTCAGGCACTGGAGCTGCACTTCCAGGCTCACTCCTGACTAGCCTGGCTTTGTCCCCCTCCCCCTTCACATCTAGCTTAAAACTGTATTTATGAGCCCTGCTAGATTTTTAGTAAGGATCTCACAGTTTACATGATACCTAACTGCAGGTATTGAGAATGGACACATCTCTAGCAGAATCTCCTATTTCTCCATGTAAAATGTCCTCATTCAGTCCTTTACTCATGTAAGTATTCCCCTTCCCCTGGAAGTATATCTTAGTCTGGTGCCCACTTACTTGATTGTGATCCAGTGGAATAGTCAACACTAACATCTTTTATAAATCACATTCAAGGCATTTCTCATTGTAATATTCCTTGAAGAACCATAACACAGAATACGCTTTGTCCCTAGATTATTGGTACCAGCTTCTGACTCACCTGCAGTGCGCATATTTTGTTGTGGAGGTTTTTTTCTGCAGTACTTAATGTTCGGAGAGAGTTTAATCAAGAAACATGAGTAATTGGCATTAACATTCACTTCTGAGCAAGAGAACAGCTTTGATAGCATCTATACTCATTAGACTTTTTTTCTCCAAACACTGTTCATTACAGTGAGCGCTTTCTGTATTGGCTTTTACTTTGTAAATAGAGCACAGATTCTGCTAGGCACAGAAGTATGCCTTGAACAAACACTCTGGTTACACAGAAGTGAAAAGTTTTAACTGTCAAAAAGAAACAAGTGGAGCACTGCAGGTGTTTTGAGAAAACTTCTAAGCACTCTGCAACACGACATAAAAACCCACGATGACAGAACACAAGATTTATTTACTGGCTGCCTAATTGGAATGAGTAGGATTGATTTTGTCCATGCACTGAAATGAATCTTTGGAAAGCTCAGGCTTCACCCTGAGAGGCCGGATGAAAGTTTGTTGGGATGTACTTATGGAGCCAGGATCACTCTATGCAGTGCAGGAGTATGAACCATAGCAGGAGTGAGATGGGAGGGAGTTAGACAGGTCTCAGCACTTTGCACTTCTGCCTGCTTGTGCAGAAGTCCTGAATAGCAAATGTGTACTGATCACTAAAGTGACTATATCAGCATGTCACACCATACTCCCTGTCCACTGACCACTGGAATTAGTACAGGTGAAAGGCATTTAAGCCCCCTACGGTCTCTGTTTACTTTTTTGAATGCATCTTAACAAATTCATACAGATCTATTAATAAGCACTTTCTCTGTTCACTGTGGAAAGAAGCACACAGAGTAATGCTGATTTTCACCTAGCTTGTAAAATAACAATAAGAATACTGTGTTACTGTAGTATCTAAAATGGCCCTAGAGCAGAAGATAGGAAGTGTGTTCTATGTCAATTCACCCCTTCACTCCCTGATTAAATTTGCACACAAATCAAGTAGTTCAAAGTCTCAATTTGTTTAATGAGTTGACTTGACAAATAGATAATTTTCTCTTTTAGCAATTACCCTGAAAATGTGAGTTGGCAGGAGCCGTGATTTTCATATCTATCAATACAGATTTGGGATCTTTTTTTACTATACAGTGATACTTAACATTTTCACAATTTTAAAGCATTTCTCAGGTAATGTGACATTTACTATTTCAAGTAATGCTAACTGTGCTCATGTTGAGTGAAGTATAGAAATGCCAATTTCTTTATGCCAGTGCTTGAGGATAACGGGATAACATGCCAGTGGAAGAACTCTTGGATCCCAGTTGCCTGCTGTGACCATCTGACCCAAGTTTTTACTCATTGCTACACCCTGCAGGGTGATCTGCAGTAGCCAAATAATTTCAAAGACCTTCAGCCTCTTTATTTTTTCCATGGTTTCTTGGGTATATTATAGTCAAAAGTCAGGAAATCCCAGGGACCATTGCTCACTTAGGAACCTTCATTAGAAAAATGCTGCCTTAGGAACACCTTTCTAATGCCAGCATCATATGGGATTTGCCTGGTGTGGCTCTCATTCTGCACATAGCAATGCAGGCCAAGGAATAGAACTTTGTTTAGTTTTAGACAAAGTCTTCTTTTGCTGAACTAAATGTGAAATTTGCCATGATGAAGAATATTGAAGTTTAGTGCCCTGGGCCAACAGTTTCTCAGTGTTTCTCAATGGAGAGGCACTTACCAAATGATGGTGGCCACAGTGTCCTTTCCTTTCTTGCTGCAAACATCACTTTTCTTCTTAAAAACCAATAATACTGCCACTACTATTGTTGTCGCTTCGTAGTAGTGGCAACAAAACATGTAGTGTTCCAGCCACATAATTTGCATTTCTCATTTCCTATTTCCAGATTTTTCTTTACTACTTGTAAGTTTTGCTCTCTTCTTTCTGAGAGAGGCCTGTGGGACTGTACTTCAAGGCTGAAGCTGTTGTTCTGGTAGAGTGGAGGGGGAAGTCTGTTGAGGGGAGAGAAAGTAAGGGAGCCTAAGAAAGAACAGGAGGGTTATACAGCCCTGATTGACCAGAAGAAAGACTGAGCTCAAGGAAATTGTGTGAGGACAGAACAAGGGGGTAAGAATAAAGATAGGAGCATAAATATGGGTATTTATGGAATCTAGAAGCCTCCTTTAGGAAGGAGGAACACAAGGCCTTAAGGACAGAATAAGAGATATGATGAAAAAGGCTAAGGATTGTCATCAAATAGATACAGAGTCTAAATGGTCACAGAATCACAGAATCACAGAATAACCAGGTTGGAAGAGACCCACTGGATCGTCAAATCCAACCATTCCCACCAATCCCTAAATCATGCCCCTAAGTACCTCATCCACCCTCACCTTAAACACCTCCAGGGATGGTGACTCAACCACCTCCCTGGGCAGACCGTTCCAATGCCTAACCACCCTCTCCATGAAGAATTTTTTCCTAATCTCAAGCCTAAATCTCCCCTGGCGGAGCTTGAGGCCATTCCCTCTCGTCCTGTCCCCTGTCACTTGGGAGAAGAGGCCAGCACCCTCCTCTCCACAACCTCCCTTCAGGTAGTTGTAGAGAGTAATAAGGTCTCCCCTCAGCCTCCTCTTCTCCAGGCTAAACAACCCCAGCTCTCTCAGTTGCTCCTCATAAGATTTGTTCTCCAGCCTCTTCACCAGCTTCGTTGCTCTGCTCTGGACTCGCTCCAGAGCCACAACATCCCTCTTGTGGTGAGGGGCCCAGAACTGGACACAGTACTCGAGGTGCGGTCTCACCAGTGCCGAGTACAGAGGGAGAATAACCTCCCTGGACCTGCTGGTCACGCCGTTCCTGATACAAGCCAAGATGCCATTGGCCTTCTTGGCCACCTGGGCACACTGCTGGCTCATGTTCATTCGGCTGTCAACCAACACCCCCAGGTCCTTCTCCTCCTGGCAGCTTTCCAGCCAGGCTTCTCCTAGTCTGTACATCTGCTTAGGGTTGTTGTGCCCCAAGTGCAGGACTCAGTGTTTGGCCTTGTTAAACCTCATGCCGCTGGTCTCAGCCCAGCAGTCCAGCCTGTTCAGATCCCTTTGCAGAGCCTCCCGACCCTCCAGCAGATCCACACTTCCACCCAGCTTGGTGTCATCTGCAAACTTGCTAAGGGAACACTCAATGCCTTCATCCAGGTCATTGATAAAGACATTAAACAGGACTGGACCCAGGACTGAGCCCTGGGGAACCCCACTTGTGACTGGCCTCCAGCTGGATTTAACTCCGTTTACCACCACCCTCTGGGCCCGGTCATTCAACCAGTTTTCCACCCAGGAGAGTGTGCGCCCGTCCAGGCCAGAGGCCGACAGTTTCCGAAGCAGAATGCTATGAGAAACTGTATCAAAGGCTTTACTAAAGTCCAGGAAGATACATCCACAGCCTTTCCCTCATCCAAGAGTTTAGTCATTCTGTCATAGAAGGTGATCAGGTTACTCTGGCAAGACCTGCCTTTCATGAACCCATGTTGACTGGGCCTGATCACCCGGTTCTCTTGCATGTGCTTCATGATCGCACTCAGGATCACCTGTTCCATGACTTTCCCTGGTACCGAGGTCAGACTGACAGGCCTGTAGTTCCCCGGATCCTCCCTGGGCCCCTTCTTATAGATGGGCACGACATCAGCCAGCCTCTGGTCCAGTGGAACCTCCTCAGTCATCCAGGACTGTTTGAAGATGATGGAAAGGGGTTTGGCCAGCACATCCACCAGTTCCCTCAAAACTCTTGGGTGGACTCCATCCGGCCCCATAGACTTGTGGGCATCTAGCTGGGCAAGCAAGTCTCTAACCACCTCCTCCTAAATAGTAATGGATAAGAGGTTTATGCTGTGAATGTTGAGGAGGAAAATAGGCAACAGAGAGTTTGCTGTAATCTATTTAGCCAGAAGGGACCTTAACTCAGCTCTTCAGACCTCAAGAAGATCATTGGTAAAAGGTGGGATGCCCATGAGAACAGGTTTTCTTGGCGGATTCATGAGGCTTTCTGGATGGAAAGAGCATAGAAAGACCTTTGCACGGCAGATTTTTGTCATTGTTAGCTTCACTCCTAGCTTGAAATTGAGGACAAAAAAAAAAAAATCTTTTCCTCCAGCAATCCACAATCATTGGAATATTGAGTGAGCCTGTGAGTTTGGTTTAATCAATGCTAGTCTGGTCAAACTTGTCACTTACAGACGAAAAAATGCATGTATGCTGAAAGAGAAAACAAGACCAGAAAAAAGAAACACTATTGACAATGACCTTTGAGCCAAAGTGGATTTTATTTCTGTTGCCTCATATATTTTAAACCTCCTAGATTAAGTTTCACAGCAGCAGTCACAGATAAGTTCAGAGTCCTTGGTTCACCATAAGAAGCTTGAATAAATGACCTCATTTGTCAGAAGTTCAGAACACTGACTTCCCATAAAAGCAGTGGAAATATCAAGTACTGTTTTCCAAAACAAAGTTCTAATATAGTAGTGATGCTTTTTCTCATCCCAGGGTCTTTGACATGAGTCCTGTGATGTCTTGGGCTTTTCAGCTTGGTTTCCTAGTTGAGGAACAATAATTGCCCCAAGTCTGGTTCCAAATATTTTTTCTCTTTATCTGGAAAAATAGTTGAATAAACTTAAGAGAAAAGAATTCCTCTGTTTATCCACGAGGCTAATTCTAAACAGAAAATGGAGTTTAGGATATCTGATGTAGCTGAAACCAAGTATAATACAGCGAATCTTTCCAAGGCTAAACACTGGCACATAATAAAAAAAAACGTCTTGAAGATCATGTGAAACCATAATGTCTGTGATACCTTTCCTGAGAGTGTCATAGTGGATGCTTAACTCTGGATATGACTATTGAAAAGAGAACATAGTATTTTTTTAGGTTAATTAGCTCCATTTTGGCTAAAAGAACCAAATTCACTAAGGAACAGATGTAGAAATATTGCATGCCAGCATGATAACCTTGTGTGACAGCATAGTCATGATAAATATGCTACACATCCATGAGTTCAGTCTGATACATAGGCTGGACCAAAGGGTTCTCTTGCAATGTGATGATCTATTGTATTGCCCAGCCAACTGGAGTGGCATTAAAATGAATTATATCAGGCTTCTGGTTTGGAAATAGTCTAGTCCATTATATTTTTTAAGTACAGATTTCTTAAAGGGCAGAAGGAACCTTGGAGAGAGAGAATGAATTGGAAACAAATTTTAACCGTGACATTCTGCCCTCTTTCCTCTCCTTGCCATTTTTGGCAATTAGGGCATTATTTCCTCCTTACTGTCAAGGACTGTTAGGGTTTTTAAAAGGCTTTTCAGTCTTTTGCTTTTGTTCTGATTTGCAGAAAGTGAAGAAAAGAGCTGTTTATTCTTCCATGCCTACACAGCTATCTCCATGCTTCCTTTTCCCTGTTACACATCCTTTTCTTGTCTTCTGGTGCAGTTTCATAAAGTAAACATAAGAGATAGACCAAGAGGTTGCTCATTCTAAACCCTGAGTGTTTTACAACTCTTTCATGATACCACAGACCACGATGTGCTGTACCGTTCAACCAGCCTCTGTGTTCACACACTTCTGTGTTCTTATAATAACCATATTTCTGCATGTTCTTTTTCTTCCAGTCGACTCATGTGTGAGAAGGTCTCCAACTTGCCCACTCCTAAGGTTATTAGGCAAGGTTATGTTACATTACGTTACGTTACGTTACGTTATGTTAGTTTATTTTTTCCTTTATTAGTTTATCTTAATTTTAAATATCCTACTGGTTATGTTGTATGTTTCCAATTGTATAGCTGCCAAAGCTTTTGTTTTCCTGCTGTAGCTAGAAAAGTTTTTAGTACCACCATAAACATGCAATATATTTGCTGCTAATAGCTAGTGTTTTCACGATATCAGATAGGATGAACACCAGAAAGATATACTGATTTTGGCTTATCCAAGATATCTGGTAAGACAATGCAATTCTGTGCCATTGCAGCCTATTTAACTCCGCAAACCCAATCTTTCCCAGAGTATGCATACAGGTGCTAAGTGGTATTGTGCAAGCTCAAGAATTCACAGCTTTATTTGGTTGCCATCAAGTCTCCTCATTTCCCCTTCACCACCATTTGGAAATGGAGCTCTTACTGGCGCTCACTTTGCATTTTGATTTGTCTGGCCTTCAGTAAAGTGTGGAAATGAGTATGAGGCTCAGATCTGGTGCTAGTTGTGAGTGAATCACCCTCAGTCTTGAACGTGCAAAATTTTTTACTAGTGTATTGGGTCTAAAGGTCGGTTATGGTTCATATGAATTCATCTACATCTGGCTTTGGGTGTGCTAATCAGGAAAGTTGCTCAGATCAACATGGGTTTGATTTTGCATAAAGCCCTTACAACTGAAGTCCTACTTTTGGACCGTGATGCATAAGTTACCTGCAAAAAAAAAAAGAATTTATATGGTCATAGGTTTGTTGTTTATTTTGACAAATGTTAATATTTTAACAAATGCTGAAAATATTGACATAAATGTGCTTTTCTGATAATTCAAATTGCTGTCTGTGCTGTTGGCTCTATTTCTCGCATGGCTTTATGTAAACTTTTCAGTGTGCAGTCCCTATGGAGTGATGATCAATTTGTGTAATTCAATAATTACAAATATTTACATACTTTGGATTTTCCAGTGTCATGAGCAGCTGCTGATGGATCTATAGGCATAGAGTCTCTGTCCGTGCCCTCTCAAGGCTCTTTTGGAACTGCTCAGTGATTTTGAAGCACTTAAACAGCAGGGACTTTCTGGGAACAGTCCAGCTTGCTCTGGTAATAGGAGCCATTTAGCAAATGGTGATAACTAATTTAATTAAGATCAGATGCTAATGCCATTTGTGAAGATGATGCTGTAGGGACACAGACCTACTGTTCTTTGGCTCTGAAACATCCGTCTGATTTTTGGAGTGCATACATGCACTAACACACTGACAGCTATGTACAATAAATGGTCAGAGTATTCAGATATTTGTCATTAAGCCAAGGTATTTTATCTGCTTAGCTGTCAGATGTTGTCAAGACCAGAGGTTTTATCATTCTTGAAAGAATTCATTCCTCAAATGACTGACTCAAAATGATCAATGTTCTGAAATTCTTGTCTCTTACTTTGTAATTTACACTTTAAATCTAATTTACACTGTGAGTTCACAAAAGATTGGTCTGCACTGATAGTATATGTCTACTTTTTGTCAGTCAATAGAAAGGTTCTAAGTGATTGTTGCTGCTTTTCTGCTGTCTTGGAGTACTTCTAAATGTCCTACAGAGCATGACTTCCATGTTCTGTCATGTCTCAGAAAAAAAATATCCTCAGTCATTAAGCTCCAGGGGAGATTAAGGCTAGACATTAGGAAAGAACTTTTCACAGAAAGGGTCATTGGGCACTGGAACAGGCTGCCCCAGGAGGTGGTTGATTCATCTTGCCTGGAGGTGTTTAAGGCACGGGTGGATGAGGTGCTAAGGGGCACAGTTTACTGTTTGATAGGAATGGTTAGACTCGATGATCCAGTGGGTCTCTTCAACCTGGTTATTCTATGATTCTAAGTTACTTTACAGGTCAAGAATATCCTGTTTGTATTTCCTACATCTGACAATTTCCACCTCAATTGTGGATCTCATTGCCTAGGGTAAGGTGGATACTAAAAGTTTCCATGTTTTTTAGAAGCTATAAGACACATTTATGGAACATATTATAATACCTCTTTCTGTCTAGCAATACTGTTGATGAGAAATATACATTGTTGTACTTATTTTTGTCAGTCATGACTGAAAACATTTGGGAGTGTGGAGAAGATTCAAAGTATGCCCATGCCCATACTTCTACCGTTTCTATACTTCATGACTTCTGTTGAAGCATCAATTGAAACAGCAGCTCTTAAGATTACTAGCCGTGATTTGTGTTTTACCACAATCAAAACTGACAATTTAGAGACAGAAGTAACAGAAAAGCCACTAATGACTCTTGGTAGACTCCTGATGTTCCTTGTCAGCAATAGGTGTTGCAATGACAACAGGATCAGACTTAAAAATAACCCTGCTATTTTGCTAACATGTTTTTCCTCTGGTCAGATACATCCTTGGGGTCCTGGTGGTAGCTGTTGTTTATCCCCTTATGATTTGCTTGTAGACTTAGCATCTAGCAGTCACACTTATCACACAGCTGGGTGTTGATTTCTTGTTTGGCAGCTGAGGGCCCTTCAACATTTGCAGGTTTTATTGTCAGTTCTTGTCCTGATAACGGGTCTTTTATAAATAACTGACAGCTTGCACATCTAGGTATGTCTTTAGTTGTGATATTAGGTATTTAGCAGGATTTGTGGATTCATAGAGTCTGACAGGGATGGCAACGTAAGCATTTCTACTGGGGTCCTGTTATATATGAATATCTATGAAAAACACTCAGTTTTCATTTTCCATTCTCTGCATGACTGCTTACAGGTAACTCCAGAGTGCGAAAAAGGGCATAGTTGTGAATTTCTCCATGCATCTGCATCAGAAAGCTTCAAAACATTCTTGCTGATATACTGTAAATTTGAAATCCCATGAAGTCTTGTCTTCTTGTTTGTAATAAAGGAAGAACTAGCAGAATCTGGACATAATATTGAAATACATCTGACTATCTGCAAACAGATTTTGAACCAAAAATTCTTTTGTATTTCATTAACCAACTGAGAGTATATCTATTGTGTGACTGAGTCAATGCACCCTTGAATCAAATTTGTAAATACTTCACTGTAGTTCTCCAAAGAGTTCCCTAGCATTGTTACAAGAGACAGATTCACAAGTTCTTCCACAACACGGTTTCCTCTATCTTTTCCTCATCAAGAAAGAAGAGAAGAACAAAATTTCACCTACTGGTTTCTCAAATATTCTGCCACAGTTCTGTGAACACAGGAGGAGAGATTCTTCTCTAGAGGTGTAGAGGTTGAAGCCAAACAAAATGGATTCTTGACAGATGCTTTCTTAATTGTTATGTGCATACACAGACAGCAGTCACAGTTTCTAACTCTCGGTCAGAGACTCTTCAATATTTTGTTGCCAAGTTTCTTTAGAGGAAGAAACACCTTTCTGCAATGGTTCTTGTTGCTGAAGCACCAATGAAAGTTGGTGGCATCTGGCTCTATCTCCAGTGCTGAGGTTTTGACAGATGGATCTTACACTCCTAACAAGAACCATCCTTCTCTTCATAGTTACGTGTTTTATTTAAAAAAAGGTTTATTATTATAAAAATAAGGAAGAACTTCTTTACAATGATGGTAATGAATCACTGGAACAGGTTTCCCAGAGAGGTGGTAGATTACCCATCCCTGGAAACATTCCAGATTAGGTTGGATGGGGCTCTGGTTGAAGATGCTTCTGATCATTCTTGGGGCATTGGACTAAATGACCTTTAAAACTCCCTCTCAACTCAAATATACTGCGATTATATTCTAAAAATAGTATATCAAGAAGAATAATAATGCCTAAGAAATATGGAAGCTTAGATAATCACCATATATGATCAGATATCCATCTTCATTTACAGAACATGTAAACACTGTGAGGACATAATGTTGCTGAAAAGGACGATGAGAAACTGAGGCAAGATAGTATCAGATAAGAATAGGAGTCTGTGGAAGATATTCCTTGAAATCCCACACCTGATTTTTAGAACAATTCTCCTTTGTTCAATCAGAGTTTGCAGGTTCTCAATTCTCAGAGTGTGTGACTTAACAACAGAGCATAGTGTGCTCTTTTTTTCCATTGGCCTTTAAGGATTTTAAAAATAAAAGCAATGCTTCGCCACAATCAGAGAGCAAAGCAGCAGGGAGACAACAGATATGGTTGTTGGAGGGCAGGAACAAATGAAACAAAGATGGCAATGGGATGCTTTAATATTTTAAATAAATCTGGGATTATCTCTTTTCAGCAGAACAGCATCACACCAGTAAAGTGAAACACAGAGCTGCACTGCTTAACCCTGGAAGACAAGAGATGTGTAAACTAAATCCCTAATGATTACAGCAAGCAAGAAATGGCAGTAAATTTCTAGCTATGAGTCTCAGAAGCTGCTGTCAAAATCTCTGATGGCACTTGATGCAGTAAATGAGACTGGAAGGTAAATTCAGATTTAACATTTTCCCTGGAGCTTCTGACAAATAGATGTAAACTGATGGTCATCAGGATCCTCTGCCAGTGGAAGAACATGTCTTAGGACATATTGAAATCGAATTATCATTGGATAAATTGAGTTGTAAGAAACTAGTGCTCCTGTGTGCGATCCTTTGCAGACACCCTGTAAGAAGAAGGGAATGAAAATCTATGAGTGTGTTTCTGGGAAGGCAGGAGCTCAGTCATTGGGAAGTGGGACCTGTGATTTTCCTTACAAACTGAAGAGCTTAGCATTAGAAAGCAAAACGTGATCTAGTGAATATGGAGAGACATGAATATGCAAGGAGGTTTCTGATTGCTATGAACACAAGCCATCTGAAGGAACTGCCTCAACTTGCTTAAATATTTCTTCCTTCTCCAAAACAGTTTCTGTAAGATCTGCACATTAGAATAACAGGCAGCTGTGACACTTCTCTTACAGAGCAGGTACTCAAAGTTCTCCAGGCTCCTAACTGTCACAATCTCATTTCTGGTTCATAAAAAGCATATTTAATCTTTATTCTCACAAACTTTTCAAATATTGTTTCAGAGCTATGTTAAACTGGTGTTTATTTGTGATTCAATGTAAGGAAACTTGCAAAGCTCCTTTCTTAGCAATTGTTTATGGGTAAAAATCTGCAAGCATGAGTATAATTGTTTTTGTGTCACTCTGTGCATAAACCAGAAATTTTAAATCAGATTTTTATGCTGTGTGAGTATACATATATATGTGCATTTATATATTTATTAATATTCAGTTTATGTTTATAGCAGACGAAGACCTCCTCCTCTACCTGGTGAAAGTTTTATTTATAAAAATGGATTTAGAACTGAATAAAAAAATATGACCTCTATTTTAGTCTTTGACTTCATTCAGAGGAACACAACTGATTTCAGTAGGAGTTGCTGCTGAGTAGAACAAGTGTAAAAGAACAGAATTTACAAATGGGAGTATAGAATAGCAAACTAAAATCACCCAAACACATTTACTGCTCAAGTTAGGAGTCCCGAGAATCTTATTTATGTAGTTTTTATTTTCCTTTAACCCCTTGGCAATAGCTGGTAGGACTCCCACCATAAGCACTAATGAATTTTGCATTGAATTCTGACTCTTGGCATTTAGGGCTTAATAAAATCTTCTTTTCCTTTATCTGGAAGATTCCTTTTCTGCTAATTGGTGTCAACATCAATCAAGATCAGAGGTGCGGCAACACTAGTTTAAAGGCCTTTTGCTCATCTGCTTTATACCCTAAGTAATATGGAGCTGTAAGCAGCTTACACATAAAAGTGGCAATTCACTCTAAAATGCAAAAAATCTTGGAAACTTCAAAAAATTGTGCTGTTGCAATAAATTAAAAGCTACCCTCAGAGGTCTGTCAGTTACACAAGTGGCATTTTGAGTATGTGTGGCTATGCTAAATATTTTGCATAAACCTAGAAGAACTTCCTCCAGACTTTCAAGGCTGTGGGTCACATCAAATAGTTCTTTAGAGGAAGCTTCTCTGCAAGATGAGGGCTGGGTGACAGCTCCATGTATTTACATGTCTAGTATCACATGTGGTATGCATAATCTGAGTAATTTACAGTGCTTGTCCAAGTTCAACAGATCATTAAAATCTGTGCTGGTTTCGGGGCAAGAGTAGAATTTGGAAGCATGGTCTAAGATGCAATTGACGGGCAGCATCTTGTTTCCAAGTGAGGTGACTGCCTCTTGCTCTGTGCAAGGCTAGAGATTCTACTGAATTTAAAGTTTGGCTAGCCCATAAGCAAGATCTAGACAACCAGCAGCTCCAGGTGAGTCCCTGCAGAGACTTTTCGATGCTGCATCAAAGGTCATCTCTGCTGGAGAGGTACTGGTTCCTGAGCCAGCCAGATCCACCCCTGGCCCCAGCCTTGCAGAAATTTGAAGAAAGGAGAAACAGCCCATCAAAATCAGTTGTAGTGTTGCAATAGCTGCTCCTGCTGTCTTGAGAGCTTTCAGAACACTGATTTTATCTAGACAATCCAGGAAAGGATGATGTCAAAGGTAAAAATGCCACATCACCGAGCTGCCCATTACACATAGACTCTGCCCAAGCACTGATCATCTCCTTCCTGTCCTGCAACAAGCAACACAAAAGCATAATCATTGCAGTGGCAAAGGAACATAGTCTCTGCCCCCTACAGTAATTAAGGTTAGAAGTATGTGGACAAAGAGGAATGAATGGGTAAAGGTGGTTTGTAAGGAATAGCTTTTAGTGATGACTGAAACTTGCGCCTATCCAGTGGCTCATGGAAAGTGACTGATAACTTCAGACCATGTGCCTGTGCCCAGGCCACCTTCAGCCTACCAGACACATTGCAGAATCATCACAGTAAAGCAGCAAAAGGTAAAAAATTATGCCCCCTGACTTTCAGAGAGCATACCCCTTGGTCACCAGGGCTGCATTTGCCTGCTGACTATTCACATGGATACAGAGAAGATTTAGTTGCATGTAACTTACTGACCCTTCATTGCTTGATGTACCGTCTTCATCCAAAAGGCTTCCTCATCACTATGAGAGCAGCCAGAACTGCTTTAAAGGATGTGGCAACCCCAGCTGGGAATCCCCAACTCCACCACTCTCAGTGCAGAAACCTGGGGTGCAGAGTTACGATGATATTTGGAGATTCTAATGTCTCAGTGGGACCTGGAGAAATATTCGTCTAAGATTGAGGAGTCTGTCCCTGTCCCTATCATGGTCAGCGTATAGCTTAGTAAAATGTAAACGGAGAAAAAGATATCTCTTCTATACAACAAATAAAAGCCAGAGGAACAAAAGCGCATAGTAAAAAGCAGACCTATTTGGAACAAGTAATTTATTTATTCAAAAGAAGGGTAAATGACATTCAGAATTTCCCTGCCTTTCCCATGGCTGCGCTGGACAAAGGTGCTTTCTTTCACAGAAGTACTGAGAGACTGAAGTCAATGCTGTCAGAGGACTAGGGACAACAAACAGCAAATTTCCAGTCCTCTTATGATACCTTGTAGATCACATTGCTGCACAGCTCATTGAGCTGTAGCATTAGGGTAGCTTGGTCTTACTACCCAGTGAAGCCTAAAATGAAAGAGTGGGAAACTTCATGGTACTTGCTTTCTTCACAGAATGACCAGGTTGGAAGAGGCACAACAGTATCCATAAAGGAAGAATGTACAAGGAAAGGACAAACACACACAGAATCACAGAATCATTTAGGTTTGACAAGGCCCTTAAGATCATTGAGTCCAATCATAAACCTGATAGTGCCAAGTCACCACTATACGATACCCCTGTAATAGTTGTACGAGCAAAAATCTTGCATCAGATTCATTTAAATCCACAGGCTGAGGCAACTACTGTGATCAGGTCACTCTGAGAGTGTATGGAGATTTCACTGAGGATTTAATTAATCACTTCACTTGGATCACTTTTATTAAGCTGGACAAGGACTTAATCTCAGTCTTTTCTTGGCTAGGATTTGGGGAAGCATTTCAGAAGTGCGAGACTCACAGTGACACACACCAAATCTCTAGCAACTCTTTCTATCAGCTGGTGTGGAGGTGAGCAGGATGCTGTTTGCCTTGTGTTTTGAAGTCAAGTTTTATCAACCTGCTACTTTATTCTTGGTGGCAATCCTCTAATAAAATGGAGATGCTGTGAAATAGTCTTTCTTATCTATGATGAGGTGCTCCACTAAGTGCTTCTGCTCCAATGCCTTCAGAGTTGACAATATCCTAATTTGCTTTCTTGTTCCTGGGGTCATTGCAACACTGGCTGATGTAAAAGCAGCCTAATCAGTGAGCGAATGGAGGATTTTATCCTTGTGGGTTGCCAACCTGGTAACTTTCTCTGGAAAAATATCTTTTGATGCTACTTCATTACACAGTGCAGTACAAGACTGCTCTTGGTCAATAGACCAATGGCAAATCTTTTGGTCTCCTGTAGGCCACTGTGCATTTTGAGTAATAGCTGCCTGGAGAGCAAGTTAATGCCAGGAGCGGGCATTGTTTGCTGTGATTCACATAAGTAGCTACGAACAGAAAGGCTGAATGTTGCGATGACAACACATCAATAAGCAAAGCCACTTTCTTCACCTTTTGACATGAATTACCTGTCTTGGATACTGAGCTATAATCAGCACTTGCATCGCCAGGAGGAAAATAAAGGCCAGTTTGACCTTCTGGAGCAACAGGATCTGTTTTCCTGGACTGATGAGGGAGTCATTAGTCTGGAAAGTTAGTTGGACTGTCAGTAACCTCCTCACTGTGAGGCACTGTCTTGGCTGAGCCCTGCCTCCATGTTTAATTTATAGCTATTGCATAGAGAGAGTTCTTTAGGGACTGTTAGCATAAATGCATCTGCAAGCATGATGACTGTGCAGCCTGCAGGATGAATCTGTACAACCACAACATAGGAACTCCTTGCAGATTCAAAAGTGAGCCCTCTGGGGTGAGTCAACAGGTTACAGAGGGAGAGAATTGGGAGGAGTAGCTTTACTCGGATTGATAACATCCCCCTTGACCAATCTGGCTGAGTATGTCTCTGGTATGGGGGCTGCTGGACGGCTGCAGGGAAGTAGTTACAACAGCCGTGGGACCTCTTCTGCATTAGAGAGACACTCAGAGCACTAGGCAAGAAAAAACAGGCTGTTTTCTCTCCCGTTCACCTTCTAGGCAGATCAGTGCAGTCCTTAGTGCTGGCCTTCGCTATTTCCCTCTTCATTTCACACATATTTCAAACAAACAAGGATGACAAAAGTATGCAATTTATTGCAACACACAATGCTGGTAATTTTGCAGGATCTGAGACCAGCTGAGCAATATGCTGCTGACCTTAAATTGCACATTCCCCTTTGCTGTTAAGTAGAAGAATAAATCAATGGGTAATTCCTTTCTCTCTCCATACCTCCTCTCCCTCCTCCTTTTTTTAAAGCCAGACATCAGTTCTTTTTATTTAGTCATGACAATGCCACTAGCACAAAGAAAATCTTAGTACCATACCAATACATTTAGTTTCTTTTATAGTGTTAATTAGGAGTCAAAGGTATGCCTAGTGCTTATCTGAAAAAGGCATGATGTTAACCCGGGAAGCTCAGATAATCCTATTGTCAAATTTATTTGTTTATTAAAGTAGGGATTTTTTTGTTTTGTTTTGGTTTTTATTCTGAAGAGGACTTATCCTCTTCTCTAAAAAACAAGCTAACTGAGGGTTGCTGTATGCCATTGTATGCCTTTGTCCAATAATTGCAGTTACCTGCTGCTATATCTTTTCTGAGCAATGTGTGCAGCTGCAGCATAGCACTGCTGCTTAAGGAGCTGTGAGAGATGTAAAACCATATTAATCCTTTGTAGTTCTTGCTTGAAGTTCTGGACTAGCAGGGTATTAGAACAAAATGGGGAAGGCTTTTTTCTTAATACATGCAAAGTATGAACAAGGTACTCCCACTGCTGTTGAACATGTTCTTCAGTAAGTTCAGCTTAATTTACATTTGGAAGTAGCTCAGAGAAACCAGTTCTTTCTTTCATTTATACACTTGTAATATCCAAATAAGCCTGTTTGGATTGCAGTGCACCTTCAGTGCTTCAAGCAAGTGAAATAGCAGACAGGAAAAGGGACTGGATAATTGCAAAAATCCACACTATACATGTTTGAAGTCTCCTATGAACTAATGAATGCAATATTTATGTATATGTGTATGTGTATGTATAGGTATAGGTATACGTATAGGTATACGTATAGGTATACGTATATGTATACGTATATGTATATGTATATGTATATGTATATGTATATGTATATGTATATGTATATGTATATGTATATGTATATGTATATGTATATGTATATGTATATGTATATGTATATGTATATGTATATGTATATGTATTTAGGGCTTTTTATTTCACTGTATCTGCACTGTTTGCTAGGAGTGTGTCTGGCATCATCTGTAAAGTGGGACCCCTGAAGTATGCTTCCTTACCTCTCAGCATCTTCTCTGAAATAATTTAGCTTGTGCAGTGGCTGTCCTGCCCAACTCACTGTGCACAGGACAAAATGTATATAAGCAGGCAGAAACTCTGTCTGAGCTATCCATCTAGGAGCAGAAATAGGATTTCTTACCAGCAGAGAAAACTATTCTAATACTAAGAAATAACTCACAGGAATTAAATTATAAATGTATATGGTGCCCTGAGGGTATGTCAGTTTGTATCACAGAGTATCCATAACCATTCACTTTTCTGCTGTTGGGCAGGGGAGGCTGGTTAAGCTGTTCTGTGGCAGATGAACTGTTAATATCCAAGGCATCCTTTAATAGAAAGAGGAATGAGTCCACTACAGCAATTTATTGTAATGCAATGAAATATGAACTGCAGCAAAAATGGGGGAAAAAAAATCTGTTTTAGTGGACAATCACATTTTGAATATTTTTTTCCTGGTGGTTGAAATTTAATAAAACAACTGGAAAGCATCAGGAAATAATACATTATTTTGTGACTAAGGAAGAAGGGCTTTGGCCAGTTCAGAAAATCTGAATATCATCCTCATCTTTGTTTTAGACTATCTGTGTCACAACAGCCAGCCATGATTTGGTTTCTCAAGAGGCTGATTCCTTTTCTCAGACTTTCTTCTGCTTGTGATAAGGGTGTAAAGGCCAGTTAGGCTTTTGATTTCACTTGACGTGGCAGTACTTATGGCCTCCTGAACTTGTTGTTCTGAAAGATGGACAATAAAAACTAAAAATGAGATGATATGTGTCAGCAGGCTAGTCCTGTGAAGTGTTAATCCATGTGGCCAGTTGTCCTTGCTTATGCAGCAGCTGCTGGCTAGCGAATGACTGCTGCCACTTAAATGAAAACATTGATGTTGACATTTTCTGTCATGTCGTCATTCTACGCGGTCTTTTGGAAGAACTAATTTTACAGAGCCAACATCCAGCATTTTATTTGTTTTAAATTTATCTGCCATGAATCCCATGAAGTTCCCCCTCAATTCTCTTATTCACAGTTTTTTCCCTTCTGCTACAAAGAGACAGAGTGAATAACAAGAAACCATTCTATTTTCAGTGGTTTAAGACTTGTCAACTCGTGCTTTAAGACTTAGAATAGGTCTTGCTAGAAAAAGAAGCCACCGGGAGTAAAGACTTATTCTCTGTTCAGACTGACAGTGAGATAGACAGGTGTCATCTCACGATGGCATTTAAAGGTGGACAAGCACCATGAGTGAGGGAGTTCAGTCTGGTGTAATCAGTGTCAACTTTGATGAAGATGATTTTTGTCAACTTTATTTATTCCTTTGATAGATCACTTCATAGTAACAGGAAGACTGTAATTTAAATAGGTTTTGAGTGGTAGATGGCTGAATAATTAATTTATTACAGAAGGCAAAATCTCCATTGAAAACCAAAACTGGTTGACAGTAGCCTCTCTCTTCCCTTCCCACCTTAGGTGCCCTAAAACACAAAAAGTACTGTATCTCCTTCAGTTAATCTACAGGAATGGAAAACTAGCATCTTCCCCTTTTATTTAAGGCAGATGCTTTACCCCTGAGACTTTCTCAGAGGCTTTAATTGGTCATCTTTCAGAGCTTTGATTTTAATAAGAAACAACGAGCAGCATTTTGCAGCTAGGCTAAGCAAAAAGATGCTGAAGCTTAAGCAAAAAGATGCTGAAGTTTATTGTAGCATGGATCTCAAAAACACTGAAATAAAGACTTGTGCAGGCTCCTTCCAATGGTTTCTGCTATTTAAATGCAAATGTGTATACAGAGCTTTGTTCTAGTAGTAGTCATTCAATAATCCTTGACTTTTGTCTTTGCCTTTAAATACTTGAGTTTCCTTCTGAGATGCACTGTTGTGGTTTAAAAACTACAAAAACAAAATACAAAACCTGGATATCTAAAGACAAGATCATCTGTGCAGCTCAGCATTTGTAAAAATGTTTTTCATCCTGGCTGGTCCCATATCTTATCCATACAGGCTTGAGGCCACCTGCTGCTGCTGAATCGGAGAAGTATACGAAGGGGAACATACTGGCCATGTCATAGTAAATACAGTTTCCACAGTAGAAACTCTTTTTATCCTCCTCCTTTCTTTTCCTCTAGTAATCTTGAATGCATTTAAAATATTAAACCTGGAAACATCTTAGTGTATCCCCTGTAGAGTCTTTCTATTGAAAACATCCAAAATCCAATAAAATTAGCTGGTCTTTTTGATGTTTGTCAAGTGGCTGCTCACTGAGGCAGCTGGTCTGCAAATTCAATATCAGAATCCTATGAAGACATCTACAGAGCATTTCCAATAGTGCTGATATCTGTAATCTTCCTATATATCCCATTCTGCTCATTAGCATATCCTTTATTTAAAAAAAACCCCATACTTAGGAGGGCTTGTATGCTTTATTCATATTTCAGCATACCATTGATTTACCTTGTGGATTAGAGAAATCCCTTACCCCTAAAAATACTTTGACTTTACAGAAATCTATTAACTTTCTAGGCAACAATGTTGACAGCACTCTCTAAAACAGATAATTTCAAATTTACTAAGCCAGGAAAGTGTATTCTCTGTCAACAGGGTGAAAACTCAGCAGTTATAGTATTTGGGTTTTTGCATTAATATTGCTGCTCCACTCCCATTTCCCCACAAAAACAAATGGAGAAGGACAATAAACGGTCCAGATACTTTTGATGACTGCAGACCCAAGCACAGCTGGGAAGAGCAGCAACCTCAGAGCCCTTTAGGATTAAGTTAGTAGGCAAAATAAGCTTATGTACTTTACAAAGCACATGGTTTCTGTTCTCTCAATCAGGGCTGGTAAAATACCAGGACAAACCCTCAGCTCCAGCAGAAACATCTATAGCTCCATTTAATTTTCACATCAGGCACAAATGTTATTTATGAAGATTAAAAATAGGAGTCAGAAGACAAGAGAGCTTCTCAGCCAAATTAGTATTGTCTGTCAGAAAGAACAGAATCTTTCAGCAGCCGCCACATTAACCACTGGCCTAAGTCAGTTTCCCATTAAGCAGCAGGCGCTTTTCCAATTTTCTAATACATACTATGGCCTTGGCAAAGAGTAAATGGGATCTGGTGCCAGGACACTTGTATCTAGAGCATACTTTGACTCTTTGCTGTATTTGCAGAAATTCCAGGTACACATCATTAATCACAAACCCTGTCCTATTCTTGAATTATTTAATACAATACTGGAGCAGTTCTGAATTATTTAAAGCAATATGTGAAAGGTTCTCTGTGATATACATGCAGAGATTATTAAGAACTTTGCTAAACAGATTTAGATTGCCAGAACCTAATATCAGCTGTATCCCCATGTTCCACAGCCCTAACTCAGAAAGAAACAGCATACTCCTGTCCAGTAGCCTCTTGATTTACCCTAAAATTTACTGCAACCGTTATAAATAAGCGAAACGATTTTAAACTATCTCATAAGAAACTGCTTAAAACGTGACAGGCAAAAAGAGAAGGCCCAATGCATTGTAATTTGGTACTAGAGGTGAAAGGAAAAGCCAAAAGGATTATCTGAACTGGTGAACTGGGACATGGAAAGCAGATTGCCTTCCAGAGTGCTTTGATCTTTCTTTTTTGCTGGAGTGACCAGTGAAACATTAACATTTTTAATGGATCTGTGGCTGTTCCTCTAGATCCATTAGCAGTGGAAAACATTCCTGGGGACTAGCTGAGAAGTTCACTCAGTTCTTTAGGAAGTCCCAGAAGAGCTAGGCCACTGCCAGGCTGTTCTTCCAGAGGCACTATGCAACCCATCTGCAAAGTTCGGCTCAACGAGCAGCACCTACAAAGCTACTGCTTCTTCTGCTCTGCATGCAGGTGCTCTCAGACAGTATCTGACAAGTTGTTTCTGTTCTGCTCTCTTCCCATCCAGAAACACCAGCTGGATCATCAGGAGGTCAGTGCAAAGGATGCTCCAGGAACATAATAACACAGTTGGGTAGCAAAATGCAACCAACTTGAGTGCAGCTTCATACATAGGTCAACCCATTGCTAAAAATGGGGATGGATCAAGACTTTGCAGCCATGAACTTACTTTTGGGTGGTGGCTGTGCTTTCTCACTGAAGTGGTCCTGCTCTTCACCACAAAGATGGGCTGGGAGAGACTTCTTTTGTCTTAGGGAATGGAGAAGTGATGGCTGAGAAATTCTCAGCATCAAGAGTATCAGTTCCTGCATCATTCCTCCTCCTCTTACTCCTCTTCTGTTCCATAGTAATTTTCTAGGAAGGATGAGGACTAGCTCTTTAAAGGCCCTTGAGGACAACTCATATAGACTTAGCAGTTTATAGAAATAAATGTTAGGTGAGCCTAATCAGATCTAGTATCTCACTTGAGCTATGCATTCAAGAATATTATCAAATACACTTAGGTTATTTTCTTGAAACTTTTCTCTCTTGCCAAGGAAGTGGACTGAAATTTCCAACTGAATCTTTCCCTTCAACTTGAGAGAGAAAAGCTGAGGTTCTCCTCCAGTCAGGGGATATCAGGAGCTGCAGCTGTATGTATAAGTTCATCTGCCTAACCTTTAACTTGGCCCCACAGGGACATTTACATTAAGGAGTCATTTTCAATACGAATAAAATTTTCTCTCTGTTTGCAAGTAATTTATCTCTGAAAAAAAAAGCCTGGTCTGATTTCCCAGGAAAAAAACATAGTGCTTTCCCCACTGTTAACCTTAAAATATTGCAATTAGATGTTGAAAAAGGACAGAAGGGGGAATGTATTTTTTTAGCCAAGTAATCACAATGGAATCATTCACCTTTCCACTCATTTCAAGATGGCCATGAACTTATTACATAGCCAACTCTAACACATGGAGATAATACACGACATTGAACCATCTTCATCCATTCAGCTTGCCCTATGAGTTTACAAGGGCTAAAAATCTATTTGCTTTTCACCTCGTTTAGCCCTGATTTAAAGCTATGACAGCAAATAAGTGCATACTATACTTCAATGTCTCTCTATACGGTGTAAAATATGCCATACATTGTTGCTGATGATTTTGCCCTAGTATATAGACGGAAGCAGGACTCCATGTGTATCAGGGACAGAGGCAACCACGTAGCCCTGTGCCTGAGCAGAAGGCAGGCACAAAACATGTGGGATTTTGCTTGCTTTGTGTCCAGTGGTTTGATTATTGGAGAAACGAGTGTTAGGCAGTTCCACTGAACCTCTACCCTGAGTGCTTCTGAGACTGTGCACTCCATCAGGAGGACCTGCCTTGGCAGGACTTTTAGCTTCTACAGCTAGAAAAGATATAGTATTTTTCTGAGATATATAAGAGCATTCATGTGACAGTTCTTCTGCCTTGTGCTCCATGATTCCACTGGTTTGGAGCAAGTTCATTTTTTATTATTTCTTTTATAATATAATGTATTATATAAAAAAGAGCTGTCCTTCCTTTTTTTTAACTCCCCCAAGCGCTGCTGGCACTGAATCAAGTAGATTTTGCCTTGTACCCTTTCCACTCATTCATTCAGTGTCATGTGCACTTTTCTTCATGTACATCCAAAATTACATCATAAAAGTCAACCAACCAATGCCTTATCTATACTGAGACCATGTAATTACACAGCATGTACAGCTGTCTTCTATTTATTTTTTTCTTTTTTCAGTTTTTGCCATTATCTTTAATTTAAACAACTTTAATACAATTTAAAAACCGGTTGACAAGTTCAGTAGACATCACTTTATGTCCTGACTGTTGAAAAAAGGCTTTATGAATATATTATTTTTGTTTCATGGACATCTGTTCTCATCACTTTATTCCTTTGAAATCAGTTTTGCATTTGGAGAATTTTAAAGCTGTGTCCTTAATCTTAACATCCTTATAAAGATTTTCAATCAGTCATTTATGTAAACCCAGAGCCCACAATATCCACCATAAAATTGTTTTAAGGGCAATGTAAACTTTCAAAGACAAACATAATGCAAAATATTTTTCACTCGTATTTTTCTCAACTTCTGGATAGTGTTGATTGACTACTTTTTTTTAAAGAAATATTTGGCTTTTTAAGCAACATTATCTTTGCCACAGAGAAGTCTTTGAGGTACACAAAAACAATAACACAAAGATAGTCATCTTCTACATTATCATGGTACTTCAAGACTTCTTTGAATTAGTTGTGGTGCTGTAAGGATTAGAAGACTCTCAGTTTGTACAACAAGGTCTTTATTTAATTCAGACACAGCTACCGCTGTTTATTAAATGCTTTCAATAAGATGGGACCATCACAAAGAAGCAGAAGGCTGTCTGGTTCTTATTGTCACTGCAAATTTTGTGTCTTGCTGCAGCTTAAGGTCTGTTATCTTTTGCAGCATTGCACTCTTTGTGAAGTGAAATATTTAGGGTAAAATTCTGACATCTTATTCATATCCTGCAATAACTTCTTCTTTCACTGAAGTCAATAAGACTACTCAAAGGATGGAGAGTTACATAATACATTTGAGGTAGGCAGAATGCAATCCTTCAGAATTTATCTGCACTTTTTTTCCTTTTAGTCTGCGTGACAAAGCTTTATTAGAACACCCATTAACCAGCACTCACTCCAGCCTACATGAAAATGCTGCTGTTACCAGGAAAGCAGGGATCAAAACAAAACCATAGCCCCTCTAAAGTAAAATATGGAGAAATAGAAAAGGAAATAATTACAAAAGACCCACTAATTTAGTTATCAACAATCTGCAAAATCCATATGAAACAATTATTTTGTTGAAAAGCCAGGAAGGAAATTGCACTACAGTTATTTCTAGAGTGTCATTCAAAATGGAAAAAATTGTTAGGGTGGGAAGTCTGACAAAGTTATGGATACTTGCATCTTTTATTTGATTCTTTATTAATAACAAAAGCATCTTAGGATAAATATTCTATCAGGCACATTTGCTTGTCTAAGCTAAGAAGCTACTATTATGGTTTTGTCCAAAACACGTGCTAAGAGAAGAGACTACGTGCTAAGTCTGTATATACAGGCACTGCTGATGTCCCGCAAAGACCTCATCTTTCTCTGCTCTCACGGCTGATCAATACTATCTCTAGAAGGTGTCATATCCTGAATTCAGCTAACCTTGCAGATTCCATGTCCTGAGAGACCAGAAATTCATAGCAGAGCTGCAAGCTTCCCATATGCCACTGGGTGTATGTGTTGATAGGCAGTTGCAGGGATTTTTTACCCTTCTGCTCTTTTCTTAGATGAGCTGGAAAGGTGAACAAAGTGGTTCAGAGACTTTACCAGAGTGGACATAAGACGGTCCAGTCTGGGGAGCCATGAGATTCCATCCATGTATTCTGAAAGAAATGAGCTGTGTCTGTTTTCTGTCTTCTTTTTCTATCTATCTATCTATCTATCTATCTATCTATCTATCTATCTATCTATCTATCTATCTATCTATCTATCTATCTATCTATCTATCTATCTATCTATCTATCTATCTATCTTTTTTATTTAATGGGGCCATGTCACGTTATTAATGCAGTGGAAGATAAAACTTGCATACAGGGCTTCAAGACACTGTGCTCTGTTTCGCATTATGGATCTGACAGATGGAAGTGCTACTGCAGACCTTTTTTGTACTCCTTCAGTAGAGAGAATAGGAATGTTTTGAATTCTCAGAGCCATATAACATTTAGCCATCTTCTCTAAACGTAATCAGGCTAGGTTTAATCTACAGGAGGGGACTAGAGGAGCCCTGATCCCTTCAGACCACGCTGATAGCCCTGATAAATTCATATGTTCCACTTAACTGCCTTTTCTCCTCAGTAGTCTCATTTTATCCCTTGAATTTAGAGGTTTGTTTTGTGCTAGTAGAGCCTCTGATACAGCTGTGGTTGATGACTCTCTGCTAAGCCTGGTTACAAAACAAATAAATAATTGTGAGCAATGAGGATGTGGGTGAAGCCAAGAAAGCTGATGAAATTGGAAGGGTTTTGTGTTTAGACATTAGCATGAGAAAGTTGGGGATGTATATCCAGTTGCTACCACAGACTTCCAGAAACAGAGCTTAGGTTCCATGTGGCAAGATCCTGAGGAATGTAATTAAGATCAATGACTAATCATTGTAATGCACGTGGCTCCAAACCTCATTGGGTAATTTTACATGTTGAGTCTCAGCGCTTCAGTTTCCTCTACAGAAAGCAGAGGGGGTAAGACTTCCTTTTTCCAATTCTTTGTTTCTCCTTCTCCCGTAAGTGTGTCTGGGCAGGACTTATTCAGCACCGACAATAGCAGTGGCCTGGGCTCAGATACAGTGTTTGCATGAAGTTGTAATGGGAGTCGTGAAAACAGATTTTCTCTTTAGCTTTTTAATTATGTACTGCTATAAATTTGATACAAGCAAGCTGTGCAATGGAAGTGAAGCTTCTGGTTTCTGCTTATGATCAGAATCCAGAAGTGCAGAGTCATGATATAATAATTAATAACAAAGACCAGGTTCATTGAAGTCTACAGCTGTTCTGACTAGCACTTTTTTGAGTTCTGAGCAATGGCTTTGTCAGCACTCTTTTTACCTGGCCTAATTCATACGCCCCTTTCTGAAAGGCTTATTGTATTGTGTCATTTAGCATCAGAGAACAGCAGTGTTTTTCATGATCTATATAATAATGAGTGTTTTTACCAGTTTATCTTGTCCTTCACATAGCAAAGATGTACATTTCCCAAAGTGCCAGATGTTTACACCCCCAAGTAGGTGAAATGTAGTAGAAAAGGATGTCATTTTGATTACTTTCTTTATAGCATATTCCTACCAGTGCTCATTTGAGCATCTGGGATGACAGTAGTAAATAACACTTAGTACTCCTATAACATAGTATATGTTCAAAATGAAATTTTAGTAGCAGTAGGTTTAAAGATCTTGAAAAAGCTAACATATACCAAAGGGAGAAAGTTAACCCTTGACAGTGATAAAACCATGGCAAGCCAAGAAATATTCTCAAGAGAATGTCTCTTTCTCTCATTTAGAAAAATAATACATAATGCTTCTGTGAGCAGATAAATCTAGACATCTAAATGGACTATAGGGAAATCATTGCTGGAGAAAAAGTAACTGTTTAATTCCTCACTACAGATCAAACTTAACACTAATTTTGGGTAAATGTCTAAATTCAAGAGAGACTTCAGTAAAAAATAATTATTATTTTATTTACCTGTGAGAACTAAGATACTTGCAATCCAACTGGATATTACAGTGCTCTTGAGATATTACAGAGAGATGGAGGGCTTTACAGTTTTCCTCATATTTCAGAATAGATTGAGATTTCAGATTGCAGTTGTCTTGGTCTAAATATCATATTCATAAGATGAGTTCTAACATTGTAGTTTTGAGGAAATGCAGATACTATTTGAGTACATATTGTTGTATGCCACCTGAAGGGTACAAAGAAAAAGCCATATAATTTATATTCTGGTTGTTTAAATGTGTTAATATTCTGCCACAGTAAAGATGATTCAATTGTGTTCCCTAACCACCTCCTCTTACAGGATGCAGGATGCCAGGCGCTAAGCCCTTTCTCCCCATGCTATGAAATGGAAAACGCTGGTCTAATACATACCTTCACAAAGAAAAATGAGTTGTAAACCAGTGGAATTAAACACAACATGTTAAATATACATTGTGGAACATAAGGGATGGAAAGATAAATATTAAAAGTCATCCTAATAATAGCAATGCATAATATATCTGATGATTCCCAGAGTATTTTTAGAAAGCAATGTATTGCTGCAGTGTGCGACTGAAATATCACCCAGTGAGACTCCAGCATAATTAAGCAATGATTAATCAATACTTAACTAAAGAAATTAAGCTCAGGAGAAACAATTAATTGAAGTTAAGTGAACTTTGACAGCTCATATTAAACTAAGGCTCTAATTAATAAAAGCGTTGTGCATCCTCTAAATAGAGGGATGTGAAGGCTTCAGGTTCTAAGGGTTGGGTGAGGGTTATTCTGCAGATTTCTCAGTGACGAGGAGTCACTGATGAAGTGCTTCATTTAAAGATTTTGAAAGGAGAAGCTGTTTTTTCTTCAGGTGTCTAGGGTGCTGTTTGGTGATTCAAACCTAAGATCTGGCACTTAAGGTGGCTAACTAGAGGGACAAATTCAGTGCCTCCTGATAGGGTTTTCAGTCTGGCCCCAATGTAAAGTTTGTATAAGGTAGGAGCAAGCTGCTGGACAGCTTTGGGGGGAACTGCCTTAAGCCCACGGCGCTGCCTGGCTCCACAGTGCTGAGCTACCTTGGCCTCTTGCAGGACTGATGGTCTTCAAGCTCTGTACCCTTCCCCAGGCTGCAGTTTTTCTCACAGCCTCTGGGATATATTTTACCCCCTTGTTGTTCTCACAGTTCTTTCCCTAACGTTACTCTCTTGGTCTTACTCTACAAAGCCCCAGTGGTGACTTTGTAGTGCTTTCTCATGGGAAGATAATTACACCCTGTGTGAGATTCACCACATTCCTCCCCCCGCCCCCACAACTTTTCTCATCTTGCCTTTGCAGCTGCTGGTTCACATTCAGGGATTCAGCGATCCACCTGCAGCACTGAACTGAGCTTGCGCCAGTTAGAATCACAGAATCACTAGGTTGGAAAAGACCCACTGGATCATCGAGTCCAACCATTCCTATCAACCACTAAAACATGTCCCTCAGCACCTCATCCACCCATCTTTTAAACATTTTCAGGGAAGGTGGCTCAACCACCTCCCTGGGCAGCATGTTCCAGTGCCCAATGACCCTTTCCATGAAAAAATTTTTTCCTGATGTCAAACCTGAACCTCCCCTGGCAGAGCTTGAGGCCATTCCCTCTTGTCCTGTTCCTCTTGTCAGTATGAACAACTTCCCATGCAGGAGCCTCCAAAGACAAGTGTGTGGGAAGTCCCCACCATGCGGGCAGGAGATGATGCAGGCCTGGAGCAGGTAACCCCTGAGGTGATGCAGGCCTGGAGTAAGGGTCCCCTGCTGCCCTAAAGAGACTTGGCTGGAGCAGAGACCACCCTGCAGCTCGGGAATGGACCCAGGCCACAGTGAGGGGAATTTCCTGCAGGAGCTGTGGCCACTGAGAGCCCAGGTGGGAGCAGGTTGTCCTTGAAGGACAGGCTGGGATGGACTTACTGTAACAGAGTTTTCTCTTTCGCCTTTCTCTCTCTGCTCTACTCTTGTGGTTTTGTATTCATCCCAAACTAACTTTGACTTTTAATGTTGCTGAATGGCATCAGCTGTGGACCCAGCTACTAAAATTTGTGCATGTGATCTTATCTCAATATCTTTTGTGCAAAATTTTATCATGAAACCCCACAGTCAGGATAGCTGGTCTAATAGTCATGAAAAGATGGATTTATTATCTGGGAGAAAAGCCTGGTGGAGGGGAGGAGAAGAATGCTACCACTGTTATCTCTTGGCTCAGGAACTGAAACAGCACCAGTTCTGTTTAAAGTAGCCAAACTACATCCATCGAGCCCAGGCTGATGATGAGTTTTGGGCTCCATACCTAACTCCATCAGTCCAAACAATAGGCCTTTTTCTAACTCATTTCATTGCTAGTGAAGCACACCAGGGAACGATCACATAAGCAGTTTATCTGGCAGGAGTGGTGCATGGAGGCTGGTTTCTCTCCAGTTGGGACTCAGTTGCAGGTAGTTGTCATTCAACAGGCTGAACCCCAAGAAGATGTGTATCTACAACCTTGAAGGCCACCGCTGACACCAAATATTGTGCTGCCCTGCAAGAAGGACAGCACAGAGCATTGAATGTGTGCTCCCCAGGGTAAATGCGCAACACAGGGATACACCCTTGAGGTCTAGTCAGGGACAGGAACAGGGGTTAGAGCCCAAACTCAGCCCCGCTTACCTGAGGAAATTGTACCTTAAGGGATCAAGACCTTTCCTTGCTGTTTTTGATGGCACTGGATAATGGCACCAGTCTGGGAACATGAAGAAAAAAAAAAAGTAAAAGAAAAAAAGAGAGAAGATTGGCTAAGGGGTTAATTGCTGTCTTAATTGCTTTGCCCTTGGTGCTCCCATCCCTGAGGAGAAAAGCTCTGAGTGTTATCCCAGCCTGAGCTAGTTTCTCTCAGTGACGAACAATTATCTCCCAGGCAGTGATTGCTAAATGTGGATGTCATAAGCTAGCTCCACTCAGAATGATGGATGGGCATAAAACTGAGCTTCATCCCTGGAATTAACACTCAAATTAGGAGCTGACATGCCCATATCTACATGGAATGGGCCTAACTTTGTGAAAGTGTAAATGTCAAGGCCTGCCAAGTGACAGGTTCAGGTCCTGAGCCAAAGCCTGGCTGGATGCCATATGAAATTCCTTACCGAGCATTTACAGGTCTGATTTTTCTCTTGTTGAGATCTCTGCAAGATTGCTGTGGCCACAGAAATATTCTAGGTGCTGTATGTGGAGGTGGCAACATTTCTCCACTCTCACTGACCCAGCCTGGGCTAATCTGATCCAGAGTCCAGCAGGATGGTGGAGCCCTTGGAGTAAAATACACGATGCTTTGGAGGTAAGGTGGTGGTCTGCTGCTTTGAAGCCACAAAAGAGGAAGAGGAAGCTGAGAACTTCACTGGCTTTGCTCTTTGAGTAGATGTACAGCAATATCTTGGAGTTCCAGTTGTGCCAGAGCACCCATTCTGGGTATCTGCACTGTGGGAGAAAGACGAGGTTTACCTGCACAAAATTCAAAGTCCTAGTGACATGGAGGAAGAAAACAAAGCAAAGCAAAACCAAACAGACATACGTAGAAGAGGTGAAGTGACTTGCCTGTGGATGCACAGTTAGGTAGTAGCAGGGTGAGGAAGCACACCCTATGCTGTTCCTATTAAAGTACAGTGCTTCTCCATTAAAAGTGCCCGACTAGGTGTATGATGTGTAAAGCGCATATGGGTGAGTTTTCCCAAGTGGCTATATAAATGTGCATTATTGCTGTGCTCCTGCCTGCTATATTTCCTCTTGTTTATTCACCAAGCGGTGGGAGTTGTCTCTGGCTCATCAATTGAACCCAAGAGTGATGATTTCCAGAGGTGTTGCTACTTAGGGAAAGAAATTCATCCTTAGGCTAAAGGACAAAGCACAAGGCCTAAGTGTTATTTAAATGGCTCATAAAGCATGTGCTGGCTCTTTAGCCAGAGTGAAAATAAGCCCTTGCTAACACAGGAAATAACTTGCTTTCCCCTGCCTTCCCATCTTTTCATGATGATGAATCTTTTTCCTCTTGCTCCCCCTTATTTCAGTAAATGAGAATATGCTGTAACATTGCTGAGGTTGGGCTAATTAAATCAGCTCTTTCTTATCTCATTGATCTGCATTTTAAAGCTGAGCTGATTAAGGATAGGAGAATATATTTGATTAGAAATATGTTTTTGCCGGTTAGTTACATCAAAGGGTAGATTACAGGAGAGCAGAGCAGCTGAACTTACATGGCTACTGTTCTTCCTGGTTGTTAAAAGGAAAGAAAAATAACAAGAAATAAAAGAAAACCCCCAAGATTCATTTCTTACTCGTATTTTTTTCACAGTAAATGACAGTAACTTTATTTTATCTTCTGCAAAATTTAATAAATATATATGAATCTATGATGCAGAGAATACATTTCCATAGGCTGTGCAATGCTACAGACAGCGCCCTAACCAACATCAGGCAGAGAGCACATTACACCAGCAGTTTCTTCCTAGTGTTTTAGGTGGTATCAGCAGAGTCATTCAACAGCAAATTCCAACCCCTTCCTTGAGCTGGCACCGAGAGCAAAGGCTCAGAGCAGAGACCTAGGCTGATCCCCTGAGAGGGCAAAGCGATTGTGCGGTTTTTGTGGCATTTCCACCTGGCATGTCTACATACATTATTAAAGAAAACATTAGGAATGGTATGATACACAGTTGGCAGCAGCTGGGACTACCTGACAAAGTCCTTGGCTAAGGTCCTTCATTAAGCAATTCCTTTGATAGCGTTCCTTTGATAACCTCCTCAGGTCAAAGAAGGCTTTCTCGGGGGAGGCAGGGAAAAAGGACAGTGGATAGAAGATCCCAACATCATTTCTCTTCCTCTTTGAATTTTCCAAGAGGACTCAGTGCCATATTTTGCACCACTAATTTGAAGACGGCATTTGAAGACGGTTCTCACGTGACATCTTGTATTGTGCCACCGTGCAGCTATCAGAATAGCTCTTAATTTCTCCTCAGCAGGACTGGAACTGAGCCACTGACATTGAGCCAGTGTCTTCAAGAATAAAAGCACTGTTGACTCATACCTTGAGATGGGGCAGAACCTCTTAGACCTCCCTCCTTCAGACCGCTCCAGACTGAGGCTGTAGTGAACTTCTTAGGCTGATGGTTGGGAGGTTTCTCCTTTCTACCTCTTTTGTCGCTGTACATCATCATACATGCTGCTGTTACTCCTCACCATCTCGTCTTAGGCTTCACTCACAGTCCTGACTCAAACTAAAACAGTAACTAGTAGAAGCAATTTGTTCCATTTATTCCCGGCAGCCAGCATCTTGATGATTGTCTAGTGACTCATTTTATCAGTGGCTTAAACAGCTTCTTTGGAAGAGCTTGTTCTAAGTGGGTGACAAGATACTTATATTCATCCCTTGTCTGTGAGGTCAAGCAATCAGAACAGGAATTGCAGACAGTGGAGAGAATCCCATAGATTTGGTATGTTGGTTTGGAAAGGCAACAGCTGTGACAAAAGGTGGGCTAGGAAAAGAGAGAAATGAGTTTTACTCCTGGTGTAATGCTATGCAATATTATGATTTTAAAATGTAATATAGTAAGTAAGTAAGTAGGCAGGCACAAAAGACTAAAGGAGTCTTTAATTTCAGCTTACTTAAGAAAGAAAACATGCTTAAAACAAACAACAACATTAACCATTGTCCTTAGAAGATCACTCCAGTGCACTTTTCTGAATACCAAAAACAACTGCAAGAATGAGTTTTTCTCTCTAGCCATGCCTCTTTTTCCCCCATTTTACTTGAAATATTCATGTGAGGAGATTGCAAATATACAAGTTTTTAGGAGCTCTAGCAAGTTTTATGCTTTCTACATAAAGGCAGTAAAAGATAAAAATGAAAGGCAGGAAGATATTAATTAAAAACCACACACTAGACATCAAGACCTGTCCAGAAACAACTTCAGACCTAGTCTTTAAAATACCATCAAAAAACATTGTAAACTAACCTGTATATAAGCTCTAACTGCCAAAGAAAATACAGAATAAGAATGGTTAGCTAATCTGGCTCAGGATTTCCGAAATATCTGATCTGGAGAGAAACAAAACTGAACGTTAACAGTTCATGCCTTATCAGTTTTCATTTGTACCACAAGTGAGGCAGTGCGATGGCTTATTTATTTACTATGAAGAAATTCAGGTATTTGTACTTAAATGAGAATTAAAGAAACTGTCTACAAAAGGTTAATCTCATAATGAGATAAGCATGAAGCACATGTAGGAATTCTTTTTGTATTTTTGCAGTGGTGGTATGTGCGTGCATTACTGCTCAGAGTGGTAACAGCAGCTCTTGTGGCATGACTATTTAAATCTATGAATTCTCCCTTGAACTACAAGAATTCTTTCAAGGAATGGCAAAGATGAGGAAGGTGACTCTGAAGTTAGTGAGTCTCCTCCCAGAAGACTGTGATTGTTGTCAGGGGTCGCTTAAATTAGAAGGGACT
Source organism: Clamator glandarius (assembly GCA_033459285.1). Classification (NCBI taxonomy): domain Eukaryota; kingdom Metazoa; phylum Chordata; class Aves; order Cuculiformes; family Cuculidae; genus Clamator; species Clamator glandarius. The sequence continues at coordinate 20,845 of JAUNZM010000353.1, read as the reverse complement.
GAATGTGCTTAGTTCTTCAGAGAGGTGGATTTCATGTACTTTGTATATTTTCATGTGCCGAGCAGTGGGAGTTGCAAAAAAGTGTTCGGGATTCTGGTTTCAGAATCTACTTTTGGATGTGCATCTACTTTCTTCATATAAGGTGAGGAAGACTTTGCATTTTTGTATGTCTAGGTAGCCATCCATCACTAGAGATACATCAATTGAAATATTTATTAAAATGTCAATGCATCTCTGAAGCCAATATCTAATCACCTAGCTGAACTTTCCTTGTTAGACAACAATTCCACTTCGAATTTATTTTATAAGTAAACAATTCTTCACTTTTATTAATTATGTGACAGCAAAATTGATCCTGTTTCAAATCCCAAGTTTCCCTTTAATAGATGAATCCAGCAGACTACAACAATAGACTCCAAATTAAAGTCTTTATAATATTCAATTCCTATATTTTTCCAAACAGGAGGTTAATTTCTAGCCCAAATCATTCCAACAATGCCCTCTGAATGAGCTCTGAGCTAATATATAATTTAAAAGGCCTCTTTAAAGAACATTCCTTGCTTGATTCATTAGTTTCCTTGGTAAGGTAATATAGAAGGTACTTGCTCAAGAGACACTGAAATGATGAAAACAATAGTGTCTGAGGAACAGAACCATATCAAGAAATCGTAGAATGTTTAGAGTTGGAAGGGATATTTACGGGTCATCTTGTCCAACCTTCCTGCAAGAGCATGGACATCTTTAACTAGATCAGGTTGCTCAGAGCCCCTTCCAACCAGACCTTGAATGTTTCTGGGGTAGAGCATCTACCATCCCTCTCAGCAAACTGCTCCAGTGTTTTATCACCCTCAGTGTGAAAAATTTCTTCCTAATATCTAGTCTAACCTTCTCTTTTTTTCAGTTTAAAACCATTACTCTATGTCCTCTTGCTCAAGGCTCTGCTACAATGTTTTTCCCCATCTTTCCTGTAGGTCCTCTTTAAGTACTGGAAGGCCATTGTGAAGTCTCCCCACAGCCTTCCCTTCTTCAGGATGAGCAACCCCAATTCTCTTAGCCTGTCCCTATAGATGAGTGAGGTCTCACCAGAGCCAAGTAGAATAGCAAAGTCACCTTCTTTACCCTTCTTCTGATGCAGCCCAGGGTACAGTTGGCCTTCTGGACTGGGAGCACACACTATTGGCTTTTCCACAGAGCTGCTTTCAACCATATCATCCCCTAGTCTGTATTGAAACCAAGGATTGCCCTGACACAGGTATGGGACCTTGCACTTGGCCTTGTTGAACCTCATGATGTCAGCTGGAGTTGGAGTTGACAGTGTGTATGGATAAGGTACTTGAGTGAACCTGAATTCAAAGTTCTTATCCTGTCCAGATTTATAAGTCTATTCAACAGGAACTGCACATACATACTTGTGTATAAGTGAGGTGCCGGCCAGCTGACTCCTCTCCTTAAATGTGATTGAACATAGTGTGGAAATTCTAAGGAATTCCTTTTCTGAAGAAGATTTTGGCGAGGAACTCTTTGGAAAACAAGATCTTCTTACAGATATCGTCCATGATTTGTGGACCAGTGGGTATTCTTTGCTGAGTGTTCAGGAGTTGAATCCAAGCCAGAGTTCATAAAGTTGAAGTTTCTTGATTAATGAATGCTGGATGCTCATTCAAATTTCACATGAAGCAAAGAATAGGAGAGAGAGAAATTTCCTTTTTGTTTTTTTTAACGATAGTACAGTCCAGTGTGAGGAACTGAGTTTTGAGAGTTTTGAACAGGACTAAATAAAACCCAGAGGTCCCTTCTAACCTGTTTTTCTATGACCTTTATTTGAGAAAGAATTTTTATTATGAGAAAAATTGTAAGTAATCCCAGAATAACCTGTCATAATCTGGTGAGAGCTGTTTTGGATAGAAAAGGCCCAGGCAAAAATGTAAATCTGAATATGAGTTTTCCACATCAGAGGTTAACAGCTGTTCTCGTCCACCCCAAATACACATCCCACCTGTTTTCCCACAAAATGTTCCTGAATCAATAAATGAAGATTGCCACATAAGAAGATACTTTGAAGAAAACAGTCTCGCAGATGCCTGTTATATTGATGCTCTATGCAATATTCTTTCTCTGTTGCATCTTTAAGAAAGTTTGAAAGCATGTTCCTTCCTTTTTTGTTTCAAGAAACTATCTACTGTTTTAGAAGTCTCCAGCACAGAGGAGGGGCCAAGCTTATGTATCTTTATTCTGTGTAATATGGGACTCCTGTCCCAATTCTGCTCTCTGTGTAGTTGATATCCAGCCACAGCCTGGAAAATTCTCCATTTATTGAGGCTTATTCAGCCCCAGACTGTGTTCAGAATAAATGTCAGCAGCAGTTACTTGTGTATTTGAAAGCAGGTTACTTACAGAAGCATAGGATCAAGCAGAGCAGAATGTCCTATCTCAGATCCCTTCCTCAGATCCTGTTTGCATGATGTCATGCAATTAAGAAGGATAATTGTATCTCTGACAATCTCCATGCATACAGAAGTACCCCATGGAGAAGCTGAGACTTCAAACCATCTACAGCTGCTGCATAGCCACACACGTGTGCCCACTTATCTGTGTCTTCAGCAAAGGTCGCCTAGGTGGATGAACTCATTTTCATGAATGAGGTGTCAATCAAAAGCTTAGGAAATGGAGGTAATGCTGCAGTGGTTCATGAAGTCTCTCTGATCAATGTAAGAGGAAACTACCTTGGTAGTTCTTATAATCAACAAGGCATTATCACACGCTACTCTATATTCTCCCATCTTTTGCTGGGTCACTGACATAAGCAAATAAAGTACAAACAGCAATCAATGCAACACTGACCGGAGAGAACCTGAGCCCTCAACAACTGCTTTCATGATCAAAGTTACTCCCCAGGCTGCCAAGAGTGAAGGGCTCATACCTCATGGGAAAACACAGCATTGCAATGCATGTGGATTCCCTGCCTTACGGAAGGACTGCCAGCCACTGCAGACTGGATTCCACATTGTCCCAATCCCTACATGTGCACTGCCTTCTACTTTCTCCTTTAATAAGCCTCTTCTTAGGACAGCTTTTCATATTTGAGTATGCTGATTGAGCCAATATGAAATACAAAAATAAAACATGATTTTTAACTCATTAGCCTATTTCAAGGCTACAGGATGAGCAAACTGTGGTAGCAATCGAAGAAGAAACTACTGTACCTGTTCCCTTAATCTCAAATCCCTCACAACTGCCTATCTCAGGGCCAATAGCTGTAACAAACAGCTAGTCATAGCAAATGGTTCTGAGAAACTGGGACTCACAGTTTGGTCCTTTAACGTATTTAATTCTTAAACTGATATCAGAAGAGGATGAATACTTAAGATATCTCACGGAAAAAGGTGATGTTGCTTTTGAGTTTAGTGAATCTTCCTCAAAGGGTTCTATGATGATTAAAGTTCATACTACTCTTTTAAAATGTATGGTTTCATTACTACCAACACTGCTAGAAGTTTTACATTTTACATTTGCTGGGATAACATACAACTCAACAGTTTGTGGGTCTTTAACAATCTAAGAAATTCAAATTGCATACCCCAGCATCTAATAGTGCACGCCAGATAAAGTAAGCAATAAATCCAGAGTGAAAACATTTATAATGGCAGGCAAAGCACACTGTAAAAAATAAAAATTGGAAATGAAATGTCTTTGAAATCCTGTGATAACGAGGTTTAACATCTTAATGCTGATACCTTGTCTACAAGGGCAATGGCCCTTGAAAACAGGTCAACTTTCCACCTGTCTAACACTGAGTGTCCTACCAATTCTTGTTCTTTATTTCCCTGATGCTGTAAAGCTGATGAGGGACAGCAGCTGTCTGAAGACCGTAGCACCTGTTTTTTCAAAGACCAAGTGTTATTTAATGTTCAGCTGGAAACCTCTGTGTGGATTTAATCCTGAGCTGGTACTCCAGTAATTGCTCTGGTTGTTATGTTTGCTCAGAAAGAGGTCAATCCAAGGGATGTGTTAGACTTCAATGTCAATTAGAGTAGCATTAGAGCGGATTCTGTTTATCTTTCTAGTTATAGAAGCCTTTTTGTTGTTGTTGTTGTTTTCTACTTTTTTTTTCCCCAACCTGTTGGGCTATCTAAAGTGTGACAAGTAATGTTCCTTACCAACACCTGGAGGCCTTTAAGGAACCCAGGCTGACTGATTAGGCTTAACTTGTCATTTTCTGATGAATTCTTTTGAACAAAAAGTAATCGAGGCATGTAGTTACTGATAGTTTTGAAGGACACAATGGGAAAAATGTGGAAAGTTAGAATATTATTAGGATTATAGATTCAAAGTTAGGAGACTGGAAATCAGCTGGAAGGGTGAGTAGAGGATGCTTTAAAATAATACAAATATTATAAAATAAGTGACAGTTGCTTTGCTTTTTATAAGGCATCTTAACATGTACAATAATGGAAAATCCTGATTCAGCTTGTTCAGTAAGTAGTAAAAGAAAATCAGATATGAAATGGGTTTTGTGTTCTATGAAAATCTGAGGTTCCAACAATTAACCTTCACTATGGCAAAACTAAAAACGTGCAAAATTTCACACAGAATATATAGAGGTTAAACCCTGACAAAAGAAAGGATTTCCTTCTAAATAGGAAGTTTTGGTTACAAACACCAGCTTTATTCTCAGGAAGCTTTATTCCCCACATCAGAAGCTTTATTCCCCACATCAGAACAGGTTCTTGTGCTATACTCTTCAAGGAAACTTGATTCTTGTCATCAGAGGCTTTTGCTTTTTACTGATTATAATTTTCCAATGAAACACACTTTTGCTTGTTGCCTGTGTTGACTCTGAGCAGGGTGGGAGGAGGTGTGAGAAATGGTGACATGTTATCACCACAGCAGCCCTCATGACGATAAGTGTCCCTCATCAGCTTTACAGCATCAGGGAAATAAAGAACAAGAATTGGTAGGACACTCAGTGTTAGACAGGGTGTCATACAAATTAATTAATGTTTGCTGATCATACAGAAGTGGCAGGTATGATCAGTTCAAATCAGGACTGAGATATCATACAGGGAAACTGAAATAATCATAAGTGCAGGATGATATTAAGTAGTTCGTAATGCAAAGTCACATGCTCTAGGGCAATAATCAGACTCCTGGGACATCTCCCCTGTGAAGACTCTAAGGAGACTGTATTGCAGCTTTTCAATACTTAAAGGGAGCTGATAAGAAAGATGGGGAAAAACTTTGCAGCAGAGCCTGTAGCAATAGGACAAGGAGTAATGTATTTAAACTAAAAAAAGAGAAGGTTAGACTAGATATTAGGAAGAATTTTTTTTACTCTGAGGATGGTGAAATACTAGAACAGTTTGCTTAGAGACATGGTAGATGTCCCGTTCCTGGAAACATTCAAGGTCAGGTTGGTGGAGCTCTAAGCAACCGGATCTGGTTAAATATGTCCTTGCTCACTGTGCGGGGCTTGGACTAGATGACCTGTAAAGTCCTTTTCCAATCCAGACCTTTCTATGATTCTATGATAAGTTCTGCAGTGGCTGGGGACATCTGGCATGAGAAAAAGGTAGACATAGCGACTGGTCAAAGGAAAACTGTGAGTCAAAACATAAGCCTATAATGAATTTAATAGCCCTCTGCTAGACTCTGTGAAAACTCATCTGGAATAATGACTGCCATGTTAGTTACATTCTTCTACAAGAATTATCCAATCAAAGAGAGTTAGATTCAATGAAAAACTATTAGCTATGATAATAAAAGCCATAAAGAATCAGACTAAAGGCATATGCAGAACAATAGCCTGCTTCTGATAGTGACCAGGAGTAAAAGCCTAACAAAAAGTGTAAGGTAGTATAAGCATGTGTAATATTTCCTCAAAACACTGTCAGTCTAATCAGAAATTTCAATTTAAAGTCTTCCTGAGCAAGCGATGTTACCTTTGCATTTAATATCTTTAGACTTTTTCCTCTACTGGATTTCTTCCCATACCTTCTTTTGCTTATTTTGGTTGCAGTTTGCTTTTTGAACCAATGTGACCTCTCAGCATTGTGGTAGCAGGGAATTCTACAGTTCCTACTGACATGTGGGAAAACCATCACCTTTTGCTTCTTTAGAAACTGATCCTTGTTATTTCCATTGTGTTAAGAACACAATGAACAGTTATTCTGTTTATTAACAGTGATCTGGGAATTGGGAGTGCCTGTCTTACACCAAAAGAGCTCGTCTTGATAATTTTATCACAATAAAGTATAAGAGAACCTACCTACAACCTGTAGATGGGCCCTGCGCTACATACCACTGATGAACAAGAGCGGTTTCAATGAAAAAAAAAATTGTCCAAACAACAAAAGAATATTGAGAATGAATGAATTTAAGATGACAAGTAGAAGAAATTTCTTAACCGTGAGGATAGTGAGACTCTAGGATAATCTTATGACAATGCGTTGGCTTTGACTGAGCTATAATTATACAACTGAAACTGTCAGCCTCTGGCCTGGACAGGTGCACACTCTCCTGGATGGAAAACTGTTTGGATGGCCAGGCCCAGAGTGTGGTGGGAAATGGTGTTAAATACAGCTGGAGACCAGTTACAAGTGGGGATCCCCAGGGCTCAATGCGGAGTCCAGCCCTGTTCAATGTCTTATCAACGACCTGGATGAAGGCATTGAGTGCTCCCTTAGCAAGTTTGTGGATGACACTAAGCTGGGTGGAAGTGTGGATCTGCTGGAGGGTCGGGAGGCTCTGCAAAGGGATCTGAACAGGCCGGACCACTGGGCAGAGTCCAATAGCATGAGGTTTAACAAGACCAAATGCCGGGTCCTGCACTTGGGGCACAACAGCCCTATGCAGCTACAGACTAGGAGAAGTCTGTCTTAGAAAGCTGCCTGGAGGAGAGGGACCTGGTGGTGTTGGTTGACAGCCGACTGAACATGAGCCAGCAGTGTGCCCAGGTGGCCAAGAAGGCCAATGGCATCTTGGTTTGTATCAGAAACGGCGTGACCAGTAGGTCCAGGGAGGTTATTCTCCCTCTGTACTCGGCACTGGTGAGATCGCTCCTTGAATACTGTGTCCAGAGAAAAGCAATGAAGCTGGTGAAGGGGCTGGAGAACAGGCCTTATGAGGAACAGCTGAGAGAGCTGGGGTTGTTTAGCCTGGAGAAGAGGAGGCTGAGGGGAGACCTCATTGCTCTGTACACCTACCTGAAAGGGGATTGTAGAGAGGAGGGAGCTGGCCTCTTCTCCCAGGTGACAGGGGACAGGACGAGAGGGAATGGCCACAAGCTCCACCAGGGGAGATTTAGGCTGGACATTAGGAAAAAAATTTTCACAGAAAGGGTCATTGGGCACTGGCACAGGCTGCCCAGGGAGTTATTTGATTCACCTTCCCTGGAGGTGTTTAGGGCACAGGTGGATAAGGTGCTAAGGGGCATGGTTTAGTGTTTGATAGGAATGGTTGGACTCGATGATCCGGTGAGTCTCTTCCAACCTGGTTATTCTATGATTCTATTCTTTGATTCTATGAAATAGATATATTACTTTTAAAGAAAACAACCTCACTTTTTCCTAGGAACCTAGGAGATCAATTATATCAGGAGTGTTAAATTTGCACAAATATAAATGGCTTGGCTAGTACCACTTGAGGTTGCCTTTGAGTCTCTTGTCCTAATAGTTCCCATCCCTTTATGAGAGGGTCAAGCATGGCCTTCTACTCATGTCTGCAGAGGTACTTGACCCAGATGCTTTAATCACTCACTTTAATTCTCCTCCTTGGGGGGGTTGAAAGGGATCCTGAATGATTTAAAGACAGAGTGTACAATTAATTAATGAAAAAAGTCATCTAGCATGATGGCAGAGGACCCCACTTGATGAGTCAAGAAGGCTCTTCCCATTCCCAATCCTATTCTGAGGAACGGAAAAGTAGTTACAAGTGCCCACTCAACTCCTGTCACTGCAGGCCTGTAATTTAACACTGTACCTTCCCCAACTCCCCTCAGTATTTTATCCCCCTTAGCTCTGAAACCTCCTCTGATGGAGTTTTGTTCCAACGCTTTCCTCTCTGCTCTCCTGTCTAATAAATTTCACAGTTAGGAAACTTTATCTGATGCTTTGTCACTCACAGTCACATAAGAATGGATACAAAGCAGTCTTCAGATGTCAAAGAGGAAGGGTACTTATGTACATGGGAACAGTCCCAAAAGGAGTGAGATGAAGAACTACTGCAAATATCAGCAGCATGGTTACCTTTACTCACCTTATATAGCAGGGATCTAGCAAGAAATGTGAAGGTGTGAATTTCAACACCTATGAAAATGCCAGATTTACAGCTTTAAATAGCAAAGCTGTCTGCCTGTTCACAAAACAAATATAGAAGGATGTCCACTGTGAGAGTTTTCTCACAAGTAGGCATCATCCTGAAAAATGGTGAGTAGGCACCCAAAAGGAAGAAGTGGTCTTTCATCTCTGACCTACAGAAATTAAAGCAGGTTCACCAGTTTATTGCACTGTTGACATTTGACATGGGTCAAATGAAAACACTCAGTTGTTATCAATATGGGTTCATTTTAACATGGCAATGGAAGATTTCCTATCCAATTACCAGTCACTGAAATCACCCTGTCACCTGTCAGTGGCTTTAAAAACAATGTCATGGAAGGTGATTTGGGCTAAGATGTCATCTATAAAATATTTATTATAATGAGATATATGGGTTTTAGTCACTGAGCGCATCTTGCAGTACCTGCTAGATGTGTTAAAGGCCAAATTACTCAATCCTAATGGTATTCACAGTTCTTGCACAGTATTTTTATTGCTAATTACTTGGTGGCATTATATTCACATAAAATCAGACCAATATGGACATGGCTTTTTTTTTGGTAGCCACTTTGGACCTCTCCTGTCTACCTCTTTACCTTGTCAGCAAAGGTGAATTGCTGGTTGAAGCAAGATCCAAACTGAAGATAGTGTGTTTAATTACCCTTGAAAAAATGAGACAGGATTGACAAAGTCAATTCAGCCTCTGGACAGAGTCCAACCTTCAGTCCTAACTTTTGTCATCGCATGACTTCTTTTTGAGGAGTCTACCCTTAAGTGCAGTTCTAAGAAGACATTCATTCTGGATATTTCTGGAGTTCTTTCTTTTTCTCATTCTCTCATTTTTTTAGCTCCTTAATTCCCTGTTCCCTCTTTTTCTCTCCCTCCTTTCTTTCTCTCTCTCCTCCTCTGTCTTTACCGTTCCTTTCCTTCCATGCAAGAATTTAGAAATCTCCTTCCCTTCCCTTCCCTTCCCTTCCCTTCCCTTCCCTTCCCTTCCCTTCCCTTCCCTTCCCTTCCCTTCCCTTCCCTTCCCTTCCCTTCCCTTCCCTTCCCTTCCCTTCCCTTCCCTTCCCTTCCCTTCCCTTCCCTTCCCTTCCCTTCCCTTCCCTTCCCTTCCCTTCCCTTCCCTTCCCTTCCCTTCCCTTCCCTTCCCTTCCCTTCCCTTCCCTTCCCTTCCCTTCCCTTCCCTTCCCTTCCCTTCCCTTCCCTTCCCTTCCCTTCCCTTCCCTTCCCTTCCCTTCCCTTCCCTTCCCTTCCCTTCCCTTCCCTTCCCTTCCCTTCCCTTCCCTTCCCTTCCCTTCCCTTCCCTTCCCTTCCCTTCCCTTCCCTTCCCTTCCCTTCCCTTCCCTTCCCTTCCCTTCCCTTCCCTTCCCTTCCTTCCCGTTATCAAGCACTGGCACAGGCTTCCCAGGGAGGTGGTTGAGTCACCATCCCTGGAGGTATTTAAAAGCTGGGTAGATGAAGTTCTTGGGAATATTATTTAGTAGAGGACAGGTACAGTTTGAATTGATGACCTCAAAGGTCTTTTCCAACCTGATGATTCTATGAGTCTATGATATTACACACTGACACACACACATGCACCATCTACACAACATAACAATTTGCATATGCACATCTGGTGCATAAATATGTGCACAAACACACGCACACACATAGAGGGACATTGACAGAATCAATTGAGATTCAACACTCAAGTTTTGCCTGTCATTAGTCACAGACATCTGATATATTTTTATCTCAAGTCAAAGACTTTCAAGTCAAAGACTTTCAGTCTTCTTTATAGTAATCAAAACACTGAGATCATCTAAGAAAGTCCATGGACTTTTATTCCAAAGATCTGACAGGACAATAGCCACATGACTCTGACCCATACAGGAGGCTTGGGGTAATGCTTGTGTAAGACTGCTTGTATTCTATCTATAATTTATTTGCAGCCTGATCTGTTAGAGAAGCAAGGGGAATCACGGCAGCTTAACAACCACAGTTACAAAAGAGAGTAAAGTTAGCTACAATTCAGCCAAAACATCATGTAATGATTATTCAGTCAGGGCCAAGAAATCCAGACTCCTATTCCTGCTTTTGTGAGAAGTGTTGGGGGATTTTCAACAACTATCAGATCCTTGACTTTACAACTTAGTCAGAAATACAATAGCTATAATAACGTATTGTAGTGGTAGTGTTACAACTACAAAGTCTTAGTGAAGTACAAAAGGAAAAGTTAATGTAGGGGTGTAATACTATTCATTAGACAGAGACACCTGGAAAAAAGCAGACAAGCTTTCATGCACAAGGACCTTTCTGTAACTCTCAAACAGAGAAAATAGATGTGAAGCTAAGTAGAACATGATGTAATTGCTCTGAGTTTAACATTATTTCTTAAATTGTTAGAGAGAAAAGATGGCTGATGAAAATGAGTTCCTATGGGATAGAGAGGAATCAGTTACTACTGGTCCAGTAACAACGTGGGCAGCGGGATGCAGTGTAAATGGAAAATGACAGCGCTGAACCATGTTAAGCAAGTAAATACAAGGGTGTAGATCGAGCTAGGAGATCTCTGCAACACATTTTCTTGATTGCTCTTTCCTAGTTTTGCATCCCCTAATCCCAGCCCTTTCAGGGGACAGGCTGGTTTTGTTTCTGTTTTAAATACTGATCATTTTACCCTTCCGGTTAATGAGCAGAGAGCAGAAAAGACCAGCTCTAAGCTGCAAGGTATTGTGAAACTTCTACATAGAGTGAGGGTTTCTTCATCTATGGATACAGTCAACAAATCATTCAATTTTTCTGTTGTCAGCAACACTGGAACCCACTCAAGGGAGCTGGGAAATCAATTGTATTGAGGTTCAACTCCTTCAAACAAAATGAATAAAAAAGAAAGATTGTAAGGATAAACTTAGAAGGACCATTCCAAGATTATTTGCCCTCTCCCCTTAATCAAGACTGGCAAACATTTCTTAAAAATGACACATGTTTTTGAGTGATAAATATTTAGAATGGACTGAAACAGCTGCAGTGTATTTTTTCTTAGCATTCTGTCATGTTAAAAAATAAAAATTCATTGGAAAGTGGTAACAAAGACCAGAAAAGACTTAATAAAATGGAAAGGTCTGAAAAGCCAACTTTTCAGCTTTTTTTTCATATAACTTAGTCAAACTGTGGGCACCTTTGTGGAGCTATGGGTCCTCAATAGGCTGTCTTTCCTTTTTAAATTTATCACTTATTTAAAAGCAAACAAACAAATGCAAATTTTTTTCAGGTGACATGGAACTAAAATCATCAAAATTTTATTTGTCAGGCTTCCTTTGAGTGGTGGATTCTTTTCCACAGTCTTCAGTAGACACCCACCCCAAGTGAGGTGTCTTTCTGAAAGACATGCTCCAATGCCCATTTCCTAGTGTGTTGACCAGGTGTCGTCTTCTGGAAGTGGAAACTAAATCAGTGTCCTCCCCTGCTTAGTGGCTGGGTGCATGTGCACACACACTACAGAGTGCCTGTGGCATACAGAGAATCCATCATGTCCTCAGTGTGTGTGTAGCAGGCGTACAATTTTTTGGATACACATGGGTAGACAACAGTTGGGCGTATGTACATGCTCCCTGCCTGAGACTCAGGGAGTTAAAGGATGGGGTCTGTGTGTGTCAAGAATAGTCTGCTTCTTCCAGAGCTATCCATACAGAATAGGATGTACAGAAAATGACTGCAGGTGTAGTGAAAGATAAGTTCAATGTGGATCAGCAACGTGTCCTTGCAGCAAAATTCAACTGCACAAGCAGCAAAATTCAACTGCACAAGCAGCAAGAATGTAGCCTGTAGGTCAAGGAGAAGTGTTATTCTTTTCTTTTTCAAGCCTGTGAGACAGCATTAGGAGTCCAGTATGGGCACTGGTATAGGCACAAAAAAGTCAATGACATACTGGAGTGAGCCTAGAAGAGGGGTAGGTACTGTGTGGGTCAGTGGCTGAGGAACAGGACATGGCTAGATAGGCTGAGAGAAGGGGGTTTGTTCAGCCTGGAGAAGGGAAGGCTAACTATGCAATGCAAGGAAGTCTAGAGAAAACACAACCAGGCTCTTCTTAAAGGTTCACAGTAATATAAGAAATAGGAAACAAATTGTACCTGCAACTCAGGAAATGCTGTCTCAATGTAAAGAGGAGGTAAAAAAAAAGATCTCTATGGGAGCGGTCAAATAAAGTCCAAGAAATACAGTGGCATCTTCATCCTTTGAATTATTCAAAACTTGATGAAAGAAGGCTTGGAGTAACTTACTCTTCCTTGACTTTCTTTGAGCAGGAGAATGGACAAGAGAACTCCAGAGGACCATTTCAAACTGACTTTTTGTGCAATCCTGTCACACAGCCCTCTCTCAAGTACTCGCTGACACTACTGAAAATAGAGCTGCGGACTGCTTCCTAAATTCAATTTTTCCTGGATGTCAATGTTTTTGCCATATGATAGGAGGAGAAAGAACAGTGGACACAGGGCAGGATGCATTTCCACAAATAAATCTCCTGTCTACAGCTTGCTCTCCATGCCTGTCTAGGGTGCCCCAGTGAAAGTTAGTGGTTAGGAGACAGTCCCACCATGGAGCTGGTTGAACCACAGGTTTTTCAGTCCAGAGCTGGAATCCTGGGGCTTTCTGAATACCTGAAGCTGAAATGAGTCAAAGAGTAACTACAGTTAGCGGTAAGTCAACCCCAGGCAAAACCAGATCTTTTAAGTGGGCCCCCTTAAATGTGTTTGTGTTGTAATAACTCAGTGAGGTACTGGAAGTCAGCAGAATGGATATAATGACCCTGCTCTGACTGCAAGGTAAACTGCTTTGACAGGTTCGAGGTGTGCGTTCAGAGTTGTACGTGCACACGGAGCAGTCTGGAAGGAGAAAGAGTTATTGAACGCACAGGGTAAACCCTTCAAACACGGAGATCCTGAAACTATTGGAAGCAGTCCAGCTGGCTGAGAAGGTAAAAACCATGCAAATCAAAGTGCACCAGAAAGTGAATTCGGACCTGGACAGAAGATAAGGAAAAAATTCTTCACGGAGGGGGTGGTTAGGCATTGGAACAGTCTGCCCAGGGAGGCGGTTGAGTCGCTGTCCCTGGAGGTGTTTAAGGTGAGGGTGGATGAGGTACTTAGGGGCATGATTTAGGGATTGGTGGGAATGATTGGACTCTACGATCCAGTGGGTCTTTTCCAACCTGGTTATTCTGTGATTCTGTGACTTGTTTCATCTTTTTTTTAGTTGGTTCAGCAAGTCAGTTGCAGGAGTTTAGCTGACACACCATGATCTATTAAAGTCTTGTAAAATAGATCATATGTTTCTATACAAAGAGCAACAAAATGGAAGATATAAGCTCAATGCTCTGCAGCATTCAAAAAGATATAAGGAAGAATAAGGAGTGACAAGGCACGTTTCTAAGCATCTGCCTGCATGCTACAAGCATGTTGGATGCTGTATGTGATTTTAACCCTCATAAAGGAAGCAAATACAACTAGAAACTATAATGCATATGAAATAAGTTATGAAATAACTTCCACAGAAGAAGCAACAACCTAGACTATCAATCACCAACTTGGAAAAGAGATGATTGTGGGGCTGGTAAGACAGGAGGCCTGTGAGGCAAGATGGACCTCCTACCTTAGGCACTAGAGCGGTTTGTATGGTTTTGCTGGACACACTGAACACTGCTCTTCTCCACAAGGCTTCTGGTTCATAGCCATGAAACTGAGAGCAGAATCAAATAATCTCTGCTTTACAGTACTTGTCTGAGCATCTTTTACAAGTTTTCCACCTGCCTTTGCTCAACCCCAGGGAAACTGATGGCGCTCTGCCAACCTCTGTCAACAGCGTGTGCTAGGACAACATTGGCAAGACAAAATCACCACTGTGAGATTTCTGTGAAAAGAAGTGAGTGCTTTATTAAAAGGTCTGTCCTGCATCTAAGAGGTTAATAACTATTCACTGTGTTTCATCAATGTCAAGACTAAAACCAAACAGGAAAATGGCAATCTCTTTCTCTTTTGTAAAGGAACTTGTTGAAATAACTGCCTAAGTCTGCCCTCTGTTTACTAAAATGGCTTCGGAAATCTCTAAATCCATTTATCCTGAGGATTATCATCATCTGGTTTCCAGACAACATTCTCATTTCCTCCAGTGAGGTTTTTTGATACCTTAGGCCATTAGCTGTGGTATTGATCTTTCCTTAATACGTGAGATTTCCTACAGCAAAGGCAGCTCTGCATCTAAAAAAAATCCCCATCCAAACCTGTTTTATCTGAATAGCCAGAATAGCATTTTGTTAGAGACAAAATTTAACATTCTTTGTCTTTTGTTTGTAATAAATATATAGGGGCAGGCTCTGAATACATCTTCTGTGGAAAAGGCTGAGCCTGTTATCAGTCATTTGGGGAAATTCTGCTCCAGAGACAAAAGCTTCTGACATGCCAGTCCTTCAGCTGCTAGTGCTGTGGCTTGACATTGGGGAAAGTGATATTGGGTATCACTTGGAAATGCAGCCTCCAAAATTTTACCTGGCCTTTACCTAAAAATCCACCCTCCTAATGAATCCTGTGGAACATTCCATGCAAAATTACTAAACAAATCATCCCACATTACCTGATGGGGCTAATCAGGATAGTGCCTTTGTAATAGAAATGGAAGGAAGAAATCTGGAGCAAAAATCTGATAAAAGAAATCATCACATTTTTACTACTTATTTCCTGCTTTACAGTCCAGTTTCTCCTTTTGTCTTTCGCTTATTTGGCGATGTTGAAATCCCACAGTTAGAGCTCCATTTAAGGAAGACAATTCAATATCTTCAGGAAGATGGAGACACCTGGGGAAAGAACACCAGAGAGTTTTGACCATTAGTAGCTTATTCAGCTGGAAATCTATTGCCTCTCCTGTACTAATCAGAGCTTTTTGGAAAGCCTAGGTTTCCAAGAGGATGTTTTTCTTGTAGCTGTAATCCCAGAGGCAGAGAACAAATAGTTAATTTAATTAACCTCAACAGGTGGAATGAACTTGTTTTCCTTTTAGTTCAGCCAGAATCTGTATAGAAACCAGGCTTTTTTTCTTGCCCTCCCTCCCCGACACGATTTTGAGCAAGTCTCCCTCTCTGTGCTAAACATAAGCATTACCTAGCCCCATACCGAGTCAATAGGAGGAGGGAGGCTCCTCCAATTGCAAAACAAACAAAACAAAACAACCAAAAAAGTTGGCAAAAATTTCCTATCATGGAATAGAAAAAAAATTTGCTATAATTTTCTTCCTGCTACTTTGAACTTTTGGACTTCTTTTGGTGCTTGAATCATAATGTTCAGCAGGTATAGAGAAATGTGATTTGAAATCACTACACAAACATCAGAAGAGCCCTTGAATGTATGAAAGTCTTCATTAACACCAAGAAGAAGTCACCATGACCAAAAAATTCAAATTCAGATGCCTTAATTAATAATAAGCATATACTTTTATTACTCTTTCAGTATGCATGAGCACCTACATATAACATTTAAGAGTAGTTCATTACAGGAACTTAAATATGGATTAAAGGATTAGTTTTAGACTTTAAATTGTGAAAATTTTAGCTTACATAACTTACCAGGGCCACATGGCAAGTTGTTGGATTTCTGTGCATATGTAGAATCACAAATCTTCTTAAATAGGAAGCAGGACAGAGCAGAGGTTCCAGATTAGCCTTCCTTGCTTGCCACAAACTGCTTGTTCCAGAAACCCAGTCATTTTATACCATAGACAGTTGCTCAGTGTGCAGACACTTCCACCAGCTGAAGATCTTCTCAGCTGCTATTTTGACCTCTGAATTTGTATCTCTCTTTGCCTTTTCCCTTTCTGCAAACCCTTCAGCTCTACCAGCAAAATGAGTCCTATGAACACTCTCTAACTAAAACACTAAAAAAAAAAAAAAGTGAATGGAGTTATTTTAGATAGTTTTAGCTGAAGAGGATATATCAGTGCTGAAATGGGGGTGGAGAGGAAGTAATTTTTGGCTAGGAACAGTAACAGCTTCAACCTAACTTTGACAGAGGACACAAGTTTTGTAAGACAAAGGAGAGTTTAACCTCATAGCCATCAAACTAATTACCCTGAGATAAAACAAGAGGATTTAATTTTTTTTTTTTTTGAATAGTGAAGATAATTTGGTGGTGATTTAACTCTAAATATCACGGCAAACAGATTCAAGACTAGAGCTCAGTCAAATAAGCAATGTTTTTTCACACGCAGTTTCACAAGGCAAATCACAAATAAACAAATACTTAGGCATTTCTTAATTAAGTCTCTGGTTTCCCTCTCTTTCTTCCAAACTGTGCCAGTAAAAGCTGCATTTTTAGAACTATATCTAGATATATGCAATATCAGTCAGGGTCAAGGGTCTTCCTTTGCTGTTATTTTGAGCCTGCTTGCAAAACAGGAGCTGCACAAAATGTCAGCTCACTTGTGGCCCGTGAAGGGTGTACTTGAACAGCACTTCAAAGAAGCAGCTTGGGGGAGATTCCTTCTCAGCTCACGGTGGGGGATTGTGTGATTCACAGAGCCCCAGTTGGCGCTGGCGACAGCGATGCAGCCAGAGCTGTGCATGTCTCTGTGTGGAAAATAAGGCTTTAAGATTGCACAGAAATTAGAACTTCCTACTTCACGCAAAGCTTGAATACCTGTTACCAAATCAAAGCAGCATGTAACCTCTTTTATTGAAGGCAAATAATATAATACGGAGGCTGGAGTGTCAAATATGGTCAGCAAGACATTCCCCATCATAGTTACCTGCTTCTGGCATTCAGTGGTCATTGAAAACATTATAGAAAAGCACCACAAAGTTCTTCTTATTATAGCTGAGAACAAGCATCTTTACAATTGATATAGTGAAAGTCAGAAGGAATGGGGCAGAATCACTTTCCTTTGAAATATATGATTCTGTTACAATTAAATAAAATATTTAGAGAAATGAGATGAGCTAATGAGAATTTATTTTTCTAAAAACTCATGAAATGCCAATGACATCAGGGCAAAATTTCACATCTTTTTTCAAAACTACATTTCCAAAAGGATATATTTTGGAAAGAAAAACATGAATTAAAATTATTTATGACACATAATCAAGATGTTGAAATAAAAACATTCCTATTTTCTGGCTTACTCTACTTTTTGGGGAAGAGGGAAATAATTTTCAATAAGAATATCTGCTTCTTTATTTCATCAATCGTCATGCATCAAACTGAAATAATTTATATTACCAAAATTCCTCACAGAGAAGAAGTATTCCTTTAACACAGAACTGTGTTACATGGACACAGGTAGCAGTCCTGCGATGGCTGCAAAGCAAGGGTTATTTCTGGTGGATAAATTCTGCAGTTTCTTTGGTGTTCATCTGCGATTAGGGACCAGAGTGATGAGTGGAGACGACTTATCTTGGAAAGCTGATGAGGTTATCACTGCCAGCTCTCTGCCCCCTTCCTCCCTCCCCCCTCTGCCCTACTTTACCCTCATCCGACTCATCAATACTTAAACTACTTTTCAAACAGCTACAGGACTACAGGGCAGAATTTTAAGGAAAGTGAAGTTGGCGATGAGTTTCCATAAAATGTAATGCTGATGGCTGCAGTGATGAGGAAGCCTAATGGATGAGCAGCTCAGATTTCTTGCTGTGAAGGGCAGAGGGGGCTGCCAGAGGCAGGACTTTGTCTATTGGCACCTTAATTGCCAGATTTCAGAACTACACATAAAAATGCAAACCCTGATGCTGCCCCTGGCTGCTTCTTGGAGTTGATTTGATTCACACTAGCCTACAACACACTGAAGAAAAGCTTTGAAGAGTAGGGAATGATGATCTTGTAAGGTTTAAGATCAAAACAGGTAGGATTTAGGAACAAGATCTGTAAATTAATTGTAAATTTTGATAGCTACAGTAGAAAAAATGAAGCAATAAAAGTAAGTAGCAGCTAAGAAGTTAACTGTGTATCCCATATGGTATACATCCACTCTGTTAGGAGCAGAATAGGATTGAAGTGTGCTTAGACAGCCAGAGGGAAAATCTAGAGCATGGCACTGAGGGCAGCAAATGGAAATTCCCATATTTTTTAGGGACTTTACACTCCCTGCATGCAAGTCATGAACTTCTCTACACATTGTTTTTTGTGGCTGTGAAATGTGCAGTAGAACTGAGCCAAGTGTGGCTGCAGCATTATGGCAGGATTTCTCAGACAGGACCCTGCACACATCAGGCAGCATGAGTTTTCCAGGGTTTGTAATATAGCACAGATTTTGGAAATTCAACATTGGAAGACAATGCCACTTTGTAGACTGTAACATGCTTAAAGTTCTCTACTAGAAAATGTTACTTGGCAAATATATAGCATTTTTGTAGCTTCCGAGGGATGCAAAAACCTGCATAGTATTGGCTAGGCCAGATGCAAGACTGGGTGAGTTTTTAGAAGAAGGTATTGTCCAGAAAAGTTGTGCATTCTCCATCCTTGGAGATTTTTAAGACTTGAATCAATAAAGCCCTGAGCAATATCCACTGATCCTATACCTGACCCTGCTTTGAGTTGACAGTTCATTTACAGACCTCCTGAGAGATCTTTTCTAGGCTGAATTATCTTATAATCTTATGTTTATTTTCCAGTACAAATAAAAGCAAAACAACACTAAATTACGAGCAAGAGAATTTATGCAATTACTTACTCTTCCCTTAGTACAATTAGTGAGTGCAGAAACATAAAAGATCCCTCATTCCCTAGAAGATCTAGGAGATGGATCTAAGGAAAGCATGTCTTATGTGCAGAGCAGGATTCTTAAGGAGTTTATCAGGTATCAGTCCCCACTAAGTGCACTGCACCAGTAGACTTTCTGCTATGCTTATCACACCTCCCTTACACACTGTCATTTGTAACTCTTGCTCTGAGATGCAGCAAAGTCTTCATTTCACCTCCCTGTCAATATTTATTGTGCATGTGTAATTTGAAAGTTTTAAGTTAATGAAATAAAATTCTTGCCTGCATTCATCAAGTCCAATAGGTCTGCAGCATACAAATTGAATATAGAACGACGTAAAACTACCATAGGAGACAGTGAAATAGTTCAACCTTCATATAATTGAATGAACAAATTCTCAGTCAGAGCAGTGATACTGCTGGGCAAAAAGGATTGTGGCCCCTCAGGTCCCTCAGCAAAACTCTTTTTTGGAAATTATATAGCTTCACAGTCGGCAAGTACCAAAGATTCATCTGCAAACCATCTTTGTTTTCATACAACTATATAAAACATGGAAGGTGCTTGTAGAAGATGTAACTTTATGGAATGTGTCCATTTAAAGAAGCAGCTCTTATAAGTGAAGGTAATTTTACATTTTAGGATTACAAATGGTCTGCTTTGCTAGAACTGCATATAGTGACTAACAGTTACTGTCTGGAAAATGTAGTTCACCTGAAAATTATTATCTTAAGATTGCTTAAGTATGGCTGGCTAATGTGAACACGGTCTTGATCAAGGCAGTTTTAAGGAGGTACATTGCAGAGTATAGAGATTTAAAGGAAAATAATGTTTTCCCAGAGCTGTTCCCATATTTTTCATAATCAGTCAGACCCTCCTTCTCACATTATTTTGATACTGATGAATTCATTTACATAAATTATTAGATACTGAGTGGGGAGACAGAAGGAGAGAAAGAAAGGGGGAGAGTGTCTTGGGCAATTCCTCTGGGGTCAGTGGGGGAGGCTACCAGAAGGGGGTTGAAAATTGGGACAATTTAAATTAGTCATTGGTAACTGAGAAAGTAGAACAATACCCTAGACACATGGTGAAATGTGAAGGGAAAGAAATCTCTGGATAACTGTACAGATACAAAGATGTTCCTGGGTCTGCATTAGCAGAAATTTCTCAAGTCCATAAGAGCTGAAAGCACATAGTGGATTTAAGGGGGAAGAAAAATGAAAGTAAAAGGTTTGTTGTTATTATTCTTATGTATTAGTTAATCCAGGGAAAGATATCTTACCTACTACAGATAAGAAGAAATGAACTCCTGTGGGAATGAAGGGAACCATTTTAAACAATTCAGTTTGATTGCAGGTGTTGACATCCCAGGCGAATTTGTAGTCTTGGGGCTGAAGTCTTACTCATGCTCTACAGAAATAGGAGAGAAACCAAACACATCAGTGTCACATTGAAACCAGGGTCCTGGGGAAGCAATCTCTCCTGGGAGACTTTGACTAGATGCTGGTACTGTGAATCATGTGTGATTTATACTTGTACTCTGATTATAGTTAGTTGAGAATTATTTTTAGCTTTCCATTCAGAAATGAATATTTATCAGAAATTCTTTCTTTTCCCCATGCTGTAGAACTTAGAAGTTTCAGTGGAGCAGATCCTCAGATAACATTTCTGAGCAAAACCAGAGAAACAGACAACTATCCAGAATAACCAAGAGAGTAATGACATCAGGTGGAAACTAGGTGTGAAGTTACCTCACAGTCCAATTCTGAGGGCAGGCAAGTGACAAGCTGAATCAAGAACCCTTCTAT